>JAVRKA010000073.1:0-1200000 GCA_034508555.1 Venustoraphidia nigricollis
ATTTCAGATATAGAAGCCGATAGGGTATTTCAAATATAGGTGTCGATAGGCATTTCAGATATGGTTGCCGATAGGCATTTCAAATATAGGTGCTGATAGGCATTTCAGATGTAGTTTCCGATAGGCATTTCAAAAATAGGTGCCGATAGGCATTTCAGATATAGGTGCCGATAGGCATTTCAGATATAGTTGCCGATTTGCATTTTAAAAATAGGTGCCGATAGGCATTTCAGATATAGAAGCCGATAGGCATTTCAAATATAGGTGCTGATAGGCATTTCAGATGTAGTTTCCGATAGGCATTTCAAAAATAGGTGCCGATAGGCATTTTAGATATAGGTGCCGATAGGCATTTCAGATATAGTTGCCGATTTACATTTTAAAAATAGGTGCCGATAGGCATTTCAGATATAGAAGCCGGTAGGCATTTCAAATATAGGTGCTGATAGGCATTTCAGATGTAGTTTCCGATAGGCATTTCAAAAATAGGTGCCGATAGGCATTTCAGATATAGGTGCCGATAGGCATTTCAGATATAGTTGCCGATTTGCATTTTAAAAATAGGTGCCGATAGGCATTTCAGATATAGAAGCCGATAGGCATTTCAAATATAGGTGCCGATAGGCATTCCAGATATGGTTGCCGATAGGCATTTCAAATATAGATGCTGATAGGCATTTTAGATGTAGTTTCCGATAGGCATTTCAAAAATTGATGCCGATAGGCATTTTAGATATAGGTGCCGATAGGCATTTCAGATATAGTTGCCGATTGGCATTTTAAAAACAGGTGCCGATAGGCATTTCAGATATAGAAGCCGATAGGTATTTCAAATATAGGTGTCGATAGGCATTTCAGATATAGGTGCCGATAGGCATTTCAGATATAGTTGCCGATTAGCATTTTACAAAGAGGTGCCAATAGGCATTTCAGAAATAGAAGCCGATAGGCATTTTGAATATAGGTGCCGATAGGCATTCCAGATATGGTTGCCGATAGGCATTTCAAATATAAGTGCTGATAGGCATTTCAGATGTAGTTTCCGATTGGCATTTCAAAAATAAGTACCGATAGGCATTTCAGATATAGGTGCCGATAGGCATTTCAGATATAGTTGCCAATTGGCATTTTAAAAATAGGTGTCTATAGGCATTTCAGATATAGAAACCGATAGGAATTTCAAATATAGGTGCCGATAGGCATTCCAGATATCGTTGCCGATAGGCATTTCAAATATAGAAGCAGATAGGCATTTCAGATGTATTTTCCGAAAGGCATTTCAAAAATAGGTGCCGATAGGCATTTCAGATATAGAAGCCGATAGGCATTTCTAATATAGATGTCGATAGGCATTCCAGATATGGTTGTCGATAGGCATTTCAAATATATGTGCTGATAGGCATTTTAGATGTAGTTTCCGATAGGCATTTCAAAATTTGATGCCGATAGGTATTTCAGATATACGTGCCGATAGGCATTTCAGATATAGTTGCCGATTGGCATTTTAAAAACAGGTGCCGATAGGCATTTCAGATATAGAAGCCGATAGGTATTTCAAATATAGGTGTCGATAGGCATTTCAGATATGGTTGCCGATAGGCATTTCAAATATAGGAGCAGATAGGCATTTCAGATGTATTTTCCGAAAGGCATTTCAAAAATAGGTGCCGATAGGCATTTCAGATATATGTGCCGATAGGCATTTCAGATATAGTTGCCGATTGGCATTTTAAAAATAGGTGCCGATAGGCATTTCAGATATAGAAGCCGATAGGCATTTTAAATATAGGTGCCGATAGGCATTCCAGATATATTTGCCGATAGGCATTTCAAATATAAGTGCTGATAGGCATTTCAGATGTAGTTTCCGATAGGCATTTCAAAAATAGGTACCGATAGGCATTTTGGATATAGGTGCCGATAGGCATTTCAGATATATTTGCCGATTGGCATTTTAAAAATAGGTGCCGATAGGCATTTCAGATATAGAAGCCGATAAGCATTTCAAATATAGGTGCCGATAGGCATTCTAGATATGGTTGCCGATAGGCATTTCAAATATAGTTGCTGATAGGCATTTCAGATGTAGTTTCCGATAGGCATTTCAAAAACTGGTGCCGATAGGCATTTTAGATATAGGTGCCGATAGGCATTTCAGATATAGTTGCCGATTGGCATTTTAAAAATAGGTGCCGATAGGCATTTCAGATATAGAAGCCGATAAGCATTTCAAATATAGGTGCCGATAGGCATTCTAGATATGGTTGCCGATAGGCATTTCAAATATTGGTGCTGATAGGCATTTCAGATGTAGTTTCCGATAGGCATTTCAAAAATAGGTGCCGATAGGCATTTCAGATATAGGTGCCGATAGGCATTACAGATATAGTTGCCGATTGGCATTTTAAAAATAGGTGCCGATAGGCATTTCAGATATAGAAGCCGATAGGCATTTCAAATATAGGTGCCGATAGACATTCCAGATATGGTTGCCGATAGGCATTTCAAATATAGGTGCTGATAGGCATTTCAGATGTAGTTTCCGATAGGCATTTCAAAAATTGGTGCCGATAGGCATTTCAGATATATGTGCCGATAGGCATTTTAGATATAGTTGCCGATTGGCATTTTAAAAATAGACGCCGATAGGCATTTCAGATATAGAAGCCGATAGGTATTTCAAATATAGGTGTCGATAGGCATTTCAGATATGGTTGCCGATAGGCATTTCAAATATAGGTGCTGATAGGCATTTCAGATGTAGAAGCCGATAGGTATTTCAAATATAGGTGTCGATAGACATTTCAGATATGGTTGCCGATAGTCATTTCAAATATAGGTGCTGATAGGCATTTCAGATGTAGTTTCCGATAGGCATTTTAAAAATAGGTGCCGATAGGCATTTCAGATATAGGTGCCGATAGGCATATTAGATGTAGTTTCCGATAGGCATTTCAAAAATAGGTGCTGATAGGCATTTCAGATATAGGTGCCGATAGGCATATCAGATATAGTTCCCGATAGGCATTTAAAATATAGGTGCCGATAGGCATTTCAAATATAGGTGTCGATAGGCATTTCAGATAAAAATGCCGAAAGGCATTTCAAATATAGGTGCCGATAGGCATTTCTGATGTGGTTGCCGATAGGCATTTCAAATATAGGTGCTGATAGGCATTTCAGATGTAGTTTTTAATAGGCATTTCAAAAATAGGTGCCGATAGGCATTTCAGATATAGGTGCCGATAGGCACTTCAGATATAGTTGCCGATTGGCATTTTAAAAATAGGTGTCGATAGGCATTTCAGATATAGAAGCCGATAGGCATTTCAAATATAGGTGCCGATAGGCATTTCAGATATGGTTGCTGATAGGCATTTCAAATATAGGTGCTGATAGGCATTTCAGATGTAGTTTTTAATAGGCATTTCAAAAATAGGTGCCGATAGGCATTTCAGATATAGGTGCCTATAGGCACTTCAGATATAGTTGCCGATTGGCATTTTAAAAATAGGTGCCGATAGGCATTTCAGATATAGGTGCCGATAGGCATCTCAGATATAGTTGCCGATAGCTTTTTTAAAAATAGGTGCCGATAGGCATTCCAAATATGGTTGCCGATAGGCATTTCAAATATAGGTGCTGAAAGGCATTTCAGATGTAGTTTCTGATTGGCATTTCAAAAATAGGTGCCGATAGGCATTTCAGATATAGGTGCCGATAGGCATTTCAGATATAGTTGCCGATTGGCATTTTAAAAATAGGTGCCGATAGGCATTTCAGATATAGAAGCCGATAGGCACTTCAAATATAGGTGCCGATAGGCATTCCATATATTATTGCTGATAGGTATTTCAAATACAGGTGCTGATAGGCATTTCAGATGTAGTTTCCGATAGGCATTTCAAAAATAGGTGCCGATAGGCATTTCAGATATAGAAGCCGATAGGTATTTCAAATATAGGTGTCGATAGGCATTTCAGATATGGTTGCCGATAGGCATTTCAAATATAGGAGCAGATAGGCATTTCAGATGTAGTTTCTGAAAGGCATTTCAAAAATAGGTGCCGATAGGCATTTCAGATATAGGTGCCGATAGGCATTTCAGATAAAGTTGCCGATTGGCATTTTAAAAATAGGTGCCGATAGGCATTTCAGATATAGAAGCCGATAGGTATTTCAAATATAGGTGTCGATAGGCATTTCAGATATGGTTGCCGATAGGCATTTCAAATATAAGTGCTGATAGGCATTTCAGATGTAGTTTCCGATAGGCATTTCAAAAATAGGTACCGATAGGCATTTCAGATATAGGTGCCGATAGGCATTTCAGATATAGTTGCCAATTGGTATTTTAAAAATAGGTGTCGATAGGCATTTCAGATATAGAAGCCGATAGGCATTTCAAATATAGGTGCCGATAGGCATTCCAGATATGGTTGCTGATAGGCATTTCAAATATAGGTGCTGATAGGCATTTTAGATGTAGTTTCCGATAGGCAATTCAAAAATTGGTGCCGATAGGCATTTCAGATATAGGTGCCGATAGGCATTTCAGATATAGTTGCCGATTGGCATTTTAAAAACAGGTGCCGATAGGCATTTCAGATATAGAAGCCGATAGGCATTTCAAATATAGGTGCCGATAGGCATTCCAGATATGGTTGCCGATAGGCATTTCAAATATAGGAGCAGATAGGCATTTCAGATGTATTTTCCGAAAGGCATTTCAAAAATAGGTGCCGATAGGCATTTCAGATATAGAAGCCGATAGGCATTTCAAATATAGGTGTCGATAGGCATTTCAGATATAGGTGCCGATAGGCATTTCAGATAAAGTTGCCGATTGGCATTTTAAAAATAGGTGCCGATAGGCATTTCAGATATAGAAGCCGATAGGCATTTCAAATATAGGTGCCGATAGGCATTCCACATATGGTTGCCGATAGGCATTTCAAATATAAGTGCTGATAGGCATTTCAGATGTAGTTTCCGATAGGCATTGCAAAAATAGGTACCGATAGGCATTTCAGATATAGGTGCCGATAGGCATTTCAGATATAGTTGCCAATTGGTATTTTAAAAATAGGTGTCAATAGGCATTTCAGATATAGAAGCCGATAGGCATTTTAAATATAGGTGCCGATAGGCATTCCAGATATGGTTGCCGATAGGCATTTCAAATATTGGAGCAGATAGGCATTTCAGATGTATTTTCCGAAAGGCATTTCAAAAATAGGTGCCGATAGGCATTTCAGATATAGAAGCCGATAGGCATTTCAAATATAGGTGTCGATAGGCATTCCAGATATAGTTGATGATAGGCATTTCAAATATAGGTGCTGATAGGCATTTTAGATGTAGTTTCCGATAGGCATTTCAAAATTTGATGCCGATAGGTACTTCAGATATAGGAGCCGATAGGCATTTCAGATATAGTTGCCGATTGGCATTTTAAAAACAGGTGCCGATAGGCATTTCAGATATAGAAGCCGATAGGTATTTCAAATATAGGTGTCGATAGGCATTTCAGATATGGTTGCCGATAGGCATTTCAAATATAGGAGCAGATAGGCATTTCAGATGTATTTTCCGAAAGGCATTTCAAAAATAGGTGCCGATAGGCATTTCAGATATAGGTGCCGATAGGCATTTCTGATATAGTTGCCGATTGGCATTTTAAAAATAGGTGCCGATAGGCATTTCAGATATAGAAGCCGATAGGCATTTTAAATATAGGTGCCGATAGGCATTCTAGATATGGTTGCCGATAGGCATTTCAAATATAGGTGCTGATAGGCATTTCAGATGTAGTTTCCGATAGGCATTTCAAAAATTGGTGCCGATAGGCATTTTAGATATAGGTGCCGATAGGCATTTACGATATAGTTGCTGATTGGCATTTTAAAAATAGGTGCCGATAGGCAATTCAGATATAGAAGCCGATAGGTATTTCAAATATAGGCGTCGATAGGCATTTCAGATATGGTTGCCGATAGGCATTTCAAATATTGGTGCTGATAGGCATT
This sequence comes from Venustoraphidia nigricollis, assembly GCA_034508555.1. Taxonomy (NCBI): domain Eukaryota; kingdom Metazoa; phylum Arthropoda; class Insecta; order Raphidioptera; family Raphidiidae; genus Venustoraphidia; species Venustoraphidia nigricollis. Next base: position 6,030 of record JAVRKA010000073.1, read on the forward strand.
TCAGATGTAGTTTCCGATAGGCATTTCAAAAAAAGGTGCCGATAGGCATTTCAGATATAGGTGCCGATAGGCATTACAGATATAGTTGCCGATTGGCATTTTAAAAATAGGTGCCGATAGGCATTTCAGGTATAGAAGCCGATAGGCATTTCAAATATAGGTGCCGATAGGCATTCCAGATATGGTTGCCGATAGGCATTTCAAATATAGGTGCTGATAGGCATTTCAGATGTTGTTTCCGATAGGCATTTAAAAAATAGGTGCCGATAGGCATTTCAGATATAGGTGCCGATAGGCATTTCAGATATAGTTGCCGATTGGCATTTTAAAAATAGGTGCCGATAGGCATTTCAGATATAGAAGCCGATAGGCATTTCAAATATAGGTGCCGATAGGCATTCCAGATATGGTTGCCGATAGGCATTTCAAATATAGGTGCTGATAGGCATTTCAGATGTAGTTTCCGATAGGCATTTCAAAAATAGGTGCCGATGGGAATTTCAGATATAAGTGCCGATAGGCATTTCTGATATAGTTGCCGATTGGCATTTTAAAAATAGGTGCCGATAGGCATTTCAGATATAGAAGCCGATAGGCATTTCAAATATAGGTGCCGAAAAGCATTCCAGATATGGTTGCCGATAGGCATTTCAAATATAGGTGCTGATAGGCATTTCAGATGTAGTTTCCGATAGGCATTTCAAAAATTGGTGCCGATAAGCATTTCAGATATAGGTGCTGATAGGCATTTCAGATATAGTTGCCGATTGGCATTTTAAAAATAGGTGCCGATAGGCATTTCAGATATAGAAGCCGATAGGTATTTCAAATATAGGTGTCGATAGGCATTTCAGAAATGGTTGCCAATAGGCATTTCAAATATTGGTGCTGATAGGCATTTCAGATGTAGTTTCCGATAGGCATTTCATATATAGGTGCCGATAGGCATTTCAGATATAGGTGCCGATAGGCATTACAGATATAGTTGCCGATTGGCATTTTAAAAAAAGGTGCCGATAGGCATTTCAGATATTGAAGCCGATAGGCATTTCAAATATAGGTGCCGATAGGCATTCCAGATATTGTTGCCGATAGGCATTTTAAATATAGGTGCTGATAGGCAATTTAGATGTAGTTTCCGATAGGCATTTCAAAAATTGGTGCCGATAGGCATTTCAGATATAGGTGCCGATAGGCATTTCAGATATAGTTGCCGATTGGCATTTTAAAAATAGGTGCCGATAGGCATTTCAGATATAGAAGCCGATAGGCATTTCAAATATAGGTGCCGATAGGCATTCCAGATATGGTTGCCGATAGGCATTTCAAATATAGGTGCTGATAGGCATTCCAGATGTAGTTTCCGATAGGCATTTCAAAAATTGGTGCCGATAGGCATTTCAGATATAGGTTCTGATAGGCATTTCAGATATAGTTACCGATTGGCATTTTAAAAATAGGTGCCGATAGGCATTTCAGATATAGAAGCCGATAGGCATTTCAAATATAGGTGCCGATAGGCATTCCAGATATGGTTGCCGATAGGCATTTTAAATAGAGGTGCTGATAGGCATTTCAGATGTAGTTTCCGATAGGCATTTCAAAAATTGGTGCCGATAGGCATTTCAGATATAGGTGCCGATAGGCATTTCAGATATAGGTGCCGATAGGCATTTCAGATATAGTTGCCGATTGGCATTTTAAAAGTAGGTGTCGATAGGCATTTCAGATATAGAAGCCGATAGGCATTTCAAATATAGGTGCCGATAGGCATTCCAGATATGGTTGCCGATAGGCATTTTAAATATAGGTGCTGATAGGCATTCCAGATGTAGTTTCCGATAGGCATTTCAAAAATTGGTGCCGATAGGCATTTCAGATATAGGTTCTGATAGGCATTTCAGATATAGTTACCGATTGGCATTTTAAAAATAGGTGCCGATAGTCATTTTAGATATAGAAGCCGATAGGTATTTCAAATATAGGTGTCGATAGGCATTTCAGATATGGTTGCCGATAGGCATTTCAAATATAGGGGCTGATGGGCATTTCAGATGTAGTTTCCGGTAGGCATTTCAAAAATAGGTGCCGGCAGGCATTTCAGATATAGGTGCCGATAGGCATTTCAGATATAGTTGCCGATTGGCATTTAAAAAATAGGTGCCGATAGGCATTTCAGATATAGAAGCCGATAGGCATTTCAAATATAGGTGCCGATAGGCATTTCAGATATAGGTGCCAATAGGCATTTCAGATAAAGTTGCCGATAGGCATTCCAAATATAGGTGCCGATAGGCAGTTCCAATATTGGTGCAGATAGGCATTTCAAATATAGGTGCCGTTAGGAATTTCAAATATAGGTGCCGATAGTCATTTCAGATATAGTTGCCGATAGGCATTTCAGAAATAGATGCCGATAGGCATTTCAGATATAGTTGCCGACAGGCATTTAAATTATAGGTGCCGATAGGCATTTCAAATATAGGTGCCGATAGGCATTTCAGATATAGTTGCCGATAAGCATTTCAGAAATGGAAGCCGATAGGCATTTCAGATATAGTTGCCGATAGGCATTTAAAATAAAGGTGCCGATAGGCATTTCAAATATAGGTGCCGATAGGCATTTCAGATATAGGTGCCGATAGGCATTACAAATATAGGTGCCGATAGGCAGTTTAAATATTGTTGCCGATAAACATTTCAAATATAAGTGCCGATAGGCAGTTCAAATATAGGTGCAGATAGGCATTTCAGATATAGTTGCCGATAGGCATTTCAGAAATAGATGCCGATAGGCATTTCAGATATAGTTGCTGATAGGCATTTCTAATATAGGTGCCGATAGGCATTTCAGACATGGTTGCCGGTAGGCATTTCAAATATAGGTGCTGATAGGCATTTCAGATATAGTTGCCGATTGGCATTTTAAAAATAGGTGCTGATAGGCATTTCAGATATAGTTGCCGATAGGCATTTTAGATATAGGAGCCGATAGGCATTTCTGATATAGTTGCCGATAGGCATTTAAAATATAGGTGCCGATAGGCATTTAAAATGTAGGTGCCGATAGGCATTTCAGATATAGTTGCCGATTGGCATTTTAAAAAAAGTTGCCGATAGGCATTTTAGATATAGGTGCCGATAGGCATTTCAGATATAGTTGCCGATAGGCATTTCAGATATAGGTCCCGATAGGCATTTCAGATATAGGTGCCGATAGGCATTTCAGATATAGTTGCCGATAGGCATTTAAAATATAGGTGCCGATAGGCATTTGAAATATAGGTGCCGATAGGCATTTCAGATATGGTTGCCGATAGGCATTTCAAATACAGGTGCTGATAGGCATTTCAGATATAGTTGCCGATTAGCATTTTAAAAATAAGTGTCGATAGGCATTTCAGATATAGTTGCCGATAGGCATTTCAAATATAGGTGCCGATAGGCAGTTCAAATATTGGTGCCGATAGGCATATCAGTTATAGTTGCCGATAGGCATTTCAGAAATAGATGCCGATAGGCATTTCAGATATAGACGCCGATAGGCATTTCAAATATAGGTGCCGATAGGCAGTTCAAATATTGGTGCCGATAGGCATTTCAGATATAGTTGCCGATAGGCATTTCAGAAATAGATGCCGATAGGCATTTCAGAAATAGATGCCGATAGGCATTTCAGATATAGTTGCCAATAAGCATTTAAAATATAGATGCCGATAGGCATTTCAAATATAGGTGCCGATAGGCATTTCAGATATAGTTGTCGATATGCATTTCAGAAATAGATGCCGATAGGCATTTCAATATAGTTGCCGATAGGCATTTAAAATATAGGTGCCGGTAGGCATTTCAGATATGGTTGCCCATAGGCATTTCAAATATATGTGCTGATAGGCATTTCAGATATAGTTGCCGATTGGCATTTTAAAAATAGGTGCCGATAGGCATATCAGATATAGGTGCTGATAGGCATTTCAAATATAGGTGCCGATGGGCATTACAGATATGGTTGCCAATAGGCAATTCAAATATAGGGGCTGATAGGCAATTCAGATATAATTGCCGATTGGCATTTTAAAAATAGGTGCCGATAGGCATATCAGATATAGGTGCCGATATGCATTTCAGATATAGTTGCAGATAGGCATTTCAAATATATGTGCCGATAGGAAGTTCAAATATCGGTGCCGATAGGCATTTCAGATATAGGTGCCGATAGGCATTTCAGAAATAGATGCCGATGGGCATTTCAGATATAGTTGCCGAAAGGCATTTAAAATATAGTTGCCGATAGGCATTTCAAACATAGGTGCCGATAGGCATTTCAGATATGGTTGCCTATATGCATTTCAAATATAGGTGCCGATAGGCATTTCAGATATGGTTGCCGATAGGCATTTCATGTATAGGTGCTAATAGGCATTTCAGATATAGTTGCCGATTGGCAATTTAAAAATAGGTGCCGATAGGCATTTTAGATATAAGTGCCGATAGGCATTTCAGATATATTTGCCGATAGGCATTTCAAATATAGGTGCCGATAGGCAGTTTAAATATTGGTGACGTTAGGCATTTCAGATATAGTTGCCGATAGGCATTTAAAATATAGGTGCCGATAGGCATTTCAAATCGAGGTGCCGATAGGCATTTCAGATATAGTTGCCGATAGGCATTTCAAATAAAGGTGCCGATAGGCAGTTCAAATATTGGTGCTGATAGACAGTTCAGAAATATTTGCCGATAGGCATTTCAGAAATAGATGCCGATAGGCATTTCAGATATAGTTGCCGATAGGCATTTAAAATATAGGTGCCGATTAGCATTTCAAATATAGGAGCCGATAGGCATTTCAAATATAGGTGCCGATAGGCATTTCAGATATGGTTGCCGATAGTCATTTCAAATATAGGTGCTGATAGGCATTTCAGATATAGTTGCCGATTGGCTTTTTAAAAATAGGTGCCGATAGGCATTTCAAATATAGGTGCCGATAGGCATTTCAGATATGTTTACTGATAGACATTTCAAATATAGGTGCTGATTGGCATTTTAGATATAGTTGCCGATTGGCATTTTAAAAATAGGTGCCGATAGGCATTTCAAATATAGGTGCCGATAGGCATTTAAAATGTAGGTGCCGATAGGCATTTCAGATATAGTTGCCGATTGGCATTTTAAAAAAAGGTGCCGATAGGCATTTTAGATATAGGTGCCGATAGGCATTTCAGATATAGTTGCCGATAGGCATTTCAGATATAGGTCCCGATAGGCATTTCAGATATAGGTGCCGATAGGCATTTCAGATATAGTTGCCGATAGGCATTTAAAATATAGGTGCCGATAGGCATTTGAAATATAGGTGCCGATAGGCATTTCAGATATGGTTGCCGATAGGCATTTCAAATACAGGTGCTGATAGGCATTTCAGATATAGTTGCCGATTAGCATTTTAAAAATAAGTGTCGATAGGCATTTCAGATATAGTTGCCGATAGGCATTTCAAATATAGGTGCCGATAGGCAGTTCAAATATTGGTGCCGATAGGCATATCAGTTATAGTTGCCGATAGGCATTTCAGAAATAGATGCCGATAGGCATTTCAGATATAGACGCCGATAGGCATTTCAAATATAGGTGCCGATAGGCAGTTCAAATATTGGTGCCGATAGGCATTTCAGATATAGTTGCCGATAGGCATTTCAGAAATAGATGCCGATAGGCATTTCAGAAATAGATGCCGATAGGCATTTCAGATATAGTTGCCAATAGGCATTTAAAATATAAATGCCGATAGGCATTTCAAATATAGGTGCCGATAGGCATTTCAGATATAGTTGTCGATATGCATTTCAGAAATAGATGCCGATAGGCATTTCAAATATAGGTGCTGATAGGCATTTCAGATGTAGTTTCCGATAGGCATTTCAAAAATTGGTGCCGATAGGCATTTCAGATATAGGTGCCGATAGGCATTTCAGATATAGTTGCCGATTGGCATTTTAAAAATAGGTGCCGATAGGCATTTCAGATATAGAAGCCGATAGGCATTTCAAATATAGGTGCCGATAGGCATTCCAGATATGTTTGCCGATAGGCATTTCAAAAATTGGTGCCGATAGGCATTTCAGATATAGGTTCTGATAGGCATTTCAGATATAGTTACCGATTGGCATTTTAAAAATAGGTGCCGATAGGCATTTTAGATATAGAAGCCGATAGGTATTTCAAACATAGGTGTCGATAGGCATTTCAGATATGGTTGCCGATAGGCATTTCAAATATAGGTGCTGATAGGCATTTCAGATGTAGTTTCCGATAGGCATTTCAAAAATAGGTGCCGGTAGGCATTTCAGATATAGGTGCCGATAGGCATTGCAGATATAGTTGCCGATTGGCATTTAAAAAATAGGTGCCGATAGGCATTTCAGATATAGAAGCCGATAGGCATTTGAAATATTGGTGCCGATAGGCATTCCAGATATGTTTGCCGATAGGCATTTCAAATATAGGTGCTGATAAGCATTTCAGATGTAGTTTCCGATAGGCATTTCAAAAATAGGTGCCGATAGGCATTTCAGATATAGTTGCCGATTGGCATTTTAAAAATAGGTGCCGATAGGCATTTCAGATATAGATGCCGATAGGCATTTCAAATATAGGTGCCGATAGGCATTCCAGATATGGTTGCCGATAGGTATTTCAAATATAGGTGCTGACAGGCATTTCAGATGCAGTTTCCGATAGGCATTTCAAAAATAGGTGCCGATAGGCATTTATGATATAGGTGCCGATAAGCATTTCAAATATAGTTGCCGATTGGCATTTTAAAAATAGGTGCCGATAGGCATTTCAGATGTAGAAGTCGATAGGTATTTCAAATATAGGTGTCGATAGGCATTTCAGATATAGTTGCCGATAGGCATTTCAAATATAGGTTCTGATAGGCATTTCAGATGTAGTTTCCGATAGGCATTTCAAAAATAGGTGCTGATAGGCATTTCAGATATAGGTGCCGATAGGCATTTCAAATATTGTTGCCGATTGGCATTTTAAAAATAGGTGCCGATAGGCATTTTAGATATAGAAGCCGATTGGCATTTCAAATATAGGTGCCGATAAGCATTCCAAATATGGTTGCCGATAGGCATTTCAAATATAGGTGCTGATAGGCATTTCAGATGTAGTTTCCGATAGGCATTTCAAAAATTGGTGCCGATAGGCATTTCAGATATAGGTGCCGATAGGCATTTCAGATATAGTTGCCGATTGGCATTTTAAAAATAGGTGCCGATAGGCACTTCAGATATAGAAGCCGATAGGTATTTCAAATATAGGTGTCGATAGGCATTTCAGATATGGTGTCCGATAGGCATTTCAAATATAGGTGCTGATAGGCATTTCAGATATAGTTTCCGATAGGCATTTCAAAAATAGGTGCCGATAGGCATTTCAGATATAGTTGCCGATTGGCATTTTAAAAATTAGTGTCGATAGGTATTTCAGATATAGAAGCCGATAGGCATTTCAGATATAGATGCCGATAGGCATTTCAGATATAGTTGCCGATTGGCATTTTAAAAATAGGTGCCGATAGGCATTTCAGATATAGAAGCCGATAGGCATTTCAAATATAGGTGCCGATAGGCATTCCATATATTGTTGCCGATAGGCATTTCAAATATAGGTGCTGATAGGCATTTCAGATGTAGTTTCCGATAGGCATTTCAAAAATAGGTGCCGATAGGCATTTCAGATATAGGTGCCGATAGGCATCTCAGATATAGTTGCCGACAGCTTTTTTAAAAATAGGTGCCGATAGACATTTCAGATATAGAAGCCGATAGCCATTTCAAATATAGGTGCCGATAGGCATTCCAGATATGGTTGCTGATAGGCATTTCAAATATAGGTGCTGATAGGCATTTCAGATGTAGTTTCCGATAGGCATTTCAAAAATAGGTGCCGATAGGCATTTCAAATATAGATGCCGATAGGCATTTCAGATATAGTTGCCGATTGGCATTTTAAAATAGGTGCCGATATTTCATTTCAGATATAGAAGCCGGTGGGCATTTCAAATATAGGTGCCGATAGGCATTCCAGATATGGTTGCCGATAGGCATTTCAAATATAGGTGCTGATAGGCATTTTAGATGTAGTTTCCGATAGGCATTTCAAAAATTGATGCCGATAGGCATTTCAGATATAGTTACCGATTGGCATTTTAAAAATAGGTGCCGATACATGCATTTCAGATATAGAAGCCGATAGGTATTTCAAATATAGGTGTCGATAGGCATTTCAGATATGGTTGCCGATAGGCATTTCAAATATAGGTGCTGATAGGCATTTCAGATGTAGTTTCCGATAGGCATTTCAAAAATAGGTGCCGATAGGCATTTCAGATATAGGTGCCGATAGGCATTTCAGATATAGTTGCCGATTTGCATTTTAAAAATAGGTGCCGATAGGCATTTCAGATATAGAAGCCGATAGGCATTTCAAATATAGGTGCTGATAGGCATTTCAGATGTAGTTTCCGATAGGCATTTCAAAAATAGGTGCCGATAGGCATTTTAGATATAGGTGCCGATAGGCATTTCAGATATAGTTGCCGATTTACATTTTAAAAATAGGTGCCGATAGGCATTTCAGATATAGAAGCCGGTAGGCATTTCAAATATAGGTGCTGATAGGCATTTCAGATGTAGTTTCCGATAGGCATTTCAAAAATAGGTGCCGATAGGCATTTCAGATATAGGTGCCGATAGGCATTTCAGATATAGTTGCCGATTTGCATTTTAAAAATAGGTGCCGATAGGCATTTCAGATATAGAAGCCGATAGGCATTTCAAATATAGGTGCCGATAGGCATTCCAGATATGGTTGCCGATAGGCATTTCAAATATAGATGCTGATAGGCATTTTAGATGTAGTTTCCGATAGGCATTTCAAAAATTGATGCCGATAGGCATTTTAGATATAGGTGCCGATAGGCATTTCAGATATAGTTGCCGATTGGCATTTTAAAAACAGGTGCCGATAGGCATTTCAGATATAGAAGCCGATAGGTATTTCAAATATAGGTGTCGATAGGCATTTCAGATATAGGTGCCGATAGGCATTTCAGATATAGTTGCCGATTAGCATTTTACAAAGAGGTGCCAATAGGCATTTCAGAAATAGAAGCCGATAGGCATTTTGAATATAGGTGCCGATAGGCATTCCAGATATGGTTGCCGATAGGCATTTCAAATATAAGTGCTGATAGGCATTTCAGATGTAGTTTCCGATTGGCATTTCAAAAATAAGTACCGATAGGCATTTCAGATATAGGTGCCGATAGGCATTTCAGATATAGTTGCCAATTGGCATTTTAAAAATAGGTGTCTATAGGCATTTCAGATATAGAAACCGATAGGAATTTCAAATATAGGTGCCGATAGGCATTCCAGATATCGTTGCCGATAGGCATTTCAAATATAGGAGCAGATAGGCATTTCAGATGTATTTTCCGAAAGGCATTTCAAAAATAGGTGCCGATAGGCATTTCAGATATAGAAGCCGATAGGCATTTCTAATATAGATGTCGATAGGCATTCCAGATATGGTTGCCGATAGGCATTTCAAATATATGTGCTGATAGGCATTTTAGATGTAGTTTCCGATAGGCATTTCAAAATTTGATGCCGATAGGTATTTCAGATATACGTGCCGATAGGCATTTCAGATATAGTTGCCGATTGGCATTTTAAAAACAGGTGCCGATAGGCATTTCAGATATAGAAGCCGATAGGTATTTCAAATATAGGTGTCGATAGGCATTTCAGATATGGTTGCCGATAGGCATTTCAAATATAGGAGCAGATAGGCATTTCAGATGTATTTTCCGAAAGGCATTTCAAAAATAGGTGCCGATAGGCATTTCAGATATATGTGCCGATAGGCATTTCAGATATAGTTGCCGATTGGCATTTTAAAAATAGGTGCCGATAGGCATTTCAGATATAGAAGCCGATAGGCATTTTAAATATAGGTGCCGATAGGCATTCCAGATATATTTGCCGATAGGCATTTCAAATATAAGTGCTGATAGGCATTTCAGATGTAGTTTCCGATAGGCATTTCAAAAATAGGTACCGATAGGCATTTTGGATATAGGTGCCGATAGGCATTTCAGATATATTTGCCGATTGGCATTTTAAAAATAGGTGCCGATAGGCATTTCAGATATAGAAGCCGATAAGCATTTCAAATATAGGTGCCGATAGGCATTCTAGATATGGTTGCCGATAGGCATTTCAAATATAGTTGCTGATAGGCATTTCAGATGTAGTTTCCGATAGGCATTTCAAAAACTGGTGCCGATAGGCATTTTAGATATAGGTGCCGATAGGCATTTCAGATATAGTTGCCGATTGGCATTTTAAAAATAGGTGCCGATAGGCAATTCAGATATAGAAGCCGATAGGTATTTCAAATATAGGTGTCGATAGGCATTTCAGATATGGTTGCCGATAGGCATTTCAAATATTGGTGCTGATAGGCATTTCAGATGTAGTTTCCGATAGGCATTTCAAAAATAGGTGCCGATAGGCATTTCAGATATAGGTGCCGATAGGCATTACAGATATAGTTGCCGATTGGCATTTTAAAAATAGGTGCCGATAGGCATTTCAGATATAGAAGCCGATAGGCATTTCAAATATAGGTGCCGATAGACATTCCAGATATGGTTGCCGATAGGCATTTCAAATATAGGTGCTGATAGGCATTTCAGATGTAGTTTCCGATAGGCATTTCAAAAATTGGTGCCGATAGGCATTTCAGATATATGTGCCGATAGGCATTTTAGATATAGTTGCCGATTGGCATTTTAAAAATAGACGCCGATAGGCATTTCAGATATAGAAGCCGATAGGTATTTCAAATATAGGTGTCGATAGGCATTTCAGATATGGTTGCCGATAGGCATTTCAAATATAGGTGCTGATAGGCATTTCAGATGTAGAAGCCGATAGGTATTTCAAATATAGGTGTCGATAGACATTTCAGATATGGTTGCCGATAGTCATTTCAAATATAGGTGCTGATAGGCATTTCAGATGTAGTTTCCGATAGGCATTTTAAAAATAGGTGCCGATAGGCATTTCAGATATAGGTGCCGATAGGCATATTAGATGTAGTTTCCGATAGGCATTTCAAAAATAGGTGCTGATAGGCATTTCAGATATAGGTGCCGATAGGCATATCAGATATAGTTCCCGATAGGCATTTAAAATATAGGTGCCGATAGGCATTTCAAATATAGGTGTCGATAGGCATTTCAGATAAAAATGCCGAAAGGCATTTCAAATATAGGTGCCGATAGGCATTTCTGATGTGGTTGCCGATAGGCATTTCAAATATAGGTGCTGATAGGCATTTCAGATGTAGTTTTTAATAGGCATTTCAAAAATAGGTGCCGATAGGCATTTCAGATATAGGTGCCGATAGGCACTTCAGATATAGTTGCCGATTGGCATTTTAAAAATAGGTGTCGATAGGCATTTCAGATATAGAAGCCGATAGGCATTTCAAATATAGGTGCCGATAGGCATTTCAGATATGGTTGCTGATAGGCATTTCAAATATAGGTGCTGATAGGCATTTCAGATGTAGTTTTTAATAGGCATTTCAAAAATAGGTGCCGATAGGCATTTCAGATATAGGTGCCTATAGGCACTTCAGATATAGTTGCCGATTGGCATTTTAAAAATAGGTGCCGATAGGCATTTCAGATATAGGTGCCGATAGGCATCTCAGATATAGTTGCCGATAGCTTTTTTAAAAATAGGTGCCGATAGGCATTCCAAATATGGTTGCCGATAGGCATTTCAAATATAGGTGCTGAAAGGCATTTCAGATGTAGTTTCTGATTGGCATTTCAAAAATAGGTGCCGATAGGCATTTCAGATATAGGTGCCGATAGGCATTTCAGATATAGTTGCCGATTGGCATTTTAAAAATAGGTGCCGATAGGCATTTCAGATATAGAAGCCGATAGGCACTTCAAATATAGGTGCCGATAGGCATTCCATATATTATTGCTGATAGGTATTTCAAATATAGGTGCTGATAGGCATTTCAGATGTAGTTTCCGATAGGCATTTCAAAAATAGGTGCCGATAGGCATTTCAGATATAGAAGCCGATAGGTATTTCAAATATAGGTGTCGATAGGCATTTCAGATATGGTTGCCGATAGGCATTTCAAATATAGGAGCAGATAGGCATTTCAGATGTAGTTTCTGAAAGGCATTTCAAAAATAGGTGCCGATAGGCATTTCAGATATAGGTGCCGATAGGCATTTCAGATAAAGTTGCCGATTGGCATTTTAAAAATAGGTGCCGATAGGCATTTCAGATATAGAAGCCGATAGGTATTTCAAATATAGGTGTCGATAGGCATTTCAGATATGGTTGCCGATAGGCATTTCAAATATAAGTGCTGATAGGCATTTCAGATGTAGTTTCCGATAGGCATTTCAAAAATAGGTACCGATAGGCATTTCAGATATAGGTGCCGATAGGCATTTCAGATATAGTTGCCAATTGGTATTTTAAAAATAGGTGTCGATAGGCATTTCAGATATAGAAGCCGATAGGCATTTCAAATATAGGTGCCGATAGGCATTCCAGATATGGTTGCTGATAGGCATTTCAAATATAGGTGCTGATAGGCATTTTAGATGTAGTTTCCGATAGGCAATTCAAAAATTGGTGCCGATAGGCATTTCAGATATAGGTGCCGATAGGCATTTCAGATATAGTTGCCGATTGGCATTTTAAAAACAGGTGCCGATAGGCATTTCAGATATAGAAGCCGATAGGCATTTCAAATATAGGTGCCGATAGGCATTCCAGATATGGTTGCCGATAGGCATTTCAAATATAGGAGCAGATAGGCATTTCAGATGTATTTTCCGAAAGGCATTTCAAAAATAGGTGCCGATAGGCATTTCAGATATAGAAGCCGATAGGCATTTCAAATATAGGTGTCGATAGGCATTTCAGATATAGGTGCCGATAGGCATTTCAGATAAAGTTGCCGATTGGCATTTTAAAAATAGGTGCCGATAGGCATTTCAGATATAGAAGCCGATAGGCATTTCAAATATAGGTGCCGATAGGCATTCCACATATGGTTGCCGATAGGCATTTCAAATATAAGTGCTGATAGGCATTTCAGATGTAGTTTCCGATAGGCATTGCAAAAATAGGTACCGATAGGCATTTCAGATATAGGTGCCGATAGGCATTTCAGATATAGTTGCCAATTGGTATTTTAAAAATAGGTGTCGATAGGCATTTCAGATATAGAAGCCGATAGGCATTTTAAATATAGGTGCCGATAGGCATTCCAGATATGGTTGCCGATAGGCATTTCAAATATTGGAGCAGATAGGCATTTCAGATGTATTTTCCGAAAGGCATTTCAAAAATAGGTGCCGATAGGCATTTCAGATATAGAAGCCGATAGGCATTTCAAATATAGGTGTCGATAGGCATTCCAGATATAGTTGATGATAGGCATTTCAAATATAGGTGCTGATAGGCATTTTAGATGTAGTTTCCGATAGGCATTTCAAAATTTGATGCCGATAGGTACTTCAGATATAGGAGCCGATAGGCATTTCAGATATAGTTGCCGATTGGCATTTTAAAAACAGGTGCCGATAGGCATTTCAGATATAGAAGCCGATAGGTATTTCAAATATAGGTGTCGATAGGCATTTCAGATATGGTTGCCGATAGGCATTTCAAATATAGGAGCAGATAGGCATTTCAGATGTATTTTCCGAAAGGCATTTCAAAAATAGGTGCCGATAGGCATTTCAGATATAGGTGCCGATAGGCATTTCTGATATAGTTGCCGATTGGCATTTTAAAAATAGGTGCCGATAGGCATTTCAGATATAGAAGCCGATAGGCATTTTAAATATAGGTGCCGATAGGCATTCTAGATATGGTTGCCGATAGGCATTTCAAATATAGGTGCTGATAGGCATTTCAGATGTAGTTTCCGATAGGCATTTCAAAAATTGGTGCCGATAGGCATTTTAGATATAGGTGCCGATAGGCATTTACGATATAGTTGCTGATTGGCATTTTAAAAATAGGTGCCGATAGGCAATTCAGATATAGAAGCCGATAGGTATTTCAAATATAGGCGTCGATAGGCATTTCAGATATGGTTGCCGATAGGCATTTCAAATATTGGTGCTGATAGGCATTTCAGATGTAGTTTCCGATAGGCATTTCAAAAAAAGGTGCCGATAGGCATTTCAGATATAGGTGCCGATAGGCATTACAGATATAGTTGCCGATTGGCATTTTAAAAATAGGTGCCGATAGGCATTTCAGGTATAGAAGCCGATAGGCATTTCAAATATAGGTGCCGATAGGCATTCCAGATATGGTTGCCGATAGGCATTTCAAATATAGGTGCTGATAGGCATTTCAGATGTTGTTTCCGATAGGCATTTAAAAAATAGGTGCCGATAGGCATTTCAGATATAGGTGCCGATAGGCATTTCAGATATAGTTGCCGATTGGCATTTTAAAAATAGGTGCCGATAGGCATTTCAGATATAGAAGCCGATAGGCATTTCAAATATAGGTGCCGATAGGCATTCCAGATATGGTTGCCGATAGGCATTTCAAATATAGGTGCTGATAGGCATTTCAGATGTAGTTTCCGATAGGCATTTCAAAAATAGGTGCCGATGGGAATTTCAGATATAAGTGCCGATAGGCATTTCTGATATAGTTGCCGATTGGCATTTTAAAAATAGGTGCCGATAGGCATTTCAGATATAGAAGCCGATAGGCATTTCAAATATAGGTGCCGAAAAGCATTCCAGATATGGTTGCCGATAGGCATTTCAAATATAGGTGCTGATAGGCATTTCAGATGTAGTTTCCGATAGGCATTTCAAAAATTGGTGCCGATAAGCATTTCAGATATAGGTGCTGATAGGCATTTCAGATATAGTTGCCGATTGGCATTTTAAAAATAGGTGCCGATAGGCATTTCAGATATAGAAGCCGATAGGTATTTCAAATATAGGTGTCGATAGGCATTTCAGAAATGGTTGCCAATAGGCATTTCAAATATTGGTGCTGATAGGCATTTCAGATGTAGTTTCCGATAGGCATTTCATATATAGGTGCCGATAGGCATTTCAGATATAGGTGCCGATAGGCATTACAGATATAGTTGCCGATTGGCATTTTAAAAAAAGGTGCCGATAGGCATTTCAGATATTGAAGCCGATAGGCATTTCAAATATAGGTGCCGATAGGCATTCCAGATATTGTTGCCGATAGGCATTTTAAATATAGGTGCTGATAGGCAATTTAGATGTAGTTTCCGATAGGCATTTCAAAAATTGGTGCCGATAGGCATTTCAGATATAGGTGCCGATAGGCATTTCAGATATAGTTGCCGATTGGCATTTTAAAAATAGGTGCCGATAGGCATTTCAGATATAGAAGCCGATAGGCATTTCAAATATAGGTGCCGATAGGCATTCCAGATATGGTTGCCGATAGGCATTTCAAATATAGGTGCTGATAGGCATTCCAGATGTAGTTTCCGATAGGCATTTCAAAAATTGGTGCCGATAGGCATTTCAGATATAGGTTCTGAATGGCATTTCAGATATAGTTACCGATTGGCATTTTAAAAATAGGTGCCGATAGGCATTTCAGATATAGAAGCCGATAGGCATTTCAAATATAGGTGCCGATAGGCATTCCAGATATGGTTGCCGATAGGCATTTTAAATAGAGGTGCTGATAGGCATTTCAGATGTAGTTTCCGATAGGCATTTCAAAAATTGGTGCCGATAGGCATTTCAGATATAGGTGCCGATAGGCATTTCAGATATAGGTGCCGATAGGCATTTCAGATATAGTTGCCGATTGGCATTTTAAAAGTAGGTGTCGATAGGCATTTCAGATATAGAAGCCGATAGGCATTTCAAATATAGGTGCCGATAGGCATTCCAGATATGGTTGCCGATAGGCATTTTAAATATAGGTGCTGATAGGCATTCCAGATGTAGTTTCCGATAGGCATTTCAAAAATTGGTGCCGATAGGCATTTCAGATATAGGTTCTGATAGGCATTTCAGATATAGTTACCGATTGGCATTTTAAAAATAGGTGCCGATAGTCATTTTAGATATAGAAGCCGATAGGTATTTCAAATATAGGTGTCGATAGGCATTTCAGATATGGTTGCCGATAGGCATTTCAAATAAAGGGGCTGATGGGCATTTCAGATGTAGTTTCCGGTAGGCATTTCAAAAATAGGTGCCGGCAGGCATTTCAGATATAGGTGCCGATAGGCATTTCAGATATAGTTGCCGATTGGCATTTAAAAAATAGGTGCCGATAGGCATTTCAGATATAGAAGCCGATAGGCATTTCAAATATAGGTGCCGATAGGCATTTCAGATATAGGTGCCAATAGGCATTTCAGATAAAGTTGCCGATAGGCATTCCAAATATAGGTGCCGATAGGCAGTTCCAATATTGGTGCAGATAGGCATTTCAAATATAGGTGCCGTTAGGAATTTCAAATATAGGTGCCGATAGTCATTTCAGATATAGTTGCCGATAGGCATTTCAGAAATAGATGCCGATAGGCATTTCAGATATAGTTGCCGACAGGCATTTAAATTATAGGTGCCGATAGGCATTTCAAATATAGGTGCCGATAGGCATTTCAGATATAGTTGCCGATAAGCATTTCAGAAATGGAAGCCGATAGGCATTTCAGATATAGTTGCCGATAGGCATTTAAAATAAAGGTGCCGATAGGCATTTCAAATATAGGTGCCGATAGGCATTTCAGATATAGGTGCCGATAGGCATTACAAATATAGGTGCCGATAGGCAGTTTAAATATTGTTGCCGATAAACATTTCAAATATAAGTGCCGATAGGCAGTTCAAATATAGGTGCAGATAGGCATTTCAGATATAGTTGCCGATAGGCATTTCAGAAATAGATGCCGATAGGCATTTCAGATATAGTTGCTGATAGGCATTTCTAATATAGGTGCCGATAGGCATTTCAGACATGGTTGCCGGTAGGCATTTCAAATATAGGTGCTGATAGGCATTTCAGATATAGTTGCCGATTGGCATTTTAAAAATAGGTGCTGATAGGCATTTCAGATATAGTTGCCGATAGGCATTTTAGATATAGGAGCCGATAGGCATTTCTGATATAGTTGCCGATAGGCATTTAAAATATAGGTGCCGATAGGCATTTAAAATGTAGGTGCCGATAGGCATTTCAGATATAGTTGCCGATTGGCATTTTAAAAAAAGTTGCCGATAGGCATTTTAGATATAGGTGCCGATAGGCATTTCAGATATAGTTGCCGATAGGCATTTCAGATATAGGTCCCGATAGGCATTTCAGATATAGGTGCCGATAGGCATTTCAGATATAGTTGCCGATAGGCATTTAAAATATAGGTGCCGATAGGCATTTGAAATATAGGTGCCGATAGGCATTTCAGATATGGTTGCCGATAGGCATTTCAAATACAGGTGCTGATAGGCATTTCAGATATAGTTGCCGATTAGCATTTTAAAAATAAGTGTCGATAGGCATTTCAGATATAGTTGCCGATAGGCATTTCAAATATAGGTGCCGATAGGCAGTTCAAATATTGGTGCCGATAGGCATATCAGTTATAGTTGCCGATAGGCATTTCAGAAATAGATGCCGATAGGCATTTCAGATATAGACGCCGATAGGCATTTCAAATATAGGTGCCGATAGGCAGTTCAAATATTGGTGCCGATAGGCATTTCAGATATA
Source organism: Venustoraphidia nigricollis (assembly GCA_034508555.1). Lineage (NCBI taxonomy): Eukaryota > Metazoa > Arthropoda > Insecta > Raphidioptera > Raphidiidae > Venustoraphidia > Venustoraphidia nigricollis. The sequence continues at coordinate 23,915 of JAVRKA010000073.1, forward strand.
GTTGCCGATAGGCATTTCAGAAATAGATGCCGATAGGCATTTCAGAAATAGATGCCGATAGGCATTTCAGATATAGTTGCCAATAAGCATTTAAAATATAGATGCCGATAGGCATTTCAAATATAGGTGCCGATAGGCATTTCAGATATAGTTGTCGATATGCATTTCAGAAATAGATGCCGATAGGCATTTCAATATAGTTGCCGATAGGCATTTAAAATATAGGTGCCGGTAGGCATTTCAGATATGGTTGCCCATAGGCATTTCAAATATATGTGCTGATAGGCATTTCAGATATAGTTGCCGATTGGCATTTTAAAAATAGGTGCCGATAGGCATATCAGATATAGGTGCTGATAGGCATTTCAAATATAGGTGCCGATGGGCATTACAGATATGGTTGCCAATAGGCAATTCAAATATAGGGGCTGATAGGCAATTCAGATATAATTGCCGATTGGCATTTTAAAAATAGGTGCCGATAGGCATATCAGATATAGGTGCCGATATGCATTTCAGATATAGTTGCAGATAGGCATTTCAAATATATGTGCCGATAGGAAGTTCAAATATCGGTGCCGATAGGCATTTCAGATATAGGTGCCGATAGGCATTTCAGAAATAGATGCCGATGGGCATTTCAGATATAGTTGCCGAAAGGCATTTAAAATATAGCTGCCGATAGGCATTTCAAACATAGGTGCCGATAGGCATTTCAGATATGGTTGCCTATATGCATTTCAAATATAGGTGCCGATAGGCATTTCAGATATGGTTGCCGATAGGCATTTCATGTATAGGTGCTAATAGGCATTTCAGATATAGTTGCCGATTGGCAATTTAAAAATAGGTGCCGATAGGCATTTTAGATATAAGTGCCGATAGGCATTTCAGATATATTTGCCGATAGGCATTTCAAATATAGGTGCCGATAGGCAGTTTAAATATTGGTGACGTTAGGCATTTCAGATATAGTTGCCGATAGGCATTTAAAATATAGGTGCCGATAGGCATTTCAAATCGAGGTGCCGATAGGCATTTCAGATATAGTTGCCGATAGGCATTTCAAATAAAGGTGCCGATAGGCAGTTCAAATATTGGTGCTGATAGACAGTTCAGAAATATTTGCCGATAGGCATTTCAGAAATAGATGCCGATAGGCATTTCAGATATAGTTGCCGATAGGCATTTAAAATATAGGTGCCGATTAGCATTTCAAATATAGGAGCCGATAGGCATTTCAAATATAGGTGCCGATAGGCATTTCAGATATGGTTGCCGATAGTCATTTCAAATATAGGTGCTGATAGGCATTTCAGATATAGTTGCCGATTGGCTTTTTAAAAATAGGTGCCGATAGGCATTTCAAATATAGGTGCCGATAGGCATTTCAGATATGTTTACTGATAGACATTTCAAATATAGGTGCTGATTGGCATTTTAGATATAGTTGCCGATTGGCATTTTAAAAATAGGTGCCGATAGGCATTTCAAATATAGGTGCCGATAGGCATTTAAAATGTAGGTGCCGATAGGCATTTCAGATATAGTTGCCGATTGGCATTTTAAAAAAAGGTGCCGATAGGCATTTTAGATATAGGTGCCGATAGGCATTTCAGATATAGTTGCCGATAGGCATTTCAGATATAGGTCCCGATAGGCATTTCAGATATAGGTGCCGATAGGCATTTCAGATATAGTTGCCGATAGGCATTTAAAATATAGGTGCCGATAGGCATTTGAAATATAGGTGCCGATAGGCATTTCAGATATGGTTGCCGATAGGCATTTCAAATACAGGTGCTGATAGGCATTTCAGATATAGTTGCCGATTAGCATTTTAAAAATAAGTGTCGATAGGCATTTCAGATATAGTTGCCGATAGGCATTTCAAATATAGGTGCCGATAGGCAGTTCAAATATTGGTGCCGATAGGCATATCAGTTATAGTTGCCGATAGGCATTTCAGAAATAGATGCCGATAGGCATTTCAGATATAGACGCCGATAGGCATTTCAAATATAGGTGCCGATAGGCAGTTCAAATATTGGTGCCGATAGGCATTTCAGATATAGTTGCCGATAGGCATTTCAGAAATAGATGCCGATAGGCATTTCAGAAATAGATGCCGATAGGCATTTCAGATATAGTTGCCAATAGGCATTTAAAATATAAATGCCGATAGGCATTTCAAATATAGGTGCCGATAGGCATTTCAGATATAGTTGTCGATATGCATTTCAGAAATAGATGCCGATAGGCATTTCAATATAGTTGCCGATAGGCATTTAAAATATAGGTGCCGGTAGGCATTTCAGATATGGTTGCCCATAGGCATTTCAAATATATGTGCTGATAGGCATTTCAGATATAGTTGCCGATTGGCATTTTAAAAATAGGTGCCGATAGGCATATCAGATATAGGTGCTGATAGGCATTTCAAATATAGGTGCCGATGGGCATTACAGATATGGTTGCCAATAGGCAATTCAAATATAGGGGCTGATAGGCAATTCAGATATAATTGCCGATTGGCATTTAAAATATAGGTGCCGATAGGCATTTCAAATCGAGGTGCCGATAGGCATTTCAGATATAGTTGCCGATAGGCATTTCAAATAAAGGTGCCGATAGGCAGTTCAAATATTGGTGCTGATAGACAGTTCAGAAATATTTGCCGATAGGCATTTCAGAAATAGATGCCGATAGGCATTTCAGATATAGTTGCCGATAGGCATTTAAAATATAGGTGCCGATAGGCATTTCAAATATAGGAGCCGATAGGCATTTAAAATATAGGTGCCGATAGGTATTTCAGATATGGTTGCCGATAGTCATTTCAAATATAGGTGCTGATAGGCATTTCAGATATAGTTGCCGATTGGCTTTTTAAAAATAGGTGCCGATAGGCATTTCAAATATAGGTGCCGATAGGCATTTCAGATATGTTTACTGATAGACATTTCAAATATAGGTGCTGATTGGCATTTTAGATATAGTTGCCGATTGGCATTTTAAAAATAGGTGCCGATAGGCATTTCAAATATAGGTGCCGATAGGCATTTAAAATGTAGGTGCCGATAGGCATTTCAGATATTGTTGCCGATTGGCATTTTAAAAAAAGGTGCCGATAGGCATTTTAGATATAGGTGCCGATAGGCATTTCAGATATAGTTGCCGATAGGCATTTCAGATATAGGTCCCGATAGGCATTTCAGATATAGGTGCCGATAGGCATTTCAGATATAGTTGCCGATAGGCATTTAAAATATAGGTGCCGATAGGCATTTGAAATATAGGTGCCGATAGGCATTTCAGATATGGTTGCCGATAGGCATTTCAAATACAGGTGCTGATAGGCATTTCAGATATAGTTGCCGATTAGCATTTTAAAAATAAGTGTCGATAGGCGTTTCAGATATAGTTGCCGATAGGCATTTCAAATATAGGTGCCGATAGGCAGTTCAAATATTGGTGCCGATAGGCATATCAGTTATAGTTGCCGATAGGCATTTCAGAAATAGATGCCGATAGGCATTTCAGATATAGACGCCGATAGGCATTTCAAATATAGGTGCCGATAGGCAGTTCAAATATTGGTGCCGATAGGCATTTCAGATATAGTTGCCGATAGGCATTTCAGAAATAGATGCCGATAGGCATTTCAGAAATAGATGCCGATAGGCATTTCAGATATAGTTGCCAATAGGCATTTAAAATATAGATGCCGATAGGCATTTCAAATATAGGTGCCGATAGGCATTTCAGATATAGTTGTCGATATGCATTTCAGAAATAGATGCCGATAGGCATTTCAATATAGTTGCCGATAGGCATTTAAAATATAGGTGCCGGTAGGCATTTCAGATATGGTTGCCCATAGGCATTTCAAATATATGTGCTGATAGGCATTTCAGATATAGTTGCCGATTGGCATTTTAAAAATAGGTGCCGATAGGCATATCAGATATAGGTGCTGATAGGCATTTCAAATATAGGTGCCGATGGGCATTACAGATATGGTTGCCAATAGGCAATTCAAATATAGGGGCTGATAGGCAATTCAGATATAATTGCCGATTGGCATTTTAAAAATAGGTGCCGATAGGCATATCAGATATAGGTGCCGATATGCATTTCAGATATAGTTGCCGATAGGCATTTCAAATATATGTGCCGATAGGAAGTTCAAATATCGGTGCCGATAGGCATTTCAGATATAGGTGCCGATAGGCATTTCAGAAATAGATGCCGATGGGCATTTCAGATATAGTTGCCGAAAGGCATTTAAAATATAGTTGCCGATAGGCATTTCAAACATAGGTGCCGATAGGCATTTCAGATATGGTTGCCTATATGCATTTCAAATATAGGTGCCGATAGGCATTTCAGATATGGTTGCCGATAGGCATTTCATATATAGGTGCTAATAGGCATTTCAGATATAGTTGCCGATTGGCAATTTAAAAATAGGTGCCGATAGGCATTTTAGATATAGGTGCTGATAGGCATTTCAGATATAGTAGCCGATAGGCATTTCAGATATATTTGCCGATAGGCATTTCAAATATAGGTGCCGATAGGCAGTTCAAATATTGGTGACGTTAGGCATTTCAGATATAGTTGCCGATAGGCATTTAAAATATAGGTGCCGATAGGCATTTCAAATCGAGGTGCCGATAGGCATTTCAGATATAGTTGCCGATAGGCATTTCAAATAAAGGTGCCGATAGGCAGTTCAAATATTGGTGCTGATAGACAGTTCAGAAATATTTGCCGATAGGCATTTCAGAAATAGATGCCGATAGGCATTTCAGATATAGTTGCCGATAGGCATTTAAAATATAGGTGCCGATAGGCATTTCAAATATAGGAGCCGATAGGCATTTCAAATATAGGTGCCGATAGGCATTTCAGATATGTTTGCCGATAGTCATTTCAAATATAGGTGCTGATAGGCATTTCAGATATAGTTGCCGATTGGCTTTTTAAAAATAGGTGCCGATAGGCATTTCAAATATAGGTGCCGATAGGCATTTCAGATATGTTTACTGATAGACATTTCAAATATAGGTGCTGATTGGCATTTTAGATATAGTTGCCGATTGGCATTTTAAAAATAGGTGCCGATAGGCATTTCAAATATAGGTGCCGATAGGCATTTGAGATATAGGTGCCGATAGGCATTTCAGATATAGTTGCCGATAGGCATTTCAAAAAAGGTGCCGATAGGCAGTTCAAATATTGGTGCCAATAGGCATTTCAGATATAGTTGCCGAGAGGCATTTCAGTAATAGATGCCGATAGGCATTTCAGATATAGTTGCCGATAGTCATTTAAAGTATAGGTGCCGATAGGCATTTCAAATATAGGTGCCGATAGGCATTTCAGATATGGTTGCAGATAGGCATTTCAGAATTAGATGCCGATAGGCATTTCAGAAATAGATGCCGATAGGCATTTCAGATATAGTTGCCGATTGGCATTTTAAAAATAGGTGCCGATAGGCATTTCAGATATAGGTGCCGATAGGCATTTCAGATATAGGTGCCGATAGGCATTTCAGATATAGTTGCCGATAGGCATTTCAAATAAAGGTGCCAATAGGCAGTTCAAATATTGGTGCCGATAGACAGTTCAGAAATATTTGCCGATAGGCATTTCAGAAATAGATGCCGATAGGCATTTCAGATATAGTTGCCGATAGGCATTTAAAATATAGGTGCCGATAGGAATTACAAATATAGGTGCCGATAGGCATTTCAGATATAGTTGCCAATAGGCATTTCAGAAATAGATGCCGTTAGGCATTTCAGATATAGTTGCCGATAGTCATTTTAAAGATAGGTGTCGATAAGCATTTCAAATATAGGTGCCGATAGGCATTTCAGATATAGTTGTCGATATGCATTTCAGAAATAGATGCCGATAGGCATTTCAATATAGTTGCCGATAGGCATTTAAAATATAAGTGCCGGTAGGCATTTCAGATATGGTTGCCCATAGGCATTTCAAATATATGTGCTGATAGGCATTTCAGATATAGTTGCCGATTGGCATTTTAAAAATAGGTGCCGATAGGCATATCAGATATAGGTGCTGATAGGCATTTCAAATATAGGTGCCGATGGGCATTACAGATATGGTTGCCAATAGGCAATTCAAATATAGGGGCTGATAGGCAATTCAGATATAATTGCCGATTGGCATTTTAAAAATAGGTGCCGATAGGCATATCAGATATAGGTGCCGATATGCATTTCAGATATAGTTGCCGATAGGCATTTCAAATATATGTGCCGATAGGAAGTTCAAATATCGGTGCCGATAGGCATTTCAGATATAGGTGCCGATAGGCATTTCAGAAATAGATGCCGATGGGCATTTCAGATATAGTTGCCGAAAGGCATTTAAAATATAGTTGCCGATAGGCATTTCAAACATAGGTGCCGATAGGCATTTCAGATATGGTTGCCTATATGCATTTCAAATATAGGTGCCGATAGGCATTTCAGATATGGTTGCCGATAGGCATTTCATATATAGGTGCTAATAGGCATTTCAGATATAGTTGCCGATTGGCAATTTAAAAATAGGTGCCGATAGGCATTTTAGATATAGGTGCTGATAGGCATTTCAGATATAGTAGCCGATAGGCATTTCAGATATATTTGCCGATAGGCATTTCAAATATAGGTGCCGATAGGCAGTTCAAATATTGGTGACGTTAGGCATTTCAGATATAGTTGCCGATAGGCATTTAAAATATAGGTGCCGATAGGCATTTCAAATCGAGGTGCCGATAGGCATTTCAGATATAGTTGCCGATAGGCATTTCAAATAAAGGTGCCGATAGGCAGTTCAAATATTGGTGCTGATAGACAGTTCAGAAATATTTGCCGATAGGCATTTCAGAAATAGATGCCGATAGGCATTTCAGATATAGTTGCCGATAGGCATTTAAAATATAGGTGCCGATAGGCATTTCAAATATAGGAGCCGATAGGCATTTCAAATATAGGTGCCGATAGGCATTTCAGATATGGTTGCCGATAGTCATTTCAAATATAGGTGCTGATAGGCATTTCAGATATAGTTGCCGATTGGCTTTTTAAAAATAGGTGCCGATAGGCATTTCAAATATAGGTGCCGATAGGCATTTCAGATATGTTTACTGATAGACATTTCAAATATAGGTGCTGATTGGCATTTTAGATATAGTTGCCGATTGGCATTTTAAAAATAGGTGCCGATAGGCATTTCAAATATAGGTGCCGATAGGCATTTGAGATATAGGTGCCGATAGGCATTTCAGATATAGTTGCCGATAGGCATTTCAAAAAAGGTGCCGATAGGCAGTTCAAATATTGGTGCCAATAGGCATTTCAGATATAGTTGCCGAGAGGCATTTCAGTAATAGATGCCGATAGGCATTTCAGATATAGTTGCCGATAGTCATTTAAAGTATAGGTGCCGATAGGCATTTCAAATATAGGTGCCGATAGGCATTTCAGATATGGTTGCAGATAGGCATTTCAGAATTAGATGCCGATAGGCATTTCAGAAATAGATGCCGATAGGCATTTCAGATATAGTTGCCGATTGGCATTTTAAAAATAGGTGCCGATAGGCATTTCAGATATAGGTGCCGATAGGCATTTCAGATATAGTTGCCGATAGGCATTTCAAATAAAGGTGCCAATAGGCAGTTCAAATATTGGTGCCGATAGACAGTTCAGAAATATTTGCCGATAGGCATTTCAGAAATAGATGCCGATAGGCATTTCAGATATAGTTGCCGATAGGCATTTAAAATATAGGTGCCGATAGGAATTACAAATATAGGTGCCGATAGGCATTTCAGATATAGTTGCCAATAGGCATTTCAGAAATAGATGCCGTTAGGCATTTCAGATATAGTTGCCGATAGTCATTTTAAAGATAGGTGTCGATAAGCATTTCAAATATAGGTGCCGATAGGCATTTAAAATATAGGTGATGATAGGCATTTTAAATATAGGTGCCGATAGGCATTTCAGATATATTTGCCGATAGGCATTTCAGAAATATATGCCGATAGGCAATTCAGATATAGTTGCCGATTGGCATTTTAAAAATAGGTGCCGATTGGCATTTCAGATATAAGTGCCGATAGGCATTTCAGAGATAGGTGCCGATAGGCATTTTAAATATAGGTGCCGTTTGGCATTACAGATATGGTTGGACCATAATGATTTCTGGCAACACTGTGACTCTCAAACCTATTTTAGACGCCAAAATGCGGTTTTCGTATTTTCCATACAGAAGTATGGTTTTCCATATTATGCACTAAATTGTAATATTAATTTTTTCAGTGTTTTCTTTAAACTCACATTTTTAACTGCTGTAAGACGAAAAATAATATGGTTGCCGATAGGCATTTCATATATAGGTGCTAATAGGCATTTCAGATATAGTTGCCGATTGGCAATTTAAAAATAGGTGCCGATAGGCATTTTAGATATAGGTGCTGATAGGCATTTCAGATATAGTAGCCGATAGGCATTTCAGATATATTTGCCGATAGGCATTTCAAATATAGGTGCCGATAGGCAGTTCAAATATTGGTGACGTTAGGCATTTCAGATATAGTTGCCGATAGGCATTTAAAATATAGGTGCCGATAGGCATTTCAAATCGAGGTGCCGATAGGCATTTCAGATATAGTTGCCGATAGGCATTTCAAATAAAGGTGCCGATAGGCAGTTCAAATATTGGTGCTGATAGACAGTTCAGAAATATTTGCCGATAGGCATTTCAGAAATAGATGCCGATAGGCATTTCAGATATAGTTGCCGATAGGCATTTAAAATATAGGTGCCGATAGGCATTTCAAATATAGGAGCCGATAGGCATTTCAAATATAGGTGCCGATAGGCATTTCAGATATGGTTGCCGATAGTCATTTCAAATATAGGTGCTGATAGGCATTTCAGATATAGTTGCCGATTGGCTTTTTAAAAATAGGTGCCGATAGGCATTTCAAATATAGGTGCCGATAGGCATTTCAGATATGTTTACTGATAGACATTTCAAATATAGGTGCTGATTGGCATTTTAGATATAGTTGCCGATTGGCATTTTAAAAATAGGTGCCGATAGGCATTTCAAATATAGGTGCCGATAGGCATTTGAGATATAGGTGCCGATAGGCATTTCAGATATAGTTGCCGATAGGCATTTCAAAAAAGGTGCCGATAGGCAGTTCAAATATTGGTGCCAATAGGCATTTCAGATATAGTTGCCGAGAGGCATTTCAGTAATAGATGCCGATAGGCATTTCAGATATAGTTGCCGATAGTCATTTAAAGTATAGGTGCCGATAGGCATTTCAAATATAGGTGCCGATAGGCATTTCAGATATAGTTGCAGATAGGCATTTCAGAATTAGATGCCGATAGGCATTTCAGAAATAGATGCCGATAGGCATTTCAGATATAGTTGCCGATTGGCATTTTAAAAATAGGTGCCGATAGGCATTTCAGATATAGGTGCCGATAGGCATTTCAGATATAGGTGCCGATAGGCATTTCAGATATAGTTGCCGATAGGCATTTCAAATAAAGGTGCCAATAGGCAGTTCAAATATTGGTGCCGATAGACAGTTCAGAAATATTTGCCGATAGGCATTTCAGAAATAGATGCCGATAGGCATTTCAGATATAGTTGCCGATAGGCATTTAAAATATAGGTGCCGATAGGAATTACAAATATAGGTGCCGATAGGCATTTCAGATATAGTTGCCAATAGGCATTTCAGAAATAGATGCCGTTAGGCATTTCAGATATAGTTGCCGATAGTCATTTTAAAGATAGGTGTCGATAAGCATTTCAAATATAGGTGCCGATAGGCATTTAAAATATAGGTGATGATAGGCATTTTAAATATAGGTGCCGATAGGCATTTCAGATATATTTGCCGATAGGCATTTCAGAAATATATGCCGATAGGCATTTCAGATATAGTTGCCGATAGGCATTTAAAATATAGGTGCCGATAGGCATTTCTAATATAGGTGCTGATAGGCAATTCAGATATAGTTGCCGATTGGCATTTTAAAAATAGGTGCCGATTGGCATTTCAGATATAAGTGCCGATAGGCATTTCAGAGATAGGTGCCGATAGGCATTTTAAATATAGGTGCCGTTTGGCATTACAGATATGGTTGGACCATAATGATTTCTGGCAACACTGTGACTCTCAAACCTATTTTAGACGCCAAAATGCGGTTTTCGTATTTTCCATACAGAAGTATGGTTTTCCATATGCACTAAATTGTAATATTAATTTTTTCAGTGTTTTCTTTAAACTCACATTTTTTACTGCTGTAAGACGAAAAATAATCTGTAAACTAATAACTCACTGCGCACACAATTATTCTACACTTTATTCAACTGATTATTAGCTTAATTAAAAATTTTTTAATTATTTGCAAACTTATTTGACATTTGATATCATAATGTTTCTGAGTTTGTTATTGGTAATCAAGGCAACTAAATACCCATCCATGGCCTATTATGTTCTATGAAGTTTTTTTCTAAAAAACCCCCTATTTTGACCCCTGGGGAGAAAATCGAAAATCCGGCTACGTAAGGATCTGTCCCGTGTTTCGTACTATAAGTGTGCCAAATTTCAACTTCCTAAGTCTGCTGGGGCCTTCTGGAGGGTCTGGAAAGACAGACGGACATCCGGACGTCCGGACACACAATTGGAAATTATATATGTAGATTGCCTATCAGCACTTATATTTAGAATGCTTATCGGCACCTATATTTGAAATGCCTATCGGCAACTATATCTGGAGTGCCTATCGGAACTTATATTTGAAATGCCTATCGGCACCTATATTTGAAATGCTTATCGGCAACTATATCTGAAACACCTAACGGCACCCATATCTAAAATGCCTATTAGCACCTTTGTTTGAATTGCCCATCGGCAACTATATCTGAAATGCCTATTGGCACTTATATCTGAAATGCCTATCGGTACTAATATCTGAAATGCCTATAAGGACCTATATTTGGAATGCCTATCTGCATCTATATCTGAAATGCCTATCGGCACCTATATTTGAATTGCGTATCGGCAACTATATCTGAAATGCCTATCGGTAACTATATCTGAAATACTTATCGGCACCTATATTTGAATTGCCTATTGGTAACTATATATGAAATGCCTATCGGCACCTATATCTGAAGTGCCTAGCAGCACCTATGATTGAAATGCCTATCGGCCCCTATATTTGAAATGCCTATCGGCAGTTATATTCGAAATGCCAATCGGCACCTATATTTGGAAGCCTATCGGCATATATATTTGAAATGCCTATCGGCATTTATATCTGAAATGCCTATCAGCAGGTATATTTGGAATGCCTATCGGCAAGTATATCTGAAATGCCTATCGGCACCTATATCTGAAATGCCTATCAGCACCTATATTTGAAATGCCTATCGGCAGTTATATTTAAAATGCCTATCAGCACCTATATTTGAAATGCCTATCGGCAACTATATTTGAACTGCTTATGGGCCACTATATCTGAAATGCCTATCGACATTTATATCTGAAATGCCTGTCGGCACCCACATCTGAAAAGCCTATCGGCAACTATATCTAAAATACCTATCGGCGCCTATATCAGAAATGCCTTAGGGCACCTATATAATTGAAATGTCTATCGGTACCTATATTTAAGATGCCTATTAGCATCTACATCTGAAATGCCTATCGGTTCCTATAACTGAAATGCTTATCGGCAACTATATCTGAAATGCCTATCGACACCTATATCTGAAATGCCAATCGACACCTATATTTGAATTGCCTATCGGCAACTATATCTGAAATAGCTATCGGTACCTATATCTGAAATGCCTATCGGCACCTATATCTGTAATGCCTATCGGCAACTATATCTGAAATACCAATCGGCACCTATATTTAAATTGCCTATCCGCAACTATATCAGAAATGCTTATCGGCACCTATATTTGAAATGCCTATCGGCACCTATATTTGAAATGCCTATCGGCAAGTATATTTGAAATACCTATCGGCACCTATATCTGAAATGCCTTAGGGCACCTATATTTGGAATGCCTATCGGTATTTATATCTGAAATGCCTATAAGCACATATATTTGGAATGCCTATCGGCATCTATATCTGAAATGCCTATCGGTTCCTATATCTGAAATGCTTATCGGTAACTATATCTGAAATGCCTATCGACACCTATATTTGAAATGCCAATCGACACCTATATTTGAATTGCCTATCGGCAACTATATCTGAAATGCCTAGCGGCACCTATATTTAAAATGCCTATCGGCACCTACATTTTTTTTTTTTTTTATTCCGGTGGAGGGGAAATCTTGCATCAGACCTCCGCGGGGAGTGTCGGATTCTTACCGACTAAAACCTCTCTTCCTCCTATCGCACCACACACTGGAATCCGTTTGCACATTACTTTAGTGTGAGGGCCGTCCTTACACCACTCTTTGGTCTCTTCTTTCTTTTTCTTACCTCTCTTTATTTTCTATGATAGATCTGATTGCATCATATGCAATTATGCATGTTGCCCTGACTTTTCTGTGGCTACCAGGATAGCCATCATGTTGTGTTTGTTAAGAAGTTGTTCAGTTGTCCGTGTAAAGTCCGCCCTTGTGCCCACCTTGTGCATACGAATAACGTATGCTCCACATCGTCAACATCTGTCCTTCTACGTACAAACAGATACTTTCTGAAGCAAATATGTCCCGAAAGTGATTACGTGAGGAAATAATCCACTTCTCCGTAAGGTCTGCCAAGCCATACGCGTATGTCGGGTATCAAGTTATATGGTCCAGCGTCCATGAGTTCCATTGGTTCATCTTTCGTGCCATCTACTCATGAGGTTATTTCTGGCGTTTTTGTGCTGCACTGCACTGTATGTTTCCATCCGCTCCTTAATGAGCAGATTAATTGGAGGGTTCCCTGCTATAACTCCAACTGCATCTGTTGAAATTGTTTTATATGAACTACATATCCTGATGTTTAGTGTGCGCTGTGCTCTAAGCAGTTTTAGGGTCAACTTCTTGTTATCCGTTACTGTATGCCACGCAGGGGCAGCGTACAGTATCTGCGAGTGAGCTACACATGCCAAAGTTTATCTTTTCGACGCTCTAGGTCCTCCAATATTAGGCATGAGCCCACACAGGGCTGTTGCAGTCCTTTCCACTTTCTGAACAGTTCAACTGACATGTTCTGCGAATGTAAGCTTCGTATCTAACCAAACCCCTAAGTACTTTATTGCCTTCCTCGGATTTACTAAAATGCTTGCACATTGAAATATATAGGAGAAATCTTTCTTTTCTGTGTTAATAGTACTGCCTCATTTTTTTCCGGAGCTAGATGTAGTCGCCTCTCTTACATCAAGTTAGCAGCAAGTTTAAAGCTGTATTTGCAGTATCCATTAAAATCTGCTCCTCCTTTGCAACTGCTACCACAGCTATATCATCCGCAAAGCCTATCATTGTGACACCCTCAGGTAATTCCATTTCTAGCAGGTCGTTGTACAGCACATTCCAAGGGGTTGGGACTAGCACTGACCCTGTGGAACTCCACTATATATTTGACATACTCTTCGTGTGTCTACATTTGAAATGCCTATCGGCAACTATATCTGAAATACCTATCGGCACCTATATCTGAAATGGCTATCGGAACCCCTATTTGAAATGCCTATCGGCAGTTAAATCTGAAATGCCTATCGGCACCTATATTTGAAATGCCTATCGGCAGTTATATCTAAAATGCCTATCGGCACTTATAAATGAAATGCCTATCGGCACCTATATTTGAAATGCCTATCGGCATTATATCTGAAATGCCTATCGGCAACTATATCTTTTTTTTGGTAAAGGTAAGTAAATAATTATGGTATGAGTATGATATTATAAAATGTTGGTTTTTACTAATTTTAAATTTTTTTTCCAGGTTTGTGATTTTCAGGAAATGTAGAACTCTGGTAGAGGAAGCGTCGTCGTCTTGCAGTATTTCTTCCATTGAATTGGTTAAGTTTGCTGCTTTTCTTTCATTCAAGAAATTCTGGCATTCTGTTAGTATATGTTTTATCGTTATCTGTTGGTCGCATTTTTGACAGATTTGAGGGTGTTCGCCTTTTAATAAATATGAATGCGTTAGTGCTGTGTGTCCTATTCTTATTCTGGTTAGTAAAACCTCATTTTTTCGTTGAGCTTGTGTAGAGATGTTCCACTTTTTGGTGTCTGCTTTTATTCTCCTCAGTTTGTTGTTCGTTATATTACACCAGAGGTTATCCCATTCTTCTCTTATCGTTGTTAGATGGGCATTTATAGTGTCGGTTAGTGGAATCTCGTTAGTTATGGCGTCATCTTCGGACATAGTCTTGAGTTTTGCATCTTCATCAACCAGTTCATTTCCTAAAATTCCGCAGTGGCTTGGTATCCAACAAAATATGACTGTACTGTTGAGTGGATTGGTTAGGCTATGTAACACATTGAGTATTTTTTTTTAAATTGGGTTACATTTTTCTTCTTTTTTTCCCAAAGCGCACATAGTACTCCAGGAGTCAGTACATACTATATATTTATTAGGCGGTCTTCATAGAATATCGTATAGCGCCATCAAAATTGCATATAGTTCTGCCGAGTAAATGCTGTAGGTGCCGGGTAGTGAGTAGCTTTGTTTAAAATCGTTGTCTATTCGATAGGCACAGGCCACTTTATCATTTCTTTTTGATCCATCCGTATATACTGGAGTAAATTCATGGTATTGGTTTATTATGTTTAGGAATTCTTTATTGTAAATTGATGGATGTGTAGTTTCTTTAAAAGAATTATGGAGGGTATTAATTAGATAGATCTGGGGTTTTTTCCAAGGCGGGAATTCTGAGTTAATGTGGGGCATAACCTGGTTCGGATCTAAATTATCAATATTTTGATAATAAGGATTTTTAATTCTTTTTTGTTTGTTATATAGTTCTTTATATTGAGGTTCCATAATCATGTTTCTGACCGGATGCTGTATTTGAGATGCCATTTTTAGTGTGTGGCGTATGCATAGTTTTTCTCGTCTATATTTTAATGGAGGTTCTCCTGCTTCACTGCATAAGCTTAAAGCTGGACTGGTATGAAAAGCTCCTGTTGCAAGACGAATTCCTAGATGGTGAATCGGATCTAGTTTTTTAAGTGAGGAATTTGATGCTGAGTTGTAAATTGGCCATCCAAAATCTAAAATCGGTAGCACTATGGTTTTATGTATTTTTAAGAGACTGGTTCTATCAGCTCCCTAGTTTTGTTTGCTTAACATTTTTAATAAGTTTAATTTTATTGTAGCTTTGGTTTTAATGTGATTTATATGTTTTTCCCAAGAGAGTTTTGGGTCATATATTAGTCCTAGAAATGTTTTTTCGGATTTAAATTGTAGATTTTTATTTTTGAGTATTAGTACTGGATTATTGTTATCGGGTCTAGATCGTTTATAAAAGTTCATGCACACTGTTTTTTCAGTATTAAAAATTAAGCCATTTATGTTAGACCATTCACTTAATTTATCTAATGCTGCTTGAATTTTTCTTTGCGCGTATTTTAAATTTTTAGTTCTTATATATATTATGAGGTCGTCAGCATAAATAAGATGTTGAATGGGAGGTTGGAATAACTCGCTTATGGAATTTATGGCAATGTTGAATAGGGTAGGACTTAAAACTGAACCTTGGGAATGCCATTTTCAAGCTGCCCTGTTTTCGAATAGGTATTATTTATCCTGATTTTGCATGTTCGGTCCGTAAGAAAGTTTTGAATAAATAAAGGTAAATGTCCTCGTATTCCCCATTTATGCAATTGGTCTAAAATTACTTGTTTCCATATTCGATCGTACGCTTTGTTAATATCAAAGAAGATAGCAATTACGTGTTGTTCAATATTTCCGTGGTAAGGATTGTGTGGATATCTAAAATAGATCTCTCTTTCCTGAATCCATATTGGTTGTTGGTTAAGTGATTATTTGTGTCAAGGATCCATTGGAGTCTTTCGGTAACCATTCGTTCAAATATTTTACATAGTGTACTAGTTAGAGAAATTGGACGAAAGTTTTCCGGTAGAAGGTGATTTTTGTCCGGTTTAGGGATGAGTATTATTGTTGATTCCTTCCATTGCATAGGAAGGATATTATTTTTCCATAAACCATTTATAGTTGTTAAAATATATGAAAGTTGGTTTAGTGGAATATGTTTTAGTGTTTCTGGAAATAAGTTATCGGGTCCTGGAGTATTCTTCTTAATTCTAGATATTGCTGCGGATAATTCTGTTATTGAAAAATCTGAATTATAATCTTCGTCATTACAGCTTTTGAAATTCCGCTGAATGGTGTTCCAGAGTTGTTTATTAACTATACTTTCTGCGTCTAGTATGTCATCGCTTGAGTTTTTTTCAAAATATCTGGCAAAAGAGTTTGCGATTTTCTTCGGATTTGTTAATAAATTATTATTGTGCATGATGGCTGGTATGTTTGTTGCGTTATTTTTACATCTAATTTTGTTTATTGTCTGCCACATTTGTTTGGAGGGGGTGCTTGCGTTAATTGTAGTTAGGAATTGTTGCCAACTTTCTTTTTTCTCTCGCTTTTTTGTATTGTATTTTTAAATCTACAGATTGAAATTTTTGGTATCTTCTCAAAGCTTTTTTCCTTTTTTTTATTGCTTCTGCTATATCGTTGTTCCACCAGGAAACTGTTTTTGTCTTGATTAAGCAATTGGGAATGGCTTTGTTTTGTGCTTTGTTTATAACATCATATATGTGTTTTACTCTATCTAATGGTTCATCAGTTAAAAGGTTGAAATTTATTAGATTTGTAAATATTTCCCAGTCTGCTTTCTTGAAATTTAATTTACTTTTTGGTTGTTTAGTATTTGTTTGATTGATAGTGTCTATTATTATGGGGAAATGGTCACTATTGCAGGTATCCGGATATGTATTCCACTGGAGTATAGAGGCTAGGTTGATTGTGGTTAGAGTCAGGTCTATGGTAGAAACGTTTCCCGTTGCCGTGCTCACATGCGTCGGTAATCCATTATTTATTAGGCAAATATTCGTGTTTTCAAGTAGTATTTTTTCAATTATTTTTCCTTTATGGTTTGTTCTGTTATTATCCCATAATGCACTGTGAGCATTAAAGTCTCCTAGTAAAATAAAAGGAGTTGGTAACTGATTTATAACACTGTCTAAATCGTTACTCGTGATATTTACGTCAGGTGGGATGTAAATGTTACAGATGGTAAATTTAAGCATATCTTGTAATTGGATCGATGTTGCTACTGCTTGTAAGTCTGTTTGTAACGGAATTGGGGAGTGGTGAACTGTATTTTTTATAAATATGATCGTCCCTCCCTTTGCCCTAACTCCAATTGTATCGTCTATTCTTATGTTAGAATATCCTCTTAGAGTTACGGTGTCTCTTGGAAGTAAATACGTTTCCTGTAGTGCAATTATTTTTGGGTTATAATTTGATATTAGTTGTTTCAGTTCAATGAAGTTATTATAGTATTCATTTAGATTCCATTGAAGAATTAGCATAGTGATTTAGTTTATGGAAATTAAGTAATTAATCTTAATTTATTTGTCTTTATTGGTCGTCTTCTGTTGTTGTGGTATATTCTTCAGATGTGGTATGTGTTGTTTTTTTTATTTTTCTTATAAATCTTGTAAAAGTGGCTTTTGCTTGTTTACTTTGGAGATCTGGATATAATTTATGGAGTACATCCACAATATCTTCCGGATCTTTAGTATATTTGTTTATACCATTTATCATTTCTTCGACATTGTCTGCTTGTGTTAATATGTTTATTAACTGTTCTTAATTTATTAGGTATTGTTGTTTGTTCTTGTCCATTATTTCTTTTAAATTTTTTGTTTGTGTTTCTAAGGTGTCTGGATTGGGGCTTTTGAATTTTTTTAGCTTTTCTTTGTTTTTTAGTTGCTTTTTTTAGGGTCTGGCTAGGTTTAATAAAAATTTCATCTTCTTCTTGGACTTCATCGGATTGTATAAAAATGGGTGGTTGTGACGTTCGTTCATCTTCCAGGATTGGTGAATTTTCAGAAGATGACGAAACATGTGGACGTTTCAGCAGAACACTAGATTCGTACTCCATTGTATTGTTGAGTTCATCCCTATCTTCATTTAGTGGTGTCTGTCTAGGTTTGTTTATATTTTTATTTGGTACAGAATGGGTCACAGTTACCGGTGTTGTAGTATTTTCGTCTGTTCTGGCGTCTTGTGTTGATTTGTCCGGTTCAGCACTTTCTATGTCCTGAGTAATTGTTGGTGTATTATGAATTCCCTCTTTATTTGAGCATCGTTGAGATGAGTTGGTAGTTGATTCACAGTATCGGCATTTATTTTCCTCAATATTGAGGTAAACTTTGTGAATTTCACCGTCAGCCGCAATGTCAATTGAAGTTGGGATAATGCTAATGGGGTTTATAAAAGTCATTTTTCTTGCTGATTTAATATGCTGATATCTTATATTGTTAGTAAAAATTCTAATATCTATTATATTTGTTAATGTTTGGATATTGTACATTTTTAAAGCTTCCTCTAAATCGGTACCTTCGATTGTGGGGTGAATTCCTGATATTATTAGTTTCACTCCCGTATTTATCAGGCGTCTTGTTGGTATTGTTTTGTTTCTAATTTTAACTGAGGGGTATTGAGTAACAAAATCATTAACTAATTTTTAGTGTATTTGCCATATGGCAACATACACTATTGGCGTCGGTCGGATGGCGGGACCTAGGGGTCGGACCAAAATTTCTCGACGTTTCATAGCCTCCTGAACACATTGGCACCATTTTTGAAAATGTTTATATATATATATGTATATATATATATATATATATATATATATATATATATATATATATATATATATATATATATATATATATATATATATATATATATATATATATTTATATATATAGGTATATATGTGTGCGGGCAATAACTTTCGAAGGAGTTAATTAATTTTAACGAAATTCGGCACACATGTTGAAATCCATCACCGCACGAAGTCTATTTAAAATGGGCCCAATCGGGTCATTTTAAGGGTGGTTTTTAGGGGTTGAAAAAAGTTTTTGGGCCCAAAAATACCTAAAAAATTCTCAGAATCGTTTCAAAATTGAAATTTAACCCTTTTATAGTAATTAAAAAGTGCTTCTAAAATTTTAATAAAATCGGCCCAACAGGACCGGATTTACAAATTTTTTGAAAACACTAGTTGCAGATAGTGACTTATGTACTGAATGGTGTTTTTAATTTTGGTGTAGACGTTCGATCGACAATAATAATGCAATTAAGAAAAAAATGTAATTTTAAGGGGTGTATTAAAGAGTTAATTTTTTTATTTTGCCCAACAATCACCTTAAGTTCACATAATAAAGCCACAAGGCCTGCATTAGCAAATACACTATATTGTCGGCAGGGTTTTGGCACTGCGACCCGGGTTTTTTTTACTTTTCAGGTAAATGCAGATTCGATCTTGTGACATTTTGAAGGCGTGCGTGATATTTTCGGGTCGAACTAGTTCACCTACGGCTTCAATGTATTCGAACAAAGCTGGACCTTCAAAGGCAGGTAACACTATGGCATTTTCTTTTGTTGGTTTGGTTTTCTGGTAGGTTGTCTCGGAGTATGATTTGTGTGGGGTTGAAGATGGTGGATTTTCGAGTATAGTATGTGATGGTCCAGGTAAGTCATAATTCTGTTTTTCTTTTTCAGGTTGAGGGGCTAATTTGGGTTTTTGGGAAGAGCTTGAAGTAGAGGGCTCTCTAGATATATTAGTAGGTTCATTTTTAGTGTATTTGCCATATGGCAACATACACTATTGGCGTTGGTCGGATGGCGGGACCTAGGGGTCGGACCAAAATTTCTCGCCGTTTCATAACCTCCTAAACACTTTGGCACCATTTTTAAAAATGTTTATATATATATGTATATATATATATATATATATATATATATTTATATATATACGTATATATATATATATATATATATATATATATGTGTGTGCGGGCAATAACTTTCGAAAGAGTTAATTGATTTTAACGAAATTTGGCCCACGTGTTGAAATCCATCACCGCAAGAAGCCTATTTAAAATGGGCGTAATCGGACCATTTTAAGGGTAGTTTTTAGGGGTTGAAAAATGTTTTTGGGCCCCAAAATACCGAAAAAATTCTCAGAATCGTTTCAAAATTGACATTTAACCCTCCAGTAGTAATTAAAAAGTATCCCTAAAATTTTAATAAAATCGGCCTGACAGGACCGGACTTACAAATTTTATGAAAACACTACTTTGCAGATAGTGAATTATTTACTGAAAGTTGCATATAATTTAGTGTAGAAGTTCGATTGATAATAATATTGCAATTAAGAAAAAATATGTTATTTTAAGGGGTGTATTAAGGAGTCAAATTTTTTATTTTGCCCAAAAACCAACATAAGTTCGCATTATAGAGCCACACTGCCTGTATTATCAAATACACTATATTGTCGGCAGGGTTTTGACACTGCGACCCGGGTTTTTTTATCTTTATTAAAAGTAAATTTTATATTTGTTTGTTCATTTTTAGGATTTTTGGTTTGTTTAGTTAGTGGGTTATTTTTATTTTGAGTATTCATTTTAATTTGGTGTGGTAAAGTTATATACTGACAAAATAATTGTTTTATTAATATAAGTATTACTTGTTATATACGGGGCGCGACGCGCCCGCGCGCGTGTTATATTATCTATGTTACTATATTATAGTAAATAATTATGATTTTAAATGTATAAAATTTAATATTATAATTTAAGTTTTATCTAAAACTGTTAATTTTTGAGTTAATAAAGAAATAAGGAATGATTGTAAACTTACATTATTAATGAGGATACATTCGCTTCACAGGTAACTCAAAATTTTGCAGTTTTTTCACTGGTTTGCTCTAAACTTTAATAACTTCGAGATCGAATTTAAACACGTCTACATCGTTCCGTCACAATACGCGGACTCCTCGGCAACTATATCTGAAATGCCTATCGGCACCTATATTTGAAATGCCTATCGGCACCTATAATTGAAATGCCTGTCGGCCACTATATCTGAAATGCCTATCGGCACATCTATCTGGAATGCCTATCGGCAACTATATCTGAAATACCTATCGGCATCTATGTCTGAAATGCCTATCGGCACCGATATTTGAAATGCCTATCGGTACCTATATTTGAAATGCCTATCGGACCTATATTTGAAATGCCTATCGGCATTTATATCTGAAATGCCTATCAGCACATATATTTGGAATGCCTATCGGCACCTATATCTGAATTGCCTATCGGCACCTATATTTAAAATTCCTATCGGCATTTATATCCGAAATGCCTATCAGCACCTATATTTGGAATGCCTATCGGCATCTATATCTGAAATGCGTATCGGTTCCTATATCTAAAATACTTTCCGCCTTCTAGTGTACATCACCCTGAATCTATATCATAAGATGCATAGAGACATGCCAATTGTGTTAAAAATACCTAAAAAACCCGTATTTTTTACAAAAGATAATGCTGCCTTTCATTAATTGTCAGTAACGGAGCATTACTTTTTAACAGTCAAACAGCAACTGCTGTTATACTTACTTGTTATATTAAAATATGAGTTTAGCTCATCACTATTGGATGTGGTAAAAGTTGAAAAATTTGTCACCGCAAAAGAAATTTTATGGGCTTATCTATGCATAGTAAGTCTAAAATCATGAATATATAAACTGAAGCGCATTGGAGTTAGTTTAAAGAGACGCTATTGATAATCGCTTTCCAATATTATGGTAATCAAGCGAGAACTAGAGAGACAGTGGGGACAGCTGCCTGTGGGGCTCCAGTAGGATTGTAGATAGAAGGAGGGAGAACGGGAGTACAATCATTGTCCCAGCTGTTAGATAGTGTATAATCTCGACCATTTTACGCTCATTACACCAATTGCCAAATAATTTCCTGTCGTTGAGCAAATATACTGGTTTAGTGTACAGAAGACACATATTTTTTTATATTCATTCGCTGTGCAGTCCACTGGTATAAGTTGCATCCAAAATGAATATCTTGATTTGTTCGAAGTGTTGAGATATGTTGTACATATAGCATGAAAAATATGAGTTACAAAACAGAATCATATGATTCTTTTTTGTAACTAGTATTTTTCATGCTTGTAAACAGAACGGTTCAGACCGACAAAATATATTAAAGTCTTAAGTCCCAGTATTTTCGGAAAATAGAATATGTATCAGTACCCAGTACACCTTCGCTTTTTGGGCTAGATACGTTCCGGAAAAGTTGGCCGTATAACGTGTAATGTTACAACATTACAGATGTTGTAGAAATCATTATTTCATAGTAAATAAATAAAATAATAATATAGTCATTGTAATTATGTGAACACTCAGTACATGCCAGATAAAACTAACTAATTTTAATTACATTATTGAACAGTATGTATTTTTGATAAAAGATATTATCTAAGTCTAATGCCGAATGATCTCGTTGTAAACTTGAAAATTTGATTATCGCTGATTGGTAGATAAGAATTAGGAAGGGCGAATTAATGCCACATTCTTTCAACGATAAAATTAAAACGATCTCTTGCTTTTTGGATTTTGCTTGACGCACTTGTCTTTTTTTTTGACTCTGTCAGTAGAAAAATAATTGCTTAAGTTTTAAAAAGTTAATCTTAAAAAGGTTGTAATTCTGTTTGAAGAATGTCTAACGAATTGGCAGATCCTCAAGTCGTCATGAGGTAAATATACTCTGGATAATATTTTTTTTTAAAAACAAACTTACGCAGAAAAGATAATTGAAAGAAATTAACTTGTAAATTTAAGAATAGTATTAAAATGTATACTGAAATTGGTTGGATGGTTTCTTTTTGACCATATTTAGTATTTTCAATAAAAATCAAGCTAGGTAAAAAAGTTAGAAAGAATCATTAAGCTAAGAATAATGGAATGCTGAATAATGCCATTAATATCGATTGAACGGTTTATCTTTAATCAATATTAATTTTTGAAGAAAATAATATGTACATTTGAGCGAAATATCAAACGTATACTGAAATTGGTTGGATGGTTTCTCTTTGACCATATTTTTGGTACACTATTAATATCGATCGAACGGTTTATCTTTGATCAATACTAATATTTGAAAGAGGATAATTGAACCCAATTTGGGACAAAACTGCAATTATATCTCGCCAAGCCTAGTAAATGTTTTATCTTTGCTATGGTTTTTTTTTTTATTATTAATTATTAATCTAAGAATAATCAAAAGAAAGAAACTTAAGTTTTTTATTATTTTTCATTAATGATTTTTTTTTGTTACTTTCAAAAGAAGTTAATACTTCACAAATATTCGTAATATAAAAGATTGAGATGATATTTAAAAAGAGTTCTAAATATGATTTTCTTTTTTCAATTGGACTTTGCCTAATATTTCAAAATTGAAATATTAATATAAGAAAAGATGTGCTGAATCTAAATAAATAAGAATGAATGTGAAATTGATGTATGAAAAGTATAGAAGTTAAACCCGCAAATAGGGAATGATAAATTAAAACCCGCAAATAGGGAATGATAAATAAAATTATTATAATGAAATAAATAATATTATATGAGAAAAGATAAGAAGATAGTGAATATTATAATATAAAGAATATTAATTATTATAGATGAATGAATGTAGATTAGCGCAAAATATCAAGTTGAAATAATAAACAAGTGGGTATATGGTTTTTATACATAGTGATTAAAGAGTATGGTTTTTAAAATTCAGTACGCTAATCATAGTTGGTAAAAAGATTAAAAACGGTGTTTTTATTGATTGATTGTAAAGGGTCTGTAGCCCTTATCAAAATACATCTAAGCATTGTGCAAAGGGCTGAGCGTCTTTTTTCAGTTTGCTAATTACTATTACACGCATTATTGATGATTTGTAAAAAAAAAAATAAAAACTTGAACATTTTCACAACTGAAACTTTAGAACGTTTTACTTTTGGTAACTATTAATTGTAAATTGTAAAATTATTAAATAGGTACCACATACTTGTAATTTTAAAATATCTGGCAAAAATAATTATTTAATATTAGCGGCCCGGTCCGGTTTTATCCGGATTACCTATTAAAGATAAACATATTTGCTGCTGTGAACTTTCTTATAGAATAATAGGCGAATTATGGCAAAATACACTATTGGCGTCGGTCGGATGGCGGGACCTAGGAGTCGGGCCAAAATTTCTCGACGTTTCATAACCTCCTAAACACTTTGGCACCATTTTTAAAAATGTTTATATATATATATATATATATATATATATATATATATATATATATATATATATATATATATACATACATATATATATACATATATATACATATATATATACATATATATATATATATATATATACATATATATATATATATATATATATACATATATATATTATGTGTGCGGGTAATAACTTTCGAAAGAGTTAATTGATTTCAACTAAATTTGGCCGTGTTGAAATCCATCACCGCAAGAAGCCTATTTAAAATGGGCCTAATCGGGCCATTTTAAGGGTAGTTTTTAGGGGTTGAAAAATGTTTTTGGGCCCCAAAATACCGAAAAAATTCTCAGAATCGTTTGAAAATTGGAATTTAACCCTTTAGTAGCATTTAAAAAGTGGCCCTAAAATTTCAATAAAATCAGCTCGACAGGACCGGACTTACAAATTTTATGAAAACACTGGTTTGCAGATAGTGAGTTATTTACTGAAAGGTGTATTTAATTTGGTGTAGATGTTCGATGATAGTAATGTTGCAATTAAGAAACAAACTGTTAATTTAAGGGGTGTATTAAGGGGTTAAATTTTTTATTTTGACCAAAAACAAACTTAAGTTCATGTAATAAAACCAGACTGCCTGTATTAGCAAATACACTATATTGTCGGCAGGGTTAGGGCACTGCGACCCGGGTTTTTTTCTATTTGTTATTAAAAAACACGGCAGCGACAACAGTTACAGTAGTTGGAGTCTTCGTCTCTCTGACCTCGCCGGGTATTTTATATGAAGGATCATTGCGTTTAATAGCAAATTGCTGCTTATAATGTTTTTTTTTTTTTTGTTCATCTTCATGTATTCGATATTCTTGTATCAGCTGATTTATTATTCTTATAATAAAGTAAGACACTTTGTTTAAAATATTACAATAAGTAGAGGAGGTACGGAATACAAGGCTACTAAAACAATATATCTTCCTTTTAGATCGGTCATGCTAAGGGCAAACTAGACAAGCCAGTAATCGCCAAACTGCAGTTGTAAGCCATATCGATATTGTTTGGGCACCTCTAGTAAAAATTAAGAATCCATATGTTATAATCCTAGTTAAAACGTAAATTTATAAAAATAATGTTTCAAACTAAGTCACCAGAGTTTGACGCATATACATATACTTTTAGAGATTATCAACTGCTGGGTTTATCGTATATTGTTTAAACGCGCTGTTTTGTTAATTCGCTTTTAAACTTTTAATCATGATTAGGTTGGTAATACTGATATCCCAGTTCATGTGCATCGCGCGTGTGATTCCTGTTTTTGACAATTACATTGGCGCCAAGTTTTTGTGTCAGTTTACTAATGTAAAAAATATGTCAGAAAACGTGAAAGAGGAAGAAATTTTAGTGAAAGTGAAAAGCAGACGCTTTTGAACATCATTCAGCAGTAAGTGATAATTTCAGTACGTTTTATATGAACAAATATTTATAAATTAACATAACATAACCTAAGAAATATCGTAATTCGTTGCGTAGGTTTCCTTGTACTTTTATATACTTGTTGTCTGTATAGTTCAAAGTAGCTACGTCAATCCCATAACAATGTGTTTATTTTCCTATATTTTCACAATTGTCTTCGGTCCGAATGTATCTCATTGTTTGTAGGTACGCAGCGATAGTAGAAAATAGAGACAAATGGTTCGACACTGCAAAAAAAGAATGCTGCTTGGACGTCAATTTCGGACCAGTTCAACGCAGTGTCCGTAAGTGGACCTAGAGAGTCCAAGCAATTGAAAGTATTCTATCAGAATATGAAACGTTGTGCGAGAGAGGACGTTGCTGCAGAAAATGTAAGTAAATATTTTTTTAGAATGCACACTAGAGCTGTAAAATTAACGAAAAATTATGTACCCGCATGTATTTGTTACTAAAACAATCAGCACCCGTTACTTTCATATCGTTACGTTACTTGTTACTTTTGATACGCATGACGCACGATGCATCCAGCTCACGTTACACGTATGATTCGTATTCGTTCGTATAACGGATCAAACCTCAGCTCTGTGAATCAAACACTGACATACGACAAATGCGAGTAACGAAATGAATTTGTGATTAACGATTCCGTACTTCGGGTCAGGTGATGTACCCGTTACTCGGTAACGAATACATACGATTTGCTACAGCTCACACATTTAGAGCAAACTAATGAAATGCTAGGTTTGTATGTTTTTTTAGAATTTTATTTCTGAAATGGATGTAGATTTTTTGTGTATAGTGCTATATCATAATATTTAAATTCGATATTCTATAAAAATAAAAAATAGTTTGGCATTTAGCAAAATTTGGAATCTATTTATTATTTTTTTTTGTTATTTAAAATTGATTCGGTTTTATACCATAGATTTTTTATTGTGCACAATATTATTTTTTTTAAAATAAACATAAGATGGCTAATTGTTTAGAATTTATACGGTTCATCTAAGATGTAAAATTAGTTAAATATGAAAGCAACTGAATTGATAGCTGTTTTACATATTGCCACAAAAATAAAATTTTGAATTTTATATTAATTATAATATTTTGTTCAGAAGGCGAAGTACATCCAATACAAGAAAAAAAGAACTAAAGACAAGCAATCAGATAAGAAAAATGTTCGTAAATTTTATTTCAAAGCAAATTCTTATTATTTTTTTAGAAAGAACAAAGTAAAACTGGAGGCGGTACTTACACTCCCCAGTTATCGGAAAGTGGGCCAAGGGTTCTGGCATTGATGGAGGAACAGGTCAGGCCTTTGCCAAATCCATTGTTGAGTTTCAGTTATCAGCAAGTGCGTTATTACACAACAGTATTTCATGAGAGTGGTAGGTTATTTTTCAATGATCGTCTATTTATTATTTAGTTTTATATAATTTAATGGTTTTCGAAGACATTTCCATACCCTCATCTATACCGGCCCCATCTTCTAATCTACTACACTCCAAACCAATGGGAAACGCCGCTTAAGGACGCCGAAACATCTTTCGATTGGGTTTCGCGTAGCGACGTGTGAATTATTGTATGGTTGCTCAGCCGCTGTTTGAGGGTTTAATAACGGTGTGAGTATGTACAATTTACAAGTGTATCCACTATCACCCAACAGATAATCAGTTCCGTACAAACCATTTTCAAAGTCAGTACTTAATAATGAATCATTAAAAATCATATTGTCATGTATGGAACCGGGCCTATACGTTTACAGAAAAATATTCTGTTTCTAAGCATTTTTGATTTAATGCCACCCGGGGACTGGATTCTCACATGCGTAGTCTATCGCAACGATGACCCCAGAAAATCTCAACCGGTAGAAATCCAACTTTACTTGTGCGTTTTCTTCGTTCGTCGGCATGCGGATATATAGTGGTTTTAGTTTAGCAATATGACCTGCAATATGCCGAACTGTTTTGCAGATTTGTGTAGCTGCTGAAAACCACTCGTTGCAAAAAAACGCAAGGTCACCAACACTTTATTCATGGCACTGATGGATTTGTTTCTCTGCGTTGTTGGTTCTAACGCTTGTCCAAACGTATGGAGTAAATTCATAACGCAAGCTTTTGAAAATCTATATCGATGTTTAAAAATCTATCTCATTGTAGATTTCAAATGGATTCGAACAATCTCTAATCATTCTTCGACGACGAATGCTCTTGTTCATCGACGTCAGAAATGTCAGAAGCCAATGAGATATACGACGTTTTAAGCGCTGAAAAATAAATAATAATTTTTACATGAAATATGTATTTTTTTAAATAAATATTACAACTCAAAGATCATTGAAAAAATTCAAAAATTGTTTTTTTCATGTAAAAATAAAAATTAATAATAACAATATTTAAAAATAAAACATTGAATAAAAACATGTTTTGATCGTTTTTATAACCTACCTTTATTTAATTTATCACAAAATAAATCAATTCAGAACACAGAAATAGTAAAATGTCAAAACTTAATTGCACGTTTTCGTGTGATTAGTTTAATTCACTGTTAAACGATATTTAATTGCGCTGTTATTTTAAATAATCAGCCTTTGATCAAGTCATCTTGGCGTGTTAATCTCGGTTAAACCTGTGTTATACAAGCACGCTGTTAAAAGACAAAATTAAATTACCATAGCTTATGAGCAACTGGATCTTGTTTTTAATGGCGTCATCAACTTTTTACAGCGTGTTTAATGTTTAATTTAGCTACAATCAACCCGGCGTTACAGATGATGTTTCATTTGATTTGATTTTGTCTAAAGTTTTTGTTTAATACTATTATATATTTGCAATCGTACGTCGTATGCTTTCCCTTCAGCTTTGTTATATCGAGGCTGTACTGTATAATTCTCCCAGTTTTCTGAGTCAATTAAATTATAGCAAATACACAGTTGAAGTCAAACGTTTACTGTCACAGAAAGTACAACTCAAAAGTAGATATGTGTTTAGACCTAATGAAAATTCAGTTTTTTATGTAAAAGAGCATATGACAATACTCTACACGTAAATTATTAAAAAAAATCTATTGTCACAATACAAACTACCTATATGAAATCAGTCACTTTCCTTCAACGTGGTAATAAATCCTATTATACGATTTCAATTTTTAAATATTTCAACTGTATTTAGGTACGAATTTATCTTGTGTAGATGGCACGATTCACAGCGTTATAGCTAGCACAGTGGCTCTTAAGCTGACTGCCGCGAAATTTTGTATTGCTCATATTAATATTACATAAAAATCAAATATTTAACTGCTTCGAATATTTTTTTAAACACGTTTCATCTTTCATAACTTTACTAACTATAAGAAGCAAAAAAAAAAACAACAATAATAATTATAACAACTGGGATGTCGTGAATTTTGTTTGATTTGTATCGCCACAAAAAAAGTTTGAGAGCCACTAGTCTAGCTGTCAATATTTGACACTAGTTTAAATTGTTATATTTTAATTTTTTAACCTATAATAGTTTGACATTATTTAGTCCACGTTTGTATTGTGTGATAAAACAAATGTTCTTTATTCATTGTTACTATTGAATTCATTCATAGTTTAATTAAACAGCTAGTGTTTTTATAAATTCTTTAGCCCTGGGGAAAACCAAAAGACGATCGCATAATTTATTTAAATACCCAAAATTATGTAAAATTATGCAAAAAATGGTATTTATAACGTAATATATCATTGAAAATTATGTTATTTACAGATAAAAAGCGAATTCTTGAAGTTTAAAACTAATTTCGTGATAATTGGAAAATTATTTGCGAAGATATGTCAAAAATCAAAAAAACTATTTTTCAAGCAAGCCAACAGAAATTCATTTATTGCGGTCAGATGCAGATAGATAACAGTATTTTTTTTGTGCCAGTCGGAAAGGTAATGAATCAATGTACAAATTTCATTCAATATTTTTTTTTGTAACTGGAATAGTATAGGTGCTACGGAGCTTTGTTTGACATATTATGGCCAAAAGGGCACTAATTTTTTAGTTACATAAATGAAAATGAATACAGACCGTCTTATGATGGGAACGCATGTCCGTTCAAAATTTTGGGTATAACGAACATTCGATACGAAAGATATCGTACGAAACAAAAATTTTACACACACAGGATCCTGACCGAAATTAATATACATCTAGCGGAGCTTAGATGTATAATAATGAAATATTAAGCAAAGTACGAGTGTAAAGAAAAGAATTGTATAAGCCACTTTGAGAATAAAATTCAAATTTCTATATTTATTAACGGAAAATCAAATATCTATATTTCTCAATATAAATTAAAAAAAGATGAAAATACAAAGATAAAATATAATGTATATAAAGTTCTAATAATTTTGGAAAATAATTAATTTCTGATTTAAATGTGATATTGTAGAATAAGTTAGGCGTAAGTGAAATAAATAAAAATTATTTAAATTTTTTCTTTTTGAAACTAATGTTATTTTGATACATGTCTTGATATAAGTTTTTTTTTGAGAAGATAATTAAACTCGAAATATTAAAATAAAGATTTTTTTTTAATTTTATTTACTTATTGTGAATTGGAGAACATTTAGTACGTATAAATAAAAAGTTTTTACCCTTTATAATTATTAATAAAAAGATTAATAATTATTTAGGAAGATGCGCGTTTGATTGCTTATGAACACGGCATAGGCAAAGACCCAAACGTTGCAAACGCCAGCGAGTTTTAACACACTCGAGTGATAATATCATTCCGCCAGAGATATATAGTGCATTTTTTGCATATGTCTCCCATAAAAGAGCTGTCTTTCAATTTCATTTACAAAATTTTTGACACTTCATTTGTGTAGGTCAGGAATGTTACAAATAAGCACCACATTACAGATTAATTTTAAGTACTTTCGAACGACCGTAGGCGTGGAGAAAGTCTTGTGATGAACTTTACACATCTAACAAACGACACATTATACAACGAATCGAAATCACATTTCGCGAGGAGATTTTTCTTTGTATGAACAAAACTGGTAAATTGTGATTTTCTCGATAACGGTTCTAATGATTTCGATCATTTATACTACTATATAAAGATGTAGTCTGTTTGTTTGGATATTGAGGATAATATTTGGCACTACTGAACCGATTCCGAAAATCGTTTCACAAAGATAAGGCTACACTATCCCTAAGTAATATAGACTATATTTTATTTTGATAAAAATAAAAATCACAAATAAATTGTCTAAATTTGAATACATGGTGGCAGTAGAGTATTTTTATAGTGGAAGTATCGGTATAAAAAAAACTTTCTGCGTCCTGTTCGACAAAACTGTAATACGGTGGAGCCGATACTAGGGATCTTAGAAAAATATCGATGTATCGATATATCGAAATTTTTTATTTGATATACCGATATTTTTGGGAGATATTTAATTTTTCGATATAAAATTTATATTATATTTCATATAAAATTCCGAGTAGCAACACTTGAATGTACTACCGCGGCTGACTATGGCCGTTTGACGTTAATAATATTACACATTGGCGACATTTGGCTCACAGTACCCAACAACAGACGTTTGATTAATAAATAAAAAAAAAAATCTTATCGTTTTTGATTTCAGATAATTATTTATTACTTGATTTATTAGAAATAATGTCCGTTAATTGCTATTTGAGATTATATTAAGTTAGCCAATATATCCGTATACTAATTTTTTTTGAGTGCCATTGTTCTGTTTCAAATTGTACCGATATATTGATATTTTTTTAAAAATATATCGGTACCGATATGGCTACTTGAAAAAAATATCGATATGATACATATATCGATACTTTTTAGCACTTCTGACATCCCTAGCTGATACTGCACCACTGTTGCCGCTGCCTTGTTTCTTCTCAATCGCGTGAGGAGCACGGGTAGCGGCTAGTGTTTTATAACATGAAATAGCATTTATGATCATATAATATGCCGTCATGCATTTTTTTTTGGAAATTTTCAGATATAGTTCGGTTGTTAGTTTAGTCTTGGTTGAGTGTGGACGTGTTTAATGTGCTGGTGTTCGATTTACTTAAAATATTATCTGGACTTTATTTCTATTAATATTTTTTCGAAACTAATGTACAGAAGATAATATCTATTTATTTGCATTTAAAATAAAACTAAAGTGCATATTCAGTAAAATGTCTGATCCATGTGTTGTTTGCAAACTGCCAATTACTAAAACCAGATTCTCGAATTTGCAATGCAGTGATTGCGAATATTGGTTTCATGGTAAATGTT
Organism: Venustoraphidia nigricollis; assembly: GCA_034508555.1. Lineage (NCBI taxonomy): Eukaryota > Metazoa > Arthropoda > Insecta > Raphidioptera > Raphidiidae > Venustoraphidia > Venustoraphidia nigricollis. The sequence continues at coordinate 56,094 of JAVRKA010000073.1, forward strand.
TAAACCCATTACTGTCCAAAGACGATATTGAGTACATTATTACATCTAAGCAAGCTTGGAGATGTGATTCTTGTAAAGATGAGCGCAGGAGAAGCAAGTTCGAAGAATCGTTCCCAGGCAATAGTACTATAGCATCAGACATTCTTTATTTGTTTAAAGAATTGAGAAATGATATAAAATCTACGGAAGCATCCTTGGCAAAGTCCATAGAACACTTGTTTACTCGTCTAGATGAAAATTCTAAGATGATACAAAGTCAAAGCGATAAAAATGATTCATTTCAAAATAAAATCGATGACCTTACTTCTGAAAATAAAATGCTTAAAAATCAGTTAAGTGAGCTTCAAATTAAAACTGAATCTCAAGAGCAATTAGCTCTTGAAAACATGGTGGAAATCCATGGTATTCCAATTGTAAATAATGAAAACCTAAATGAAACCGTTAAAAAAGTTGGAGCTGCTTTGGGTGTTGAAATATCGGAAGAAAGGATTGATTACTGCTACAGAAGTAAACCGAAACTAAATGGTGATCCAGGTGGCATACATTTAAAATTTACAAGGAGATCAGACAAGGAAGAGTTATTAAGAAAAAGAAGAGTAAAAAGAGACTTTTCAACGATTCACTTAGGTTACACTACAAGTGTGCCAATATATGTAAATGAAAGTCTATGTAGTGCTAGGAGGCGATTATTTGCGTTAGCGAGACAAGTGAAGCAAGAAAAACACTACAAATATATATGGATTAGAGGAGGCAAGATACTACTGAGGAAAGACGACAATTCAGAAGTACGTATAGTGCTTAGCATTGCCGATATTAATAAACTGTAAACGAGTGTTTTTTTTCTAGTTCAATGAATTTTTTCTTCAGTTCGTATTTTTATGTGTGAGAAAACGTTTTGTGTTATTCAACAGAATATTAGAGCATGAGAAGCAACTTCAATAGTTTACTAGCTTATCTTGTCGCTACAAATGACTACCCTGACATATTAGCACTAACCGAGATTTGGATAGATAAATATGAGGCCAGTTGCTATAATATTAATAACTACAGCATGTTTATAAAAGCAAATGATTCAAATAGAGCTGGTGGCGTAGTAATTTATGTGAAAGATTCTCCTTATACTACTATTGAGTCTGTGGTGAACCTAGATTTTTATACAGCGGATTGTATACACGTTAAATGTAAAATTTTTGGCTCTTTTTTTAATGTGATCGTTGCTTACAGATTTTGCAAATCTAATGTATATCAATTTATTACTGAAATTGAAGATTTTTTATGTAACATTGACGGAAATATTATATTGATAGGTGATATGAATATTAATATAATGAATATTAATAGTGTGTCAGAACTGTACCTAAACACCTTGGCTACTTATGGGTTAAATTCCCTACATGAGGTACCGACTCGAGTTACTGATAATTCGCGTACATGTACGATCATGTTTTCATGCGTCTATTTGATGCTCGTGACTTTATATGCAATTGTGTTGTTGTCGATACTGATATTACAGATCACTTTATGACAAATTTAAAAATCAGTAATTGTGATGAATTAATGAGCGCTAATACTAATGTGCGTGCAGATAGCAGTTACAAATGGAAAATTGACTACGCATATTTACGACATCTGGTGAATCATTATGATTGGGATAGCGTTATGTCGGAATCTAATGTATCTATTGCCTTTGAGAAATTTATTAATACGCTTTCATGTGTGATTGAACTAGCTACTACTCCTGTTGTGCATAATAGAAATACCAAAAAGTTAAAACCCTGATTGACCGATAACTTACTTAATCGTATTCAATATAGAGATAAATTATTCATAAAAACTAAACGTCATAAACATAACTTCAAATTAAATGAATATTATAAAAAATATAGAAACAATTTGCGCAATGAATTAAAACAAGCCGAGGAGTCGTACTATTTAAAACTATTTGATAAATTTCACGGTAACAGTCGCGAACAATGGCGCATTATAAATGAAATCACCGGTGCCCAAAAATCAGTCAGGGGAATTGATTCCATTATTGTTAATGATATTAGTATATGTGATCCAGTTGTTATCTCCCAACATTTTAGTAAACATTTCACCAATGTAGTAGACGTTGTACGTGCAGATTTGAGTTATAATCATAACAACTTTTATGACCCAAAATTCGAACCACATAATAATTCTAAATCATTTTTCTTACAACCTACAACACCTGATGAAATTATAAGCTTAGTCCATTCATTTAAAATTGGTAAAGCTCCTGGTTCTGATGGAATCACATCAAATATATTGAAAAACATTGTAGACATCTTAGCCCCAACAATTTGTGAGCTATTCAATTTTAGTTTCAGCTCCGGAGAGTTTCCAACTATTCTAAAAAACGCAGTTGTTATTCCTCTTTATAAAAAAGATGATCGTTTAAATATATCTAACTACCGTCCGATTTCTCTCCTATCCATCTTTTCAAAAATTCTAGAGTCCCTAATGAAAACAAGGCTGGTAATTTTTTTAAACAAATGCAACTTTTTTAGCTTAAAACAATTTGGATTTACAGCAAATAAAAGCACCGAAGAAGCCCTACTTGAATTCACAAATAGATTATATAATGGTATAAATGTAGGTAATAAAGTAGCAGGTCTGTTCATTGATATTTCCAAAGCGTTTGACACATTAGATCACAAATTGTTGTTAAATATGTTATATAAATCAGGAATCAGAGGTGTCAATTACAAATGGTTTAAAAGTTATCTTTTAAACAGGACCCAGCAAATTAAAATATCTAACCAACTTAGTGCTGCATCCATAATAAAATCTAGAGTTCCGCAAGGATCTGTCTTAGGCCCAATACAGTTCTTAGTGTACATAAATGGCTTAACAGCTTTTGCAGACGACATTGCATTGAGCTATTCAGGTAATACGCATGAAGAAATTATTAGTTGTATGCAAGCCGATTTAAATATTTTCAGGAATTGGTTTTCTTATCATCGACTCAAGCTTAATGACAAATCCAAATACATTTTGTTTAGTACTTATGGTGGTGCAGCATGTAACACAGACCTGATTTATCACTCTGTTAGGTGTAATAATAAAGACAACATAGCATGTAAAATTGACGGGTGTATTGTTCTAGAAAAAGTCTTCAACTATAAATATTTAGGCGTTTATATAGATTCAAAACTAAATTGGGACTGCCACATAACTAATTTGACTAAATCGTTACGCTACGGTCTATGCAAAATTTATTTTTTGAAGTCTCGTTGCCCAGTTAATCTCCTTAAAGCATTTTATTATGCACTTATACAGTCAAAATTGAATTATGAAATTGCCTGCTGGGGTGGTGCTTATCTCAACATATTTAATAGTGTATCCATTATCCAAAAGAAATCTATAAGAACATTACTATTCAAGAATAACCGAGAACATTCCTTTCCATTATTCCAATCCCTGTCGCTGTTGCCGGTTAGACATTTATATATTTATAAGGTTCTAAAAATATTTTATCTTAGAAGTGGTAATATACGGCCTACTGAAGAATATTCGTATAGACTCAGTATACAAAAATGGGTGTACCTAGACCTTATAAGTCATTATTTAGAAGATATTTTTTGTTTACTGCTCCCTTTTTGTTTAATTTATTACCTGTGCACATTAAAAATTCTAATAACAAAAATATATTTAGGTCCTTGCTGAAAAACTGGCTGTCGAAAGCTTATTTTGTATTTGTCAGTAAAAGGTATACTTATAATGCGCTTTAGTTTTTTCTTTTCTTTTTATATAACATTTATATTTTTTTTTATTTCAAATGTTTTGTCCAGATAAATTTAAATTTAAATTCATTAAGTTCAGTTAAATGTCCACATCATTTCTCTCATAATGGTTCCCTCAACACAGGTTTTCCTTGGAAGGAACCTATATACTTTCATTTTGTATAAAATTTTGTGTTTATATATCTATGTATTCTTTATGGAAGTAATAAATTATTATTATTATTATTATTATTATTATTATTATTATTATTATTAGGAAGCCAATGCGGTGGATTAACCAATTAACTAAATTATAGATTTTTGGAAATAGTTGATGAAAAAATAGGACAATGCGTATTATGTGATAAATTCAATAGATGTAAATTATTTTTAATAAGCATGATCATTATTATATATACATATTTACTATTTATTCTATAAAGGGAGAAATCATTTTGTCAACAACTTAAGCGGCATAGCGTTACGTTACTAATGAGACAGCAGCGCTAATAAATAACAAAAGTGTGTATACATAGCTCGGAGCTATAACTTTCCATTCTGTATACAATATAAAATAACTGAGCTTACATAGGCTCCCCAGCTCTGCATTCTCGCCCGGTCCTTCTGCTGCAGACCCACATCCTTCACTTCTCGGAGTTGCCTGTGTATGTAGATACCGTGTGGAGACTTGAGTCACAAAATATGAAATTTATTTAGCCAAGCGAATTTATACATCCTACCGAAGGTAGATGCTACATATGATTCTTTGCACTGAATATGTGAACTGTGAATGGCGTTTAGTGCACGGCTATTGGAACATTATTTTTAACGTAATATCAATATTTCGTTACAGTTAGTTCGAATTATACAAATAGTTGTGCTATTAGCGTTAACAATGGGTGTTCGATATGAATAATAGAAAAACTTTAGCTTTAGACGTTATATAGAGCCGAACCGACTATCTGTAATCCATAGAAATACTAGTACTTAATCCACTGAGTAGGTCACGATGAAGGTGTCTCATTTATTTTGTAATCTTATTTATTATGTTTATTTAGTTTCCATTTAGTTTATTCATTTTATGTTCTGTTTCAATCATTAAATATCAAATCTATGCGCGTATATTTTTAAAGTTTGAGAACGTGTTTTTTTTTATAAATTACCCCAAAATGCATGTTAGCGTGAAAAAATTATTCAGAAAAAGGTTTAGAAACGCTTGCCTAGGTAAGTACCTATAATAATAAAATACCAAAAAAGATAAAAATGTTATTTCATGTTACTTTACCAATTGCGACTCCCGGTAGAACACAAGAGCTGTGTTATTGTTTTGCTTTATTTCTTTGATCACAGAAATCCAGGCGAAAATTTTATAACTCTTTTCATATTAATTTGCCAAAACCACCAATTAGTGAAACGTAAATTTTACTAAAGTTTTATTTTTAGCTTGACGACAAAACTCATGGATTATTTTATTTATACATCTGAGAACGAATCGAAATGTAAGGGAAAAGGAAATATGAAGTCGGAATTATCAGCGGCGGCCTTACCCATTGCGAGGCTCCGGGCGGTAGATCTTTGTGAGGCTCTTTGTCCTTCGTGAAAAGTATGTGATGCGAAACTAGGTCTGGTTGTTTGGTTTAGGTATTTGTCATGTTTGACGAGAAATGCTAAAGTTACACAAATAAATAAAATTTGAGTTTTAAAATATTTTACACTGGAAGATTTACAAAATTAATTCGAGGCGCGATATTCAAGTACAACATAATGAATTTTTCAATTATGTTTTGAATGAATGAATAAGTTAACTAACTTTATTTTAATTTACCGCTATGTTATAACCTGAATAAATAATTAAGGATCAAAATCAAAAGTTTTAAATAAAAAAAAAAATACAGTTACAAAATCTATATTTTTTTTAATTTGCTTGGGTTGTTGCGCGAGGGCCCTGCAAGAGCGAGGTCCCGGGCGATTGCCCTGTTCGCCACCCCCTAAGGCCGCCGCTGGGAATTATACTAGAAAAGAATTGACGGGAACACCGATCATAATAAGCCTTTTCTTAGGAAGAGCTTATTGTAATGGTTATATTTTATTTTAGCTGTTAACTGCGTTGTCAATTTCATTAAATTTCTTACCTATCAGCAACTGGTCAATAACAAGAGTTAGGCTAACAAAAAAAAAAAAAATCTTACCTCAGATTGAAGTTACAACATCTTAATATAGATGACTTTTATATTAGTTACATAAATAGCGTTAAATTATCCCTAGCATCTTATAGCCACTGTCTGAGATACTCAATTATTACTTTCGTCAATTCATGCTAAATGTAAAGGACAAGTTAACCGAGGCTTCGATTGCTTTCACGTAACTTTTAACACGAAACTTACGTATAAACCCAGTGATGTAAAGTATCCGATGAAATATTGGCGGCTATTATTATTATATAAAGCTGCGCAGAAAACTTTACACATGATTGTAATTTCTGGCCGGTATTTAAAATTTAATTTTTTAACAAATATCTACATGGATATAAATGTGTTATTTAATTCATTCTTTCGATTATACACTTGAAAACTGCTCTAGTGTTTTGTTTTTTGTTCTAAGAAACAGAAGTCGGAAACCGCCATGTTGTTTTATAAATAATGGGTTAAATATCCGACAAAAATGGTTTTAATAAAAATAACCGGTAATTTATCAGCACTATCTAAAGTTGGTCGTAGTCGAATAAAAAGTGACTATTCTTTGTAACTTTTGATATTAGTGGATAGTATTTCTAATGAAATTACAATTTTATAATACTACGCAATTTATATTCTCATATATGGACTATGGACTGTGGGTTCAAATCCTAAATTAATACTGGAAATTAATTTTTCTTTTTTTTACTAATGACAATTATTTTTTCATTTCGTATTAATAAATAAAAACAATAAAATTTAATAACATTGTTATTTTTTTATGTATACGTAAATTTTAAGCATTAATATAAAATACATAAGGATCTTAGCTTACGTCGTGTGTCCACGAACTGACGCACCTCTTTTATAAACACGCTTTTGTTATTGGCTTCACCAATCACCATGTATGTATGGAATCTTTGAACGTAAAATTCAACTACTTCAAAACGTCAGATTAAACTGAAACTTTACACTTATCAAGGATCGATGACAATACAAAATTTAAAAAGTTCGTCCCATTATTCTGACAAGGACCTACAAGATAAAAAACTTTCCTACTTCAAAACGTCAGATTAAACTGAAACTTTACACTTATCAAGGATCGATGACAATACAAAATTTAAAAAGTTCGTCCCATTATTCTGACAAGGACCTACAAGATAAAAAACTTTCCTACTTCAAAACGTCAGATTAAACTGAAACTTTACACTTATCAAGGATCGATGACAATACAATAATTTAATAAGTTTGTCCCATTATCCTGACCAGGACCTTCAGAATAAAAAAAACTTGAAAAATTACCACAACCAAGCTAACACGCTATACAGTGACGTATGTTGACTTGCCTACCTCATCGTTAAATGAAATTTGTTTTTTAGTTTTATAATTAAAATTAGAGCTTAAAAAACTAAACACGCTTTTATGAACTAAACAATGCAAAATAATTTGACAACAAAATTAGCTTTACTGTAAAAAGCGTGGAGTGCTATCTACGTAAATTTTCATAATAGTTCTACGTTTACAATTAGCTAGTACATGAAAAATGTATTACCGATATTAAACACTCCACGCTTTTTACAGTAAAGCTAATTTTGTAGTCAAATTATTTTGTATTTTTTAGGTCATAAAAGCGTGTTGTTTTAGTTTTCTTAAAATCTAATTTTTGATACTATATTTCACACCGCTGTTGACAAAAATTGTATTTCAATGTAATACGTACTACTGTACAAATTTAAATGGAGTTTTAATCATTCGATAAATTATTTTTTGAAAAAGATACTAACTCAGGTTGATTTCAGAACCTGAATTAGAAACTTTTTCAAGAAATAATTTGTCGAATAACAAAAACTGCATTTAAATTTGCACAGAATCGGATTCAATCTGGGAGAAGCTGGCCGGCCAATTAATATAGATTTAAACATTCCTCAAAAAATAAACTATCAAATGGTAAAAATCGCTTTCAAATCCATTTAGTAATTCTCGAGGTTAGTGTATTTAATCGAAATTAATCGGCATACATGACTTCAGATTTTTGGCTAAAAGTGCTTCAAATTTTTTCACTGTACCTAGCTTAAATCGTACAAACATATAGTCCCTTCGTGATTGGAAATCCATGAGTACCTGTCACTTTCTGATTTACAGTACAGCGTGTTTAATTTCGCAGTTTGCTTTATGTTTTGGTACGTTAAAGCAACATTGTAACGTACTTGGTACGCCCAAGGCGGCAGTAAATTTAAGTTAAAACTCTGTATGTAACTTTTGATTTATAATCCCAACTGCTTTTCTTATCATATTAAAATTCTCTGACATGACTATATTACATATATTACTCTAATTATACTATGGTGAAAAGAATAAATTGTTCTAGCTATTATAATGTATAATAATATATTTAACAACGATTAGAAATTTCGATCTAAAAATCTTCACCTGAGTTTCTTTTAAAAAGCTGAATAATCGAAGCTATAAATTATTGCATCTTATGGGATTATCTTTGACAATTAGTATATAAAATATATACCATTTATTATTATTGTCAAAAATAAGTTTCAAATTTAATTGATATGTTACTCAAAAATTGAAGGTATGTAATAGAAACTTTGATTTCCATTTTTTTTTTTTGTACCGAACGTAGAACTTCTCAGTGTCGATAAATAAATCAGCTCATTCAGGCAAAAGCAGTACAACAGTAGTAAAGATATCATCTAGAAAGTAAATCTCGTAAGTTGTTAGGTGTTAGGCTATGTGTTCGAGATATATATGCACCTGGAGGTGAATATGTTTTGTACAGACTCAGTACTGGGGCTGCAGGATCATGACCTCATCCCGGTCGTAATATCCCTGGGGCACTCCCATGGGAGACGGGACACATTACATTCATAAATATACATATATACTCAGACGGTATTAGTTTTGCTCTATATATCTATTAACTTGAAAAGACGACGGATACCTGGGCAGTATCTACTCGTGTAGAATTGGGCACCAATGTATTTCATTATATCGGTAATGGATTTTTCATTTACTAGCTAATTGTTAACGTAGAGCTATCATGATCATTTAAGTAGATAGTACTCCATATTTTTTACAGTAAGGCTAATTTTTTTGTCAAATTATTGTGCATTTTTTAGTACATAAAAGCGTGTTGTTGTAGTTTTTTTAATCTCTAGTTTAGAAATAAATTATTATTATAATTATAATACTAAAAAAACAAATTGCATTTAATTATGTGGCAGGCAAGTTCACGTACGTCACTGTACAGCGTGTTAGCTTGCTTGTTGTAATTTTTCAAGTTATTTTATCCTGAAGGTCTTGGTCAGGATAATGGGAAAAACTTATTAAATTATTGTATTGTCGTCGGTCCTTAGTAAGTGTGCAAAGCTTCAGTTTAATTTGACGTTTTGAAGTAGACGAATTTCACGCTCAAAGATTCTATTACATACAAAGATACAAACATACAGGTGAAGCTAATAAAAGTGTATTAAAATATCAAATGATGGGATCAAAATTCCGTCGTATGCATCAGTAACTCCCCCACTGGTTATGTCTTTGACGGGTGCTACCTGATGGTTAGATATTTTTTCACCCTATTTGTTTTTGTTATTAAAATATAGATGTCGACAATTAAACTTATTATCGACTCTACAATTTTATTTATTTACACAGTTACGTTTTTGATCAGTATTTCTATTGTTCATAAAGATTAAAACAAAATGATTTAAAGAAAAATATTAAACAAAAATTTTGTTCTGATCTAAATTTGTGAACCAGAAATCAGAATTGGACTACACATATTTATAATGTTTTTCAAAAACTATTTAATAAGAAATAACGCTAAACTGAATTTAAAGAATATCCTTACCCTTTTTTATGTAAAAATCTCAGTTACAGTTATTCCATTTAGTTTACATGAACACTATTGACTCTGAATGGTTCTTTTCGAACTGCATTAAAATCAATTCGCCGTTGAAAAGTTATGAAACCACAAACAGATTATTATAGATACACAGAGAGACACATATTTGACCCGTCTACATAACACCCGGTTTTTGTGGGTCAAAGGTAAAACATATCAAAAACTAATAATTGTTCGCAGAGTGATTTTATTTCTTTGTAAAAGATATTTAGACACCCCTAGCGTGTATTTTCTATAACCTGGCCTTAACATATTCTGGTATGACATAACATTACAGGCTCTGCAATAGAAATTGTTTGATTTGTTAAAGTTCTGCATATGTAGCACGTTTTCTCAATATGGAGCTGGACACATTCATTCATTCCGACACAGAACTATGCTATAAATTCAGTACGTAAATATGATTTAAGAAATATTGATAAGTTGATGTTTTGAAGTGATTACTTTGTTATGGAACTAAATACACAGACTGCCCTGAATTAATTTTTGCTTTGGAAAAGATCGAGAAAGAGTGGTTGCAAAGGAAAAAAGTGTTGTTTGTTTGGTTTTGAATTATAGTGTTAATTGTAATATTAACGAAGTTTATTATTTAATTGTGGTAAATAAGGAAAACTAAAGTTTTGATAAAAACATGAGTGTTCAAAAAACTTAAGTGATTGGGAGAATGTTAATTAGTGAATGTGAGTGCTTTTCCAGTGAAGAATTTATGCACAGACCAATATTTTAGGACTAACATGCATTTTGGTTTGTTAAATACTTCGGTTGCGCTAATATAGACCTTTTTTGTAAATGTATTTTCATATAACTAGATATAAAATTGATAATGACAACTAATATTTTGGCTAACAAATTAACGTTACCGTGGTAACGTCTTAATTTTAGTTTTAAGTTTGGATTTCGATATTTTGATTTTTGCATGGTATATTTATAATTAATTTTGTTTTTGTATTAAATAGTATTGCCAACATTATTCGTTTATAGATTCATCCGATTTAGGTAATCTGTTGTAAGTAAACTTTATTTTTAGTGTATTTGCCATATAGCACCATACAGTATTGGCATCGGTCGGATGGCAGGACCTAGGGGTCGGACCGAAATTTCTCTACGTTTCATAACCTCTAAGCACTTTGGCACCATTTTTAGAAAAATTATATATACATATATGTATATCTTCTAATATATAAAATTCTCGTGTCACGGTGTTTGTTGCCAAACTCCTCCGAAACGGCTGAACTAATTTTGATAAAATTTTGTGTGCTAATCGGGTAGGTCTGAGAATCGGCCAGCATCTATTTTTCATACCCCTAAATGTTAAGGATGGTCCACTCCAATTTTTTTTTTATTTTTTTGACAAAATTATTTGTTTTTATTCTTTCGTGATTCACCCTTATACGATCAACCCCTGATTTTTAATCGCGATTTTTATATTATTCTGTTCCATCCACAGATCCACAAGATGGCAATCGAATATAATAATTGTAGTATAGGTACTATAATTTTCATGTATAGTTTTATCAACCAATCAGTTATTCGCGCCAGGTGTCTCCCGTTGTCACTTTTCAACCAGCAAACATCATGGAGTAGGGGTGAGAACGAAGTCGGCTTCCTTTCTCTCACTCACTATGCAGTTTTCGTCCATTTTTTTTTGTTTTATTTGTGTCTCGATCGTAGCAGTGACTGTCATACGTATCATTTTAATTTTTCAGTGCAACTCTCAAGTTAATTTTATTCTCATAGTGAATTTATCATTATTTCTCAGTGTTATTATTATTTATTTACATTTTATAAATAATTAATAAAGACAGTTTTCCCTTCTAATTGATTAAGAAATCAGATATAAATCAACACGTGTTGTGAGCTCCCGACAACAACTTTACCGGTATATATCATACAAATAATTATAAATTCGAGCGAACGAACGAAGTTAGTGAGTGAGTAAGGAAAAAAAAAATTATAAATTCGAGCGAACGAACGGAGTGAGTGAGTGAGTGAGTAATGAAACAAATAATTATAAACTCGGGCGAACGAAGGGAGTGAGTGAGTAATGAAAGAATCCTAACTATTAAAATCCTAATAAAAAATTGAACTTAATAAGGCGGAACAAAGTTCACCGGACCAGCTAGTATATATATATATATATACATATACGTGTACGGGCAATAACTTTCGAAAGTTAATTTATTTTAACGAAATTTGGCAAGCATGTTGGAATCCATCACCGCACGAAGCCTATTTAAAATGGGCCCAATCGGACCATTTTAAGGGTGGTTTTTAGGGGTTGAAAAAAGTTTTTGGGCGCAAAAATACCGAAAAAATTCTCAGAATCGTTTCAAAATTGAAATTTACTCTTTTAAAAGCAATTAAAATGTGCTCCCGAAATTTGAAAAAAATCGGCCGCCAGGACCGAATTTACAAATTTTATGAAAACACTAATTTGCAGATAGTGAGTTATTTACTGAAAGATGTATTTAATTTGGTGTAGATGTTCGATGATAGTAATATTGCAATTAAGAAAAAAACTGTTAATTTAAGGGGTGTATTAAGGGGTTAATTTTTTTATTTTGACCAAAAAACTTAAGTTCATGTACTAAAACCAGACTGTCTGTATTAGCAAATACACTATATTGTCGGCAGGGTTTGGGCACTGCGACCCGGGTTTTTTAGTGTATTTTCCATATGGCAACATACACTATTGGCGTCGGTCGGATGGCGGAACCTAGGGGTCGGACCAAAATTTCTCGACGTTTCATAACCTCCTAAACACTTTGGCACCATTTTTAAAAATAGATAGATAGATAGAATAATACTGTATTTTAAGAAAGTATTCTTATTACAGGGAGTTGGTACTTTACGATAAACATATACATATACAAAACCACATACAGAGCATATATTAATATACACACGCATACACACATACATACATATACATACACATATACCCATACGTATGCATACCTACACATATGCATATTGTACATATTATATAGAGCAAATAATATAAATAATAATTATTCGTTTACAATAAAGCTCCTTATTCTAAGAGCATTTGTAATAAAACTATATAAATCGTTCAATTTTAGTTCGGTAATGTTTCCTAGTAAAAATAAGAAGTAGTTATTCTCGTTACATTTATTTTAGTTAAATATTTTTTTATTAGCGTATTTCTAAGATTAGAATATAAAGGACATTCAATAAGTACATGAAACATATTTTCCACCTTTTTTAAGTTACAAATTGTACAAATTTCATCGGTGTCCCATGCGTATTTGTATCCTTTAGAAACTATCCTAAAATATGTTTTCCCATAACCCTTAGTTGTCCCACCACTCTAATTTTGTCTAAAGAAATACCATATTTTAGATACAATTCTGTGCTCTCATTACCTTTTATGTGCTGGTATATATTACTGTAACTAGAATTAAGAATTCTTTGTTTATCTTCTAACGCTAGATTATTTCTATATTTTTCTATAATATTGTTGAACTCCATTTTTATTTTCCGTACATCTTGACTTATCCATACATGTTCATAGCCTAGATTCACTAATATGGTTTTTAATTGCGTTGCCCAATTAAATTTTTCTAAATTACTTTCAAAGTTGTTATCTAGGTAAACTAGTCTATTGAAGCAAATTTTAGGGTACCTTCTTTCATCCATTTTTAGTGTATTTGCCATATGGCAACATACACTATTGGCGTCGGTCGGATGGCGGGACCTAGGGGTCGGACCAAAATTTCTCGACGTTTCATAACCTCCTAAACACATTGGCACCATTTTTAAAAATGTTTATATATATATACGTATATATATATATATATATGTGTGTACGCGCGATAACTTTCGAAAGAGTTAATTGATTTCAACGAAATTTGGACCACGTATTGAAACCCATCACCGCAAGAAGCCTATTTAAAATGGGCCTAATCGGGCTATTTTAAGGGTAGTTTTTAGGGGTTGAAAACTGTTTTTGGGCCCCAAAATACCGAAAAAATTCTCCGAATCGTTTCAAAATTTAAATTTAACCCTCTGGTAGTGATTAAAAAGTGTCCCCACAATTTTAATAAAATCGGCCCGACAGGACCGGATTTACAAATTTTATGAAAACACTAGTTTGCAGATAGTGACTTATTTATTGAAGGCTGTATTAAATTCGGTGTAGACGTTAGATTGATAATAATATTACAATTAAGAAAAAAATGTTATTTTAATGGGTGTATTAAGGGGTTAAATTTTTTATTTTGCCCAAAAACAAACTTAATTTCACATAATAAAAGTATAAAACCACACGGCCCTATACAAGCAAATACACTATATTGTCGGCAGGGTTTTGGCACTGCGACCCGGGTTTTTTTAATATTTTCAACCACCAGTTAATAGCGAGCTTTAAAACTAACACCCCTAAATTATTCATACCAGATTCAGCGCGTACAATATAACCTGGAGTTGTTTTAGGCCAATTAAATATTGATTTGAAAAATCCTGTTTGAACTTTTTCTATAATGTTAATATACCTTAACCCCCATATTTCAGCAGAGTATAAAAGGGTGGATAAAATGATTGCCTGAAATAATTTAACTCTGGCGTCTAAAGATGTCATACGTGTTTTAACAAAAGTATCCCTTAAGTTTGCTATGGCTATGTTCGCTTTATGTATTGAATGGTTAACAGCAGATATGAAAACACCGGAGTCAGCAATTGGAACACCAAGATATGTAAGAGCTAACTGTTTAGATATTCTCACTCCCTAATTTACCATTTTTTTCTTTATTAACTTTCCCACCTCTGCGAAATATGACAAGCTTAGTTTTTTTAACGTTTACAGTCAAACTATTAATTACACAATATTCATGAAGAATATTTAGTTGCATCTGCGCCTCTCGAAATGATGTTGATAACAAGACTAAATCGTCAGCATAAAGTAATAATGGGATATTATTCTGACCATCGATACTTAAACCCCCTATTTTTTTATTAATCATAAATTGCTCCAAATCATTAAAAAATAACGAGAATAGTAATGGGCTAAGTTTTTCTCCTTGTAGCACTCCCTTGGTGACATTTATAAAACTCGAATTTTCCCCGTACACTCTAATACTTGTTTTTGCATTGTCATAAATACTTTTTAAAATACGAATTATTCTTCCGCTTATACCATATTTATACAACTTTAACTACAAGGGCCCATGTTCTATAGAATCAAACGCCTTTTTGAAATCTATAAAGATAGCATAAACTTTCCGCTTTTTCAACCTTAAATGATTGTGTATTAAACACGTTAACGTGAATATGTTATCGGAACAACTTCTATGTTTTCTAAATCCTGACTGATTTTCACACAATATATTATTTTCCTCTTCCCATATATGTAACCTCCCAGCTATCAATCCGGTGAAGATTTTGGCAAGATTATTAAACAGAGCAATACCTCTATAATTATTTGGGTCAACCCCGCTTCCTTTCTTATGTATCATAATCATTTCTATTTTGGACCATACCAGCGGAGGATTTTCGTTTTCCCAAATTTGGTTAAAGATATTGAGCATGTGATCATAGAAATTCATTGGGAGACTTTTTAAGAATTCATTAGAAATCAAATCAAAACCTGGAGCTTTAGCGTTCTTTAATTTAGAAATAATTACAGTCAGCTCAGAAATAGAAAAAGGGATATCAAAATGAGGGTGTCTTACATCAATAAAATAAATGTCTGAGTGAAGTTTTGGGGGGTACAGACTACGCAAATAATTCTCCCACACGTTCATATTTATATCACACTTTTTGAAAATTATTTTTCTAACTTCTCTATATATTTTCCAAAATTCATGTGAGTCTTTCACGTTTGATAATTTATCGATAATGTCATTATGATATTGTTTCTTTGCCTGTTTAATTAGATTTTTATAATCTTTTTTAACTTTTAGATAATTATCAAATGCTACTACATCAAAGTTGCTGTTCTTACATATTTTAAAATTTATTTTCATTTCATTTTTTTTATTTTTACATTCATCAGAATACCAGGGTTTAATCGTTTTATTATAGCTTAAATTGCCACTACACAGTATAGATTTTTCCCTGTACATACCTAATTCCCTGGCTTTGTTATATATTGTATTAACTAATTCGTCATAAGCGTCATCACACGACATGTTATCCTTAACCAAATTTATTGAACTTAATACATTTTTATACTCAGTTTCCTGGCTAGGGTCCCATTTTAAACTGGCTCTTTTTACATATTTCTTTTTTGTACGATTAACTACACAAACAAGATTCAGAGTTAAGGAGACAGGTAAATGATCTGAGCAAACTGTGAAGTCTTCCACCTGCAAATCTAAAATGTTATGTAAAGCCGCAAAGTTGACCCAGCATAGGTCGACTACACTTTTACCGTTTTTTCTGACATATGTAAATTGTGCTGGACTATTATTTTTACTCCTACCATTTATTACCATTAATCCCTTGTTTTCCATAAATTCAACTAATATTTTACCTCTCTTGTTATGCACTACATCAAGGGTACTTCTGGCTTGTCTTAAATTACTACCTTCAAAAATGTTAGTAGCCCCTTGATCTAATATTGCAATTAAGAAAAAAAATGTTATTTTAAGGGGTGTATTAAGGAGTAAACTTTTTTATTTTCCCAAAAACCAACTTAAGTTCGCATAATAAAGCCACACTGCCTGTATAAGCAGATGCACTATATTGTCGGCAGGGTTTTGGCACTGCGACCCGGGTTTTTTTATTTTATTTTCGCTAACGAGGTACTCATCAGAACTCGGGTGAGTATTTTAGTTAATTTGTGTGTGATCCAAGAATCGAGTTCTAGCGTCCTCTTCCATCTCCTTCTCGGCCACGACCCGACGCACCGAGGTACCGGCACACACTCAGATTAACAACAAAATTATATTTATCGATAACAACTTTTTTTGGCGCACCGTGCATGTTTTTCCTGGGCGGTGAAAATCCATTAGGCTTCGAGATGAAAGTTCATTTGGTTAAACTAACCACGGTAGTCAGAATGGCTTTTGAAGCGGTTAATGCTGATTCTTTTCCATATATAATATTTGATGCAGTATAACGACATTTAGGCATGTTTTGTTTTCACTTCGGTCCTATGGTGTTAAGCACACACATTTTTTTTCTTTTAAAATCGATTTGAAACCATCACTATTTAATGAGACTGCTCATTTAAGTTTTGTATATTAAGTTAGAAAACATATTTTCAGAATTTCTGTCTATCTGTCTGTTTGTTTGTACCAGCATCACTTGTGAATTCTTGGGCTGATTATGGTGAATCTTGGTGTACTGTGTACTGGTATATTATCTAGCAATTTGAAAAACATACAATTTTTCATTGTTTTATAGACAATTGTATGGAAAAGAACGTAAAAAACATTAAAGTAAATTAAATTTTTATTAAAATGGTGGCAGCTCGGTTTTTCCAAATACAATCGTTTCAGAACATATACATTATAGATTTGTATTAGTGTGAATCGTCTCGTGTTCATTATTAACAAAATATTACTAACACTAAGAAACGAGCTTTCATTGGGGTGTATAAAAAAAATATTATTTTTAGTACGTTCATAGTAATAAAAGCGTGGGTTGTGACTAATAAACGACCATAGAGTTTACAGCACATGATTTTATAATTATAAACCTAAATTATTAAAAATTATTTCTTCCTTTTTAGAACATTTCGATAAAAGCTTTAAAAAGTTTTTTCTTTACTAATATTTTATTTTGTTTATTTTAGTCTTTAAAAATTTTTACTATTAAAACATTAATTCATTAAAATTAATTGCTTATTTGATCTAAAAACGTATGAATCATGAGCTGTCTTGGGGAATACATATGTGCACATTTCAAATCGATCGAATACTCACGTCTGCCATATTTGATTTATAATGACGTCATATAGTTTATTGTATTCCACTTGTCAAACTTTTTCATTTAATATCCATGTCAAGAGGGATGTGACGAAAAGGTAAACCACCATCTTGGTCAGCCATATTGAAATTTACATTGACGTCACACAGCTTATCGTATTCCACTCGTCAAACTCTTTCATTTGGTACTCATGTCAAGAGAAAAAAGTAATCCGCCATTTTAGGGCGTCCCTCATATTGGATCCATGCATTTTCAGCTGGACTTATCACGTTGCAAAATTTCAAAGCTCTAGCTTAATTAGATCTAGTCTAAATTTTACTTCCACGTTTTGACCCAAACTGACACACTGATAGCTTAACGGACAAGCTTGTAATAATAAATATGTACCTACTTACACCTTTTATGTCTAGAATTTTATAAACTTTAATAATTAAAGACATTTCATTGATCGAAACGAAAGTTATTATAATAATAATTATTATAATAACTTTCGTTTCGATCAATGAAATATGTCTTCTATAAAAATTGTAAAAAACTGGAAAAAGTGATATTTTTCAAGATGGTGCAGTTTTACTTGGGCCCCCGAAAATAATATTTCAGTTAATTAAATAGGATGGCCTTAATAAACCTTTTCTGAAATTGTCAAATATCTCAGGATTATCCGACTAGATTGAACTTAAGTTTTGTGAAATCTGTGTCACTTTTTACATCAGCAAAATATTTTGTCAAAACACTACAATGCTTTAATTTTAATAAAATGGATTATAGTTTTGTATCACACAATAATTTGCACCATTTCACTTTCTACGATTTCAATTTCGGTTTTACGAAAGGGAGCTGATAACGTGGCACGAATCTTTACAACTTTTACAATTTGCGTGGAGTATGTTCACAAATTTTGGTATAGGTTCAATTTATTGATTCAAAGTACAGCTTTCAGACGTTTTGCTGACATTTATCAACAAACACAGTTGATGTTGGCGTTTTCCACTTTACTTGCTTATTGAAACTTTTTACTTGAATCTATAATATATTCTCCAAATGCAAAAATAAAACCGTTCCATAAAATTTCTATTAACATTTCTTAACACAATCTGTTTAACATTTAAACTGTATTACTAAAATTTTATCTTTATATTACATTAAAATAGCTATAAAAAGAAATAGTAGATTGTATATCTAATGTCGTATAGTGTTATATTACTTCTAGATGTGACCTTATATTTAAAACGGGGGCCAGCCAGTTTTAACAGTCACATGGGCCGTAAAAACCATTATGCACGAGCTATATTGTATTTTTTGGGAAACCTTTTCAATTTGCGCTATGGAGAGCACGAATTGGGAAGATTTTTCTGACAATTCAACTCTATAAATCCCAAAATGTAGTTCACAATCGAAAAAGAGAACAAACAATATCCGTCCTAAACACATAAAGGCTCGGTCTACTGAATGTCAACTTATACAGAACGATATTTGAACAACGAGTTGAAGAATCACTCAAAAGAGAACTAATCAAGACACTAATAAACAGAACAACTAGAATATGTGGACCAGAACATCTCTAGTCGGAACCAGAATATTTAAAAACAACACTGCAAAACTATTATGTTTGAAATGAAAAACTTTAAATGTTTGGGAATAATTATATTTAATGTTTGAAATTATTATTTATTACGATATTTATTTATTTATTTATTTATTAGTGTATTTGCCATATGGCAACATACACTATTGGCGTCGGTCGGATGGCAGGACCTAGGGGTCGGACCAAAATTTCTCGACGTTTCATAACCTCCTAAACACTTTGCCATCATTTTTAAAAATGTTTATATATATATATGTATATATATATTATATATATATATATATATATATATATATATATATATATATATATATATATATATATATATATATATATATATGTGTGTGTGTGTGTGTGCGGGCAATAACTTTCGAAAAAGTTAATTGATTTTAACGAAATTTGGCCTACGTGTTGAAATCCATCACCGCAAGAAGCCTATTTAAAATGGGCGTAATCGGGCCATTTAAGGGTAGTTTTTAGGGGTTGAAAAATGTTTTTGGGCTCCAAAATACCGAAAAAATTCTCAGAATCGTTTCAAAATTGACATTTAACCCTTCAGTAGTAATTAAAAAGTGTTCCTAAAATTTTAATAAAATCGGCCCGACAGGACCGGAATTACAATTTTTTTGAAAACACTAATTTGTAGATAGTGACTTATTTATTTTAGGGTGTATTTAATTCGATCTAGACGTTAGATTGATAATAATATTGCAGTTAAGAAAAGAAATGTTATTTTAAGGGCTGTATTAAGGAGTTAAATTTTTTTTTACCCAAAAACCAACATAAGTTCGCATAATAAAGCCACACTGCCTGTATCAGCAAATACACTATATTGTCGGCAGGGTTTTGGCACTGCGACCCGGCTTTTTTATTTATTTAATAATACCAACAGTTACAAATATAACCAGTTAATGGTATTTATACCAATAAGTACATAGAATAGAACAAAATACAACATATGTAAAATATCAGGAACAAAAACAAAATTAAAAACAGTCAGTTATAAAAAAACATTGATATGGCCTCAATATTTTCAAAAATCAGCCTTTTAACCTCTTTATGTTTCACTTGGTGAACATCAATATTTAAACTGCTTACTTTATTTACTAATCTAATCATATTGTACAGAGGACAATGAAGCATGTATTTCGTTTGAGGGATGTCAGGTATTACTAAAACTGCATTCGTTCTAAAAGTGATCGCAGGAACATTCAAAATAAGTAAATTAAGAAAATCATTGTTGTCAATATAGTTGTTGATTACTTAATAAGGATATAATATAAGATTAGATAAGATTTTTTTATTCGAATGCAACAAGTTAAACTGGTAACAATAATAATCACAATCAAAATTATGATCCGGAAATGTTGTGGTTGTTCTGTAAGCGAGATATTTTATGAAATTCCTTTGAACACTCTCAATCATTTTTATTAAGAATCTTTGCAATGGGTACCATACCGGAGCAGCATACATTAGTATAGGCAAAACTAATGTTTTAAATAAACATATTAATGTATTTAGGTTTTTAAATGAGTAGAATACCTCTTAATGAATCCAAGTGTTTTCATTGCTTTGTTTACAATATGGTAAATATGTGAATTAAAGGTTAAAGTACTGTCAAAGATAACACTTAGATCAGTTAACTGATTAACACGTGAAAGCCTGTCATTATTCATATGATACTTATTTACAAATAAATTTTTAGGTTTACTGAACGTTATGGTTACACATTTATTAATATTAAAGTAAAGCTTGTTGTCCACACTCCACTTATATACGTTATTAATATCGTTTTGCAATTTTTCACTACTATCAACATCAGTTATTTTCAAAAAAAATCTTCAGGTCATTAGCAAATATTAAAATATTAGAAAATTGAATACCTTCCGATATATCATTAATAAAAATGAGAAATAGCAACGGACCTAAATTCGAACCTTGTGGGACCCCAGACTTCATCTCATATTTATTGGATGCGTGACCATTGCAACATACCTATTGTTGTCTCTGAAATAAGTAAGAATAAATAAATTTTAAAAATGGTAAACTAAAGCCTAATTCAAGCATTTTCGATATAAGAATTCCATGATCAACTCTATCAAACGCCTTTTCAAAATCAGTGTATACAGCATCAATTTGATAGTCTTTTGAGATACCATCATAGCAAAATTGAGAAAAATTAACTAAATTAGATGGCATGAAACCATGTTGGTATGTAGTAATTTTAGACTTAGGTAATTACATTGAAAATTCTGTTATATAAAATTTTTGAAAAATTTTTATATAACATATAATATAATATGGTACTGAAATAATGGACACTGGTCTGTAATTTTTAATATTAGACGTATCACCTTTTTTAAAAATAAGGCATACTTTTGATATTTTCCATTGACTAGGAAATTTTTGTTCCTTTATAGCTAAATTGCATATATCAGTTAACGGCTTAATAAAAAATTCAGCACATCCTACAGATGCAGGCAAGTTATCCGGGCCAACTGACTTTGTGGATTTTAAAGTTTTGATAGCGTTTTCTACTTCAGTTTCATTAACAGGTTTTAATTTAATGGCACAGTAATTGCTAATTTTTTTTCAAGATTGCTGAATGAAACACTCTGGGAATCTCTGTAAATTGAACAAAAATAGTTACCAAATGCTTTAGCGATTGACTATTATACTGATTGTCGTCATCATACATATTATTCGGAAATCCTTTAATTGATTTTTTATTGTTAATAAATTCCCAGAATTTGTTAGATTTAGCCTTTATTGATTTTTCCGTATCTTCAACATATCTATTATAATCTCTTTTAGCCATTTTTTTACATGCTTTTCTCATTTCTCTAAATTTTAATAAATCGTTATCATTTTTAAACCTTTTATAATTATTATTATACTTTAATTTAATTTTCAATTTTTCTATCAACTCTTTTGAAAACCAACATGGATATTTATTGTTTATACAGGTTTTAATTAAGTGGAACGCACTCTTTAAAAACACCGGACAATTTATCATAAAAATTTTCAACCATTAAATCCACATCATGGAATCCCATTGAATACTTTGAATTTTATTGTATAATTCACTGAAATTAGCCAATTTAAAATTAAAAGATGCTTTTTTATTTAAAGTTCGTACCTTTTGTATATTTTTTAAGGTAATCTCAAGATTTAATGAAGGAAAAAGATGTTAATTAGATGATTTGGTGTAGCTGCCTGGCTCATGACTGATTGAACCGAATAAATATTATTGATTGAAAGACGTTTTCGCCTCTTACATAAGAGGTACATTAAATAAATAACAAAAACAACGGAGGAAATAA
Source organism: Venustoraphidia nigricollis (assembly GCA_034508555.1). Taxonomy (NCBI): domain Eukaryota; kingdom Metazoa; phylum Arthropoda; class Insecta; order Raphidioptera; family Raphidiidae; genus Venustoraphidia; species Venustoraphidia nigricollis. The sequence goes on from JAVRKA010000073.1 coordinate 78,731, forward strand.
ACTGAGCCCTACGCTTAAGAATAATAGTCGTTCCAAAGAATGCAGCTCAAGAAGACCAAAGAGGAAGAGCGTATCTACCATATATTAAGAACACAACGAATCGAATCGACAAACTTCTGGAGAATTACAATATCGAAATAATTAACAAGTCAATACAAACAACTCAGGAGTGCCTAAGACCTGCCAAAAATGCAAGAGACCCCCTGGAAACACTTTGAATACATCGCATTTCCTGCATCTGTGAACCAGTGTATATTGGGACAATAAAATGGAGCGTAAACACATCTATAGACTAGGACATATCGAAAAATTTGCAATAGTTGAGTACACATTTACGCTGGACAATCACAAAATCTTCTTCGAAGAAACCCAAGTCATAGACAGAACATCGAGATACTATCCGCGCATACAAAGAGAGATCATAGAAATACACAAGCACGCGTAAACCTTCAAGCGAAAAAAACTTAAATCTAAGTAAAACCTGTACACCAACACTGAGATGTACAAAACCATTAAGCATAGAAATACACAAGCACGCGTAAACCTTCAAGCGAAAAAAACTTAAATCTAAGTAAAACCTGTACACCAACACTGAGATGTACAAAACCATTAAGTAGCTATTTCAAGATTATTCTTATATGGGGTCTACTAGTATATCTTGTTTCTTATTCAACTTGTAATATTCATTAAAATGAAATTTATGAAGATAATAATAATAATAAATTGAAGATATTTTAGAATTTTACAAAACTCAACTTGAAGGAGGTCATTAAAAATAATTTACTGTAATGTCGACTAATGGATTGTTTCTGCATGAGTGACCATATTCAAAAGGAGATGTTTTATTGTACTTTGCAGACAAATCAACACCGTTAATGTTAACGCGGAGTGGGTTTGTTGTACTGAATAATGTATGAGTTTTAGAATTGAAAAGATACATAACTGCAATGAAACTTACGAAAGATAAAAAAGGTTAAGCGGATTTCACACAGCGCGTTGCTCGGTACGTCAGGTAACGCTCTATAAAATTTTCCTTTGTCTGTTAATCAAAATATTAAATTTCCCATAGCCTCGCTATTACATTTCTAAATTATTACCTAATTCTTTGATTTTTCGAAGTATCTAGTCGTCCGCTAAGCGTGGAAAAAATAAATTAATCGTCCGGTAAACAAAAAATTAAATTGAGGTTTAATAGTTTAGCTGAGATTAAAATGTGCTACTAAAATTTTAATAAAATAATCCAGGTAGGATGTTCAAAAATTTTCCCATAAAGTATCAAATGTGTATTAAGTTATGTATTATTGGTTTTTTATGACCTTGTGATCGATACAAGGAACGTTGCCGATAAAATTTTGTTTTTATTTTGTAAATAGAATGCGTTTTTTGTTAATAAAAAATAACTCGAGGATGTATATTTTAATTTGGGGCAGATGTAGTATTATAGTAGTATAAAAAGGCAATTATTTCTAAAATACTTAAATTTTTCTAAATTTCAATATTCAATGTGCATTTTATCGATACAACATCTAAGAATGTGTTAAGGAGCTAAATTTTTTATTTTGTTCAGACAAACATAAGCTTACACGATAAAACCACGCATACACCATTTTCTTGGCAGGGTTTGACACTACGACTCTAGTTCTTTAATATATTGTTGTTATGATATTAATCACAACTCTTTTTTGCAACAGACCTATTATTTTGGCGTGTCCAACTGCGTTGACAATCTGGAGGTGGTTAGTCTACAGAAACAATTATTCCGAGATCATACTTTAGCGGTGAAAAAGTGTGTAGGTACGTTCTGGGAGAAATTATAAGGAGAGGTTTTCATTATTTTATGTGGTATCTTTTATTAAACACAAAAGTCCAAGTCTAAACAGAATGTATGCAAGCGTATTTTCCCTGAGGATTAAACATGGCGATGCGGCGCAAAGTAAAGTCACCAACAGTACATCCGGTGTGTAACTTCCGGCATTGGTCCCGTGTCAACTTGCCTTTCATGACTTGCTGCTGTCATAACAGTATTGTTGATCTAACGACCAATGTCGTTAGAAAGTTTTAAAGCCAGTGTTTAAGTCCAATACATAGAATTATACTAGTCAACCCAACCTTAATAATCAAGAATCCAAAAAGAAATATCAGAGGCAATGTTAAATTTGTAATTTTTTGGATCTCTTCAGAAAGATTTAAGATTTTTTTAATATGACCTCTAGCTGAATAAAAAAAATTATCAAAATTTTAAAATGATTTTGAATTTTAGGTCTAAGCAATACATAAATAATCTCTGAAAATATCATCCTTCTGAAGCGAGCTATCTTATCCCGTTTACGAACTAGAAGTTTCTGACACACAGAGTTGCCACAACAACAGGACCCCGTTTTGACTATACGGAACCCCAAAAGGGTGAAGTGTACGCTACGTGCTGCCTTTCTTCATTGTAGCGAAAAATAGACAATAACTAGAAATTAATGCTGGATTGTAGAAAGTATTGTCTGAAAATCTGATTTGATCATTTCAAATTGATCTTGCTCGAAAACTAATTAATTGATCGATTGAAACGACGTTTTTATAATACTGTGACATGTATTTACTTTTTTGCACAATTTCTACTTCGAAACAACATTTTTCGATGCATATTGATCGAAAGTTAGCTTCAAAACCGACCTTTTTCTATGTAAATAAATAATTTATTTTTGCGCGCGCACAGACTAAAGTTCTACATTCTAATGTCGTGAAATTCTCTGTTTAATAAACATCTTTGGATCCATGCTGTCCAGGATTCTGTGTGTTTAAAATCAAATTCTCTGCGCGTGTCCACGCTATCATGAGTATATTATGGACCGTTGAAGTCGTAGGAACTTGAGTTTCGTTCGGCATTTTAAATTTAGTTTATAGGTATTTTACTTTTATAATAATTTATAATTTTTAATAATTTTGATTATTTTTTTTTCAAACCTGACACCATGTATTGTTTAGTGATAATTCTATTTAATAATTATTTATTTAATAATGAGTATAGATTCAATGTAATAATTCTTTATTTAATCATACAACTTTCAATACAGAATATCGAATATTGAATAAATAAAAGTATTTTATATTTTACAGAAGGAATGCAAAAACAGATAATAGTGTTATGTAATCACCATTAAAAACTAAAGATATTTATACAATAAATTAAGTGCTATTACAATACAATATTCTGTCACCCATTAAATAATTTGAATAACATAAGTTATCATCTTTTGTTACCCGTTAATCCTGTGAAATTTCCTCAACTTTATTTTTTTAATTATTAGAACTAGATAATCTCCAGTGTTTTCAAGCTTTGAACGGAAATTATTCACTAACCTGTTTCATTCGGCTGGTATTCATCGTTCTTTTCATTAAAAAGATAATGATCGTCAAAAATTCTGTTTTTATCCCAATGTAATGCTATAAATTCTTAAAAAATAAAAAAAAAATCATATTTACTTATTTTAAATTTCAGGAATTCTTTTGAATAAAATAAACAGTGGGATAAAATCGGCCAATTTTAAATATTACATTTCTATAAAAATGATTTGTCGGGAAAAAGGACTATTTAAGTAAACACTTATTTGTTATTTATAGTGACGTTTCGTCCCTTGCTTGGGACTTTTTCAAGCTTTATAACTATTAAATGTTTTGATCAAGTAGATATAAAAGTTAAAATACACATGTACACATATATTTTAGTTAAACAATTGTTCATTAGAAAGTTTGTAATAATTCCGTCTTTAAAAAATATTTTTACGGTTGATGTTCAAACTATTTTAGAAATAAAATAGTTTGAACATCAACCGTAAAAATATTTTTGATCAAAACATTTAATAGTTACAAAGCTTGAAAAAGTCCCAAGCAAGGGACGAAACGTCGCTATAAATAACAAATAAATGTTTACTTAAAAAGTCCTTTTTCCCGACAAATCATTTTTATATTAATTACCAAGGACAAGTAAGAAAAAAAGTCTATTAAATGTCTATGTTATACTTGACTTTAAAGACTTCAGCGTCGTATTTGGGCTTACTATCATATGCACGAATGAAACAATACGAATAGAATCTCTAAAGAAATATTTTGCATTGAATATTTTTCAAACTGCAGAACATATTATACAAGATGTTCATTGTTTATGTAAACTGTCTGATTTGAAAATTTCTTTAATATTCAGAATTTAAATTATTGTGTAATTCTATTAATATCCTCTAGTCGTTTAGTACTCAATTAATTCAATCTGTCTATATTATTGTAACGAATGAATTTAGCTGTCTTTTTTGATTATGAGATTTGAGTCACCTGCATGCAGTATACTTCATAGAACAGTGGTATATAAAAGAAGTAGGTAAGTAATCATATTATTCAATATTGTGAAATGCATTGATTGTGCCAGCGGACAAGAATCTGCAGTGTTTCAAAAAATAGAGAAAAGCGTAGTATAATAATTTATTATCTACTGGATATTGCATCGTAATTCGAACGTATAAAAATCATTCGATTGATTGTGAATAATCTCTCGAGACATTTTAATAACCGAATAATTCAAAAAATTATTTTCTCCCGAAATAACTCATCACTATTAAAAATCAAATTAATAATTTTATGAATTCTCTAAATAGAATCTGAAAATTAGAGGAAGAAAGTGCCATATAAACAACGGAAGTGTTAAACCTTCGGGGATTCTCGAACCCTACTGACTAGAACACCTCTTCTTATCACGTCAGTCTGTATAGAAATAAATCTAACCCTATATCCTTGAAAATCTATCGAAAACTTATACATTGAAATGTAGAAGATGGAAATAAACATATTTTACAAAAGGATAAAAGATAAGTGCCTTAGGGCGTGCAGTTATATATATATATTAAATTGCTTGAAATAGGTGTCAAAAAAAAGTTTTCATGAATAATACATTTGTGGACGAAATGGAAATTCGAAAATAAATCTGACAAACTTTTACTCTTGATAGCTTCATTATAATAATGTCGTGAATGTCAGAGCATTTAAAATCCGCTTTATTTATGACAGTTTATCCGCTCGAGCACTTAAAATTATTATAATCTGATTTATGAACTTCGTCCGTGGTTCCAAGTTACAATTTATTTTATTGGACGTGTAGTTCATGCTACTGTTTATCTTTCTTAAAATTACGCACAAAATGCTAAACTCACTTCACAGTAGGTTAAAGAGTTGGTACAAAATAATTTTCAATCAATTTATTGTATTCAAAACTTATTTATTTAAATTTAAAAATTCATAGGTCTGCGTAACACGAACAAAAGACCTTTACATAAAATGTTTACATACATTCATCTTAAAAATAAAAATAAAATTAAAATGAAATAAAATTCATAAGCGAAAAATAAAAGCACCATATTTTTGTTTCCTTCCCTAATCTCGCTTTTTTTGTTAGAGTCTGAGCAACTATAAGTTTTTTCGTTTCGTCCTCTCACCTTATTCTCTCACTCTAATCTTTCCATTCTTCTTTCCATCATACGTTCAATGTATTTCACTACCCCCGGATCTCCGCTGTCCAGTAACTCACAAATTGTCTGATTTTCAGTGTTTTTTATGTATTTCTCCCTTTCTATGTCCATCCCTTTGCACGTTTTAATCAAATGATGTGGATTCTCTTCTTCGTTGCATAATACACATATCCTTCCACCGTACTCATCTTTTTTTGTTTTATAAATCCATCCCCCTAATCTAAAACCCGCTAATATTTTTCTGTGCTTTTCCTTTACTCTTTCAATATATTTTGCTCCTTTTTCGTAATGTGCTAATCCTTTAAACAGTTCCAACGATTTTTTACTTTCTATCTCTTCAAATAAATTTCTGTACGTTTCTTCTTTTATTTTTTCTTTAATTTTTCTTCTCATATTATTAGTTTCATCTTCTTCTATCTTAATTTCTTTCATTTTTTTTCTTATCCAGTCACCCCATGTTTCATTCCCATTACTCTTCATTTTTGCGCATTCTTTTTGTAATAATCTCTTTTCATCTCTCATTGTATCTGTATAGTAATTTATTATTTGTTTGTTTATTTGCGCAGAGGTAGGAAATCTTCTTATTTCTATATATACTGCACTACTGGCCACATTCTTCCCTACCCCTAGAAACTCTTTATACAATTTTGCTCCTACTGAGTCTATTTTCTTATTGATTTTCTCTACACCCCATATCTCACATCCGTATATTAGTATTGGTTGGATCAGAGCATCGAATAATTTTATTAATGTCTTTCTTTTAATTTCTTTATTTTTATACATTACTTTCCTCACCAGACACACTGCTCTTTCTGCCTTTTTTATTGCTTCTTTCTGATGGAACTGCCATGAACCATTGTAAGTAAAGTATATGCCTAGATATTTAAAGTGATTCACTATTTCTATTGTTTCACCTTCAATTGTCCATTTTTCTTTTTTTCCATGTTTTGCACCTTTGCTGAATATCATTATTTTTGTTTTCTTTATATTTATGTTAAGTTCCCACATTGTGCAATATGTTTTCAGCCTAATTTATTGTATTAAATACATTTAATAATTTCAAGTAATCCACTTCTTGAATTCCGCAAATAAAGTGTAATAATATTAATATACTTACTTCTGAAGTTTTGCTTCGATCTATAATTATATAATTTATAAATAGTCCAGTCAATGACCATTTTCCCCCATAATTTTGCCAAGCAGCACCGATTTTCATAAAAATTTGGATTTAGGTTCTCCTTACCTTCTATTTCAAAGTTGTCCCTGTGCCGGAGGGTGCTTTTACCCCGGGAGTGGATGCCACCCCTTCTCGGGGGTGAAAAATGTTTCATTGAAACATTTGTCCGGGATTGGATAGATTCTAAGCAACTTTTGTTCTATAAAGTTTTTTTGAAAGTGAATACTTTTCGACTTATTCGCGAGTAAAAGTGTCAATTGTTCAACAAATAAAACCACGTTTTCAGACAATTTTTCGCGAATAACTGAAAAAGTAAGTATTTTATTGAAAAAATCATTGTTAGTAAAAATTGAAAGTTTCGACGTGACGTTACCAAAAACAATGCATTTTTCAGGGGAAACTCATGGAACCTTTTTATAGAAGTTCCTGGCATCAAAACAGCGAGTTATGGGAAAATAATGTTGGCCTCTATTTTTTTCGGCGTCAAAAAATACGAAAATCACCCCCTAATATCATTACCACTTTACAATTCACTTTATTTAAGTACTTATAACATACTCTAGAAGTTTGACCGGTTTAAAGTGCTTAGGTTTGAAAAAAATTAAGTTTGAAGTGAAAAAAGCATTTTTGTAATTTTGCAAAAAAATTGCCTTTTCTCTAAACTAACTCAAAAACTGTTAATGATACGCAAAATTTTGCAAAGCACAAAATTGTAGGTTTTACTTTTCTGAAATTTTTTTTTGCTGTAGAATAAAACTTGTGTAAGATCTGGCCGTTTAAAGTTTTCATACGTTTGTAAATAGTAGAGAGTAAGTAGAACCTAAATCCAAATTTTTGTGCAAATCCGGTGCTGCTTGGCAGAATTCAGCAGTTTAGCCGTATTTTCCCTTCAATGACTGGACTAAAAAATAAATTGTAAAACATAAACATGAATCAAACACTTTGAGCTAATATGAATAAGACTATCGGTTTGTTTTCGTTTATTTTGACTTTAATTATCGCTAATGGACTGCTTTAAAATGAAAATACCCTGCATTGACCCAAACCGTCATATTTTGGCTAATTTTGACCTGAAGTCAAAAAAAGTAGCCAACATCAGCCTTAGTTCTTACATCAAAAATTCAATGGAAGTACGATTAATCTTTATCTAAAAATTTCAACACATTTAAAACAGAAAATATGTATTCAGAAATAACACGTAATATTGATTTAACACTTTACTGAATCGAATTAATTCACATGCCCTAATCAATCATTATTGCGATTTCCGATATACTATACTGCAGAAAAATTAGTCATCAATCATCTTAAACTGTATATGTTTGATGCTTGCAAAAAGCAAGCATATATCAAGACGGGATCATAGCAGTGACTGGGAGTTTTATGGAATATCGAATTCCCATCTAATATAATATATGATGGAATAATAAATTATCATTTACAGGTATTATTTATTTATTAGATGTGCTAGATATAACTATATGTTATTAGGAACTTTAGAATAAATTTATCCACTTTTCTCTGTAGCTGTTATATCATGCTGCAAATTAGGTATTTTAAAATCAATCTCAAAATGCTTATAACAATACGACATACATTTTCAAAATAACTGTAGTAAAAATGTAAAAATATAGAGTACATTTTAAGTGTTTTTTATTTATATATTTGTTTACTATACATTTTGTGTTTAAAATTTAAATATAAAAACAAATTACTATTTTATATAATAAACAAATTTCAAATACCTATTTTCGTATAATATTATATTTTCTAATAATTGACACTAAGAAGTTGCTTAAAAAGATACATTTTTAGAACAATTTCCAATTGTTGAACTAAAGTTCTCGACTATTCTCTTGTCTCAGAAACTTCATTAATGGCTCAAAATACTCCAACAGAGCTTGACCACTCAATTCTTGTTCACCAGTTAATAATTCCAAAGCTTCACTCCAATGTTTACTCGACCCAAGCGCGAGTACAGTTCTAAAAAAAGTGGTAAGTTCGTAACGATTCTGTAAATTCTTGATTTCTTTTTCTATATGTAGTGTAAGAATCGTTGCGTTTGTTGTTACAAATTGTCGATTCTGAAATTACACATCTAATACTTACTTTAATTTGTCACCTGCTTTTTTAGATTTATAGATATCGCATTTGTGTAAAGGTCTGATGGTTGCATTTTTAGGATCATATTGATTAGCTTCAATGCATAGGGCTTTGTGGAACATAAATTGTAAAACGTGAGCCACATAATATCTAAAAAAAGTCTATGTTGGGTATAAAGTGTCACTAATATGTAATAATTGTAACACCTACGTTAGCAGAAAACACTAAAAACATGATCTTACTTAAAAGAAAGTCAGTAAAAACCGTAAAATAATAAAGTTTTGAGTCGGCGCCAAATTAATTACTATAACACTTATTATGTGCCTATGTACTTTCATTAAATTGGTGCCAATCTCTATACTTTATTATATTATGCTTTTTAGTGACTTTGCAATACATAGTTTGTGCATTACGAACTGAATCTAAGTTCAATTTCAAACGAGAAAAAAATCTGCTGAACTGATCTAAGCCTAATTTATGTGAGATCACCCTAAACGTATGCCTTATTAAATTAAAAAGAATAATCAAAATCGGTTCACAAATGCTGTTGATATAACATACGTATAAAAAACAAATATTTTAATGATAGTTAAAAACGACTACGCCGATAAAAAAAATTATATGCTACCAATCCGTATACATTCAGAAATTAAATCTGTTAGCCCCGCTGAACAAACATTGAAATATATATATATGATCCCTCCATGTGTAGGGTTCTATTTTACAAAACACTTTTAACTTATGTGTAAATGAATTTGGAATAGTAATTTAATTGTTAATGTCTTATACTATAATGTCATAAATTTATAATTTGGTAGCCAATAGCTGGCTTCCAGTTCTGAACAATGTCACAAAACTTATAACTGCGAAGGACTTGGTAATAAAGGTAAATATTATTGTTAAGTATCTCATCTACATATAAATATGAAATGTGTAAACTTTCTGTAGTCTAAAGGTGCTATCAGACGGTTCAGTTTTTGTTCATTTCATTCAGCATCTTTCATTCGAAATGAAACGTCTGAACACAAAATGAAACAATAATGAAAAATGAATTCATTAATAAACCGATCCAGCAACGCTAGATATCGGCATTCGGAATGATTCATGAAAAATGAAGCGTCTAAACACAAGAAAGAACATTCATTCGGGTTCGATCATTTTGTGACGTGTCTTATAGCGGACGGACTTGGGACTACGACACCGCAAAGTGAATATATTCTGTCTGTGTATGAGACAAAGTTGTATTTAAGGAGGACGACCAAAACACGCTGCTGTTTTTGGAGAACTTCGAAAATTATCAATATTTGGAACCACAAACTTCACGAATACAAAGACAGAACAATACGGACAAATTCTTTAAAATCTCTAATTAATGATTTAAACTTAGACTTTGCTTCTTTTTTGACAATTCTTCGATCAAATGATCACAAATCAAACAAATTCCAAGACGCACAACTATATTCGATGACATCTTCTAGGAAAATACTGGATGAACGTTCATTTTTATGTCATTCTGTCTGTGCCGTGTAATCTCGCAGAATGAAACAAAAAGGAACATTCTGTCAAATGAATATTCATTCGGAATGAACCGTCTGATATCACCTTTACGGCGTGTTGAATCCATGCCATGTTTTGATTGATTTAAAAGGTCAATGCGTATACAGTCTCTTACGGTATATACGGATAAATGGCTGCAACGTGGTACATTGTTCCTGGATCGAAATCATCTTCAGTTCTCGGTACTGGTGATTTTACTTTCTGAAACTGTTCTCTAAAAAAAAAAAAACAATATATTTCTACACGAATTATACGTTAAATTCTTCATTGGAATATTATCATAGCTATTAAAGACGCATTCCTCTTAATTTTCTCTGAAAGATCTATAAATAAGAGAAATACTGTAACTCTCATTAAAATAGATAGAGTAGCATACGTTTCGAATAGTCTACAAGTCCAACCTCAATAGCAATGGCAGAGAACATTACTCTAGTGGCGACGCAAGACCTAAATTTGGTGTGGGCAAGATACATCTTGCGAGGCCCTCTGTTGGCGCTAGAAGACGGATTTTATAAAATAAAAAAACAGTTGAAAATATCAAATTTTTATTCATAAAAATGCAAACTATATTCTTAGGGGGCGTCCATTATTACGTGAGGTGTTCAGGGGGCATGGAGCCAATTGTGTTTTTTTAAATAAATTCAACGCATTTACCCTATGAATAACAGAAAACAGAAAACTTTATTTTGAGAATTTGAATAAACCAACTAGCGTCGATGTTGAATTTCACCATTACTTAGCTTAGGCTTTAAAGTAATGCATAAATTATCGAAACGCGAGGCCCCTTACAATAGTAAGATGTATGGGTAAATGAGTGTGTGATTGTCCTAACTGGGTACGCCAGATACTGCGCATAGAGAAAAGGTTTAAAAAAATATGTACTCAAAAAAGTGTTTGATTCAAAAGTCAACAAGTACTATTCGAAAGTTAAGTTGATTTTAAATAAATAAATAAATGAGGCAGACACTTTTGGAGGGGTCAACATTAAACCAAAACACCCCAAAGTTGATTCTTCAAAAATGAAAAAATAAGTGATTGATTTACGCTGAAATTTTTGTAGCAACTTCAATGGACATATTATATAAAAATATTTGCAAAAAGCCACACACTTTTTCCGGGGTTTAAGACTACTTTTGGGAAAGTGTTTTATAGCGTGCATAACTACCCATAAATAAGTTCCCGAAAATAGTCTTAAAACCCAGAAAAAGTGTCTGGCTTTTAATTTAAAAAAGTCAAAACATCGTAATTTTAATAATCCATTTAAAAATTAGAAAAAATATAAATTGAAAACTTTTTCAGGAACTATCTAAATACTTTGTCAAGACGATTAAGTCATCCAATATTTGCAATAAATTACCTGAGTTCCCACCATCTTGTATTCCATTTATCTTCAGTTACGTTACCGCTAAATACTTCCCATCTCCAGAGGTCAACAATCAGTGTGTAAGGAATGAAAGTCACTTTTGTAAGAGCCATTTTCATTAAGAAATTTATGTTACTTTCGTATGTGTCGTTGTATTCGTCTAGAAGACCCACTTTCTGCAAATGTTCTGGTGTCGAAACGGATAACGCAATTGTGTCTCCTACAGCTTCGTGAAAACCTTAACAATTTATAAGTTGATAGTTATTTTTACCGACTTAAAAATATGTTATCTATTCGATGTGTATGTTTGAATGAATACGTTTGCATGTTGATCTAGCGATGTTTTTTTTAAAGTTTAAAAAAATATATTTATAAAAAAATATAAATAAATATCAAGTGGGTTAATAATATGGAATAGATATTATTGAGTAAGTAGACACTTATATCGATAAAAAAAGAAGGATCTTGGCCGGGATTCGAACCGGCGACATTATTCGTACTAAGCTTGCGTTTTATCCATACATCATGGACGTCAACGAAAAAGCAGCTATTTTCATTGTATAGTAATATAGCTCTTAGCTGTTCTACTTACTGTGCAAAAATTATTATATTTTTTTAATACAAACTCAAAAATAAATTCAGTTTGTTAATTAAATTTAAATTACTGAATGCATTTCAGTCAATTTTAATAGGGTTCTGCTCTGATAGTAATAATAAAGTGAATAAAATATAATTCACGGTGATTCGCCACAAATTGCGATTTGTAGAGCTCAGATGTACGTACATACAGACTAACCGACTACTGCTGTTCGTGATTTTCAATTACAATATTTTCGAAGTACTTATAATGCGTTAATAAAGCACATTCACTAGTCTAACTGGCGGATGTGCAATTTAAAAATCGAAATAATTAAAAAAAAGACAACTTTAAAAAATGAATCATTATAAGATGAAATAATTTTCCCTTCATTTTACAGCACCCTTTCCTACGTCTATGTGTCTATAGACATTGTAGATTATAATACAATCCAATGTTCGTAATTACATGATCACAATCTAAGGTTACTGTCAGCTCTGATTTTTTGACAATGTTTTCTGCAATCCAGCATTTGTTACATTTCCTCTCTGTAATTAGGGATTGCAATGCTGGATCCAGCACATTTTTGGCCTTGCTGGATCCAGCATCGGGCGATGGATCCAGCGGTGCGGATCCGCAATTAGCTAAAAACAAGTAATTAACTGTGTCTGAAAAGGATTATGATAAGATATTGAAAAAAAATGGCATTTTATGAAAGTGAGGGAGTAAGAGGCGAAAACCTAACTTTAATCTGTGATTATTTGATGACTCTCAAACCAACCAGCGTAGAGGTAGAGGGTGCCCATATCGCAGGCGGGTATATTTGCAGTTCTTTAAGAAGTAGACAGAGATAACACCATCAATAACATTTCTTTTTTGAGATCTTACTTTCAAAAAAGTAAAAAAAAAATGTTACATAATTGATTGGCTTTATTCTTTAAAAGACAAGTCAAGTCTTAAATTATATAATAAAAGTTTTGTTTCTAATAAGAGTTAACTAAACATTTTATAAAAGGGACCGCCGGGAAACGCAATTTTATTTCTAAAATTATTGAGGCTGAGAAACTGAGACTACATAGATTGTAAAATAGGAGAACGAATAACTATTTCAAATATCTAGAATATCAATTTTGGTGATTTAAGACTATAATGTGATAATTAATAATTATACTCCGGATATTCGTAACTATTACTTACTATTAGAGTCCTTTACTAACGCCTAAAAAACGAGTATTTCATGTAAAAGTGGATAAATACTAAAGTTTCTAGAGTTAAAAAATTGTTACATTTATTTGAAAAATCGATTAATGTTGGATCTGCGCTGGATCCAGCTGGATTTGCTCTAATGCAGCATTAATCCAGCTGGATTGAAAATGCCTCTGGATTGCAATCCCTAATTGCAATTGAGAAAAAAAAATGTTCTTTTAAGGGGTGTATTAAGGAGTCAAATTTTTTATTTTGCCCAAAAACCAACTTAAGTTCGCATAATAAAGCCACACTGCCTATATTAGCAAATACACTATATTGTCGGCAGTGTTACTTTAAAAAAAATCTGAAAAACGGTTGACCCTGCAGGCCATCCCTGGAACTTCCCGCTGTTTCTGTTCTATTGAGATGTGGCTTACTCTTACGATGTTTGTTACAAGTTATTTTAAAAAATTCCAGCTAATTGGACAATAGAGCCATTCCAACTTCATAAATATTGACATTTAAAATATTATAATAAATAAAACAAATTTTTTGTTACGGCTAGTAACAAATATGATATTTGGTATTTGTTTCCATGGTTACATAATATGGTTTAAAGTAAAAATTAATCAAATCATGCTTTTCAACTACCTAATTTCTTTTTGACAGATCTTCGAACAAAAGAACATCTGATTTTTTTTTATTTTCAAAATATTTCCGAAATTATGAAACATAGGAAAAAAGTTTTTCTGCGAAACTTTCTTGGAAAAATGTATAGAATATTAAACCGGTATTAAAACTTTTTTATCAAAATTTTTCTCCGACGATAGCTATCGAACGAATGAGCCGATTTTGATGCGGTTTGCGGCGATCGACGTTGTTTCATGAGGAATAGAACTGATTAGGGAGATAATCGGCTCAGTAGTTTCGAAGATATTGCAAAATATTAAAAAAAAACTGTCTTCCAAAAAGCTTTATTTTTGACATTTCTCAAAATCTACGTGGCCGAATCAGTTCAAATTTTCAGAAAATCTAAGTTCAGCAAGACCCTTTCAGATGCTGCAATTCACATTTGGATCGGTCTACCCGTTCAAAAGTTATGAGAGGTTTACACACACCCACACACACATACAGCCATACGGACATCATCGTGAAAGTTAGAGGGGAAGTAATAGACTAACGTCGCAAGCGGAAAACCAGGATGAAACTACTTAATAAAGTAGACGATGATCCATGGGATAGACCATATAGGGCTGCCATGACTCGACTAAAAAGCAAGCCAAGACTACATCCTACCTGCTCGGAGCAACTTAAACGGATAGTGACGACTCTGTTTCCAATACAACCGAAGTAAGACTACCATGTGGAGCAAGATGGTCAGGAGACCTTACTACCTGTTACACATAAGGAGCTTCTCCGAGCGTGTAGTAAGATTGAAAACAAGTCACCAGGTATGGATAATGTTCCTAATATTGCCTTAAAGGCGGCGATTAGAATAGCTCCTGCTTTGTTCTCTTCATGCACAATAAGTGTCTCAGAGAAGACAACTTTCCTGAGCACTGGAAGTGGCAGAGGCTGGTTATTTTTCCCAAAGGCAAACAGCCACCTGACGATCCGTCATCGTATTGCCCTTTGTGCATGCTTGACATTGCTGGAAAGATCCTGGAGCGTATCATTTAAAATCGGATTGAAGCCTCTATTGGAAAATCCCTATCAGACAACCAATATGATTTTAGAAAATCCAGATCAACCTTGGAAGCTACTAACCAGGTGGTAAAAATGGCAAAAGTAGCTACGGCCGGTAAACGATGGAATAGGGGCACAAAGAAGCACTGCTTACTAGTTGCCCTTGATATTAAAAATTCCTTCAATTCGGCTAGATGGGATATTATTTGCCGGGCACTAAACAGGCAAAATGTACCATTGTACCTGAAAAGGATAGTGAAGAGCTACCTCAGCAACAGACTTCTTAAGTATGACACAGAAGACGGTCCACAAGAATATAGAGTTATAGGGGGAGTCCCTCAGGGCTCAGTACTCGGTCCATGTACGACGAACTTCTAAAATTGAAACTGCCCGATGAGGCGGAGATAGTAGCTTTGGCGGATGACATTGTATAATTCTTGTTCCTAAACATATGGAAGAACTTGACAGAAGCTTTGGAGACGCTTATGACAGAGTGCAGCGATGGATGAGTTCAACTGGCCTTCAACTGGCTGATCTAAAAACTGAAGTTGCACTTATAGATAGAGACAATCGACCTCGCAGTCGGTGAGCATATCATCACATCCAAGCCTTATATTAGGTACCTGGGAGTGATGCTAGCTGCTAGATTAAATTTTAAAGAGCACGTAATATACCTCACGGAGAAAGCTGCGAACGTAGCATCGGCGCTAGCAAAGCCTATGCCGAATATTGGCGGCCCGCGGCCTGACAGAAGGAAACTACTAGCATAACTTCTGTTATTACCTACGCAATTGTCATATGGGGAGAGGCCCTGAAAATCCCAGAGTATCGCAGAAAAGTGGCAGTAATAAACCGGCTCAGTTCTCTGAGGATCTCCAGCGCTTTCCGCACAGTGTCAAGCGAGGCAGCGTGTTTCATTGCTGGATAGGATCTCATCCACATTCTTGCGGAAGAGAGAAAAATGCTGTACCAGCAGAGAAACGCACCACTGGAATCTCGAGAAGAACAGCAAAGAGAAGTAAGTCTGCTGTGCTGGCAAGAGCAGTAGGATGCATCGCCAAAAGGGAGATGGACACATCGCCTTATCCCATAGGTGGATGGCTGGATAAACCGTAACCACGGGGAAACTAATTATTATCTTACTCAAAAGCTCTCCGGACACGGATGCTATCGAGCATACCTTTATAAGTTTGTACACAAGGACTCACAGAACTGCCTGGCAGGATGTGGGACCCAAGAAGACGTAGAACATGTTTTTTTTTTCAGTTCCCTCGTTTTAATAAAGAGAGACTACACTTGGAAAAAACATTGGATGGAGTAGCAACACCGAGAAATCTCGTTGAATTTATGCCAATATCGGAGGAAATTTGGAATGTCGTTAGTGCTTTCGCTACACAAATACTTAAAGAGCTACGACGGAAAGAGCAGGAGAGGAAAAAGAATTCTACCATCCTGAGCAAATATTGAGGTACTAGTGGGAGAGCTACGGCTAAACCACCCCCACGAAGTAATGCCGCGGGGGTATTTCAAAGGATGTTTAGAGTTTTAGTCGGTAAGGTTAGACCAGTCCGACATACGAGGGTTACGGTACCGGATCGCTTATGGTGCATCATCGTGGCAATGGTCAGAATAGCTTCCCAGGACCTTAACTCGTCGAGATCTGACGAAAATCCGAATTTCGAAAATCGGTACCCAATTTTTGAAAATTTTCATTTTTCTTAGAGGGAAGTTAAAAAATTTTACGGAACTTTTTTTGGAAAAATAAATAGGATAATAAACCTTTATAAAAACCATCATTATACAAAAAACAACATTATAGCATAAATTTCTTCTGGAAATGCGTCGATTTTCTCCCAAAATTTGGTTTCAATCTGCTCATCCGTCTGACATGTATTGTGTTCACAGACAAACCGACCAACAAACAGATAAACAGACTTTTCCAAAAATATGTCTTTTTGGGTTCAGAGGGCCTCAAAAGGAAAAATATTGTAAATTTTCAAACGTGAATTTTGACTTAAATTAGTACCGTTCTCCAGTTGTGGGATGAAATGGTAATATGTAAGTCGTCATTCAAAAAATACGGTGACGTAATAATATATGAAATGTGGATGACGTCAGAAATCTGCTAACAGCGTAATATCGTAGATGGGCAAAAATTTAAATAAAATTATATGTTCGGGACATTTTTCTCCAGCTTTGTATTTTCGAATATAATATTACAAGCTTTATCCACATTTTTTGTCAGTAAAATGGCATACCTGGATTGGCTCCATCTCTAAAAGTAATAGGTTGGTCTTTGTATTGAATGTAGTATTCAATATGTCCCATTTCATGATGAACAGAAATAAAATCATCTGCAGTAACGTCTGTACACATTTTAATTCTATAAAAAAATCGAATATAAAAACATTTTTAAGAGCATTATTAAGAATGTGTCTTCATATTTTGTTATTAATTACCTAAAATCTTCCCCATTACAAAAATCCCAAGATGTTGCATGACAGACAACCTCCCTATCAGGTTTCGTAATCATTGCTTTTGGACCATACGACATGGCAACTGAATCAAAACCCAAAGATTGATAGAATTCGTCTGCTTTTTCAAACATTTGTTTTACAGTGTAATTTTGCTCTTCTAGCTGGATGGAAATATCCGGTTGATCGGATTCTGGGTAAGGAATACACATGTCTGCCAAACTTTCTAAACTTTCTCCCCATGTACTACCTAAAGAACACAATATTTTAAATAGCAATAAATCCTATTTCAGGACCGTTTGTGACAATAATTGTAGCTTTTTAAAGAATTATTATAACAGACCTAATAGATGTACTGGAATCAATGTTTCATTGCTTTGTATAAGATTTCCAAATTTTTTCTTCATTGTTCTGAGTACGTATTTATGAATTTCATCATAAAGAGGTTTGATTTGATCCCATATTTCAAGCACATTCTCTAAGAAATTTGCAGTTTCAAATTCGTCTCTCCACCATTCACCTACATCGTCGTAACCTTAAAAGTGAAAAGTTGAAAATTTAGTGCTTACATTAGAATTTTGTAATTGTATTTAAATATTGCATTGATTTCATAAAATCTCTGGTACTTTGTATCTAAGAGACAAAACAGTATCTTAGATACAAGAGATTCCTTAGTAGTTAAGTATCTACTTTTTGTGCGTTAATAAAATACACAGAATATTTTAGAGTTTGGACCTTGGTGATAGAAATGCCTTCAACTCCCAAACGGAACAAAAGCAGATTTTTGTATAGTTCGTCTTCTTCTCGAAATATAGCTTATCAAGTAGGGGCCTGGTGCGTTGCGTTGAGCGGTTTACCCAGATTTGTCCGAGTAATTTCAAAACACATCTACAAAATGGAAGAAAATTACTGAAGGGCAATCTAGGCAGCCCCCTCCCAATCGGGGGAAAAATACTTTCTTCCAATTTTCTCATTGCAAAGAGCTCTTTCAAGAGATCAAATAAATGAAAAAAATGGGTAAAAAAAACCAGACATGTACACGAAACCAGACTAAAATGATTCGTTATTATTTATTTTATAAAATAAAAGTTTTCTTCCAAAATGCACCTTGCTAAAATATGTCAAATGACGAAAAACCCTGTCAGAGTTTCGATTTGAGAAGCAGCAAATTGGAAGAGAACCTTCCTCTAACCTTCCAAAACGTTGTGGTAAAATTTGGTTCAAATCATTCTATACATCAGTTTCGACTTACAGAATAGCGATAATAAAGATATACGGTGATCATGAATATATCGGAGCATTATTTTGGAAAATTATGGGGCCTTGGCATAAGAAATTTGGAAGAAAATAATTATCACATATTCTGCAGGTTTCAAATGAACCTTTGGGCAATATTTTTCCATTTTATAATGACTTTATCAATTTTTGCCCATTTAAATTTTGAAAAATTGTTGTCACGATGGCGACACATAGAGCAAAAAATATTTTTTTACATATTCTCAGACCCCCCCGTTAAGGTTCAAATTCAGTTTTTTAACCCATTTCTTCCCATTTTTTCGAGCTCCTGGGAGAGGTCTTTGCAAGGAGCAAATTGGAAGAAAATGATTTTCCCCCGAATGGGGGGCTGCCCAGATTGCCCTTCAGTAATTTTCTTCCATTTTGTAGATGTGTTTTGAAATCACTCGGGCAAATCTGGGCAAACCGCTGTAACCGCTCAACGCAATGCGCCAGACCCCTACTTGATAAGCTGGATTTCGAGAAGGAGACTTGAGCTATACAAAAGCCTGCTTTTCTTCCGTTTGGAAATTGAAAGCATTTCTGTCACCAAGGCCCTAACTCAGTGGCGGATTTACCATTAGGCCCGTGAGGCCCAGGCCTAGGGCGGCATGACTTTAGAGGCGGCAAAATTTTAGAGACGACAACATTTCAAAAGTAAACAATGTTAGGATAGTTGAAATTTAAAAATTAATTTAATTTATTTATCATTCGTTGTCCAAATTTACGGTTCTCTGGCTTCCTTAGATGTTTAATTTCAATAATCACTTTCCCATAGAGCAAATTTCAAAAGTAAACAATGTTAGGACAGTTGAAATTTAAAAATTAACTTAATTTATCATCCGTTGTCCAAATTTACGGTTCTCTGGCCTTCATTAGATGTTCAATTTCAATAATCACTTTCCCATAGAGCAAAAAGGGCGCCATATCGGACGGGCCCTAGGAAGGCATCGAACCTAAATCCATCACTGCCCTAACTATTAACACTGTGACTCGAGATTTCTTTTATATTTTAAATAGTGGCGTGTAGGGCGGATTCGTGATGACCTTCGTAACTTACTTTTCCAGTAATCAGTAGTTTTATATAGTAATACGATAGGATCTATATAGGTGTTCATTAAAAATGTATACAAACCATTAGCTTCCGCTGCTTCGTTTGCAAGCTTCATGTATTCCTTAAAATGATTTCTTATTTTTTTTCCCGACTGGTTGCACCATTCAGTCCATAAGTAAATTAGTTTTTTAAAATTTTTTGATCGAGACATGATAGTAATGATATCTGAAATTTCAATACACGTTTTACATAGTACTCCTACGATCATACGAAAACATGAGTGACATAGTCAGATGGATGCAAAGGGGACATTTGTTTTTCTCAAATGTGTTGATTACAGCTTTCGAATCTATATATTTTTAAATTTTATTTTTATTAATTTACCTATGTCGCACTTAAACTCTCTACGTACGGTCTGTGATTTGATCAGATCTGGTGTTAGATCATGTCGTCTGGAAAGTTGTCAACTGACAAACTCTTGTTCACGGTCGAAATGACTGATGTGTGCCGTAACTGACTAAATTATGTGCTAAGTGCTTAGTAATTTAGTAAAAGTATTTAGTATTTCATTGATATTCTCAGAATCCATTCTTAAATAACTCTAAAGTTAGCTTGACCTAATTCTTTGAGTAATTTCATGTGTCTAAAGTGATTTATATAAGTCATTTTTTAGTCCTCATTTTCTTTTTTGTAACTTGTGTGTTAGCAGATAGTGCTAAAGTAATATACAATTTTTGTTCCTTTGATAATAAAGGTAGCATAACCATCCAAATCCGTACTGAAATCTAGAGACCTAGGCGAAAACAGACAGATGATCAGGCACCATGTGGGAGCGACATATGATTTAACGGCTGATCTCATCAGACCATCAGATCAAACCGCGAGGAGGAAGTTTAACATCTGAAATATTTTACTGATTTTTAAGACAACAATAAACAATAGATTGGAAAGTTGCTGTCACATTCTTGGGGATGCAAAAGCATAACTACGAAAGTTTTAGTGTTTCCGGATCTATATGTGTATGCGCTTTTAAGCGGTGAGTGACCGTGACGTTTTGGATATACCATAGTATATAAAGACGAAAAAAATTACCTACAAATTTTAATTTCTGGTTTTGTTAATCAAATATACTACTACTCGCGGAAAGCTGAAAACAAGGATAAGACACAAACTCTGTATCGCTGACTAAATGAATACTCGTGTAAAGTACTAAAGTACTAAATTCTCGCGGACAATCTGTTAGTCCTGATTTATTTTTGTATAATTACCATATTCATCCAGGCCTTCCTCATTAAGACTACAGTTGTTTTGTTTATTATATGGACATATCTTTGCTGTACTGTAAATATTTGTCATATTGTTTATTTGACTATGCATCTGAAAATAAAAATGTTAATCAAAGTTTTTGTTTTTAAATGGCACATTATTTTGACAAATATAACAATGTAAGATCTACTAATTTTAAGAATCCTGATAACGAGATATCTAGAATTTGTAATGTTTCACTAAAGAAGAACAGATGTAGAATAAGAAAATCATTAAAAATCAAGAAAGAGCATGTACTTAACCGTTTAAAGTAGCACGGGTGTGTCAAACCAAAACAGTATTTGTAAAAAACATTTTGTTGTGAGACACGAGATCCAGTGTTTCGGTTTAGTTCAACCTATCTATGTGATTTCTAGCATAAAACCAGGAGAACTGATAAAAAAAATTTTCAGATCACCAAAGCTATTTAAATTTCAAAATGACGCCTGTTTGTGCATATACTGTTTTGAATAGGGTTTGTAATGTACTTTCGAATATAGTCAGAAAAAGAACATTAAGTTTATCTGTAAGCAATATTTGCATTACACATCATTGCATATAAAAATTGAATTAAAATTACTCAGATAAATAGTAAGGTAAGGGCAACTCAATACAAAAAAGAGACGTTTTGGAATGGGCAAGGTAATTGGCAACTGCAGTAGATACTGTGTTTTATTTCTGAAACTACTAGAGATATCACGACAGAACTCAGCGAAGAAGTTGCGAAAGAACACACTAAGTAAGTGCATATTATTAGTGTAAATATCGTTTTTGCAAAACTTTTATTATGTTGGATACTGTGTTTTAAACTTAAATTAAATTTCAAACCTCCGTAAGATTTTCGTTATTAAGAGCGGCATCTCCAAGAAATATCAATGATTCCACTTGACGTTTCAGTAATTCGTCATTAAAATCATTCGAATTTAGGTAACGAAAATATTCATTCCATTGTTGTTTGTCAAATTCTGCTTGTTCAACAGTTGCATTCACCTGGAAACAAATACATCGTTAAAATACATTTATTTAATATTTCTGAAACAGAAAATGCACATCGAAATTTTGGTTTCCAATTCTTTTTGGACATATAAATATCTAATACATAAAAATGAATGTTTGTTTGTGTCCTATTACGATGAAAATTTGGTGTGTTACTGAGTACGCGCCCGCGAAGGTTTCAAACAAAAAAATCATATTCTAATAAAATTAATGTTTCTTCACCCTATCATTGTTATCGTTGCCGAGAGGCAAGACTATAATACAATATGGTGGAATCAGAGGTTCCACTACTATTGTCACTGTTGAGCGGACTATAAAACATTGTTTCATCTCAATTGCATGCAAAGTCGCCGGAAAGCGGCTAGTGTAATTATAAATTATAAATAAGCTATAAACCACCAATTCTTTAAGTTATTAATCAAATTTAAAATTGAAATATTTTATGACACAAAAAAAATTAACTTCCCAGTCCATAAAGAAGTTATTGTATTCGGTCGGATAATGAAAATCGTGGTTCTCAATTTTTTTAAAAATATGTAAGTGGAATTAGCATCGCAACAAAATTTTGAGAAGAAGTCTGTGTGTGTGTATGTACGTACGTACGTACGCGGTAACTTTTTCGTCTTCATTATCTCGTGAATAAAAAATAATACCGACTTCGTTATAGTGCCAATCGTCGCGTATTACCATTGTTAAGAGTTGATTAGATTATCGATAACTTTGGTCCAATATTGCCGCCACTACAAAATGGCAGATTACCATTTTCTTTATAACCACCGTAACTTGGGTATCAAATGAAAGGATATGACAAGTAGAATACAATGAGCAACGTGACTTCCAATATGGTGGCCAAAACAAAATGGCGGATCACCTTTTTTTTATAACCCCCTCGATATTGGTATTCAGTGAACGGGTATGAATAGTAAAATATAGTAAGCTGTGCGGAGTCACTTTGCATTCAATATGGCGACTCATCTATACAAGTGTGTAGGCTTGCATGACCGGCGTTGTTGTAAAACTTCTTGGCTTCCAGGCTTGTACGTGGTGGTCCATTGGTATTTCCACCGGACGTTTCATCTACGACTGCTGCAGACATTGTCAAAGGCGATC
Source organism: Venustoraphidia nigricollis (assembly GCA_034508555.1). Classification (NCBI taxonomy): domain Eukaryota; kingdom Metazoa; phylum Arthropoda; class Insecta; order Raphidioptera; family Raphidiidae; genus Venustoraphidia; species Venustoraphidia nigricollis. The sequence goes on from JAVRKA010000073.1 coordinate 102,100, forward strand.
CATCGTCTTTGATACCAATGGACCACGACGTACAAGTCTGGAAGAAGTTTTACAATTACTTATTCATTTGAGTCCTTGTAAAATGCACAAATTTTCTATTGGTGAATTTGTCAAACACACACGTTGTGTGATTCGAGTTTTCATAGGAGACTCGAATCGAAGATCGGATAAGTTGACACTTAAATCGAACAAAATTATATTTATTGCTCATATGTAACAGAGAGGAAGTTAAAAGGTGGAGAGACTAAAAAAATACTATTTATTCCAAATTCATTTCATTTGATACTTTTTATAATATATACTTGTTTTACCTTCAATTCATTTTTTGTCTCATTGTCAACATCTGTTTCGTAGTTCCAATCTGCCGTTTGGACTTTATTACACAATTCACTTGCTTTTTGTTCATATTCAGTCTTTAAATACTTTTTTAATTGTTCTTCACTAAGAGATGCAGCGACATATAATATAGCATACAGAATAAAGATGAAAATTATCTGCAACTTAATTATTCATCGTCAATATTATCTATAATTTTTTTATGGATTTAGGGGGTAGATTTTTTATATATTTTATATTAAACTACCAATATTAGGGATGTAAAGTCGTTCAATTGTTTAATGTTTCATATTAGGATTTTTTTAAAGTTACGATAAATTGATTTTTTAAAGAAAGGATAAAAATATTTGCTTCATAATTAATATTTAATTAGAAGTATTGAATATTCGCAATATTATAAAACTGATAATGTTTTTTTGTGCTGTATTAATAGTATTCTAGATACAAAAGTGGCACGTAAAAAATATATTTTGCGGAAAATTGTAGAAAGTGGTTTCTTTACAACATACTAAAAGTACCATCCTTTATCCCAAATGTTTCATTTTTTATGGTATTGAAAGAACCTCCTAAATAGTATTTTTTCAAAAATCTTAGAGAACTATTTTAGGACAAAAAACTTATCATGAATCTTAAAGCTGATAATAATCCAAAAAAATAATTTATTTTAAAAAAAATATCTTTCACGGTTACTGAGCCATAGCGCGCGAAAAAATCACTTCGTGGTGTGTTTGGAAAACTATCGTTAAAACGTAATGTCTTCTTCAACCATAGAACTTATTAATTTCTACATCGAATTTTAAATTGAAAGCCAATTTCTTATATAGAAAAGCATAATTTTTATCTGGTACCGATATCTTTAAAAATTTGGAAGCTAATATATTATATATATTATGCAAATACATTTTGTTAAATCATATAGTTGGTATATTTATTACAAGTAATATACGCGTACATAAATAATAATAGCATATAGCTCAGGTGATAATAGTAGGTTACGTATCTAGTGCGTGATGATTAATATTTTGGCGCACGTGACATATGCTAGAAAAGTGCGCCAGCACGTTATAACAACCACATGTCATAATATCATCACACACATTTTTGACAGTTGAATTTTGAGCAAGTTCACTTCTAATTGTAGGCTGCGATGAGTTCGAATGCGATTGTAAATTTGATGATTATGATTTACTAAGAAAATGATACTATTAGTAGGCAGTTGTGCAAAACGTTAATTTATATGCATAGTTAATTTATTATTATTATTATCATCGATTTTTGCACGTAGGTAATGGCAAAAGGCCAAATAACTGTCACTGTTTTTGATATAAATTGAAGGCCTGTTGAAAATCGGTGATAATGTATTTGTATTTATTTCAATAAAATTATTTAAATATTTATCTAATGAAAATTACAACGAACGCAAATTAAATTATGTCTGTTGACAAACAACCCAATAATTTACGCCCGATGAAGCTTCTAGGCAGATATTCTATAATTTCTAATTAATTATTTGAACCTGACATGTTTCATTTTAAATTATTCACACTACCTATATAGTTCATAATATCATAAAGATCAATTTGGTCTATTAATATAAAATAAAAAATAAATAAATAAAACACAATAAAATTTGATTTAATCAAGACGAAGTCTAAATACTTCTGATCACAAATTATATTAAACTTGTTTGTTTCTTAAGCGTTGCTAATAGAAACCCAAAACAAAACAATGTTGTGGTCGACAATGTTAATGTTGTCTTAAAAAGACCCAACAATATGATAATTCTGAAACTAGATAAAATCTTCATTCAAGTGTAGTATATTTTTTTCAATTTATGTGAATACTTACATTAAGTGTACACTGCGGAGTACGTTTTGTAAAACAGAGTGTCATCTTTTATAGTAACAAATTATAACTATTGCAAATGCATGCGCACCTACTTTGTACTGTTTGTACATGCGAAACAAACAATCGTGAGACTGACTGTAATTGTTGTTTTGAATATAATAGTGATTTTATAACAGAATTTCCCTTTAATACACACGTATGTACGGTGCGTTCAATAGGTCGGCATTTTACATGCTGTTAATTTTTCAAGTCCGCTGCACACGAGTCTGGTTTTGCTGCCAGATTGTCTGAGGATGGAAATGACGTCACTGCAAGCTGCGTTGCATGGTCACAAATTGGCTGTTTTTAGTGGCTACTTTTCGTGCTTGATGCCTCGCTAACTTTGAGCAAGAACCAATCAGAAAGAGTAAAAAAAAAATACTACTTATAAAACTAATATTTAAAATTAATGAATAAAAAAAATTTCGGCAGCATTCTATTAGCCCAGTGTTTCCCAACCTTTTTTTCCTCGCGAACCAAAAGAAAGGTCCGAAAAAATTTGACGAACCCCCTATGTAGTCGTTAATGCCAGGTAAAAAAAAGCAATAAAATTTGTTAGAATATATATTTTTCATTAATAATAAATAATAAATAATATTGACTCTACCAACAGTAATATAATATTAAATAAAACGAAACCACTTGCGATTACTGTTCAAAATATTTTTTTATTTATAAAACGTTTCTACCAAATTTTTGGTCCTTTTCAATTTATTAAAATATAAAATAAATTATAATTGTTTATATAAAAACAAAACAGTTAAGTACTAAAATTTTTTATAAAAATTATATAATCTATGGTAATGAAATGCCATATATTAACACAATGAGTGACACAAAAAACCTAAAACAAAGAACAATTATTGTAATAATTTATGGATATAATCCTTAAATATCAATTTTAGATTCTTTGTATCACTCATCCTATTCACAGAATCATATTTTTCAATATATAACATTTCACTAACCAATCGTTTATAATAATTTTGTTCATTATCTAAAATTTTAACAGAATTATAATTAAAATCAAAACAATGAATCAAATCGACAGTGTGTGAATATAAAGCTGATGTCACTTTGCCCTTATTAACATCATTATATTCTAGTACTAAGAATAAAGGAACATATTAATGATGTTTATTCTAGTACTAAGAATAAAGGAACATATTAATGATGTTAATAAGGGCAAAGTGACATCAGCTTTATATTCACACACTGTCGATTTGAATCATTGTTTTGATTTTAATTATAATTCTGTTAAAATTTTAGATAATGAACAAAATTATTATAAACGATTGGTTAGTGAAATGTTATATATTGAAAAATATGATTCTGTGAATAGGATGAGTGATACAAAGAATCTAAAATTGATATTTAAGGATTATATCCATAAATTATTACAATAATTGTTCTTTGTTTTAGGTTTTTTGTGTCACTCATTGTTTTAATATATGGCATTTCATTACCATAGATTATATAATTTTTATAAAAAATTTTAGTACTTAACTGTTTTGTTTTTATATAAACAATTATAATTTATTTTATATTTTAATAAATTGAAAAGGATCAAAAATTTGGTAGAAACGTTTTATAAATAAAAAAATATTTTGAACAGTAATCGCAAGTGGTTTCGTTTTATTTAATATATTTTTCATATTGCAGGACAATTCGATCAGTGTTGTCAGACGCCACTTTTATTATTTTTGGAATATAATAATAAAAAATAATTAAAATTTAATTCAAAAAGAATTAAGACTAATTTAACAAACTGGTTCTTATGTTTTACATTTGGAAAAACTCTTAATGGGATATTTGTGGCTGTTTGATAGAACAAAGTAATTCAAAGTTAGGCTCAATATCTTGAATATCTTAAATATAAATAAATGTTTGTAATAAAAAGAGATTAGTATTTGATTACTTGAATAAGAGGAATAAATTATAATGTATAAAATTGTTGATATAATTTGATATTGATGAAGTAATTTTGAAAAACAAATAAGGAAAAAAGAAATGAAAATATTGAAATTTATTATAGATTTCTTAACAAACAGGCAGCGAACATTTACAGTGGGTGTGTTCTTTAATTTTTGTGGTTTTGTTTTTTTTTTTTGCTTTTGATTTTAATGGCGTTTTAAAAATCCGCCATTACAATATTATTTTCGCGAACCCCCTCTGCAAACACTGCGAACCATTGGTTGGGAAGCACTGTATTAGCCTATTGCTCGTATAAATAAACAAAAACATTAAAAATCACAAAATGAGACAGCATCTTGTCATGTGAGCGACATGGGCAAACAGCACAAACCAACATGTCGTTATAGCGTATATTTTTGTTATTTGTGACAGTTTACAGTTAATAAATTAATAAAAACGCAATAAGGGGCCATTTATTAATTACGCAAGGGCCATGAGGGGAAGAGGGTTCTCAAAATCTGTACATGCCCTTGTCTCGGGGGAGGCGGGATGTAAAGACATTCTTACGTAATATTTTATAAGTTAAAATGTACAATTTCTAACAGAGAGTGAAAGATATGGAGTTTTAGTGCAATTAATCCTTTTCTAAAACCAGATAAAATCTAACGTGAGAAGGGGAAGGGGGAGTCCGAGAAATCTTATGTATACTTTGAGACGTTTTACACTAGGACTTTTGGCCGGATAGGCTGCAGTAATCGTCTCGGAATACAATTTTACATAAATAGATTAATTATTGGAACTTGGAAACGAATTTATTTAATAACAATAATAAACAATTTAAAATAATGGTATTTGAAATAGTTTAATTTAACAATATCAATAAGTAAACAATCTAAAATAATGTCGTCGAATTTTGTTTCATTAAATTGGCGTGAAATATATATGACAAAAGTTCGCACAGTAATTCACTGCTATCATAATGTGTAAAAATAATCGATCAAACAACACATGCAAAAGAAATTTGGATCGGTCTCACCCAAGTACTCCAGGTTATTATTGACGAGGTCTAAACGATTATTTTTTCGCCTTTTCACAATCAATTATCATAGATACATCCACATTCAACTTATAAACACTACTACTCATTTTTATTCAATAAACAACGCTTACACACGGCTGCGTATAACATGCCAAAACCAAAAAGATACACGCCGTGGCCAAACCTCTAATCAACTATACAGTAATAACTAATTCTAATTACCGCTTGTAAAAATATTTATACATTTTAAAATTAAGAACTTTGAATGGTTACAGCTTACATGGGGGAACGGAGGGTAAAAAACGCCCAAAACCGTCCTTACGTAATTAATGAATGACCCCTAACTGCTATTCGTCTATAATCCCGTTGTCGTGTATTTTTGTTGACGCAAAGCACCCGTGTAATTTTTTATATGTAAAAATTTCATGTTCGATTGTGCAATTTGGGCACAGCATGGAGATTTAATCGCATTTTGCATTTTTTAGCAGTGGATGCGTTTGTTTCTCATTCGCACGCCTGCGCGTATTGTGCTGCCTCATAGAATAGAGTAGCGCGAACCTGTGATCAAGTAGTAAGTGTGTTATGTGTTTTCGACAATCGCGCGTTCGTGATACATTAGTTGTGTATTTCAGATAACTGCATCTGACGATCTACAAGCGATTTAGTCGCACAACCGTGATACAAAAAGTAGCAGGTCTTATCTGTCCTAACCTATACCTATTAAAAATATGAAAAACTGTTTGTATGGATGTTTGTTATATAATGACGTCTCAGCATTTATTGAAATTTTGCGTACATGTACTTTATAACTCCGGAACCCGGACTCAATAGTTGCGGGGATCTATCTATGGTGATTTTTCCATGTGCGACCAATACGCCCAATAACGTTTATGTGGCCGCTTTACCAGTAACAGTAGTCGCCAAATGTTTAAGACTGGAAGGTATTGGACGGCTGGCCGAAGAGAACGGCAAATACTGATCAGGTTCCAACTCCCAACCCAAGTCAAACGGTTCGTTTGACTTGGGTTGGGAGTTGTCAGACAAGGCGGTTCGCCTTGTCTGACAATGCTCCAATGAATCTGGCGGCCTGGCCATACATTCGTCGATGATGTTTTAATAAAATCAATGAAATAAGTGAAATGATATGCATAATAACTCAAAAAGTATGTTTTTTTTCAATAAACATATTTACAGAATACGTATTTTCATTTAGTATTTAAATACAAACACAACTATTTGTTTTGTATTTTATATTGGAATAGATAAACAAGATGTTATTTGCATTTTTAACGGCTTTATTTAACTTCACGTTCCGTGCCTATATTTGTTTGTTTGTAATTCATTGTAATCAAAATCTTCATGGTTGAGGATTTGATGAAATGATTGTTGAAAGGTATTAATAACTATAGTGTTAATACCTACTCCATAATAATTGAGCAGGAGTATCCTTGATAAAGTGTTCTGGAAGCAAAAATGCGCTAAGAAACTCTGGGCCAGTGTTTAGCGAGCATGTATGCTGTAGCTGTTGAAGTAGGGGAAGACACATATTGGAAACAAATATTTGCTAATCAATATTGGGCCAGGCTTGGGATGTGTGTGGCCCTAGGCTAACACAATGAAATTGTTTTTCCGTCAAAACTTAACCACATTCACTCATACGGAAAGTCGAATCTTTCAGAATGGATGTCATGCCTTGCGATCTCCGTCAATACATGTGAACCCGAGGGCAAAAGCTAGTATTTCATAGCTTTGTGATATTATTCGTTAATATAAGAAACTATTTTCCGTTATGGTATGAGGTCAGTATATCTGACCATATCTCGGACACGACTTCTCGTGTTTTATTTTCTTACCAAATATCGAAGATAAAAGTACAAATGATTAGTTCGAAATTTGAATGTGTCATAGGATACATGCGAAAATATTATCGTATAGAAGTAATGGGTAATGAACAGTGATTGTAAAATTACATAAAATTTTTCTATTAAATGAGATTTATTGAACGCATGGTATTAGACTTCGCACATAACATTTTTGTTGTTTGATATGACCTTCTATTCGATTATCTTTTCTCAATGCTTTATAGAATTAGCAATTTTCGTCATTAATTTTTTAAATTACTTCTTTAGTATTACCTTGTTTGGAACACATATCTTGTTATTTGATGCGTTAAAAAGTTGCATCATTTTCTATCTAAAATGATTAAAAACCGTTATAAAAATTTAAAACATTGCAGTGCATAGACAAACATTGAAAAAATATCGGAAATCCCTGTTTCAAGATACAGATTCAAATTACTTTTAATTAACAACGTAATTATTACGTTAGCTAATCCTAAAGACGTATTTTTAATTTTATAAGCTATAATTTGTCATTTTGTTTTTTTTATACGTATATAATTTTTTTAACATTTTGCAAGCGTCTCAATTTTCCATCATTTGTAATAATTTACTTGCTAAGTTTATTCTGGGCATATCTGTTGTCCTACAAAATATGTAGAAAGCAGTTAGAGCACTAGATATCTTAGGCTTTCTTTCGAAATTAATAACTCTCTTTTTTTAGATTATTATATCTAGCAAATACCTACTTTGTTCCATACAATATTAGACATGACACTTATCCGAATGCACACAATAAATACACATACAAACTGTTTTGTTTTTGTTGTTTGCTAAATAAATAAAAAAAAAAAAAAAAACCACCACAGACACTAATATTTACTTGACTGAATAAAAACAAGCCCACACTATGTCATAATATTTAGATTAACTTAATTTAGGCACTCCTACCCTAGGATTAACTTAAGCCAAATTGGGTAGGGAAATGTCATACTATAGATAAAAATATATATTGTGGACTATATGAGGGAATAAAATTTATTATTGTTATTATTACTTTTTATCATTCCCCGCTTTAAAGACGCTACATGGGTAAGGTCTGGTTCAGTAATTTTAATCGAGAGTATTCTGACCTGATACACTTTCGATCATTTTGCATAAGAATGCGTTACCCACTTTACGGTTGGGCGTTGTGTCAAAAAGACATTTGAATTGTAGACCTAATTATAAAACGATGTTTGAAACACTGTTAAGCGTAATCGTTTCGCAACAGACTTTTGTGATCGACGACTTCAATGATTCTAAATTGTCACACAGAAATCGGTCCCATGCTGTGGTGTGTTTTCTACGTTACTTGCGTGTCAATGTGTGCCTCGCCTTACTAAGGTGTGTTTTGCATACACAGTTTTCAATATAGTTAACAGTTTTATAAATCTAGTTGCCGGTTTTTTTTTAATTTTTGCATATTATTGTAATTTTGTTTTTGATGTTAGTTCCTAAAAACTAAAATTTAAAAAAATTGAGATTTCATTTTAATTGTTTATTAAACTGAGTTTCAGAAAACCCTAGAAAATTTCACCAAAAACCCGAAAGTCGCCATGTGATGCGCGATATCCAGTTTGGGTGTTGTGGGGACATTTTTTAAGAGGTTGATTTCATCTTAACTGTGACATCCGATCGCTATTGTAGCATGTTGCAGACTTTTTTCCTGTCTCAATTGGCCGAATAATTTCAAGAAAATCACTCAAAGTACTCTGGTTTCAGCAGGATGGAACAACGTCTCAAATTGCTCATCGTTCCAGTGGAAATATGGAAGAAATGTTTTCTGGGCATCTCATTTCATTACGAAGCGGTATTTATTGAGTGGCTCGCTCCACTGGATCTAAGTTCGTGCGATATTTTTGTGGAGCTACATCAAACCTCAGCTTTACAAACGTCGGCCTTAAACTCTCTAACAACTTAAGGAAACATACGGGAAGAAATCGCCGCTATTCCTCGAGATATGTGGAGAGAATGAAGAGACGATACTAATAACGGCGAATGTTTGGATAGCATACCGTGCAGCAGAAATAGATTATTACCCACCATCTGTTCCCACAGCATGCTATGCTTGGATTTCAACTAGTCGCTAAGTTCAAAATGTCGAAAAAATCAACTATAACTCTCAGAAAATAATATGCTGATCTGCTTTTTGAAGGAGATTCGAATTTTTAAAAAGTTTTTTTTAATAATCCAATCTGACGAACTCAACGGCTAAACGGCCCATATGTGTTATCAGTATGTGTCACGTTATCTGTTTTTGGCAACTGATACCTGTCCTTCTAAAAACAGTTGTACTTCGCTATCTGTCTTACTGGTTCCATCTATCAGCTGCCAGCACTATTACCGAATATTAAAAATTTAAGAAATTTTTGTACATAGTTTCGAAACTTTCTTATTTGGTGTACACAACAAACCAAAACGTTACTTAAATTTAAATTTAGAGTAAAAATAGGGTCTTCATTCTTTTTTCAAACGTTATTGGATATTGAAGTTTTGTCAATAAATATGATATTTTCAATTTCTCTATTTAGAATGTTTAATTTCGACTTAGGTACTAAACAATTATTAGTGCAGTACCGTACGACATAAAAATTGAAAAATCTCGGAATCCGGTTACGGTGAATGGATTTTCGTAAAATCTTTTCGCTTGCATTGTTAAAGGCTTAAACAAAAAAGTTAACCAACCAAAATTTGTCGCTCTCGATTACGGGGTGGATGTCACCCCTTCTCGGGGGTGAAAAATGTTTCGTAGAAAATAAGTACAGGAATGGATAGACTGACTAATTTTAAGCATCTTTAGTTCTATAAAGTTTTTTCTGAAAGTTCATACTTTTTAACTTATTCGCGGGTGTAAGTGTCAATTTTTCAACCAATAAACCCACATTTTCAGACGGGTTTTCTTGAATAACTGAAAAAGTAAGCATTTTATCGAAAAAATCATTCTTAGTAAAAATGTAGCTTATAAAAAACAAAAATAATGGTGGGTTTATAGCGTCTGTAGACTCAATACAAACGTAGTATTAGCTTGTTGAAGGTTGGTTCTTATTAGTTAAACGCCAAAATGAAAGTTTCAACGTTAAGTTACCAAAAAACAATGCATTTTTCGAGAGACACTCACAGAACCTTTTTTAAAGTGCTTGAAAATGACTTTACTACTATTTTTTATAAAAGTTCCTGCCATTAAAACTAAGTGAGTCCTGACGAAAATAATGTGCGTCCCTATTTTTTTTGCCTCATAAAATGTGAAAATTACCCCCTAATGACCACCCAAATAGAAAATAATTGTAACTACTTCACAATTCACTTTATGTATGTACTTGTAACATGCTCTGGGAGTTTGACCGGTTTAAAGTGCTTAGTTTTGAAAAAAATTGAGTTTGAAGTAAAAAGAGCATTTTTGTAATTTTGCAAAAAATTGCTTTTCTTCAAAATAATTCAAAAACTATTAATGATACGCAAAACTTTGCAGAGTACCAAACTGTAGGTTTTGTTTTTCTGAAAATTTTCTTTTTTTCTGTAGGACAAAATTTGAATAAGATATGGCCGTTTAAAATTTGCATATGTTCGTAAATAGTAACTTTTCGAGCCCTTTCAGCTCTAACCCTTTCAAAAATAAAGGCTGGAAGAAAATTAAATTAATATGAGCTTATCGCTCTTGAAAAAACGTACAAAATGTTTTTTGAAGGACTTGATAGCTTAAAAAGTAAGCGAGTTATGGGCAAAAAAAACAATCACATATTAAATAAATAACTCACTATCTGCAAAACTAGTGTTTTTATAAAATGTGTGTCTGGTCCTGTTGGACTGATTTTATTGAAACTTTAGGGGCACTTTTCAATTGTTATTAAAAGGTAAAATTTCAATTTTGAAAGAATCCTGAGAATTTTTTCGGCATTTTGAGACCCAAAACATTTTTCAACCCCTAAAAACCACCCTGATTGCCCCATTTTAAATAGGCTTTGTACGGTAATGTATTACAATATGTGGGCCAAATTTCGTTAAAATCAATTAATTCTTTCGAAAGGTACTGACGTCAATAGTGTATGTGCCATATTATGGCAAATACACTAATAATAATTGAAAGCGGCAATAATAAATGGGTAAACATTTTAGTATATAGTGTTAAGGGGTAACACCACTGTAAATTTTTCAAAAAATCGATTTTTTTAGGCTTAAAAAATACTTTGAACCTTTTAGAATATGGGGAAAAATATTTCATACCTTTTCTTGTAATTTCGAGCTCTTCCCCAAGCGCGTCGGACTGCTCCGAAACGACACCTGCGTCAGATGAATACCTGCTGGGAAGGTACAGCCTAATGTCCTAATGTTTTTGAAGCCATCAAACTGATTTATGAAGAGTTGAGCCGAGACGCATTGCTAATCCGTTGCTTAGGAGGCTACACGCAAAATAACGACGAAAGTTTTAATTCTACTGTTTGGAATTTGGCTCCGAAATCTTATTCAAGCGGCAAAAAAGTCTTGAATATTGCGACTGATATTGCTGTGTGTAATTTCAACGATGGTCTGAGTAATATTTTACAAATTATGAAAGTTTTGGAGATTGATGTTGGCGTCCAATCATATAATTTTTGTCTTGAAGTCGATGCTAAACGGGTTAAGCACGCTGAGCGGTCTTTGACAGATGCGGCAAAAGAAGCACGCTCTAATATAAAATCATCGAGGAAAGAGAATGAGGAAGAAAATTTAAATATAGAAGGGCAGTTGGATGGTCCCGGGATAGCATATTAATGGTAAAAAAATTTAAACTGTCGACTTTTTCATTTTTTCATGTCTATAATGCATTTCAAAACTTTAAATGCGTTTTTCTCGAAACACGATTTTTCAAAACGGCACGCAGCATAACTCCAACAATTTTCATCCTTTCATTCGAATTTGTTACAATATCTTTAAAATAAGATTTTGAAGAGAAATGCTTAGGGGATTTTCGATAAGTTAATTTAATCATTATTTATTAACAAATGATTATCTTTTTTTTTGTTGAAAATTTAACGATTTAATTCAAATACTCGCCAATCACACAAAAATCAATATTTTTAAAATCCCCTCCGTATTTCTCTAGCTATAAGCATGTACAATAAGTGTTTTTTTTTTCTAGATCCAAATTTGCAGCAGCTACACTGCGTGCCGCAGAGCGCTTCAAATTCTACGTGCCTCGCAAAAATGGCTGTGGTGCCGTCATTTTTGAATATTTTTTTATAATAATTTTCTATTTTGTTACTTAAATATACGCTAAATAACTTCCTCCAATATTATAATTTAATACGTTTTTTATTTATTCACGGGAAATTGGACAATTGAATTTTAATATAGATAAACTAAATTAAAAAATTTTGCGACGTTTCGTTAATTTGTTTTAACTTCTTCGGGCAAAACTGAAATGATAAAAAATACAGATTAGTTAATGAAATAATTATAATTTTTTTTTTTTTTTTAATAGAATTGAAATAATACCTTTAACTAGTTAACCATAACTTCAATAAAATTTAGATATTTAACAATACATATATTTAATTCAATAAAAATCAAATAGTAATATTTAAGCGAAATGAAATTATGTAATTTTTTTTTCTAGAACAAATTTCAAACAAATACTAAATATGTTTTATTTTTGCTAGACAATTTGATTTTTTAAAATATATTAAAAGTAACTGTGGTAACTAATTAATTTAGAAAAGCAATTGACTATTTTTTTATTTTTTGTATTTTGTGATTTAAAAATAATATATAAATGGTAGACAAAATTATGTGTAAAATAAAGAAATATTTGAACGTTATAGTTAACAATTTTTTAAAATGTCATAATAAACTAAATTTAAATTTTGTGTATCAGAACGCAAGTTTACTGATTTATTCAATTTTATAAAAACCATTTCACTCAAATTCCTTTTTAGCATGTTCTGCTCACGATGCAAAACTGATATTTTATCAAAACAGAAGTTATGTCCTGTGTCAAAATGATGGTTGGCCAACGCTGTTTTATTAGTTTTCAAAAAATTAGTAATCCTACAATCATATCTGCAATAACTGGACTGGATGGGTAATCCATCCAGTCCAGTTATTGCAGATTTGGTGATGAATTATGTTGTCAGAAAAGTTCTAATGACTTTACCTTTTCAAATTCCTTTTTTGAGACTTTATGTTGATGATAGTTTCATGGCTGTACCTAAAGACCAAGTGGATTATGTTCTAAGGATACAATTTACTATGGAGGTTGAAAACGATTGCTCGATTTGTTTTCTAGACGTAAAAGTTTATAAATATTACAAGATGGTATTTTAAAAACGGATTGGTACCGTAAGTCGATTAGCTCTGGACGTTTTTTGAATTATAATTCAAATCATCCAATTAGTCAAAAGATAGGCATGATCACTGGTCTTCTTGATAGAGCTTTTCGCCTTAGTCATAGTGACTTTCATGATGCTAATAAGAATCGTATAATTGAATTATTGATGAAGAATAATTATCCTAAAAAATTTATATACCGTTGTTTAAATAATTATAATTTTGTAGAAGGTACAAAAAATCGCAAGCCATTAAATAACTTCTTCAAATTTCCGTACATCGGAGGATTGTCATCTAGTATAGATAAATGTATTAGATCAAGAGGAGGTAAATTAGCTTTCTATAATCTAAAGACTGTCAAATCTGTTTATAGTAGGTTGAAAGACCCTGTCCCGCTTCATCAACAGTCTTGTTTGATATACAAAATTCCATGTTCTTGTGGAACTTGTTATATTGGACAGACTAAACAGAAACTAAACAACATAGAAATGATTGTAGGATTACTAATTTTTTGAAAACTAATAAAACAGCGTTGGCCAACCATCATTTTGACACAGGACATAACTTCTGTTTTGATAAAATATCAGTTTTGCATCGTGAGCAGAACATGCTAAAAAGGAATTTGAGTGAAATGGTTTTTATAAAATTGAATAAATCAGTAAACTTGCGTTCTGATACACAAAATTTAAATTTAGTTTATAATGACATTTTAAAAAATTGTTAACTATAACGTTCAAATATTTCTTTATTTTACACATAATTTTGTCTACCATTTATATATTATTTTTAAATCACAAAATACAAAAAATAAAAAAATAGTCAATTGCTTTTCTAAATTAATTAGTTACCACAGTTACTTTTAATATATTTTAAAAAATCAAATTGTCTAGCAAAAATAAAACATATTTAGTATTTGTTTGAAATTTATTCTATGAAAAAAAAAATTACATAATTTCATTTCGCTTAAATATTACTATTTGATTTTTATTGAATTAAATATATGTATTGTTAAATATCTAAATTTTATTGAAGTTATGGTTAACTAGTTAAAGGTATTATTTCAATTCTATTAAAAAAAAAAAAAAAAAATTGTAATTATTTCATTAAGTAACTAATTTGTATTTTTTATCATTTCAGTTTTGCCCGAAGAAGTTAAAACAAATTAACGGAACGTCGCAAATTTTTTAATTTAGTTTATCTATATTAAAATTCAATTGTCCAATTTCCCGTGATTAAATAAAAAACTTATTAATTATAATGGACGTGAAAAATATTGAAATAATTTAATACCTTTCCTTCCACTCAAAAAAATGACAAAAAAACACGTTTTTTTAGGCTGTTATAGTGGTGTTACCCCTTAATAAGACATTCCAAAAGGTTTTACAAAAATCCGTTCAGTGGATGCTTAATTTAGACTTAGTTACTGAACAATTATAAATTTAATCCTTTTATCAACTGAGATTATGGAGATTAAAGCTTTATTTATCTAAAGTTTAGAAGCGATTCTAAATGTGACATTTTGATATATTATGACTGGGAGTTTTATTGGATATCAAAAATATATTATATGATGAAATAACCAATTATCATAATTTATTAATTAGATGAGCTAGATAAAACTATACGTAATTAGGGATTTTAGAATAAATACACCCACTTTTCTCAATAGCTGTTATATCATGCTTCAAAATAAAATTAGAGATCTTAAAATAAAACTCAAAATTCTTATAACATTCAGATATACATTTTCAAAATAACTGTACCTTATTTAGTAAAAATGTAAAAATATAGAGTACACTTTAAGAGTTTTTTATTTATATATTTGTTTAGCAATGTTTAAAACTATATATTTTGGGTTTAAATATAATAAACAAATTACTATTTTATATAATAAACAAATTTCAAATACCTATTTTCGTATAAAATGTAATATTTTCTAATAATTGACACTAAAAAGATGCTCAAAAAGTTAAATTTTTAGAACAATTTAAAGTTCTCGATTATTCTCTTGTCTTAGGAACTTCATTAAAGGCTCAAAATATTCCAACAGAGCTTGACCACTTAATTCTTGTTCACCAGTTAATAATTCCAAAGCTTCACTCCAATGTTTACTCGACCCAAGCGCGAGTCCAGTTCTAAAAAAAGTGGTAAGTTCGTAATGAATCGTTACAATTTTTCGATTCTGAAATTACACATCTAATACTTACTTTAGTTTATCACCTGCATTTTTGGATTTATAGATATCGCATTTGTGTAAAGGTCTGCGGGTTACATTTTTAGGATCATATTGATTAGCTTCAATGCACAGGGCTTTGTGGAACATAAACTGTAAAACGTGGCCCACATAATATCTAAAAAAAAGTCTATGTTGCGTATATAGTGTCATTAATATGTACCTACGCTAGCAGAAAACTTTAAAAAAAAAATGACATCCCTCAAAAAAAGTCAGTAAAATGCGTAAAATAATAAAGTTTTGAATCGGCGCCAAATTAATTACCTACTATAACTTTTTATGAACTTTCATTAAATTGGTGCCAATCTCAACACTTTATTATTTTATGCTTTTTAGTAGCTTTGCAATTTGTTTATGCGTTGCAAACCGAACCTAATTTCAATTCTAAATGAGAAAAAAAGCCAAATTTATGTGAGATCATTCTAAATGTATGCCTTATTAAATAGAAAAAGAATAATCAAAATCGGTTGACAAATGATATTGACATAACATATGTATAAAAAACATATTTTTTAAACTTTTTTTGACATCTTCTTACCTTCTTTTAATTTTAAAAATATATATTTTTTTGGTAGTTAAAAACGACTACGCCGGTTAAAAAAAATTATTATGCTACCAATCCGTAAACATTCAGAAATTAAATCTGTTAGCCCCGCTGAACAAACATTGAAATATATATATATATATATATATATATTATGACATGTTGAATATCTCATGATCCAGCGCCCCTAGGGACTTGACAGATTCATTACTGGATACCCCTTGACGTCCTGAATCCGTAGAGCCCACGATCATGACTCTAGCATTTCTGGAAGCCTAAATATTGCAAAAAGAATCAAAAAGAAAAAATGATCGTGTGTAGGCGCTTTAGACCGCACCTTTGAATGTAGAAGGCGTGCTTTACTGGTTTTAGTTCATGACTAGCAGACGCGACGTCGAAAGAGCGGACCTTTTTGCGAGAAAGAGATAAGGCTTCATGCATTGTGTGCGTTAGAGAGAATTCTATGCCGTTGTGTGAGGAATAGGCGCCTGATCTTACCAGTCGGACACTTGACGCTAGACCAGCGAAATATACACATCTATTGAAGGTTGATGTGTTGTTTTTAAATTTTAATACAGATATTTGATACATGGAATTTTAATAACTGAAAAGGAGCATATTTTTTGTGGCGAATAGGGACTGTTGTTATGGATTCTGGATTATCGTTGTAGTGTATTTCTGGCGCTATCTCGTTTCCGTATTTCGTTGTCGTTCTTGTCGAATTTTTTTCTGGTTCGAGAGTCCCGTATTTCCCCGGAAATCCTGTCGTTTGTATTTTTTTTTATTGTTGCGTAGGATTTAGCTTCCCGTGAATATTAAAAGTGTATGTCTGGATTAGGTCTGGTCTGTTGTTAGGGAAATACTACCGTGCAATCATTGCCCCATACCCCTTTTAGTAGTTGTCGTTTTCTTGGATTTGTAGTTCTAGAAGTTAGGGATAAGACTCGTAGATTTTCCGGGAGTTGATTGTCTGAAATTTGTGATATCGTCCATTATACCTGTGTGGCGCTATTAATAAATATGATATCAGCTTAAGTTGGATTTGTTTCATATTCAGGATAGTGTTCCCCCAGGTTCCGGGAATAAAGTTCCAGACTTCCCGAATAATCAAATTTTCATTTTGAACTAAACGTTTTACTTTATCTAAACGGCAATTCTATGTGCATGCCTAGTAATAAAAATTTGTATTCGTTGGGCATTGATTGTAAACGCTAGGGTGTTCCCGAGGGATAATAGGAACACCAATTTGGTTTCGTTTTCGTGTTGTTACGACTTGTTTCGGTGTTCATACTGTTTGGATTGATTGCACAGACGCTTATGTCCCATTTGAAGTTTTTATTTTATTTTTTTGGTATTTTAATACAACTTGTGTATCGAAATTTAATTGAGATACCGGGTCTCTTGTTTAAGATAAAATTTTGTTGAAGCTGACCCGTCATTTTATAGTTGATTTTATTGTTATTGCATCTTCCGGGACAGGTCCCGTTGGTGTCTTCAGACCCATCTACAAGGTGTCCTTGTTAAGTCGGTCAATTATTTGAAGTGACTTCTAGCTGATTCTTCAAGATTTTATCATCAACTTTGTTAGTAATCAGGGTATCCATAGACCCATATAGCGGGTGTCTTATTTAAGTCGGACAATTGCTGTGAACTGACCCGCTATTGTAAACCCTCAATATTTTAGTACACCTGTCAGCATATAGTGGCGTCACTACCGACATATACCGGGCGTCCTATTTTAGGAAGATTATTAATTCCCGGTGGATCAGCTGTGTATTGTTTTATATTAGTTATTACGGATAATAACCGTGGTGTACCTGACCTTTATACCGGGTGTTCGATAAAACTGAGTGTATGCATCTTAGTTTCGCTGGTTCTTTCTCAAGTTCAAATTTCTTTTAACGTGTTTTTCGACTGTTTTGTAAATTGTGTTGTGAATTTTAATCTAGTCAAGATCATCATTGACCTGCCCCGTTCTAAGCCTCCTAGTCTGGACTATCTAGGTGTGGCAGCTAACGATCTGAGTCTTGGCGCCCTGTTACCTCCTGTCGGTGGATACGTTAGCCCAATTACTATCTTGGACGTGTTGGTCAACTGGTTGGTCAAGTGTTTGTGTTTTCGTGTTAGGTGATGGGATTTTATTAAGTCTTCTGTAGGTTAGTGGTTTTGTAATCATTTCCGGGAATTCTAGTATTGTGTGTCGTCTGTACTGTGTTGTCTATTTGTCGAGTGGTAGGTGGTAGGATTTTTTAAGCCTTCATTAGGCTATTCCGTTTGGAATTATTTTCGAGAACTCTACTATTGTGTTAGTCTTCTGTGTTGAGTCGTTTATTTGTCGAGTGGTAGGTGGTTGGATTTTTTAGCAGCCATAGTAGGCTGTTCCCCAAGTCATTGGTTGTTTATCTAGAGTGTTCAGTTGGTTTGAATGTCACACATAAATGTTTTGGTCCATCCCACGACCCAGCATCCGCTGATCGCTAGCCGCGCATCTGATTAAATTCAGAATTGAACTTCTTTCACTTGCTGTGGTACAAGGGTGATCTCTAGGCCCTGTGGCACTTCTCAAATCCCTTCTAATATCTCAGAACAGCTTGAGAAGGTTAAGGTCACAATATATATATATATATATATATATATATATATATATATATATATATATATATATATATATATATATATACAGGGTGTCCCATAAGTCGACGTCCAAACGAAGTGAGGTGATGGGGGAGGTCATTTCCTATCAAAATAACCATAAATGTGGTTATCCAATTGTTTACGGTTCGAAAGTTATTTCAATTTTTGTATTTTTCTCTGAAATCGTGTAGTGCTTATACTAAAAAATTAATTTAAAAAAATCTATGAGTTGTTTGGTTGATTTTTTTTTTAATAGGATCCTGAAGGGTCTGCCTTTCCAAAAAAAATAATTTTCATGAGCTCTGTTATCATCTGTCAAATAAAAAAAATGGTTTTGTAAACACTTTTCGGTGGCAAGAAAAATATATTTGATTTTAAATTCACGTTGACAGAAAAAAAGTGTCATAAAAAAAATTGACCAATTATCAGAAAAACTTGTCCATTTAATAGAGATTCTAACGCGGTATAGTACAACTCGTTATTCATGACAGTTTTTTTTTATAGCAATTTTTTTACATGCAAGTCGTGTTTGTTAAAAAATACATTTTCGAAAATTTCAAAATCTAAGTTGGCTGGAACGACTTAAACAAATTATTACGTTCCTCTTTCATTCACTACTCCTAATGTATGCTCGCTATTCGTTTTATTACTAGTAAACCTCCGACTTGACTTTTCATTTTGTACTTTGTTATTTGGACCTGCGCTTGGTAATTTGAACTTCGATCCTGTTTGTGATTTGGACTCTCTTCAAGTTGGACGCATCAAAATGGTTTATTCCCATCGGGAGTATGCAGAAATGCACTATGTCTACGGGTTTTGTGACGAGAATGCTCGGGCTGCTGCAAGAGAATATCGGGCACGATATCCCAACCAAGAACACTATCCTGACCACAGGGTGTTCCAAAGTATACATCGGCGGTACAGAGAAGGTGAAATCCCTGGGAATGAGCAAAGAGCTGGAAGACCTAGACTTGACATCGACGAAGATGAAATAATTGGAATGGTGACTGAGGACCCATCTACAAGTGTTCGTCGTTTGTCAAGACGTTCGGGAGTTTCGAAGTCCACAGTGCACCGTATTTTAAAAAGGGAACAGTTACATCCATACCATGTGCAACGTGTGCAAGAACTTTTACCCGCTGATTATAACAAAAGGGTGCAATTTTGCCGAGAAATGCTACGTCGGAACAGGGAAGATCCTCAGTTTTTTTATAACATTTTGTGGGGTGACGAATCGAGCTTTCCAAGGACGGGAGTATTCAACATCCATAATTTTCACTCTTGGGATTATGTAAACTCTAGAGCTATAAGAAACGACCATTTTCAACATCAGTTTGGGGTCAACATGCGGGCGGGAATTGTTGAAGGTAAAATGATTGGGCCCCTTGAGCTACCCAGAAGGATCGGGGGCGATGAATATCTTTATTTTTTGCAAAATGATTTGGGCGGCTTACTGGAACACGTGTCGCTAGAAACACGCCGAAACATGTGGTTGCAGCACGATGGGGCTCCTTGTCACTATGCTCTAGTAGTGAGACGATACCTCAACACCGAATACACAAATCGCTGGATTGGAAGGGAAGGAACCATCCAGTGGCCACCGCGGTCACCTGACCTAAACCCCCTAGACTTCTTTTTATGGGGTTATTTCAAAGAACTGGTCTACGCGACAGAAAACCAAAACGAACATCAGCTGCGGCAAAAAATAAGAATTGCGACCAATACAATACAAAATAACGAACGGGCGTTTCGACTAATTTCGAACATTTGTTGTAACTTTAAATAAAATTTGGTTCATTTGTGTTAGACCAGCCAACTTAGATTTTGAAATTTTCGAAAATGTATTTTTTAACAAACACGACTTGCATGTAAAAAAATTGTTATAAAAAAAAACTGTCATGAATAACGAGTTGTACTATACCGCGTTAGAATCTCTATTAAATGGACAAGTTTTTCTGATAATTGGTCAATTTTTTTTATGACACTTTTTTTCTGTCAACGTGAATTTAAAATCAAATATATTTTTCTTGCCACCGAAAAGTGTTTACAAAACCATTTTTTTTATTTGACAGATGATAACAGAGCTCATGAAAATTATTTTTTTTGGAAAGGCAGACCCTTCAGGATCCTATTAAAAAAAAAATCAACCAAACAACTCATAGATTTTTTTAAATTAATTTTTTAGTATAAGCACTACACGATTTCAGAGAAAAATACAAAAATTGAAATAACTTTCGAACCGTAAACAATTGGATAACCACATTTATGGTTATTTTGATAGGAAATGACCTCCCCCATCACCTCACTTCGTTTGGACGTCGACTTATGGGACACCCTGTATATATATATTGTAGCGATTTAAATATTTGTGCCCTTAAAACAAAATAAATTATCGCGGCTATGCTATAAAATATCGAAGTTAAACATTTAGCATTGTATGACTTTCAATCGTGTTAAGAATGGAATTAACTAGTTCCGTGGTTTTTTGTTGTCCGGGCGGCTGTAGAACAGTGTAGTGATAGACACGGAGTACAAATAAGACGGCGAACGCATCTGGTCATCTTATGCATTGGTGCAAGCGAGATGCAGTACTCGTCTAGCTGTCTGCAAATATACGACGGGCAATGTAAAAGATTAGCAATTTCGTCGTCAGAGAGGTAACATCACCTCGCAAAAGCAGCGTAGAGTTGATTGTTGGAATTTTGTTAGTCATATTTGGCGTATTGAGAATTTTTGTTTGCTAGGATTTAGGATTTGGCATTGCTTTGTTTCACTATCCCCCCGTGATTACCCTTAAGGACCTTTGGTTTATTCCACACTGATCCAGATTAGCTTGGTTGTTGTAGTTGGTGTTTATTTAATATTTGTGATTTTTTATTGAACTTTGTAGTATTTTATCATCGGTTTAAGTTGTAAAATATTACGGATCTGAAATCTACGCTTACGAGATTTAATTTAACAAAAATCGACGATTCATTGGTGGTTGATTATTTCAGTAGGCCAGTGGCGTACTGTTCGATTCTGGAAAGATTTTTTGGATTATTATTCCCGGACAAATCCGAAATAACTAGAAATAATTGTTGACATTTATTGAGCCTCCAGTGGAGTGCTGACATTCTCATAAATTTTTAGACGGATTGCTAGTCAATAGCTATTTTAATGTGTTTAGTGTTTTGAGTTTTCGTTTTAAATTTCTATGCGGTATTACCTGCGCGTGTGTTGAATATTTTTTGGGGAATTCTTTTTAGAATTCGTTGACGTGACATTTAGTCACGTAGTTCAGGTTTACTTTTGGGCGATTTATTTATGTTGGCGTGGTTTTGTCCACGTGCGTTGTGGTTGTTGATTTTAGCCCGGTAGTGGCTCGACTTATGGTCGTGCGTTGTTGGGGTTTGTGTCCTTATTTATTTATTTATTTTAGTGTTATACGTGGGGTATGGTGTACTTGTCTTTTATTTCACCTATTTATTTTTATTCTGATTTGTTGAAGGAGATTAGATATACGTTTTTTGGTGCACTCAAACCTGGACCATTTGAGTAGCCTCGCCCAGTTAACGTCCTGGCGCCCTTTACAATCAGTCGGTTAGAAACTGGTGCGAATATTTATCAACTCAAAAGACCCGTCTAATTTCCTGGTTGTTATTTTTAGTAATTTGTTGTTTTAGTGGTTGGAGGACGGATTTTTATTTTAGGCTTAGGCCTGTTCTTATGCCTGTCGTGCTATTCCACTTGTGATTGGCATTTCAATTTACGGGTATCCACGCCTGCGCCGCTGAGTCAAGCTAGCCGGTGGCCGCATTGCTAACAGGTTGACATTTGCTAAACTCTTTTAGCTTCGGCTAATTAAACGTCACAATATATATATGTATATGATTACTCCATGTATAGGGTTCTATTTTACAAAACACTTTTAACTTAAATGTAAATGAATTTGGAATAATAATTTAATTGTTAATGTCTTATACTATAATGTCATAAATAGATTTATTGGTAAATTCATAATTTGATAGCCAATAGCTGGCTTCCACTTCTGGACAATATCACAAAACTTTTAAATGCGAAGGACTTTGTAATAAGGTCAAATATCATTGCAAATATTATCGTTAAGTATCCCATGTATCTATAAATACTAAATGTCTAGACTTTCTGTAGTCTTACGGCGTGTTAAATCCATGCAATGTTTTGATTGATTTAAGAGGACGGCAAGGAAATTGACATATGCGTTACAGTAACTTACGATATACACGAATAATCGGCTGCAATGTGGTATATTGTTCCTGGGTCGAAATCATCTTCAGTTCTCGGTACTGGCGCTTTTACTTTTTGAAACTGTTCTCTAAAAGAAAAAAAAAACAACAATACATTTTGAATAAATCTGTGCACGAATTATATATTGCATTCATTAGAATATTATGATGGCTAGTAAAAACGCGTTCCTCTTAATTTTCTTTAAAAGAACTAGAACAGAAATACTGTAACTCTCATTAAAATAGATACAGTTGCACACGTTTTGAACAGTCTACAAGTCCAGCCTTAATACTAATGGCAGAGAACATTAGTCTTCCAATCAGTTCGTTCAAGTGAAACTAAATTGTCAGCATTGCTAATTAAGTGGGGATCTTTCATCTCTTGGCAAAGAGAGGGCTTGCGGTGTTCTCTAATGCCATAAAAATCACAGGCAAGGTAGCGCTAAGATTAAAACTATTTGAAAAAAACAAAAAAGTGGAATTTTAACAATTAAATTAAATTTTAGTAAAAATATAAATTGAAAACTTTTTCAAGAACTATCTAAATATTTTGTCAAGACGATTAAGTCATCCAATACGGATTTCTGCAATGAATTACCTGAGTTCCCACCATCTTGTATTCCATTTATCTTCAGTTAAGTTACCACTAAACACTTCCCATCTCCAGAGGTCGATAATCAGTGTGTAAGGAATGAAAGTCACCTTCGCAAGAGCCATTTTCATTAAGAAATTTATGTTACTTTCGTATGTGTCATTGTATTCGTCTAGAAGACCCACTTTCTGCAAATGTTCTGGTGTCGAAACGGATAATGCAATTGTGTCTCCTATAGCTTCGTGAAAACCTTAACAATTTATATGTTGACAATATTATTATTTTTAACCGACTTAAAAACATGTTATCTATTCAATGTGTATGTTTGAATGTATAATATGCTTGCATGCTCATACGTTGAATGTATAGTGGTCCAGCGATGTTTTTTTAAAGTTTAGTTAAATATAAAAAAAATATATATTTATATAAAAATATATATAAATAAATACATATCAAGTGGGTTAATAACATGGAATAGATAATTAATAATAATAATAATATAATAATAATAATTCGGGCCTGTCTTGGATGGAGGCCCTAGTGGAGTTGGGAGTGGCACACAAAACGCGGTCGTCCGCATGGTGTGGACGGATGACCTTAAGCGTGACCTTTTGGCATGTCACGCTAATAGTGACCCTTCGCAAAGAGGGTACATGGCACGGATGCATTCTATCTGGTGGTTTAAATGATAAAAATTTATATAGACAATCAGACGCTAATTTTTAGGAGTCATATTTAGTGAAACTCTTTCATGGAGTGCCCACGTTGTGAATTTAAACATTAAATTATCTAAAAGTATTTTTGCTTTCCGTGTCATGAAAAATAGCTGCACAGAAGAAGAAGAAGAAGAAGAAATCTTTATTTACAATAATAATTATTTACAGCTATTTACAATTTAATATAGGGGTTTCAGCAATATTGCTATAGCCCACCTGAAAGAATAAATGATTAATAATTATTTGTTTTTATCAATTTTGAATTAATTAGATTGGCAAAAAAAAATTTAAAAAAAATAACCAACTATGTAATAATTTTAGTGAGTGCCATTTACGTTATTTAGGATCTTGTAATTATATAATATATATATTATACTTAATTTAACATTACAATTTATTTTAGTTATTTTACAGCTATTTAGGCAATTATGCCGAGCATACGCAGTCCTACTGTAACAGGAGATGTTTGGTTCTTTTATGTTTATATTTTTTATATTTGTCTTGAAGAGATTGCAAGTTATAGTTACCTATACTGTTAATTAGTTTATTGCGATTTAGTTTACATCTGTCAAAAAAAGTTATGGATAATGATTTTATAAAGTCTTTTATGGTGAGAATTTTGAACGACTCGTGTAACAGTACGACTGGCGTATACCTAGGATAGTTGCCCACTAGCCGTAAACATTTATTTTGTACCACTTGTAGTTTTTTGAGATTTGAGTTACAGGCTGAGCACCAAACGGGGGCGGCATATGTAAGGATAGGTCGGATCAATGTTTTATAAATTGACAATTTATTTTTTATATTTAATTGTGAATTGACTTTTAGAATGGAGTAAACTTTTTGGATGGCGCCATAGGCCGTATTACTGATATTATTTATATGCTTGCTAAAAGTTAGCTTTTTGTCGAGTGTGACACCAAGATATTTTACGTGATCCGCCCATTCAATTATTTGGTTGTTAATCTGACACTTTCTATCAATGACTGGCCTTCTTTTGGTAAATATGATACATTCGGTCTTCGACGTATTTATTTTAATTTTCCATCTGGAATAGAAATTATTGATTTTTTGGAAGGATTTTTCCAATCTGTTGACAATTGTGTCAATACGCCATGATTGTGTATACACTGCTGTGTCATCAGCATAGAGTGATATGTTCACATTGTTGTCAAGAGAAGGCAAGTCGTTGATAAATAGATTGAAAAGGATCGGTCCAATTACCGATCCTTGTGGAACACCCGCAGTTATATGCTTCTCGTCAGAGATAGCATCTTTCACATGCACTTTGAAAGTTCTATTTTCGAGATATGAGCTTATAAGGTGTATTAGGTAATTGGGGAAGTTATAATTCACAAGTTTGTAGAGAAGACCTTTGATCCAGACAGTGTCGAAGGCCTTTTCGATATCGAGAAGTATCATACCGACATGTCTGTTTGTATTAAATGCATCTGTAATAAAATCAGTCAGCCTGGCCAGCTGTGCTACCGTTGAGTGCCCGGCCTTAAAGCCAAATTGCTCATTTCTATTTACATTTAGATTAAAAGAGGCACGAATAATACGTTTGGCAATTATTTTTTCCACTACTTTGCTTAAAGTGCTTAGTAGACTTATGGGTCTATAATTTTTAGGGTCGTTATTTTGTTTACCCGATTTGTGTATTGGGATGATTTTAGCACTTTTCCAACATTGTGGAAAATATGCAAGCATAAGTATATGGTTTATTATAATTGTCAAATGTATTATTGCTTTTTTGGATAGATTTTTTATAAACATGTTACTAACTTTGTCACTACCGGGAGCTTTTTTATTTTTAAGCGTTTTAATTATGTTTTTAATTTCTCTAGGGGAAGTAAGATCAGCATTGAGAGAATTAGGTTTGTCTTTAAGGTATTTTCTAACAGTTCTATTTACTCTATTTCTATGGGTCATGTTACTTAGATCTATATTCTGGTTATGAATATTTGCAAAATTTTGAGCAAGAATGTTAGCTTTTTCTTTGTTACTGAAGAAAGTTTGTTGATTTGAAATTAAGGGGGGGATTTAGCTGCACAGATACTTTAACTGGTTAAATACGGAATTGTCTGTTGGGGTTGTTGTGCAGATATGCAATCCGTATAATATTTAATTTTAATTTTCTTGCCAGTAAGTTGCAGAAAAACATTTACAGAAAAACGT
The DNA here is from genome assembly GCA_034508555.1 of Venustoraphidia nigricollis. Classification (NCBI taxonomy): domain Eukaryota; kingdom Metazoa; phylum Arthropoda; class Insecta; order Raphidioptera; family Raphidiidae; genus Venustoraphidia; species Venustoraphidia nigricollis. Next base: position 128,603 of record JAVRKA010000073.1, read on the forward strand.
ATTTTAACCATGCTGTCCATATATGTCTATTTTACTTTATGTTTTATTAAACGACGTATTCATAATAATTTATTATGATACGTTTCAGGCTATCCATGTACATGACGCAAGGAATAATTCTAACAGTACAGGAGACGTAATTGATGGCGACCTACACCGATCAAGTAACCGAATGAAATGTATTTTTTATAAAATAAAATATGTTAACAAAAGTAAGTCTGTTCAATGTTATGTTTAATTAAAAATTCAATAATTAATTTTTTTCCATACCTTCACCGAACCAAAAAAAATTTAACACTATTCGAAAGTATAAAGCCTATAGAATATGCAAACATACGGTTGCTTACCTTTTTCTGTTCAAGGCTTAACGGTTGCCAGGTTTATAAAGGTGAATTGAAAGTGGTACCTTCACCGATCGAGTATCCAATTAAATTAAACATCAAAATAAAGCTTATATTTTTTGCGAAACGATAGTATACGGTTGCCTGCGAAAAACCATTCAAGAGTCTTGGTTGTCAGGCTTTGAAGTTTAAAAATTAATGCGTATGAAAATGTGCGAGAAGGAGAGTCTATCCATTCTATCCAGTGCGATAGAAGAAGACGCAGCATAGCAGCCTATGAAAGTCAAAGACATAATAACAGCGATTGATGAAGAAAATGATGACGAATCTTCCGAATTGGATGATAGTTTTACAATTGAAGAACTAGATAAAGAGTGTAAACAATACAGAAATTTGAGTAGTTTTTATATTTTAAGTATTTATTTTATATAAAAAAATATATTTTGTAATTCTGTGTTAAAATTTATAAAATTGTCAATTATTGACAATTTTATAAATTTTAACACTGAGCTATTTTATATCGGTTAATCTAATAATTTTTGGATTTATGCATTATTGTACTTCATTATTTATTGTAAAAAATATGGGTATAACTATGTTTTAACAGAATTTTCGAGATACCTGAGGAAGTCGGAATAATACCGACGAAACGTCGTATAACGAATAAATGTGTTGAAACGTACAAATTGGTCTTTTCACCTGATTCTTTTGTCTGATTTATTTTAAAACCTGATTTTTCTTATTATGGATTAAATAATTTACTAATTCTTTTTAGTAAATTATTTAATCCATAATGTTTAATATTTTTATTATATGAATGTTAATTTTTGTAAACATTTTTTAGAGCTTGAAAAAGTCTTAATTAAAGAAAAGACGAAACGTTGCAATCAATGAGTGTTTAAATTGATTTATTTTCATTATTCCAATTACCCGTGATACTGTTTTCTGTTATGTATATTGTTCTCAACCGAATTACCTCATTTTTTTGCACTGTTATTATTTAAAAAAATAAATTTTAATACAACGTAATACCTTCGTGAAATCTTTTTTTTGTTCATTTAAAATTTTAATTTTAATCATCTTTAAAGTTCAATTCCAGATATATGTTATAATAGAAAACAGTATCACGGGTAATAAAAGAAAAGACGACGATGCGTTGCAATCAATGAGTGTTTAACCCTTATGTTAGTAACCGGGTACCCGGGTACCCACCGCGGTGTATCTGTGTGAATAGCTTAAAGAAAGTTCAATATTTCATTTTAAGCTCTCAAATCGTCGTTTTTTAACTTAAAGGAAAGCTAGTTGTGAGTTCATTTATTTGATTTATTTTTTATTTTTTTTTTAAATAAGCTTAAACTCCAGCCATCGCCCCATTAGCAACCGGGTACCCGGGTACCCACAGTGGAAAGCATAGGAAAAAAATTGAATATAATTTCTATAAATGCATGCAACTAGATTTTATTAAAAAATATTACATTTTTTTTATAATTACTGACATTGAACACATTCTACACGATTAACTGAGTGCTCGTCACATACAGGTTGGTGACAATTGGCACAAGCCTTACGTGTCTTTCGCCGTCTTCTTATTGGCAAAGCATTGCAGACATGGCAAGATCCTTTAACCATTTTCCTTCCGGTTTTATCTTTTGGAGTCTCTGGACCAGGATTTACCACGACTGGTTCTGTCAGTGCATGGCCTAAAATTTATTTACCTAACATATTCAGCTCTCGATAGTTGTTCCATAACTTTATTTTTCACTGTGAAGAGAACACCATAAATAAAACACGTCTGATCTCACCAAAAATCTGTTGCGTACTAAAAAATACTTGAATCTAGTGCGCGATAGAAAACGAAGAAATAACCTTGAGTTTTTCTCTCTCTCCAACGGCATCTGCTCGGCTCCGAACAATAAAAACCGGCCGACTACCTGGAGTGCCCCAAATACGTTTCAGATGTCATTCACAACTCTACGTTGTTATTATTTTTTTTTCTTTACATTGTCACTTACTATTAATATTTCAAGAAAACAATATTTTGGAAAAAAATTTTTTAATAAAATAAACAAAATTTTTAATACTCAGAATTGTGGGTACCCGGGTACCTGGTTGCTAAAAGACGTCGGTAAAGTTGGTTACTAACATAAGGGTTAAATTGATTTATTTTCATTATTCCAATTACCCGTAATACCGTTTTCTATTTAATTTTAATTTTTTTTTCATTATAAATTTTTTAATTTAATATAAATTTATTTTCAAAAAAAGTATGAGACATTTGTAAAAAATTTTATGCGTCAAATTCATTACTTCGGGAGATAAGTCGATTGGCTCCAAAAAAGAAGAAACTCCCAGAAATATTTTTATTTGAAATATATTTGAATTATAAAAATTATTTGTCGGGAAAAAGGACTTTTAAATAAACACTTAATTTTTTATTTACAGCGACGTTTCGTTCCTTGTTTGTTTTTTTTAAAAATTATTTGTCGGGAAAAAGGACTTTTAGATAAACACTTATTTTTTTATTTACAGCGACGTTTCGTTCCTTGTTTGTTTTTTTAAAAATTATTTGTCGGGAAAAAGGACTTTTAAATAAACACTTAATTTTATTGATCTTTGTAATGCAAAATTGCCTTTTATATCATAGTTTTATTATAATTTAAACATGCTGAGAGCTTGAAAAAGTCTTGATTTAATAAAGACGAAACGTTGCAATCAATAAGTGTTTAAATTGATTTTTTATTCCAATTACCCGTGAAACTAATTTCTATTATTACATATTTTGGAATTGAACTTTAAAGATGAATTTGAATTATATTTTTATTTGAAATATATTTGAATTATATTTTTATTTGAAATATATTTGAATTTTATTTTTATCTGAAATATATTTGAATTATATTCATATTTGAAATATATTTGAATTATATTTTTATTTGAAATATATTTGAATTATATTTTTATTTGAAATATATTTGGTGTATATTGTCAGTTGATCCAAAATAACGCTTGCTATTTACTAACGTTTTGACCGCACAGAGCATGCGCATTTTCTGCCAACGTCACAAGAGGTGGACTCAGTTGCTATGCTGCATCCTTCTCTGTCGCATTTGATTGTACGCATAGACTCTCTCTCTCGCACAATTTCAAACGACTGTCGTGGCGCGAGCAGCTGTTATGCTGCGTCTTCTTCTATCGCACTGGATAGAATGAATAGACTTTCCGTCTTGCACATTTTCATACGCTTTAATTTTTAAATTTCAAAGCCTGGCAACCATGACTCTTAAATGGTTTTTCGCAGGCAACCGTACACTATCGTTTCGCAAAAAATATAAGCTTTATTTTGATGTTTAATTTAATTGGATATTCGATCGGTGAAGGTACCACTTTCGATTCACCTTTTTAAATCTGGCAACCGTAAAGTCTTGAACAAAAAAAGGTATGTTTGCATATCCTATAGACTTTATACTTTCGATTAGTGTTAAATTTTTTTGGTTATAAGTTCGGTGAAGGTATGGAAAAAAATAATTATTGAATTTTTAATTAAACATAAGCTTGAACAGATTTATTTAGGCAACCTATTAACGTTACTTTTGTTAACGTATTTTATTTTATAAAAAATAAATTTCATTCGGTTACTTGATCGGTGTAGGTCGACATCAAATACGTCTTTTAGACTCTAATGTTATTTTGCCGAAGACGTTGTTTAATAAGAGCGCCGAATATCACGCCCTGAAAATGTTTAATAAATTACGACACAGTTTCAAAAAACTAATAATTTTGAAATTTATAAAAGAATAATTGAACACTGCTCTTCTTAAACAATATCTGTATAAGGTAGATGATTTTGTTGTAAATGAGTTGTAAACATATCTATCTTTTTTGACGAATCCTATACATATTTGTATGTCTTTGGATCAATAAATTCTATGCTATTCTATTTATCCATACACCATGGACGTTAACGGGTAAGCAGCTATTTTCATGGTATAGTAATATAGCACTTAGCTGTTCTACTTACTGTACAATAATTATTATATATATTTTTTAAACAAACTGTCAAAAATGAAATAAAATATATAATCAAAATTAAACTACTGAATATATTTCAGTGAATTTAAATAGGGTTCTGATATGATAGTAAATAATGTGAATAAAATATAATTCAAGGTGATCCGTCATAAACTGCGATCTGTAGAGCTCAGACGTACACACGTACAGACCAATCGACAACTGCTGTTCGCGATTTGCAATTGCAATTTTTGAAGTAATTATGAACTTGAATCAATTTGAAATTGGTTCCGTTTTATAGAAGAGAATCTCTTTGTTTTAAAAAACTGCAATTTGAATGGACTTCGTGCGAAATTAACGTAGATATAACTAGGGTTGGGTATCTCAGATCTGAACCGGCTCAAAGAGCCGACTCCGACAGAAGATCCGTGAGAACCGACTCACTTTTTCTTGAGCCGACGGATCAGCGGATCCGCATAACTCAGTGAAACACTTAACTCATAGAAGCACATTTTACACTTACGTATCAGTTACTGCAGTATCAGTCACATGTAGGGTTAGGTAACTCAGATCTGAACCGGTTAAAAAAGAGCCGACTCCGACAGAAGATCGTGTGAGCTGACGGATCCGTATAGCTCAGTGAATCACTTAACACACAGAAGCACATTTTACACTTACGTATCAGTTCTTTCACTGATGCATGTCAGCTCAAATGACTCATGCATCACATGTTTGGCTATGCATTCTATACAGGTACAACTATACAGTGTACACATTACGCACTAGGCGGTACAATTATTACAGTGTCTCACTTAAGTCACAACTATTTAAGGTATTGAATTGCATATTGTAATATGCTTTCTGTTAAAAAAATCATTAAATGTAAAAAAAATGAAAATAAGTTTTTCCTCATAAACAGTGCCTTTTAATTAAAAATAATTAATACCTTTTTCAAATCACTAAAATGTAAAAACAAAATACAAATAAGTCATTTAAATACTAATTACCAAATTCTATAAATTTACATTTAAGAACAAAACTTGAGACACTTTTGAGGTTGACATTCGTGAACGCTTTTCTGTAAATATTTGTCCAGCCTTTGAAAATAGTCTTTCACAGGGGATCATGTGGCTCTTTTTGAACCGGTTCAGTGAGCCGGCTCACATACAGGATCCAGATGCAAAGATGCAGATCACTAAAAAGACCCGTTTTTCCCATCTCTAGATATAACTTCTTACATGAACGAAACTCAGTTCTGACGCGCAAAGTGATAATAGAGCACATTCACTGGTCTAACTGGAGGATGTGCAATTTAAAAATCGAAATAATAAAAAAAGACAACTTTAAAAATTGAATCAATATAAGATGAAATAATTTTCCCCTTATTTTTCAACCTTCCCTACCTATGTAACTACACACATTGTAGATTATAGTACAATCCAGTGTTCTGTAATTATATGATCACAATCAAAGATTACTGTCAGATCTGATTATTTGACAATGCTTTCTGCAACCCAGCATTTGTCACATTCTTTCTCTGTAATGCTATGTTAAGAACCATTGAATGATGTTACGTTACGCGCTTCTCGTAACTGATTCAAATAAGCTATTATTATTGTGATGTAGTAGATTTATATCTATTTGAATTAGAATATACGCAGAAAACCTTTGGTTTGATTTCTATATTTGTTCATGGGCAAATGTTATTAGTATTGCTGTACTTCAAATATAAATAAAAAAAAAGAAAGTCTGTCGACCAGCAGATTATTAGCATTGATCATAATATAAGTGGTAAGTATATAAGTACATAGCCTGAAAACCTGTATATTGTATAGGTATTATACTCTAAGTTGTTAAAAAAATTCTGTGTAACCTATGGTGACGAAACTCGGAGGAAGTGTAATTTCTTACTCGTAGGTAACCCAGTAAAATTTATTATTAGACCGTAGTGTTTAAAGTACACATTACAGAAGTAAAAGCAAAATCTATATCTAAATTGATATTTACAGAATAAATATTTGTTTTTCATTACACCATTGACATTATATATGTAACGCCTCGAATAAGAAGTTATAGGTACTTAAAATATAACAAGATTATGTCATAACGTTGATTTTCATTGAAAACCGTCAAAGGGAAAATAGTACAAAACCTGTATTTAGTTTATCTTTTAACTAAGTTTTTCTTTCACTGTCACTGAATTGAATGCGTCTAAAACATTAAAAAAATTCCAGCCAATTAGGCGACAGGACCATTCCAACTTCAAACATATTGTTATTCAATATATTATAACAAAACCAAACTGCTAAAGCGGACAGTAATGCGGATAACAACTAGTAATATCTAAATATTATGAAATTTGTTATTCAGTTTCATGTTTACATAATATGGTTTTACATGTAAAAATTAATCAAAGCATGTTTGTCAGCTACCTAACCAATTTATTTTTGACAGATATTCAGAACCAAATATCTGATTTTTTTATTTTCAAAATATTTCCAAAACAATGAAGCTTAGAAAAAAAAATTTGAAAAACGGTTGACCCTGCAGGCCATCCTTGGAACTTCCCGCTGTTTCCAGTCTATTGAGATGCGGCTGACCCCTACGGTGTTTGTTAAACGCTATTTTAAAAAATTTCAGCCAATTGGGCGACAGGATCATTTCAACTTCATAAATATTGACATTTGAAATATTATAATAAAATAACATTTCTGTTAACGGTTTACGGTTATGGTATTTGTTTCCTACATAATATGATTTAACGTAAAAATTAATCAAAGCATGCTTGTCAGCTACCTATCTAATTTCTTTTTGATAGATCTTCGGAACAAAAGAACATCTATTTTTTTTGTTATCAAAATATTTCCGAAACTATGAAACTATAAATCGTTATAAAATTCTGAAAATGATTTGGAAAGATAAATTGAAAAAACACTTTTTTGGAAATATTTTGTCAACGATATCTCTCGAACGAATCAACTGATCGAGATGCTGTTTACGGCATTCGAAGAAATTTTTCAAGCACAAAAAATAATCTATTACAAAAAAATCAATCTAACAAAAATTTGAGAAGATATTTTGAAAAACCATTTTTTTCAAAATTTTTCTTCAACGATATCTCTTGAACGAATGAAGTGATCTGGATACCGTTTGCGGCAATCGACGCAGTTTTTCAGGCACAAAAAAATAACGTATTACCAAAAAATCAATCAAACAAAAATTTGAGAAGTTATTTCGAAAAAACTTTTTTTTCAGAATTTTTCTCCGACGATATCTCTCGAACGGATTAACCGATTTTGATACAGTTTGCGGCGATTGACGTTATTTTATGAGGAATAGAGCTGATTAGATTTTGGAATTAATCGGTACGGTAGTTTCGAAAACATTTCAAAATATTTAAAAAAAACTGCTTTCCAGAAAGCTTTATTTTTGAGCTTTCTCAAAATCTACCTGGCCGAATCAGTTCCAGTTTTCAGGAAATCTAAGTTCAGCAAGTTCCTTTCAATTGCCGCAATCCGCATTTCGATCGGTCCACCCGTTCAAAAGTTATGTGAGGGTTACATACACACACACACACACAGAGAGACATACGGACCGAATAGTTTCCTAGGATCTCAAAACGTCGAGATCTGACAAAAACTCAAATTTCGAAAATCGAGGTGAAACCAATAACTTCCCAATTTTTGAAAATTTTCAATTTTCTTAGCGGGAAGTTAAAAATTAAGAAACTTTCTTGGAAAATAAATAGAATAATAAACCGTTTTAAAAAACATACCATCATTATACAAAAACAACATTATACCATATATTATCTCTTCTGCAAATGCGTCAATTTTCCCCAAAAGCAATAAGGCTCTTCACATTTATATACCTATAAATATTCTCCCAAAATTTGGTTTCAGTGTGCTCATCCGTCTGACCTGTATCGTATTCACAGATAAACCGACCAACATAGACAGACTTTTTTCAAAAATATTTAACAGGCTCAGGAGACCTCAAAACGACAAAATATTGTAAAATTTTGAAACGTTAATTTTGGTTTAAATTTGTACCATTCCCCACTAGGGGGCTGAAATGTTAATATTTCAGTGGTCATTCAAAAAATACGGTGACGTAATAATATATGAAATATGAAATGACGCCACAAATCTACTAACAGCGTAATAGATGGGCAAAAATTTAAATACAATGTGTCCAGGACTTTTCCCCAGCTTTGTATCAGTAAAATAGCATACCTGAATTGGCTCCATCTCTAAAAGTAATGGGCTGGTCTTTATATTGAATTTGGTATTCTATATGTCCCATTTCATGATGAACAGAGATAAAATCATCTTCAGTAACGCCTGTACACATTTTAATTCTATAAAAAAATAAAATATAAAAACATTTTTAAGAACATTATTGAGAATGTGTCTTCATATTTTGTTATTAATTACCTAAAATCTTCCCCATTACAAAAATCCCAAGATGTTCCATGACAAACAACCTCCCTATCAGGTTTTGTAATCATTGCTTTTGAACCATACGACATGGCAACTGAATCAAAACCCAAAGATTGATAGAATTCGTCTGCTTTTTCATACATTTGTTTTACAGTGTAATTTTGCTCTTCCAGCTGGATGGAAATATCCAGTTGATCGGATTCTGGGTAAGGAATACACATGTCTGCCAAACTTTCTAAACTTTCTCCCCATGTATTACCTAAAGAATATAATATTTTAAATAGTAATAAATCCTATTTCAGGACCGCTTGTGACAATAATTGAGTATTTGAATTAAAAAAAAAACTGCTATTTTTTAATTTTTTAAATAATATATCATAAATAATATTGAAGAACGAAAAGGAAAAAAAATTAAGCCATAGGTAATTATTAACAAATTAAAAAAAAATTATAAAACTTCATAAGATATCACGTGACTACAAGGCGTACCAGGAATGTTTGTGACGTCAAAATGATAAAAATTTTGTATTTGTGTATGTTTTATTATACATACTATCAAATTAACCATGGCAACCAGGGCCATAAAAACATTTTGACATCACAGAGGTTTTTGGCACGTTATCGGATCTTAGCTTAAACATTATTTTTAAATTAAATATAACTTTTCAATTATCAAACTAAACAAAATAATAAAAGTAGTTTTGTTATAAGACTTGTAGGTGATTTTTCTATTTATGTAAAAAAAAAATTCGTTCAAAAACCCAGTTGTAACTTTTTAAATAAATATTAAACAGACCTAATAAGTGTACGGGAATCGATGTTTCATTGTTTTGTATAAGACTTCCAAATTTTTTCTTCAGTGTTCTGAGTACGTATTTATGAATTTCATCATAAAGAGGTTTGATTTGATCCCATATTTCAAGCATATTCTCTAAGAAATTTGGTGTTTCAAATTCGTCTCTCCACCATTCACCTAGATCGTCGTAACCTTAAAAGTGAAAAGTTGAAAACTTACTTTGTACATTAGAATTTCGTATTTGTATTTAAATATTTCATTGATTTGCTATGCTAAACCATTGTAATCAATTAGGGAATATATAATTTTTAGCTTTTATATTTGTAGTGTATATATCAGATGGCAAATTAAACAAATAATAGACAAATATTAATGGAAGAATATTTATTAATAATATAGATAGGTATGTAGTTGATGCTTCCTTCAGTACAGTACACATCTGTCTGTATATTTTTGTAATTAATCTTAACCTAACGAAATCTTGTGTTCTTGTAATATTCTGACACTTTAAAAAGATGCAACATTATTGCTAACAAAAGCAAAAAGAACATGTTATTATTAATTACCACCTAGAAGCTCAAGAGGGCGGTAAAATATAACGACATATTAATGAAGATTTAGCCTCGGAATTCATACGAAGGCTAAAAATAGCCAAAGCAGCTGAGAATACTTACAAAACGATACAAGATACTTTGTGTGGATGAATCAAATTAAGAAGATATCTAAGATTATAACAATATATCGTAATATATGTAAGCGAAATACCACTCACTTACTGACTCCCTCATTCACTAAGTAATTTCAGAAACTATAGTCTACAAACTTTAAATTTGGATACTGGTTTCCTTTTGTGACTTAAGCATCTATTCAGAAGGAATTTTTCGAAATTCAATTTTTTGAAATTCAAAACTGGATGTGGGGCTTTTGACACAAACAACGCCCACACCAAACCACTAAAGCTTCAAACTTGAATTTGAACAGTAGGTTCCTTTTATGACGTGAGAACCCATTAATAACTATTGTTTGAAATTCAATCCTTAAAGAATTCAAAACAGGGTGTTTTGCTTTTTTGACTAAATGTTCATATCACACAAATTGTTAAAGTGAGAGATATTGAATTCAACATTTAAAAATAAGCAAAAACATATTCGGTCATTTTTTATCAACCCACAAGGAAGTGAAAAGAGGAGCTACAAAAATAGTCTTTTTCCGAAATTCAAAATTTGTCTTGGGAATCTTTGTAAACATCAAAGACATCGTTGTTCAATACATTATCGAAATCGTATCTCAAATTAGTGAAAATGAGAGTCGAAATCTTCATAAAGGATACGTTGTACCTCTAAAATTTATTAAGTTAAAAACGCGAGACACGGAAATAACTCTTCTCACAAAATAAAGAAATACTATACGAGTATGTTTGACACTCTTTTGAACAAACTACATAACGAGGTTAAGGGTGGGTTTTATATAAAATCATTTCATTGGGTGACATATAATATAATATCATTTATGTCACGCGGAGGAAGTCGCCGGTAAATCGCTAGTATTCTATTTATAAATAACTTAGGTACTTAACAATATCTTAGATATTTGATGGTATCTTAGAAACTTGAAAAGTAGTAAAGGTATTTTATATGCATTTACTACACTTAAAAAGTACATACAAAAGATCTAACCTAGGAGCCTCAGAATGGAAGAATAACAAGAAAAAGTTTAGCATTTTTTGCAACACTTATATAATTTGTAAGCACTAAAGTTACTTGTAAAAGTATTTTATATATTTCAAAAGTATCTTTATTACATAAAATCTTTGGTACTTTGTAAACATCTAAGATACAAAATAGTATCTTAGATACAAGAGATTCCTCAATAGTTAAGTATCTATTTCTTATTTATTAGTAAAATACACACCATGGTTTAGTATTGTGACTCGAGATTTCTTTTGTTTCAAACAGTAGCGTGTAGGGCGGATTCGTGATATTCTTCATAACTTACTTTTCCAGTAATCAGTAGTTTTATATTATAGTAAAGTAATACGATACGACCTATATTCATATATTATATATATATATATATATATATATATATATATATATATATATATATATATATATATATATATATGCATATATATTCATGAAAAATGTTTACAAACCGTTAGCTTTCGCTGCTTCGTTTTCAAGCTTCATGTATTCTTTAAAATGGGGTCTTACTTTTTTTCCCGACTGGTTGCACCATTCGGTCCATAGATAAGTTAGTTTTTTTAAATCTTTTGATCGAGACATGATAGTAGAGATATCTGAAATTTCAATACAGGTGTTACCTAACTGTTACGGTCATACGAATACCTAACTGACGTAGCCAGATGTACGTGTGTTTTTCCAAAAATGTGTTTTCCAATGCTTTCCAATCTATATTATACTTTTAAACTTTATTTTTATTAATTAGTGTATTTGCCATATGGCAACATACACTATTGGCGTCGGTCGGATGGCGGGACCTAGGGGTCGGACCAAAATTTCTCGACGTTTCATAACCTCCTAAACACTTTGGCACCATTTTTGAAAATGTTTATATATATGTATATATATATATATATATATATATATATATATATATATATATATTTATATACGTATATATATATATATATATATGTGTCGAAAGAGTTAATTGATTTTAACGAAATTTGGCCCACGTTTTGAAATCCATCACCGCAAGAAGCCTATTTAAAATGGGCGTAATCGGGGCATTTTAAGGGTAGTTTTTAGGGGTTGAAAAAAGTTTTTGGGCCCCAAAATACCGAAAAAATTCTCAGAATCGTTTCAAAATTGACATTTAACCCTTTAGTAGTAATTAAAAAGTGTCCCAAAAATTTTAATAAAATCGGCCCGACAGGACCGGACTTACAAATTTTTTGAAAACACTAATTTGCAGATAGTGAGTTATTTATTGAAGGGTGTCTTTAATTCGGTGTAGACGTTAGATTGATAATAATATTACAATTGAGAAAAAAAATGTTATTTTAAGGGGTGTATTAAGGGGTTAAATTTTTTATTTTGCCCAAAAACAAACATAATAAAAGTATAAAACCACACTGCCCTATACAAACAAATACACTATATTGTCGGCAGGGTTTTGGCACTGCGACCCGGGTTTTTTTATCTATGTCGCACTGTAGCGGTACGCTACAGTATACTTGATAATTTTTATTTTTTTTAATGCATAAATTTAGAATTTATTTTATTTTAAAAAGTTGACGCGATTTTGTACATTATGTAATTATTTTTTTTTATTAGATAATTTTTTCTTATTTTCTGTCTTTGTTTTTTTGTATAAAAGATCGTGTCTGTTGTAATTTTTTTTAGTCTTTTCTTTTAGTTTTGTCAATTCAGTTAACTGTCAAACACCGGTTTGGTGATCATATTTTTTTATAAACTTAGTTCTTAATAATTTTTTCAATTTTTTTATTATCAAGTAAAGTTATTTTTTGGTATATAATTTTTTTTTGTATTTCACTCTTTTGTGATATTATTTTTGTGAAGTGTTTTTTTTTTTTTTTTTTGTTTGTATTCCTTTTTTTTCACACACTCAGTTACTCGTCCTGTTGACAGTAACTTAACCCAATTTTACCGACTCCTAACGACAGTTTCTCTACGGATTTATTTCTGGGGGCTGTCGTTTCCCGTTGTCCGTGTCTAAACCAAAACTCCTTTCTTACATTCATTACCAAATATTTTTTTTATTTTTTATTATTGATTAATATGTTTTTTTGTTTTAATTTGTATGTAGAAAAAAAACCGCTTAAATTTTCTAATAAACGCTCATTGTGAACAATTTTGTCAAATTAAAGTTCATTTATTTAACAAAAAGTGAAAAGTCAAGAAAAGGTATTCATTTTGAACGGCCCTTCCACCCCTAGAAAGTAAAGAGCAAATTTAGGGAAGGGAACGTTACATCACTCAAACTCTCTACGTACGGTCTGTGATTTGATCAGATCTGGCCTTAGATCATGTCGTCTGGAGAGTTGTCAATTGATAAACTCTTGTTCACGGTAATTGGGTAATCGATGCGACCGATCTGTGCCCTAACTAAATTATGTGCTAATAGTAGGGGAGCCCAAGCGGGGATTTTGAATGTGACCTGAGCGGAGCAGTTTAATAGTAGGGGAGAATCTTTGTACTCTGTTAAGTACTTCTACCAAGTATGGTCCCTCAATATAGTGGAGTACGTCTAGGGCAGTCGATCAGATTAGTAAAAAAAAATCGATCCTCAAAAAAACTCAAGCTCATCAGATTTAAACAAAAACAAGCTAAATATATATAGAAAACAAAATCCCTTTAATAATCTGACGATTTGAGCCTGACATAAAGAATTGAGTGAGTCACTAAGTTGCAAAAAAAAAATCGTTACCTTGAAATATTCGAGCGCAATTTTTTTTTTTCTTCATTTTAAAGGAAATTGTTTAAAAATTATAAGAATAGCATAATCTGCCGATTTTCATAAGCCTAAGCATTTAAAATTATCAATAGAGTGTAGTATGTAGAACTACTGAGAATTATGTATTTCCCGCTCCACGCCTCTCTTCCTTCCTCACTCTTTCTCTATGTCTTACTTTCTCGCACTGCCTCACACTATTTTATAACACATATTTTCACTTTTTAGTGTTCTTATTTTCAATACATGAAAAAATTAATAATAAAAAAAATTTCGAAAAATAAATTTTTATTTTTAATTGTCAGATTAAAAAAGTACTTTCACAAAATCATCAGATTAGAATATCGAGCTGAACCGCCTGTATAAAATTCTGAAGCGCACGATTATTTCGATGTCGCGAATTTTTTTTGCATTTTTAAAGATCGACTATAAACTTTTGGTCACGTCCAAATCGTCAGTCTTTATGATAGGATACTTTTTATAGGTTATTTAACATCTCTTTCGAATTTCTGACAATTCCGAGAAAAAACATTTTTTCCCCAATTTCTACCTCTTAATACAGCTAACTCCATCTAGCAATCCGTCAGACTAATATCTTTCTGTAAACAGGAGTTCGTTGACCGTTCACACTATAAAACACTGACGCGCTTGAACATTTTTTTGTACTATTTTTTTTTACATTTTTGAAAATTCGTACACGCTCCCCCCACTACTAAAAAGGTATACATCATATAAACTTTTTTTCGTTTTAGCATCTAATCTTCGTGATCCAATAGGTCTTCAAAGGGCTGGAGTGACATCACATTTAGCCCTCTCAGTAATTTAGTAAAAATATTTAGTATAAACTTATATTCTCAGAATCCATTCTTAAATAATTGTAAAGTCAGCTTGATCTAGTTCTTTGAGTAATTTCATTTGACTAAAGTGATTTACTTTAGTCGTTTCTTAAGTCGACATTTTCTTTTTTGTAATTTGTATGTTAGCAGATAGTGCTAAAGTAATATTAAATTTTTGTTCCTTTGATAATAAAGGTAGCATAAACGTCCAAATCCGTAGTGAAACCTAGAGACCTAGGCGAAAACACAAGGATGATCTTATCAGACCATCAGATCAGACCATGAGGAGGGAGTTTAACATCTGAAGTATTTTACTGATTTTTAAAACAACAATAAATAATAGTTTGGACACATTCTTGGGGATGCAAATGCATAGCTACGAAAGTTTTGGTGTTTCCGGATCTATATCATGTGTATGCGTTATACGTGGTGAGCGACGTTTCAGATACCACAGTATACCGGGTGTCTCAGAAATCGCGCACCCAATTGTTGGGATCGAAAGAGAAAAATATTCTGAGCCCAAAAATCCATGTTTGGAATTTTTTGATAACGTAGTTAATTAGTAATTAATTAATGAAAGTGACCAATCAGGAGCGCGCTTCAGAAGAAAAAAAAATGAGTGGGGAGGCAGTAGGGGACGCGAGAGTGAGACGCCAGAGGGCCTTGACAAGACAGATGCGAAAAGTGGAAATCACTGGCGAGCGTTAATTAAAGTAGTTGTCGTGGTACAATATTGTCAAAAAGTTATAGATTATACGCGCCACAAAAGTATTCTAGCTAAATGATCCATAATTTGTACGCAAGACTGTACCCGTGGAAACGTAACTCATACAGCATTCATATGCATGTATAATTTTCTATAAATTGTTGAACTTTAAACTGTCATTTATAAATAATTAGACGGTCAAAAAAGTTTTTTTTATTGTTTTTTTAACTCATAACAAATGCATTGAAAGACTGACAGTTAGTTCTTTTTTTATAAATATGAAACTGGTTCAGATCTATAGAGATCGTATACAATCAATGTTAATTATCCAATTTTTAATTGAATTTATCTCGGTAATTGTATTATCATGTTCTTAATAAGTATAAGTGACGGTGTGCCTTAACCACGACAACTACCTTAAGTTATTTTATTCATTAAAAATTATCCGTGTAGTTTAAAAAAATCGAAACTGGACTCAGACAAAAACTCTGGAAGGCTTTGATACAATAAATTTATTTATTTAGAAATATTAAAGCATTTTCATATTATAAATCCAACGATCGACATAGATAATTTTTCTCGCAAGCGTTGATGAAATTTATTTATTTATTCATAATTACTTGAGCAATCAAAAGAAAAAAGTCTAAATTCAATCGAGTAGATGCTCAAAACGTCGTCCGTTTTCCTGAAGACAGAGCCGGCATCGCTTGAGAAGATTTTCTCGGACAGTTTCTAGCATTTGTGGAGTGACTGTTGTCTGAGCAGCATGAATTCGGGCCACGGTCTCCATTTGGTCCATCGATTTTTTAATTTAATAATAATAATTATTATTTTAGTAATTAACCGAAATAAATCAGCCGACGACACTCTCTTCTTGAGCGCGTTCCTGATTGGTCACTTTCATTAATTATTTACTAATTAACTACGTTGTCAAAAAATTCCAAACATGGATTTTTGGGCTCAGAATATTTTTCTTTCGATCCCAACAATTGGGTGCGCGATTTCTGAGACACCCGGTATAAGTACAAAAAAAATACCTACCAATTTTAATTTCTCGCTTTGTTAATTGAATATACTATTACACACGGAAAGCTGAAAACAGGTAAGAGACACAAACTCTGATATCGCTGACTAAATGAATACTCGTGTTAAGTACTGAGCATCTAAATTGTCGCGGACAATCTGTTAGACCTGATTTATTTTTGTATAATTACCATATTCATCCAGACCTTCCTCATTAAGACTACAGTTGTTTTGTTTATTATAAGGACATATCTTTGCTGTACTGTAAATATTTGTCATATTGTTTATTTGACTATGCATCTGAAAATAAAAATGTTAATCAAAGTTTTTTTTTAATGGCATATTAGCCCAGTCATATTTAACACTAGAAGAACAGCAGTAGAATAATAAAATCATTAAAAATCAAGGAAACCCGGGTCGCAGTGCCTAAACCCTGCCAACAATATAGTGTATTTGCTAATACAGGCAGTGTGGCTTTATTATGCAAACTTAAGTTGGTTTTTGGGCAAAATAAAAAATTTGACTCCTTAATACACCCCTTAAAATAACATTTTTTTTCTCAATTGAAATATTATTATCAATCGAACTTCTATACCAAGTTAAGTAAATAATTCACTATAGTTTAGTGTTTTGCTGAAGATGGGAGCTTAGCTCTCGAAATGTACATCCACTGAATAAAACTGTTGTGGTAAGAAGTAACTATTCTTTCTTTTATTTTTAAATAATTCACTATTTGCTAACTAGTTTTTTCATAAAATTTGTAAATCGGGTCCTGTCGGGTCGATTTTATTAAAATTTTACGGTTCTTTTTAATTACTACCAGGGGGTAAAACTTCAATTTTGAAACGATTCGGAGAATTTTTTCGGTATTTTGGAGCCCAAAAACCCTTTTCAACCCCTAAAAACTACCCTTAAAATGGCCCGATTAGGCTCGTTTTAAATAGGCTTCTTACGGTGGTGGATTTCAACTCGTGGACCAAATTTACTTGAAATTAATTAACTTTCTCAAAAGTTATTGCTCGCACAAATGTGTATATATATATATATATATATATATATATATATATATATACAGTAGTACCTTGAGATACGAATGCCCTGACATACGAATTTTTTGAGATACGACGAATAATATTTGAAAATTTCTACCTCGACATACGACGAAAAATTTGAGCTACGAATTTTAATTTAATGCGCGATAATCTTATAGATGATCGCTAGATGGCAGAGCGTTCGCTCTGTTTGGTTGTTGACACCGTCGCCGCATCGTTCCTTGTTCACACGTAGCTGTATTATTCGTTGTGTTGTGCCTGTTTTTCGTGCTATTTTAGTTTAAATACTGTATGTACCCTGTAATTTTAACAATGGGTCCCAAAGTTAAAGTAAGTGAGAAGAAAAAATCTAAGAAAATGATTTCAATGGAAGCCAAACATGAAATTATTGCGTTCATTAAGTTTTTTGAAAAACTCGTTAGTGAAGAAGGATACCTACCGCAACAAGTGTTTAATTGCGATGAGACGGGGTTATTTTGGAAAAAAATGCCTAGGCGCACTTATATTACCGCAGAAGAAACGAGACTACCCGGCCACAAGGCTATGAAAGATAGGCTAACGCCTATTCTTGGGGTAGTTTCATATCGCTAGAACGCATTAATATACATTACATTGTTTTAAATGGGAAAAATTGCTTTGAGATACGACTGTTTTGACATACGACGATGATCCCGGAACGAGTTAAATTCGTATCTCAAGGTACCACTGTATATATATATATATATATATATATATATATATATATATATATATATATATATATATATATATATATATATATACAGGGTGTCTCAACGAACGTTGGCAAACATGGGTAACTTTCTTATTAGTGGAGATAGAAAGTCAGTTAAATGGGTAAAGTAGTGCAGAAAATTGGGCTCATTAACGTCCCGTCGAAAAAAGAATTGAATTTTGACACCCTATGAATTTATTCAGAAAATAGTGAAAATTGCCATTTATGAAAACTGGCCATAACTTTTTTATTTATGAAGATATTTGAAAATTTCATTATCCATTCTTTTATAACTTTTTAAGGTCTTTTCAGTGGCGTAGGTTTAATTTTTTTATTTCGGATACATAATGAGATATTGACATGAACTTTGGCTTTTCTTATGGACGACATTTTTGATTTTCAGATATTCGAATTCTACTTATTTTTCTGAATAATTTGACATAGCATATTCTATATCTTAACCAAACAGAAGCTACAAAACTGACCAAAATAGCATATATATATATATATATATATATATATATGTATATATATATATATATATATATATATTATATATATATATATATATATATATATACATATATATATATATATATATATATATACATATATATATATATATATATATATATATATATATTTATATATATATATATATATATATATATATATATATATATATATATATATATATATATACATATATATATATATATATATATATATATATATATATATATATATATGTATATATATATATATATATATATATATATATATATATATATATGAAACAAATAATAAAATTATAAATTCGAATGAGCGAACGAAGTTAGTGAGTGAGTAATGAAACAAATAATTATAAATTCGAGCGAACGAACGGAGTGAGTGAGTGACTAATGAAACAAATAATTATAAATTCGAGCGAACGAACAGTGTGAGTGAGCGAGTATTGAAACAAATAATTATAAACTCGGTCGAACGAACGGAGTGAGTGAGTAATGAAAGAATCCTAACTATTAAAATCCTAATAAAAAATTGAACTTAATAAGGCGGAACATAGTTCGCCGGGTCAGCTAGTATATATATATATATATATATATATATATATATATATATATATATATATATACACATATATATATATATACATATATATTTATATACGTATACGTATATTTCAAAGTTTGCTAAAACTAATTCTTCTTCACAGTGTTGAATGTTGCCTTTTTTCTTCGAAAATGAACCGTACACCATTTCTTTTTAAGTTCCTAAAAATTATTGAATAAGGCTGTCGCCTTTCTGGATAAAGGTTCAGGTATTGTGCTTGAGCCCACGTGGAATTTTTTTTACGCTGAATGTGTGCGCAAAAATAGCCTTTTTCTCCAAATTTGAGAATGCTTGAGTCAACTTAGAGAGTAAATCATACAAAATGAATTAGCAAAACTGTAGTGATCGCTCGACAGATTGTTAACCTGTCGATATGTATTTGTTTCAACAAATTTTATTTTACACGACACACTTCGATCGGTATGGATAACGTCAAAAAGCTATTTTGGCCAGTTTTGTAGCTTCTGATTGGTTTAGATATAGAATATGCTATGTCAAATTATTCAGAAAAATAAGCAGATTTTGAATATCTGAAAATCAAAAGTGCCGTCCATCAGAAAACCCAAAGTTCATGTCAATATCTCATTATGTAGTGGAAATAAAAAAATTAAACCTACGTCACTGAAAAGACCTTAAAAAGTTATCAAAGAATGGTTAATGAAATTTTCAAATATCTTCATAAATAAAAAAGGTATAGCCAGTTTTCATAAATGGCAATTTTCACTATTTTTGAATAAATTCATACGG
Source organism: Venustoraphidia nigricollis (assembly GCA_034508555.1). NCBI lineage: Eukaryota > Metazoa > Arthropoda > Insecta > Raphidioptera > Raphidiidae > Venustoraphidia > Venustoraphidia nigricollis. The sequence continues at coordinate 148,837 of JAVRKA010000073.1, forward strand.
TGTCAAAATTCAATTGTTTTTTCGACGGGACGTTAATGAACCCAATTTTCTGCACTACTTTGCCCATTTAACCGACTTTCTATCTCCACTAATAACATAGTTACCCATGTTAGCCAACGTCAGTTGAGACACCCTGTATATATATATATATATATATATATTATATATATATATATATATATATATATATATATATATATATATATATATATATATATATATATATATATATATATACAGGGTGTCTCAACGAACGTTGGCTAACATGGGTAACTTTCTTATTAGTGGAGATAGAAAGTCAGTTAAATGGGTAAAGTAGTGCAGAAAATTGGGCTCATTAACGTCCCGTCGAAAAAAGAATTGAATTTTGACACCCTATGAATTTATTCAGAAAATAGTGAAAATTGCCATTTATGAAAACTGGCCATAACTTTTTTATTTATGAAGATATTTGAAAATTTCATTATCCATTCTTTGATAACTTTTTAAGGTCTTTTAAGTGGCGTAGATTTAATTTTTTTATTTCGAATACATAATGAGATATTGACATGAACTTTGGCTTTTCTTATGGACGACATTTTTGATTTTCAGATATTCGAATTCTACTTATTTTTCTGAATAATTTGACATAGCATATTTTATATCTAAACCAAACAGAAGCTACAAAACTGACCAAAATAGCTTTTTGGCATTATCAAAGTGTGCCGTGTAAAACAAAATTTGTTGAAACAAATACATATCGACAGGTTAACAATCTGTCGAGCGATCGCTACAGTTTTGCTAATTAATTTTGCTTGATTTACTCTCTAAGACGGCTCAAGCATTCTCAAATTTGGAGAAACAGGCTATTTTTGCGCATACATTCAGCGTTTCATAACCTCCTAAACACTTTGGCACTATTTTTAAAAATGTTTATATATATATATGTATATATATATATATATATATATATATATATATATATATATATTATAGGAGGCTAATCCTAGTCGTAAGAACAGGACCACACTCAAAAATTTCATTCGTAGAGTCTCCCGAACTTCAGAAAAAAATTCTGATGCGAAATAAAATATTTGCTGTTTTGAAAACTTTTTTTGGACCAATTTATATATTTTTCATGTGAAAAATCATTCCGATATTGGTAGAAAACACAAAGATTTTCTTAATAAGATTTCTAAAATTATTGACCCATGTTTCTGAGAACACCCAGTATCGAATTTTTGTACAATTTTGAAAAAGCGAGTTATGACTGAAAAGATAGTGACGAGGCAGTCAGAGAGCGGCTGTGGGGCCTGCCGCATCGCTGTTCAGAGTTATCTGCACAGGCGGATTTTGCTAAAAGTTGATTTTGTAAGAAAATTAAATATTGGATTTGTTTAACGTACGACGTATGAGAGATTGTGTGCTTATCTTGAGCGATTCACGTAAGAATATTTAGATATTCGTATTTTAGTTTGTGACACGTGCGCATCGCTGTAGCAGATTTGATTGAAACGCGGTTTTTGCTTGATGCAGAATTATATGAAATAAATTTTGGATTTGTTCAACGTACAACGTACATAAAAAAATTGTGTTTTCGTCTTGACCGATTCTCGTTAGAATATTTAGATATTCGTAGTATAGTTTTTGAATACGTGCCAACCTATTGAACCTAGAAACCAGTTTGGATCCACATCCAGGTATTTGCAAAAGTAAATACGATTCAACATTCAGATCGGTATTGAAACAGCTACTAAGTACTTATACAGGTTAGTCGTTTCATTAATTTGAGTTGAACTTGGTTTACGATTCCTTATCGGACGTGAATATCTGTGTTTTGTACACGATTAAAACGTAAAATTCTAATATAGTACTTTTTTTATAAATTGTGAGACGCGCCATAACTACTTATTTTATGATGCTTCCTGTGCTCATGCACAGTTGATGAGCATAGAACAGGCCTTCTTAAACTATGGGTCGCGACCCCAAATGGGGTCGCGTAGCAAAATTCTGAGGTCGCGAGAGATTTTAATGTCAAATATTTAAATACACCAAGATTTAATTTGTTATGCAATAAAAAACAGGCACATCCATCTCATTAATTTTTTTCCTTTAATTTTAATTTAATACTTACCACTCAACGACTGCGTTCGAATATATTCGAGCGAACTAAGACGGTCAGAATTCCCTTTTATTTATGTTATTGCAAAAAATTTAATTTTGATGAAAAATAGGGCATATAATTTTTGTAACTATAATACACACAAATTTACAACTTTTTGTGCAATTTTTAATTTTAGATTTTTGTATGTTTCTAAACGAATTCTAAAACTATATATTTTCATATGTATATGTATATTGTTACCTAATAAATAAATCATCAAAAATATTTATTTATCTTTCTTTTATATTTATATGAGGTCGCCAGGAAACTCGCAATCATAAATGGGGTCGTGAATGAAAAAAGTTTAAGAAGCCCTGGCATAGAAGATTCAGTTTGCCGTGATCGGATATACGCAACGAATAAACTATAACGTTGGTTATTGTGTTAACTTCGCGCACGCGTGTTTGATGCAAGTCATCGATGCTTAATGTAAACAAAACCCGGGTCGCAGTGCCAAAACCCTGCCGACAATATAGTGTATTTGCTTATATAGGCAGTGTGGCTTTATTACGCAAACTTAAGTTGGTTTTTGGGCAAAATAAAAAATTTGACTACTCAATACACCCCTTAAAATAACTTTTTTTTTCTTAATTGCGATATTTTTATCAATCGAACCTCTATACCAAATTATATTCACCTTTCAGTAAATAATTCACTATCTGCAAACTAGTGTTTTCATAAAATTTGTAAGTCCGGTCCTGTCGAGTCGATTTCATTAAAATTTTAGGGGAACTTTTTAATTACTACTAAAGGGTTAAATGTCAATTTTGAAACGATTCTGAGAATTTTTTCGGTATTTTGGGGCCCAAAAACTTTTTTCAACCCCTAAAAACTACCCTTAAAATACCCCGATTACGCCCATTTTAAATAGGCTTCTGGCGTTGATGGATTTCAATACGTGGGCCAAATTTCGTTAAAATCAATTACCTCTTTCGAAAGTTATTGCCCGTACACACACACATATATATATATATATATATATATATATATATATACGTATATATATAAATATATATATATATATATATAAATATATATATATATATATTTTTAAAAATGGTGCCAAAGTGTTTAGGAGGTTATGAAACGTCGAGAAATTTTGGTCCGACCCCTAGGTCCCGCCATCTGACCGATGCCAATAGTGTATGTTGCCATATGGCAAATACACTAACAAAAATAACCTAACTTTCAATTTGTCAGATGTGTGTTGTTGACATCTCTTTATTTACAATTCAAACTCAAAGTGTAATTTCATTTTGATTTCGAGATTGAACTTAATAGACAATCCTTAAGCCCTCTTATGCACTAGCGATTGGCCGCCTAGGCGGTTCGTTTGAGCGCTCCAACCGCTTAACGCGGTTTCTTCGCGATTGGCCGCCATAGCGGTCAGCCGCGATGAAACCGCGTAAAGCGGTTGGACGGCTCGAAGGCGCGTGGGTCATAAACAAAATGGACGCCGTCGAGATAGCTTGTGTTATTTATTTTTATTCCCGAAAACAACGAAAGAAAAATAAAAATACTGGATTCATCCTTTAATAGAAACACTCAACGAAGTTGGCCAGTTCACAAGTTGTTTTCAAGAACTGAAGAAGCACCAAGGCAAATTTTTCGGCTATGTTAGAATGGTTGTTTCGTCATTTGAAGAATTACTAACAGTTTTATATGACACCATCAAAGGACACGATACTAAATTTCGTGGTTGTATCCAACCCGAAGAGAAATTAGTAATAACATTAAGGTAAGTATGTTAAATAAAAAAGTTTTTGTAGCTATTGTGTTTTAATTTTAATCATAATGTGGGTTCATAATTGAATAAAAAAAGTAATAAACTATGACAATTACTGACAATTATTATCATTAAAAAGATCTAGATCTAGATCAGATTCTTGAGATATCTGAGTATTCTGTGAATATGTTGATTCAGGAGAGGCTACAGATTATTCTTGATTCCATGTTCCACGGTGTGTAGATGGAAATGGGGCCGGTGGTGGTGGGATATTATTTCTAACAAATGATGGCCCTTGGTTGTAGTTAAATGGTCGCACGTAATCCCAAGTAGAGTTACAGTAGTTGTATCCAGACGTTTGGGCTTCAGTAATGACTTGCATTATTTGAGCTTTTGTACGTAGGCGTGTATGTTCAGGCACTTTTTTTATTTCACTAACCATCGACAAAAAGAAAAGTCTATCTTCATCTTCCTCGGCCTTTTTTAACTCTACATTCTTATTTAAGACGTTAATCAATTCAACTCCTATATCATCTTGTTTATTTTTCTTTTTGTTTCGTTTTGCCGGTGGTGATACGACTGAGTCAGTGACATTTTCTGATCCATTTCCCTTATTTTCTTGCCTTTGCATGCTTGAATCAGTTTCATTGATAGATACTGTGTCCTTCAAAAACATTAAATTATTGTAATATATGTATTGAGTCTTTTTTTTAGCCGCGGACCCACTCCTGGTAACATTGTCTTTTAGAGCTTTCACGTAATTATCTCTAATGTTCTTCCATTTCTTTTGTAATTCTTTTCCTAGAACAATACAACAAGCAAGTTAATGATTTAGTAATAAAGTAATAGATTTGTAAATAAAGAATATACATATATTGAATTCAATAAAGCTTGTAATAATAATTAAATGTTTGTTTCATATATTTTGCAACAGGTTGTACATTCACGGAACTACATTATACATTCAAAATTGGAGTAAGCACTGTAGCTGAAATCGTACGAGAAGTTTGTTTTGCAATTTGGTTTTGTCTGAAAGATATTTGTTTGCCTGAACCAAACAAAGACGCTTGGAAAAAAATTGCCAATGATTTTTTTCAAAGAGCAAATTTTCCTCACTGCTTAGGTGCTGTTGACGGCAAGCACATACGATGTATTGCACCTATAATAACTATAATAACAGTGGCTCGATGTGCTTTAATTATAAAAGTTTTTTCTCTTTGGTTTTTTATTAGCAATATGCGACAGTAATTACAAATTTGTTATGGTTGATATTGGAGCTTTTGGTAAATTCAGTGACTCGTCAATATTTCAAAATTCGGTTTTCTATGAAAAAATGCAAAAAACTAATTGGATATTCCAAAGCCACAACCTATTTCACAAAGCAGCGAGACATTTATCCCATACGTTTTTGTAGGCGACGAGGCATTTGCGTTATCTACCAATTTGATGCGCCCATACGCAAAAAAAGATTTGGATGAAACCAAAAGAACGTTCAATTACAGACTTTCTAGAGCAAGAAGATATATAGAATGCAGTTTTGGAATTTATGCAAACAAGTGGCGTATATTTCATAGACCTCTAAATGTTCACTTCGCTCTAGCAAAAGATATCATAAAAGCTACTTGTGTACTACATAATTTTGTAAGAGACCACCGAGATGGTTATTGTTTCGACGACTTATTCAGTTGCCCTTTGCCAGAAAATGTAACACAGGAAGGGTTAAGAAGGAACGATAAAACTGCGTTGAGATACAGAGAATTGTTTGCCGAATATTTTATGACTGATGGGAAATTAGAATGGCAAAGAAATATGATTTAACTAAAAATAGACGTGTTTATTATGTTCTAAGATGTTTAAAGTATGTGTAGTTTCTTTTAAATATATGTAACTAGCAGTGCCCGCGGCTCCGCCCGCGCTAATAAGTATTTCGCCCGTGGTTTCATTATATTCCCGCAGAACTCTAAAAAGTAAAAGGAACTCTAGAAAATGTAGCCTATGCCCTTCCCTAGGGTTCAAGGGTTTGGTAATTCAGCTTTATAATATTAGTATAGATAATAATAATAAATACTTACCAAGACTTTGTTTTGCCTCTGTTGTCATCTACTCTTTTCCAAAAATATCCACTAATTCTTCCCATTGCTTCCGTTTTAAATCTCTATGCTTATATGCTGCTCCTTCACAATTCCAAATAGCTTCTCGTTGTTGAATTTCAACAATGAATTTCTCTGTGTCGAAATTCATGGCTGCGCAACTCACGTACAAACTCATCGGCGGCTCGCCGCAAACTGAATCGCCAGTGCGTATAAACAAGATGGCGGCCAGCCGCGAAGCGGGCCGCAGCTCTCCATTCAACCGCCGCGGTTGAAATTTTGTGACGGTAAAGTGCGTACAATCACAGGCGGCTGCATATTAAACTGAAAAAGCGGCTAGCCGCGTGGTTTGCCGCCCCTGCGGTTAACCGTTAGTGCGTAGGAGCCTTTAATGTTAGTATCGCTTTGCTCCTTACTTTTTAATATAAATTTTGTATCATTATTTGTATATTTCTCTCGATCAGCTATTCAAGGTTCTGCTTTTAGTTTGTTTATGTTTACGTTGTTGTTGACACTTTGTTGTTAGTATTTGTGAGTTCATTTCTGTCGCGCTTTTAATTGTTAAATTCTAGTACGGTTGTGATAGCTAATCGAGAGTCCATTGATTTGTGCATTATTAGATTTAAGAAATGTATAGTATTTTGCATACAGAACGTTCTATTAGGTTATGTCGCCGAACTTTGAATTGAACTAAATTTGAAAATTGATCATTGAGGTTGACAGCAAGTAACGTGAAATACACGATTGAAGAAACAAAACGATGACTTATGGGCATTAGTATTGTGCAGTAACTTTTGATAAAAGTAATTTGAAATACGCGATTGAAAAACAAAACGATTACTCATGGGCACTATTGTGCAGTAACTTTTGATAATAATAAATAAAACGAATTTTGGCAAACCATTGGTTTGTTTTATGGATTTTGACAAACATTTGTTTATGTTACGAATTGGACAAACATTAGTTTGTGTTACGAATTGTAGCAAACCGTAGTTTGTGTTACTTTGCTACAACTAAGTTGGTAATCTATTGATTACGTAAAAGCGAATTTTGGTTCACGGTATTTGTGAATGTTGGTAATCTTAAATGATTATGGAAAAGCGACTTTTGGTTCACGATATTTTGTGAATGTTGGTAATCTAAAACGATTATGTAAAAGCGAAATTTGGTTCACGAAATTCTGTGAATGTTGGTAGTCTTAAATGATTATGTAAACGCGTATTTTGGTTCACGACGTTGGTAATCTTAAATGATTATGTAAACGCGTATTTTGGTTCACGGTATTTGGCGAATGTAAATTTTGCTAAGTAATATTAATGACAAATTCCCGTCTGGAATTTGGTCATCCGGAATTTGCTCCGATTAATTAAACCTCTTTTGATTTTATTTTTCGTTTCTTTATTGGAGTATCCCTGTTATGAACCCCGTAGGTGGCCATAACTATGGGACACGTCTTCGAAGGTGAGTCTATGGTCTAGCGCCCTTAAGCTTTTAACTGAAGCATAACAACCACTTTAAGTTGTTGGATTCATCCTTCTTTAATAACATAAGTATCAGGTAAGGTTCCCAAGTCTAAGTTATCGTGTCCTTCGCTGCGTCCATTCTTCGACCCATGACCCAGCTACTAACGACGTTATAATATACACACATATATATACACATTTTTAAAAATGGTGCCAAAGTGCTTAGAAGGTTATGAAACGTCAAGAAATTTTGGTCAAATACACTAAAAGGCATGTATTTAATCGTTTAAAGTAGCACGGGTGTTTCGTATTGTTGTATATATACATTTCGATATTATATTTTTATTTTATTATATAATTCTTGTACCTTAAATAATTTAGAAACCTTATGTATAAGAATAGTATTTCTACATTTTTTGTTAAATTATTAAGAGAAATAAATTCATTCGTAAAATAGACTTCTGAATCGTACATACACAACACGTATCAAAACAGTATTTGTAAAAAACATTTTGTTGTAAGACACGAGATCCAGTGTTTCGGTTTAGTTCAACCTATCTACGTGATTTTTAGCATAGAACCAGGACCAATTATAAACATTTTTTTTCAGATTACTAAAGCTATTTAAATTTCAAAATGACGACTGTTTATGCATATACTGTTTTGAGTAGGGTATGTAATGTACTTTCGAACATAGTCAACCGTAGTCCAAGCCATCATAATAAACAAAAAAAAAAACCCGGATCGCAGTGCCAAAACCCTGCCGACAATATAGTGTATTTGCTTGTATAGGGCCGTGTGGTTTTATACTTTTATCATATGAAATTAAGTTTGTTTTTGGGCAAAATAAAAAATTTAACCCCTTAATACACCCCTTAAAATAACATTTTTTTCTTAATTGTAATATTATTATCAATCTAACGTCTACACCGAATTAAATATACCCTTCAATAAATAAGTCACAATCTGCAAACTAGTGTTTTCATAAAATCTGTTAATCCGGTCCTGTCGGGCCGATTTTATTAAAATTGTGGGGACACTTTTTAATCACTACCAAAGGGTTAAATTTCAATTTTGAAACGATTCGGAGCATTTTTTCGGTATTTTGGGGCCCAAAAACAGTTTTCAACCCCTAAAAACTACCCTTAAAATAGCCCGATTAGGCCCATTTTAAATAGGCTTCTTGAGGTGATGGATTTCAACACGTGGCCCAAATTTCGTTGAAATCAATTAACTCTTTCGAAAGTTATTGCCCGCACACATATATATATACGTATATATATATATATATATATATATATATATATATATATATATACATATATATATAAACATTTTTAAAAATGGTGCTAAAGTGTTTAGGAGGTTATGAAACGTCGAGAAATTTTGGTCCGACCCCTAGGTCCCGCCATCCGACCGACGCCAATAGTGTATCTTGCCATATGGCAAATACACTAATTAAAACAAAAAAAAACATTTAGTTTATTTGTAAGCAATATTACACATCATTGTATATAGAAAATTGAAATAAAATTACTCAGATAAGTAGTTCGGTAAGGGCAACTCAATACAAAAAAAAGAGACATACTGCGTTCTGGAATGGGTAAGGTAATTGACAAATGCAGCAGATACTGTGTTTTATTTCTGAAACTACTAGAGATATCACGACAGAACTCAGCGAAGAAACTGTGGAAAGAACACACTAAGTAAGTGCATATTATTAGTGTAAATATCGTTTTTGCCAAACTTTTATTATGTTGGATACTGTGTTTTAAACTTAAATTAAATTTCAAACCTCCATTAGTTTTTCGTTATTAAGAGCGGCCTCTCCGAGAAACATCAATGATTCCACTTGACGTTTCAGTAATTCGTCATTAAAATCATTCGAATTTAGGTAACGAAAATATTCATTCCATTGTTGTTTGTCAAATTCTGCTTGTTCAACAGTTGCATTCAGCTGGAAACAAATACATCGTTAAATATTTCTGAAACAGAATCTAAAAATACCCGATAGAATCTAAAAATACCCGATATAATCTAAAAATACCCGACATAATCTAAAACACCCAGTATAATCTAAAAACACCCGGTATAATCTAAAAACACCCGGTATAATCTAAAAACACCCGGTATAATCTAAAAACACTCGGTATAATCTAAAAATTCCCGGTATAATCTTAAAACACCCGATATAATCTAAAAACACCCGGTATAATCTAAAAACACCCGGTATAATCTAAAAACACCCGATATGATCTAAAAACACCCGGTACAAAATAAAACACCCGATATAATCTTAAAAAAACCGGTATAATCTAAAAACGTCCGGTATAATCTAAAAACACCCGGTATAATGTAAAACACCCGGTATAATCTCAAAACACCCGGTATAATCTCAAAACACTCGGTATAATCTAAAACACCCGGTGTAATCTAAAAACACCCGGTATGATCTACAAACACCCAGTATAATCTACAAACACCCAGTACAATCTAAAAACACCCAGTATAATCTAAAAACACCCGGTATAATCTTAAAACACCCGGTATAATCTACAAACACCCGGTTTCATTATTCACTCAATCACTCCGTTCGTTCGCTCGAATTTATAATTAGTTGTTTCATTACATATCACCCCGTTCGTTCGCTCAAATTTATAATTATTTGTTTATAACTCACTCCGTTCGTCCGCTCGAATTTATAATTATTTGTTTCATTACCACTCACTCACTCCGTTCGTTCGCTCGAATTTATAATTGTTTGTTTCATTATTTACTCTCTGACTTCATTGGTTCGCTCGAATTTATAATTATTTGTTTCATTACTCACTCATTCACTCCGTCCGTTCGCTCGAGTTTATAATTTTTTGTTTCATTACTCACTCACTCCGTTCATTCTCTCGAATTTATAATTAGTTTGTGACGCACTGGACGTACAGATTAATAATCGTTGATGGAAGGTTGTGGAAAGGGGACGTCGATCAACGTTCATACACCAAAGATATAATGACGAACAAGTCACGTTGAAAAATATAATTTTAATGCTGATATGTTACAAATACAATGTGGTCCTTGTGCCGGCTTTATGATGATAATGTGTACTTTCTTGTATTGATAGGTGCTCACTTGTATTGCAAGACCCTTATAATTGTGGTAAATATGGGATAGCTCTCGCCACAATTAGGGTTGCTAGAACTGAACAGCTTGATTAATCAAATACTATTATAAATTTTTTTAAATTTTAAAACATAATTCAAGCAAGAATTTTGATAAAACGAATAAAGTCGACACAAGGACATGTTACATAAATAGAAATAATAAGGTTTTATAATGATTATAATTTCGATCAGAGGCGGCGAATAAATTAATTTTATTAAATTTAGTAAAGTAACAACAGTGTTGTTACAGCCACCCCTGCTCGGTGAAAAAAAAAAAACAAACAAACAGAGACAGACAATAATTACTTCGATTTAGCATAAATTGAGAAATCGAGATTAGCAAATAAAAAAAATATGTTAAATAAAGATTAATTGTCAAAATCAGTAGGTAGATGACGTCGTCAACGTCTGGTGTAGAATTTCCGCAGGTGCTGAACGTGAGTGCGATATGTCCTGTTGGTGAGATCGTCTTGTAGTTCGACTGATACTGGCGTCGTAAATCTGAGTATTCTCCTGGGTGTCGACCACTTGGGAAGGAATTTCTTACTGCGATCTCCTGGAGTTGGAGGAACGAATACACGCTGTAGAACCAGCTCACCAGGTTGAAATTGGTGTACAGCAGGCCGACGACGATCATAATACTTCTTTCGTCGAAGCATACTGGCGTCAAGAACACGGGCGACTTCTTGTTCATCTGGAACGCGGTCTGGAGATACTAGCTTGACTACATCCCAGAGGTTATCTAGCGGTCGATTTAGTTGGCGACCTAAAAACAATGATGCTGGCGATGTTCCGGTGGCCTCGTGCACGGTGTTGTTGAACGAATAGCACAACCACTTCAGCTGTTCATCCCAGTGCTTGTGACGATCCGAACACTGCTTCAAGAGAATTGTCATTCCGGCGACGATGTTCCTGTTCACACGTTCGGATGCGTTGGCGGCCGGGTGGTAGGGTGTAGTGGTAATTCTCTTTATACCGAAGCGTAAACAGTGCTCTCTGAAGGATTGGCTAGTAAAACATTTGGCATTGTCACTTACCAGCATCTGAGGAGGTCCATAACGGCACCATAAATCTTCGAGTCGTCTCAATGTAGCGTCGGTCGTCGATCGAACAGTAGGCATTATTTCAACCCATTTAGAAAAGGCATCAACTAGTACAAGTGCATAGCAGTTTCTTCTGGAAGTGATGTTCATTGGGCCGATATAGTCTATATAAACCTTCTGCCATACAGCCGTCGGAAGTTCTGAATGCATAGGTGCACCAGCATGTTCGTTAGAAGCCTTGCAGCGTTGGCACAGCTCGCATGATCTGACATATGTTCGAACGTCTTGGTACAGGCCGCTCCACCAGAATCTCCGGGTAATATCCCTGTAAGATTTAGTCATGCCAGGATGCGAACTCATGTTAGTGTCGTGGTAGTAATAGATGATCATGTTGCGTATTGACACAGGAACATAAATTTTCCACAATTTATTTTTACCAACGCGTTTCATCAATACACCGGATCTTATCTTGAAATCTTTTACATCCTCTCCTGCTTGGAGTCGCTGGCGGATGCCTTCACAGAACGGATCGGTTATTTGATGATTTTTAATGCTGATAAAGGATTGTGGTATATTCGTCAATACATTTAAGGCGTCAATTGGAGTTGTGTCTTGCTTCAGGTCGTCGTCATATTGGTCGTATAGGCGAGATAAAGCATCGGCGACGGTGTTCACAGTCCCGCCAATATGGATGATATCAAACTCGAATTTGGAAACTTCGAGGACCCAGCGACCGACTCGACCGAGTTGCCGTTTATGACTAGCAAGCCAGGAGAGCGCGCCGTTGTCGACTTGAAGTGTAAATTTTCGCCCAAGTAGATAGTCTTCGAACTTCCTCAAGCCAAAAATCATACCAAGAGCTTCCTTTTCGTATGTAGTATACCGCTGCTCCGCCGGAAGTAATTTGCGGCTAGCGTATTGAATCGGGTGAAGACCATCAGGAGAATCTTGCAGCAATACCGCTCCAACAGCCATATCACATGCGTCGGTTCGCAATATGAACTGTTGGTTGAAGTCGGGATACTTTAAAACCGGAGCTGTGGTAAGTTTCTCTTTTAAAACATTAAATGCTGATAATTGTTCATCTTGTATATCAAATTTAACACCCTTTTGTTTCAGACGATTCAATGGAGCTGCGATCCGTGCAAATTCAGGAATGAACTTAGCGAAGAATGACGTCATCCCGAGGAAGGAACGAAGCTGCTTTATATTTTTAGGCGGTACGAGTTTCTGGATAACTTGAACTTTTTCAGGATCTACATGGATACCATCGCCGCTGATAATATTTCCCAGGAAACGAAGACGAGCCATGCAGAAGACGGATTTGGTTGGATTAGCGGTAAGACCCTCTTGACGTAATCGATCAAGAACAATCCTGAGATGTTCAAGATGGTCATTGATGTTAGCGCTGTACACTAGAAGATCATCAAAATATGGCAGTACAAACTTGAAGCGTAGATCTCCAAAAATGTCGGTGATGATGCGATTCAGTGCACTCGGAGACACAGCTAATCCAAACGGTACATGCGTAAAACGGTATTGGCCTTGTGGAGTCACAAAGGCAGTTATATTTTTCGATTTCTCTGTCAGTGGTATTTGATAAAAGGCACTAGTGAGATCGATAGATGAAAACACCGAAGAGCCATGCAGTGTCATAAAAACATCTTCTAATTTAGGCGAAGGAAAAGCATCAAAGACAATGTTCTTGTTCAATTGCCTGTAGTCAACGCATAGTCTTGGAGAACCGTCTCTTTTGGTAATCAAAAATGCAGGAGATGCATATGGACTGATGCATTTTTCAACGATGCCTTTATCGATTAATTTGTTGACATGCTCTTGCATCACTAAAGCCTTTGGTGGCGTTAAGGTGTACGGCGATTTTCGAACCGGTTTCTTATCTTTCAGACAAATATTTAAGGTGTATCGGTCAGTGTGACCAATATCATCGGTCAAAACGTCTTTATAATCAGTTATCAGTCGTTTAATACCATTTTCTTGTGCATCGGTAAGATTGTATGGTTGTTCGAGAAGAAGAGAGATAGCTTTATCATCCATCGACATGTATCCCAAAGGAACTTTTGTTTCATTGATGGCAAATTCCAACAAATTCGTGTTGAAATTGAGAATAGCTTGCATGTGTCGGAGGCTATGATTCCCAAGGATCATCGGAAATGATAAATCTGGAACAATCAGGAAGGTAAGTCTCCACGTGAAGGATTCGATCTTGATTATACAACTCGCTGACTTCCGAATTGGTACAAGACGCCCATCAGCTATCTTGACTTGAGATTTAAATTTGGTGATTTTTATTTTCTTGCAGGTTTTTAATTGATCGACGACTTTTGGATGGAGGAAATTGGCAGAAGCACCAGTATCAACGATGCATTGAAATGATTTGTTGTCAATGGAGAGTTTAATGAAAGGTAAGTATGGTTTATTAGAATTATTTTTCTTCAGAAGGAATGGTGTGTGAGTGGAACAAAGTATGCGATTCCTTCTGGAGTGATCTAGTTTTTTGGAAAATGTCTTTTCACAGGTGCAGATGCGGATTTAGAAGATTCTTCACGAGTTTTCGCTGTTTCGAGACGACGGTGGTAATCTTCTAAGCGTCGAGCGACAGCATGAAGTTCATCTATCGTTGGCGGCATTGGCATATCTTTCAAACTAGTCAGGGTACTGAAGTTTAAATTCGTCCAGATTTGAAGAATTAATTCCTCCTTAGAGCAGTTCATGTTGAGAGCTTTAGATTTGGACAGAATATCGTTGATAAAGCTTCTAAACGATTCGTCGGGTCGTTGTGTTCTGCGAACCAGATCATTCACTAGTTGATTGTGCGACACTGGCGAAATAAATTCTCGTAACAGTGCCGGTTTGAGAGAACTCCAGTCGTCAAGACGTTGAACAGCATGCGCCCACCATATTCTCAAGGCATCATGTACTTTGTTTAATAAAGATTTCAGAAGTCGTTGTTCGGGAGCCAACTGTAAATCAATAACAGATTGAACTTCCTGTATGAAATCGATTAATTTTCTTGAATTGTCGCCTGAACAATGTGATATCGAAGATGTGATTTCTTTGGCGTCGATTTTAAAATCACGATCGTTTTGCGCTAACATAAGACGGTTAGTATTTCTGTTTAACATATCAACTTGATCCATAAGCGTCGATGTCATGCGTATTTGCGTTGCAGCCGCTTTAGCTAATGGAGATGGTTCGTCTGGAACATAGGTCGGCTCCGCTCGGACTGAAGATACGGATGTACCATAAACGGACGTTGTATGTGTAATGGCCACAGTTGTTTGAGGTGACAAAAACGATAATGCGGTAGCTCCAATATCTGCAGGATTAACGTCCTGCTGAGCCGGTAGTTGTGTTCTTTGACTTGTTGAAATTGAACTTGAAGGCGTAAGATTAAATTGTTGATCGGTTGTCGTAGTTGTCAAGGTCGTTAAAGCTGTTGAAACATTGTCTTGCCCAACTCGATCACTTGCACCCAAATATGGTGGAGAATTTGGTTGCGTTTCTTCCTTCTTCTTATTCTGGCTTCTCGTTTGCGTCATCTTCATATTCGGTGTTGAAATTGAACGAAAACTACGCTCTGCTTACCAATTCTGTGACGCACTGGACGTACAGATTAATAATCGTTGATGGAAGGTTGTGGAAAGGGGACGTCGATCAACGTTCATACACCAAAGATATAATGACGAACAAGTCACGTTGAAAAATATAATTTTAATGCTGATATGTTACAAATACAATGTGGTCCTTGTGCCGGCTTTATGATGATAATGTGTACTTTCTTGTATTGATAGGTGCTCACTTGTATTGCAAGACCCTTATAATTGTGGTAAATATGGGATAGCTCTCGCCACAATTAGGGTTGCTAGAACTGAACAGCTTGATTAATCAAATACTATTATAATTTTTTTTAAATTTTAAAACATAATTCAAGCAAGAATTTTGATAAAACGAATAAAGTCGACACAAGGACATGTTACATAAATAGAAATAATAAGGTTTTATAATGATTATAATTTCGATCAGAGGCGGCGAATAAATTAATTTTATTAAATTTAGTAAAGTAACAACAGTGTTGTTACAAGTTGTTTCATTACTTACTCACTGCGTTCGTTCGCTATAATTTATAATTAAGGGGGTATTCTAGTGTAGAAATGAAAAAAAATCGTTTTTTTTTTATATATTTTCAAAGTTTAACTACTTAAGAATATGTCCTTAAGAGGATTTTTCAAAATTCAAATTATTTTCGGAGATACAGGTATTTTGCTGACGCGGCATCCAAACCGGCTCGGCCGGAACTAATGGAACAAAAGACAGTAGACATATATATATATATATATATATATATATATATATATATATATATATATATATATATATTGTGGCAATTTGAATTTCGAGCCCCAAAATTTAAATATTGCTCGAGCCTATGTATAAAAATATCAATAATTAGCAATTAACATTGTAACTTTGTCGAGCAATAAAAGACCTTTTGAATCGTGTTTCAAATTTGAATACGGTGTAGCAGTAAGAAACACACGGGTGGAACAGCGATAATAGAAAGTAGCGCTCTAAGAAAACGACGTTATGAGTGCGAGCGAGAGGTCTCTGGGGTAGTATATTCACGCGCTAGAGAGAGATATGAGATGTCCAGCACGCTAGATAATGTTTCTAACTGATATGAGACGCGGTACCGGGGAGAGACTGGCGGACCGTCTCTGCGGTCGCATCGTAGAGAAAACTGCGAACATTTTTTATGCTTTTGGCGGTGAAGGATATTTTTTTGAGAAACTACCTTGTAGAATAGGTGACGAATTGTGTTTTTGTTGGCGATTGTAGTATATTTGGATTGCGTTAGGATTTTTTTGAAGATTTACTTGTGTTAGGAGGATTGTTGAATTGAGTTGTTCTGGATTGAATCTAGGATTTGTTGGATTGTCGTTGGTTTAGGATTGGAATTTGGATTTGGAGATTGCCTGTTATTTTATGCTTCCCGTGCAAATTATTTGAGGATCTTGTGTTTATTCTACTAATACCGTGAGGGCTTTATAATTACTTTACAATCATACGACCTTTTATACGTCAGTGGCGCCCATTTTTTTACCTGCAAAAATTACAAACCTTAGTTCTGATTGTTTTTCAACCTGTTCCGACAGTCTTAGCTGTATTAAGTTTTTATATGGAATTATTATTGATATATTATGTTGTTTTTGAGTCGTGTTAACAATAATTATATTGATTGTGGACGCTTATTTTGGGTGATTGTTTTACACAACTGAGTATTTCACGTCGTTGGGCATGAATATTTCATGTGATTAAAATTTTGTTGAAGAATTCGGACGTGGTTCTTCCCCGGGTATTATTGGATTTTTATTTTTTAATTTGTTGATTGTGGCGTGGTTCTATACCACGAATTGTTGGGGGTTTATTATTAGGCTCTGTAGTAGTATTTTTGTGCACGTGGAGTTGTTAGTTTTAGTGATTATTTATATTATTAGAATTTGTTTATCAAATTGGAAGTTACTTTGCGAGTTTTCTGGAGCTCTCAGCGTGGACGAACTGAGACATCCTCGTACGCTATTCAGTCCTGGCGCCCTTATATAACCGGTCGGTTACGTAATACGTACGTTTTTTTTCTCTTCTCAGAAAATCAAGGAAAAGTTATTTCATTGTTAGTTTTAAGTTGTCTTTCGTTTGTGTGTCTTGTGGTAGGTGGTCGGGTTTTTATTAAAGGCTATTGCCTGTGTCCGTGTAATATTGGGCAGTTTCGGAAAAGTTTCGTTCTGTTTTTTTTATTTTTTTATTTCTTACCCACGACCTAGCGCCGCTGAGCTTGCTAGCCATAGGTTTCGTCACAATATATATATATATATATATATATATATATATATATATATATATATATATATATATATATATATATATATATATTGTGAAACGAGTTGAAATAAGGACCCTAGGACCCTCCCCGAACATCCATAAATAAGGCACTGTCCTAGCAAAAAAAAAAAAAAAAAACTTAGTCGGCCTGGTTTTAGTCATTTCGGGACAGAAGCCATGTATTATGAGCGTGGTAGGCGATGGAAAAAAAAAAGAGGAGAGTGAAAAATTTTTGACAAGGGGGACAGAAAAGATCGAAAAATATCGCGTTTAGTGAGGCTACGTATCGTCGTATATCGTTATTTTCGTTATCTCGTTTGCCGTTTTGTCTCGAATTATTATAAGTGAAGCGTATCGGTTTATGCAAATATTTGGTGTACATGGTATCGAAAAGTTAAATGGATAATTATTGTGATAGAGTGCCGAACTTATCGAAGATATCTTTTAGTGGTCGATTCTATTGTCTTTAGTAGTGATTGTGTAGTCAAATTTGGATTCACGTGGAAATTGATAGAAATTTCTAAATCAACTTTCTACATATCTATTGGAGCCGCCATCTTGGGTACATTCGTCAAGACGACCCCGTTCATCTTCTAGGCGTCGCACAGGTTATTGGCTCACGTAACCTCCAGGTTTCCAGACCTACAGGTGGGAAAACTTCAATGGAAGTACCTTTTCAATCTTTTTCATTCAACAGAAAGGTATTTAAAATTTTCGTTAGTTCCCG
Organism: Venustoraphidia nigricollis; assembly: GCA_034508555.1. Lineage (NCBI taxonomy): Eukaryota > Metazoa > Arthropoda > Insecta > Raphidioptera > Raphidiidae > Venustoraphidia > Venustoraphidia nigricollis. Next base: position 167,085 of record JAVRKA010000073.1, read on the forward strand.
TGTTATGTAATTTCGCAGTGTGATTACGATTTATTAGCTATTACGTGTTCAAGTGAAAAATTCAAATAACGTTCATTAATTTAGAATTTTAATCGCTGTCCGTGAATAAGTAATATCAGCTAATTTGCTTTGGCAAACTTATTAAAGTGTATATTAAATATACACTTTAATAAGTTTGCCAAAGCAAATTAACAGAAATTTTCTGTTAAAAGCTGTCACAACGTCTTGAACTATATCATGTAGTATAACCTTGTACGGATAAATTCAGACATCTACATTTTACGCGCTAATAGATCGCATATTTACATATTTTTATTACAAATGTTTAAGCGTAACAATATATTTTTTTTTATTTCTTATAACGTTGTGATTATCTTTCATTCAAGTGTATCGACTCTCGTGTGTACCTTCTGACGCGTCTATATTATATTGTTGTTTGATCTCACTTTCATTACTATGATCTGCTTGTAAATCTAAGTTCAGGTTTTCGATCCCTAAACTCGTGTGAATTTATTTATAGTATTGTTATCTTAAAATTGCCGTCATTAATATTAGTAGTGTTTTATACAATTGTAAAGTTCTCAGTGCGGGGTTTGTAATTTGAAAACCTGATCTTTGATATCGACACCTTTTAATATGTGATGTATGTTATTGTGTTTTTTTTCATTTCTAAAGCATTTTATTTCTAAGGTAATTTACGTTGTGATCACAACCATTAAGTATCGTAGCCCGATTTCGTTTTACGTTCAATATCTGATAAAAGTTAAGTTATTTACCGCTTCCCGGTTATTTTAGAAATACGTGTTGTTGCCATATAACCTTGTATTCAATTTTACGGCAGTGTTCCCCTCTGGACTCAGCTACCCGGAGTTAGTTCCGGATTTTTCAATAAAGTTTATTAATTTATATCTTAAAATATTCTCATTTGATTTTTGACTTCCCTGATTAAATTTCTCACTAGTCGGCTGAACAGTGAGACGTTTCTGGCAGGTGGATCGTTCAGCTAGGCGCCCTCAATATTACAACGTTAAGCATAACACCCACTTTAAGTTGCTTGGTCCCCTGTTCACAACTTTCTAATAATCAGGTAAGTCACGGTTTCTCGTAATTGTGCTCAGTTTCTCCCACGCGTTTGACAACCCACAACCACGCAACCACTGGAGAAGTTAGCCGGTCATAATATATATATATATATATATAATTGTAATACAAAACCCAAGATGACTTGCATCTTTTATATTTAGTGCTCACTTCCATCCAGATGCTAACAGTTGAATTCTTACTTCCTAACCACGTGGACGTAAGTGCTGTGAGTAATATTTTCAGTGATAAATTTAATTTTCTCAAATAAAATGGATAAAAAATCGTCAGCGCAAAGGACTACTCGCCCAGATAGACAAAAAAAAAAGGAAAAAGGAAAAAGGCAAAAGACAAAAAAAAGATACGAGCATCCAACGCATCAAAGGAGGCCAGAACTGCTCGATTGGAAGAGAGAAGCGCAGAAAATAGTTTTTTTGATGTCAAGGAAGGTCAGATGTATGCAGCAGGAATGGCAGATTAAATAAATGTAAGACCAAAATATCATTTCATGACTTAGACTATGAAAAACTTAACGCGAAAGTTTAAACGCGTTTTTCTCGAAACTGTCTTTTTCAAAACGATACCCACGATTTCTCAAATTCTACTGGATCGATTTACTTAAAATTTTTTGAGAGTCTTCTTTATAGCCTTCTCTATGGTCGGAACTACGGTCAAAAAAAATCGAAAAGTCAAAAAAAAGACGTAAAAATTTGTTTTTTTTTTTCAATCAGTCGCCATTTTGTGAAAAAAAATTTTTTTGACTTTTCCGTAGTTCTGACCATAGCGACATTACTCTAGATTGATAATCTTTTCTTTTTTTTTCAGATTGCTAGAAGAGCTGGAATCGTGGGTATGGTCACGCGCCAATTTTTTGAGACACCCCACTTCATCAGCTGCTAATTTTTTAAATTTTTAACTTTTTGTACTTTTTTTTTGTATTCTCGTAATGAAGTTAATAAAGAACTTATAAAAAAACGGATAGTAAAAATATTGATTACTTTTTTTTTTACGTCACTTCAAAAATTACCCAAAATTCATGCCTCTAGACTAGAATACCCCCTTAATAGCCGGTAGCAATAACCGTAGTGGAAACTTCAGCAGGGCCAACAGCTAAACGTAAATTATTTGAATAAAAAAATAATTAAGTTAAAAATAAAATAAATTTCAAAAAATAATTTTGATCAGAATAATTTTAAACATTAATTAAAAAAACCCGGGTCGCAGTGCCAAAACCCTGCCGACAATATACTGTATTTGCTAATACAGGCAGTGTGGCTTTATTATGCGAACTTAACTTGGTTTTCGGGCAAAATAAAAAATTTGACTCCTTAATACACCCCTTAAAATAACATTTTTTTTCTTAATTGCAATATTATTATCAATCGAGCTTCTATTAGTGGAGTGCCGTTAGGTTTATACCTCGGAATCCAGGGCCAGTCAATGTATCTTCATAAAAACTTTTGGACTGCATTGTTAAAAGCTCAAATAAAAAAGTTAAAAAAAAATTTTTGTGCGATCTCGATTGCGGGGTGGATGCCACCCCTTCTCGGGGGTGAAAAATGTTTCGTTGAAAATAAGCACGGAAATGGATAGGTTGACTAATTCTAAGCAATTTTTGTTCTATAAAGTTTTTTCTGAAAGTCCATACTTTTCGACTTATTCGCGAGTATAAGTGTCAATTTTTCAACCAATAAACTCACGTTTTCAGATGGCTTTTCCCGAATAATTGAAAAAGTAAGTATTTTATCGAAAAAATCATTCTTAGTAAAAATGTAGCTTATAAAAAACAAAAATAATGGTGAGTTTACAGTGTCTGTAGACCCAATACAAATGGAGAACTACCTTGTTGAAGGTTGGTTCTTATTCGTCAAAAGCCAAAATTGAAAGTTTCAGCGTGAAGTTACCAAAATACAATGCATTTTTCGGGGGAAACTCATGGAACATTTTTTGAAGTGCTTGAAAGAACCTTTATTTTTATTTTTTATAAAAGTCCCTAGCATCAAAACTAACTGAGCTCTGACGAAAATAATGTTGGTCCCTATTTTTTTCGGCGTCAAAAAATGTGAAAGTCACCCCCTTATTACCACCCAAATTAAAAATAATCGTTACAACTTCACGATTCACTTTATTTATTTACTTGTAACATGCTCTAGAAGTTTGACCGGTTTAAAGTGCTTAGTTTTGAAAAAAATTGAGTTTGAAGTGAAAAGAGAATTTTTGTATTTAAAAAAAAATTGCCTTTTCTTCAAAATAACTCAAAAACTATTAATGATACGCAAAATTTTGTAGTGTGCCAAATTGTGGGTTTTGCTTTTCTGAAAAATTTCGTTTTTTTTCTGTAGGATGAAACTTGAATAGGATATGGCCGTTTAAAGTTTGCATATATTCGTAAATAGTAACTTTTCGAGTTCTTTCAGCTCTAGGCCTTTCAAAACTAAGCACTTTAAACCGGTCAAACTTCTAGAGCATGTTACAAGTATATAAATAAAGTAAATTGTGAATTGGTAATGATTATTTTTAATTTGTGTGGTAATAAGGGGGTGACTTTCACATTTTTTGACGCCGAAAAAAATAGGGACCAACATTATTTTCGTCAGAGCTCAGTTAGTTTTGATGCTAGGGACTTTTATAAAAAATAAAAATAAAGGTTCTTTCAAGCACTTCAAAAAATGTTCCATGAGTTTCCCCCGAAAAATGCATTGTATTTTGGTAACTTCACGCTGAAACTTTCAATTTTGGCTTTTGAAGAATAAGAACCAACCTTCAACAAGGTAGTTCTCCATTTGTATTGGGTCTACAGACACTGTAAACTCACCATTATTTTTGTTTTTTTATAAGCTACATTTTTACTAAGAATGATTTTTTCGATAAAATACTTACTTTTTCAGTTATTCGGGAAAAACCATCTGAAAACGTAGGTTTATTGGTTGAAAAATTGACACTTACACTCGCGAATAAGTCGAAAAGTATGGACTTTCAGAAAAAGCTTTATAGAACAAAAATTGCTTAGAATTAGTCAACCTATCCATTTCCGTGCTTATTTTCAACGAAACATTTTTCACCCCCGAGAAGGGGTGGCATCCACCCCGCAATTGAGATCGCAAAAAAATTTTTTTTTAACTTTTTTATTTGAGCTTTTAACAATCCAGTCCAAAAGTTTTTATGAAGATTCATTGACTGGTCCTGGATTCCGAGGTTTTACAATTTTTACGTCTAACGGCACTCCACTATATACCAAGTTATATACACCTTTCAGTAAATAATTCACTATCTGCAAACTAGTGTTTTCCTGTAGGGCCGATTTTATTAAAAGTTTAGGGACACTTTTTAATTATTACCAGAGGGTTAAATTTCAATTCTGAAACGATTCGGAGAATTTTTTCGATATTTTGGGGCCCAAAAACATTTTTCAACCCCTAAAAACTACCCTTAAAATGGCCCGATTGAGCCCATTTTAAATAGGGTTCGTGCGGTGGTAGATTCCAACATGCGGGCCAAATTTAGTTAAAATCAATTAACTCTTTCGAAAGTTATTGCCCGCACACACATATATATATATATATAAATATATATATATACATATATATACAAACATTTTTAAAAATGGTGCCAAAGTGTTTAGGAGGTTATGAAACGTCGAGAAATTTTGGTCCGACCCCTAGGTCCCGCCATCCGACCGATGCCAATAGTGTATGTTGCCATATGGCAAATACACTAAAAATCATAATTATTTACAAATTATTTGACACTTGATATCAGAATGTTTCAGAGTTTGTTAATGGTAACCAAGGCAACCATCAACTAGTCCATGGCGTGTTATATCATAGAATCTAGGAGGCCATGGATGGTTTTCTGATAATCCATCAGGAACCTAGCATTTTTCCGGGATAAAAAGTATCCTATGTCCGTCTCCTGGCTCTAAGCTACCTCCCCACCAATTTTCAGCCAAATCGGTTCAACCGTTCTTGAGCCATAAATAGTGTAACTAACACGACTTTATTTTATATATACAGGATGTCTCAACCGACGTTGGCTAACATGGGTAACTTTGTTATTAGTGGAGATAGAAAGTCGGTTTTATTTATGAAGATATTTGAAAATTTCATTAACCATTCTTTGATAACTTTTTAAGGTAATTCATTTTGTTTGATTTACTCTCTAAGATGGCTCAAGCATTCTCAAATTTGGAGAAACAGACTATTTTTGCGCATACATTCAGCGTAACAAAAATACCACTTGGGCTCAAGCAGAATACTTGAACCTATCCAGAAAGGCGACAGCCTTATTCGATAACTTTTAGGAACTTAAATATCTTCATAAATAAAAATGTTATGGCCAGTTTTCATACATGGCAATTTTCACTATTTTCTGAATAAATTCATAGGGTGTCAAAATTCAATTGCTTTTTCGACGGGACGCTAATGAGCCCAATTTTCTGCACTACTTTGCCCATTTAACCGACTTTCTATCTCCACTAATAACTAAGTTACCTATGTTAGCCAACGTCGGTTGAGACACCCTGTATAGATATATAAGCTATAAACCACCAATTCTTGTAATAAAACCCTCTAAAATATAATACAATCCTCAAAAACGCAATATAACTCGACAAAAGGCAAAATAACCCGCCAAAACGCAATGTATTTCGCCAAAGCGTAATATACTCCGCCAAAACGCAATATAACCCGCTAAAAAGCAAGATTACCAGCCAAAACACAATATAATTAGCCAAAATGCAATATACCCTGCCAAAACGCAATACACCCCATCAAAAATATAAAAAGTATATAAAAAAGATCCAGTACCCGAATAAATAGTGATAATTTTATTTTATATCCGTATAAATAGCCACTTCCAAATATTAATAACAGAAAAAAAAATAATTCCAACAAAATCCCATTCATTTAACCAACTAAATAACAAAAAATAATGTAAATAAAATCTACAAAGAAAACATTTTTGTTATGACTATTAGTTGTTTTGTCCCTTGGTTGTTTTATCTCATGGTTGTTTTTGACGTGGTTGTTTTTGTCGTGATTGTTTTGTCACTTGGTTGTTTTTGTAGTGGTTGTTTTGTCCCGGTTGTTTAGTCTGGACACCAGCAAAAATAGTGATAAATGTGGACACAATAAAATGGACTATAAACTTATTTGAACCCTATAAATCGCCAGGATTAGATGACATATATGCAATAACGTTGCAGAAGGGTCCGGATCTTCTACTACATAGACTGTGTATGATATTCAGGAGTAGTTTAGCACTGAGTTACATACCGACAGCCTGGAAAATAAAATCGGAGTTTTGATAAATATATTTCCTGCTTTTATAGTAAGTAAGATCTCTACATAAGTTGTAGATGCCTAATGGTAATTGTTAGAAAACAATCATTGTTACAATGCTAAATTAGAATTTTTTTTATTTTTTATCCCCTGTCACCGTCGGGACTCAAACCCGAATCTTTCCACTTTTGCGGCGGAATGCGTTATAAATTACTGTACGGTGCGCTAGCTTAACAGTTAATTCATCATAATAAAGCAATTGTAACATTAAATTCACTACATGTCGATTTTTTTAGCTAGGTAACGCTAGACACGAATTCTATCAGTAGTGAGAGTTTGAAAGAAACATGTGAAATTTTCCAATCTTATTATTATTCCAACCTACGTACAAGTTACTTGTAATTCGTAAGCAGATACAGGGGAGCAAATGATTTACCACATTAATGTCAATAAGAGGCACTGGATAAGAAATTTTCCATAGGAGTGGTAAATCATTTGCCCTCCTGTATTCGCCTACACATTACAAGTAACTTGTACTTAGGGTGGATTAATAATAAGATTGGAAAATTTCACATGTTTCATTCAAACTCTCACTACTGAGAGGATTCGTGTCTAGCTAAAAAACTCGACTCTCGCATATAGTGCATTTAATGTTACAATTGCATTAGTATGATGAATTAACTATTCAGCTAGCGCACCGTTGAGTAATTGATAACTCAATCCGCCGCGAAAGTGCAAAGAATCGGGTTTGAGTCCCGATAAAAATTAAAAAATTTTCTAATTTAGCACTGTAACAATGAATGTTTTCTGACAAAATCAGAGTTATTTTTATCCCCAAACCAATAAGTTTAATGTTATTTATGCTGAAAACTTTAGAAAAACTACTTGATAGACATATTAGGGAAGATGTACTAGTTTATAGACCATTACATTAAGACCAGTACGCATACAGAGCTGGTAGATCCATAGAAACAGCATTACATCAGCTTGTGGAATAAGCTGAGTATGCCCTTAAAAACAAAGAGGTGCTATAATGTGTCTCTAGAGTCTATCTCCAAGACATCGAGGATAAAAGGGATCGATGAAACAAGCTGCAGATGGATAGACTGCTTGCTTAAGGGAAGATTAGTCTACACGTCCATCATAGAAGAGACTTTAATAGTACGGGTTGGTAGAGGCTGCCCACAAGGGGGGGTATTATCCCCTCTGCTTGGTGCCAAGTCATGGACGAGCTAATAAGGAAATTAGAAAGTAACGGACACCGAACTCTGGGCTATGCGGATGACCTGGTCATAAGTCCTTCCAAATCAAACATAATAGCCTTCACTAAAAGGAGGAAGATGGAGGGCTGCGGACCCCTAAAACTGAGAGGTAAAAAAATAAAACTGTCGGGAGAGGTAAAGTATCTTGGAGTAATATTAGACTCGAAACTTACCTGGAACCAACAGCTAGAAAGAGTTAAAAGGCGGAGACGACAGTAATGATAGTCACACGCACACATGGAAAATCGTGGGGACTAAGACCAAAAATGGTATATTGGATTTATATCGCAGTAGTCAGACCCATGATAACATATGCATCACTGGTGTGGTGGCCAAAGGTCCAGCAAAGAACCGCTACTGCCGAGCTTAGCAAGATTCAAAGACTTGCATGCTTGGTGACAACGGGAACAATGAAGACAACACCCACTGTAGTTATGGAAACTCTCCTAAACCTGCCACAAATGGGACGATATAGACTGGAGAACTTACCAAGTGACAGCAAAGCCGGATTGGGTCATCACAAAATAGGGGATCATGACGGGCTTATAGAAATGAAAACGGAGCAAATGATTCCTAAATTATATTAACACAAATTTCGAGGTGGAAATCACGGATCGAAGAGAATGGGATAATTCGATCTACAGAGACTAGCTCGAGATCAGCTGGTACACAGGTGGATCTAGAACCGAACAGGGAACTGAAGCCGGCATATATAGTGAAATGAGGAATTCTCAATTCAGCGTTCCACTTGGGCAGTATACTACAGTCTTTCAGGCAGAAGTATATGCTATACTGCAATGTGCGTATAAAAACAATAGGAGGAAATATAAAAATAAACGCATCCATATTGCGTCAGACAGCCAAGCGTCACTAAAGGCTATTTCTAGCTCAAAAGTGACATCGAAGCTGGTATGGAAAAGCTTAAAAGAACTAAAGGTTCTGGCAGAACACAATAAAGTAACTTTAGTGTGGGTGCCAGGACACTCAGGAATCAAAGGCAATGAAGAAACTGATGAGTTGGCAAGAAAAGGATCGTCAACCCATATATTGGCCCAGAACCTGGCCTGGCCTGGGCCAATATATGGGTTGACGATCACAGTACGGGGTCAAATAAGGGAATGGGTCAGCATAAAACACACTGGAATCAAATTACCGGGCAGCAAAATGGGAAAACCTTTATCAAAGGGCCATTAAGAAAAAGGACTGAAGAACTTCTACAACTTAGTAAGAACAATCTTCGACTAGTGGTGGGTCTCCTAACAGGACATTGTACCCTGAAAGGACATCTCCAAAAAATCGGACTGTTTAATGAGGACTTAAGGTGCAGACAGTGCAATAAGGAAAAGGAAACAGCATACCATATTCTGTGCGAATGCGAGGCTCTGGATTGCAGAAGACAGATAATTTATGGACATTCAGCAATGGGTCCAGAAAACTGTATCAACCATCCAGTCCACGGACTGTGCAAGTTAGTACAAGGAACGAGGATACTGGACCGGGTGATATAAAGAAATTGGGAGATAGCACAATAAGCCCTAGAGGCTGCAAGGATCTCGGCAATAGACAGGCTCCAATGCCAAAAAAAAGTGGAATTAGCATCGCAACAAAATTTTGAGAAGAAGTCTGTGTGTATGTATGTGTGTAACTTTTTCGTCTCCATTATCTCGTGAATAAAAAATGATACTGGCTTTGTTATAGTGCCAATCGTCACGTATTATCATTGTTAAGAGTTGATTAGATTATCAATAACTTTGGTCCAATATGGTCGCCACTACAAAATGGCAGATTACCATTTTCTTTACAATCACCTCCACTGGGGAATAAAATGAACGGATATGACAAGTAGAATACAATGAGCAACGTGACTTCCAATATGGCGAATAAAACAAGATGGCGAATCACCTTTTTCTTTATAGCCCCCTCGATATTGGTATTCAGTATGAACGGGTATGAATAGTAGAATACAGTAAGCTGTGTGGCGTCATTTTGGATTCAATATGACGACCAAAACAAAATGGCGGCCAAAACAAAATTGCGGGAAATACAAAATAGCGGATACTTTTTTTTTAAATCAAATGAAACAAATGACAAGTATAGAATACAGTAAGTTGTGTGGCATCATTCTAAAACTTAACGGGGTGTGCACTTTTGGTTTTTCCAACTATCTTAGAACTTTTTGAAAAGATTTCTCGGGTCTAATTTGTTAAGATTATACTGGAAAATTGGTCCTGTGGACCTCAAGGGGCCGCACTTGTAGAGTTCTAATATACGACGTCCCTCACGGTTTGTTTATCATTCGTCTTGATACAGTGGCGGATTTACAAATTTGCCGCCAGTAAGCTATCAAATTTTTGCCGCCCGTACTGACCTCTGAAATTCGATACCCTAGTTCACAATCATATTAATAATTACAAAAACAACTACGTAACTACACTGTACAAAAACAATTTAAGTGTTGAAACATATTACACGTTGATTGAATTGTGCGAGTGGACCTAGTAACTAGGTACTAGGTACATGGAAAAAAAATATAGTAATGATTAATAAAAAAAGTGAATAAAAATTACTAATTTTAAATTGTAATATTGAAACGTAATATTTTACAGAGCGTTTAGTAATTTTTCATATACAGACGTTAGAGTGTTCAGTATACTGTAAGGGTATCCCAAATTGCTTGATTTGGGCAGTTTTCCCTATTTCCAGACCAGATAGAGAAAAACTGCCCTACGAGTCTAGAGCTCGATTTTGTGAAACATCGATTGGCGAAAACCGCATTTCAATATCTCTAACCGTTTCCGTGATATCGGCTAAATTTGACATTTGACCGATTTCGAAAAAACGTCGTAACTTTTTTATTTGTGGATATTTTTTCAAACGGTAAAAACTTTCTACAGGCACTTTTTGACGTATAATAAGATACATTTGTCCAAAAAAAATATCGCTTACCAATTGTTTGATATCAAGGTCAAATGTGTTATTTGAATATTGCAAATAGAAACCATAGTTGGCTTTTTTTATTTCTGTAAGACAAACATTTCTGAGCCAAATTTTCCGCCTCCTAAAATCTGCCGCGCTAGGCTTCTGTCTACTCAGCCTGCTGGTAAAACCGCCACTGTCTAGATATCTACTCGTATAGGTTATTTAAGGGAGGAGGCAGCTGCAACTATCAATGTATTCATGGTTTCAGGCATCCGTTTATAGATACAGTTGAGTGTAGCTAATGTCACAGGAAAAACCCGAAACTCTGTCTTTATATTTTCTCAGAAAATTAAGTGGCATTTATATTAATCCGGATTCCATCATTTAGTGTGCTTGATAAATATTTGCCACTTGCGAATACTTGATACATCGTGGGAATGGAGACAGCAAATAATTGTATACTCGAGAAGTTGATGCGTTCCCATATCTTGTTCATGTGACGAGACAATGAAACTACCTTGATAATTACAAGAACAGACATTTTACAAGTTTTGAGATTTGACATATATTTAAAACAATATGACACCCGATGACAGGAATTTGAACCACAAGTGCATTACATTTTGCATGCTATATTATATAGTATATGAACAAGTGAGGACATTTAGCATTGGGATAAAATACGGGCCGATTAGAATGCGCTATGACAAAAAATGTCTTTTAAAAATAGTTTAAAAGCAGTGTGATAGCCTTGAAGTAGAAAATTTTGTTAAAAATCTTGATTTCGATTTTTGGTATCATTACAATAACTTCTCTTGTTAAAAATGGCGAATTCGATATTACATTTGGTCTAATTTCCGTTCATCTGTCAATTCCCAATACTAATTATCTGCTAAATACACCGGTTGTGGGAACAATTACACACTTATTCAAGTGTGTAGGCTTTCACAACCGTTGTTGTTGTAAAACTTCTTGGCTTCCAGGCTTGTACGTCGCGGTCCATTGGTATTTACACCGAACGTTTCATCTACGACTACTGTAGACATTGTCAAAGGCGCTGCATCGTCTTTGATATCATTGGACCAAGACGTACAAGTCCGGAAGTCAAGAAGAATTACAATTACACACTTATTAATTTGGTCCTTGTAAAACGCACAAATTTTCTATTGCTGAATTTGTCAAGCACACGTTGTGGGATTCGGATTTTCATAGGAGACTCGAATCGAAGATTATATTTATTGCTCATAAGGAACAGAGGGGAACTTAAAAGGTGGAGAATGTAAAAAAATACTATTTATTCTAAATTCATTTCTTATGTTACTTTTTATATTGAGATATTTATTTGTCTATACTTGTTTTACCTTTAATTCATATTTTGTCTCATTGTTAACATCTGTTTCGTAGTTCCAATCTGCCACTTGAACTTTATTACATAATTCACTTGCTTTTTGTTCATATTCAGTCTTTAAATACTTTTTTAATTGTTCTTCACTAAGAGATGCAGCGACATATAATATAGTATACACTATAAAGATGAAAATTATCTGCAACTTAATTATTCACCGTCAATATTATCTATAATTTTTTTATGGATTTCAGGGGTAGATTTTATATATATTTCATATTAAACTATCAATATTACGGATGTAATGTCATTCAATTGTTTAATGTTTCATATTAGGATTTTTTTAAAGCTACGATAAATTGATATTTTTAAAGAAAGAATAAAAGTTTTTGTTTCATAAATATTGAAAAATTAGGGTCGCAGTGCCCAAACCCTGCTTAAAACCCACTCAATATTATAAAGATCGATTTGATATATTAATATAATATATAAAATAAATAAACAAAACACAATAAAATTTGATTTAATCAAGACGAAGTCTAAATACTTCTGATCTCAACGAGATTGAAAATTTAATTAAACTTGTCTGTTTCTTAAAAAACTCATAACAAAACAATGTTGTGGTCGACAATGCAGAGTATTAATGTTGTCTCAAAAAGACCCAACAATATGATAATTCTAAAACTAGACAAAATATTCATTCCAGTGTAGTATATTTTTTTCAATTTATGTAAATACTTACATTAAGTGTAGACTGCGGAGTACGTTTTGTAAAACAGAGTGTCATCTTTTATAGTAACAAATTATAACTATTGCAAATGCATGCGGCACCTACTTTGTACCAGTCCGCTGCACACGAGTCTGGTTTTGCTGTCAGATTGTCGGAGGATGGAAATGACGTCACAAGCTGACTGTTTTTAGTGGCTATTTTTCGTGCTTGATGCCTCGTCAACTTTGAGCAAGAACCAATCAGAAAAGAGTAAAAAAAATAAAATATAAAAAAATACTACTTTTAAAATTAATATTTAAAATTAATGAATAAAAAAATTTTCGGCAGCGTTCTATTAGTCTATTGCTCGTATGAATAAACAAAAAACATTAAAAATCACAAAACGAAACAGTATTTTGTCATGTGAGCGACATGGGCAAACATCATAAACCAACATGTCGTTATAGCGTATATTTTTGTTATTTGTGACAGTTTACAGTTAATAAATTAATAAAAACGCAATAAGGGGCCGTTCATTAATTACGCAAGGGTCATGAGGAGAAAGTGGTTCTCAAAATCTGTACATGCCCTTATCTCGGGGGTGGAGGGGTGTAAAAGCTATTCTTACGTAACATTTTATAAGGCGAAATGTGCGATTTCTAACAGAGAGTGAAGGATATGGAGTTTTACTTTTTATATTTCCCGCGTATTTATTGTATTTTTGTTCAATTGATATTTATTACATTTGCTAAATAATTCATACGTTTGCAGTTCGTAAGACTTTTCTACATGAGCAGTAGTAGCTGTACTATGATTGTTAGAAAGATTCATTGCTAAAATGCTAAATTAGAAAAATATTTTTTTTATCCGCTGTCACCGTCGGGACTCAAACCCGAATCTTTCCACTTTCGCGGCGGAATGACACTTCAGTTACTCTACGGTGCGTTATCTCAACAGTTAATTGACTGTGGATATTTTTTTAATTTAGCATTGTAACAATGAATGTTCTAACAAACATGATATTTATTATTGAGCAAAAATTAAAAAAAAACCCGAGTCGCAGTGCCAAAACCCTGCCGATAATATAGTGTATTTGCTTATAAAGGCAGTGTGGCTTTATTACGCGAACTAAGTTGGTTTTGGGACATAATAAAAAGAAATTGAACCCCTTAATACACCCCTTACAATAATAATTTTATTAGTTATCAATCCAACATCTGCACCAAATTAAATACGACCTTCAGTAAGTAAATTCGTATACGCAAACTAGTGTTCTCATAAAATTTGTAAGTCCGGTCCTGTCGGGCCGATTTACTTATAATTTTAGGAGCACTTTGTAATTGCTACTAAAGGATTAAATTTAAATTTTGAAATGATTCTGAGAATTTTTTCGGTTTTTGGGGCCCAAAAAGTTTTTTCAACCCCTAAAAACCACCCTCAAAATGACCCGATTGGGCCCATTTTAAATAGGCTTTGTGATGGATTCCAACATGTATGCCAAATTTCGTTAAAATGAATTAACTCCTTCGAAAATTATTGTCCACACATATATACAGGGTGTCTCACTGAACGTTGGCTAACATGGGTAACTTTGTTATTAGTGGAGATAGAAAGTCGGTTAAATAGGCAAAGTAGTGCAGAAAATTGGGCTCATTAACATCCCGTCGAAAAAACAATTGAATTTTGACACCCTATGAATTTATTCAGAAAATAGTGAAAATTGCCATTTATGAAAACTGGCCATAACTTTTTAGTGTATTTGCCATATGGCAACATACACTATTGGCGTTGGTCGGATGGCGGGACCTAGGGGTCGGACCAAAATTTCTCGACGTTTCATAACCTCCTAAATACTTCGGCACCATTTTTAAAAATGTTTATATATATATATATATATTTATATACATATATATATATATATATATATTTATATACGTATATATATATATATATATATATATATATATATATATATATATATATATATATATATATGTGCGGGCAATAACTTTCGAAGGAGTTAATTCATTTTAACGAAATTTGGCATACATGTTGGAATCTATCACCGCACGAAGCCTATTTAAAATGGGCCCAATCGGGTCATTTTAAGGGTAGTTTTTAGGGGTTGAAAAAAGTTTTTGGGCCCAAAAATACCGAAAAAATTCTCAGAATCGTTTCAAAATTGAAATTTAACCCTTTAGTAGCAATTAAAAAGTGCTCCTAAAATTATAAGCAAATCGGCCCGACAGGACCGGACTTACAAATTTTATGAAAACACTAGTTTGCGTATACGAATTTACTTACCGAAGGTCGTATTTAATTTGGTGCAGATGTTGGATTGATAACAATATTTCAACTAATAAGATTATTATTGTAAGGGGTGTATTAAGGGGTTCATTTTTTTTTATTTTGTCCAAAAACAAACTTAATTTCATTTAATAAAGCCACAATACCTGTATTAGCAAATACACTATATTGTCGACAGGATTTTGGCACTGCGACCCGGATTTTTTATTTATAAAGATATTTGAAAATTTCATTAACCATTTTTTGATAACTTTTTAAGGTCTTTTCAGTGGCGTAGGTTTAATTTTTTTATTTCCACTACATAATGAGATATTGACATGAACTTTGGTTTTTCTTATGGACGGCATTTTTGATTTTCAGATATTCGAATTCTACTTATTTTTCTGAATAATTTGACATACCATATCTTATATCTAAACCAATCAGAAGCTACAAAACTGACAAAAATAGCTTTCTGGCGTTATCAAAGTGTGCCGTGTAAAACGAAATTTGTTGAAACAAATACATATCGACAGGTTAACAATCTGTCTAGCGATCGCTACAGTTTTGCTAATTCATATCGTTTGGTTTACTCTCTAAGATGGCTCAAGCATTCTCAAATTTTGAGAAACAGGCTATTTTTGCGCATACATTCAGCGTAACAAAAATACCACGTGGGATCAAGCAGAATATTTGAACCTTTATCCAGAAAGGCGACAGCCTTATTTAATAACTTTTAGGAACTTTTCTCCATTAATTTCAACGTTTGCTATACCTAATTCTTCTTCACAGTGTTGAATATTGCCTTTTTTCTTTGAAAATGAACCGTATACCTTTAAATTTCTATTTAAGTTCCTAAAAGTTATTGAATAAGGCTGTCGCCTTTCTGGATAAAGGTTCAAGTATTGTGCTTGAGCCCACGTGGTATTTTTGTTACGCTGAATGTATGCGCAAAAATAGCCTGTTTCTCCAAATTTGAGAATGTTTGAGCCCTCTTAGAGAGTAAACCAAACAAAATGAATTAGCAAAACTGTAGCGATCGCTCGACAGATTGTTAACCTGTCGATATGTATTTGTACACGGCACACTTTGATAACACCAAAAAGCAATTTTTGTCAGTTTTGTAGCTTCTGATTGGTTTAGATATAGGATATGCTATGTCAAATTATTCAGAAAAATAAGTAGAATTCGAATATCTGAAAATCAAAAATGCCGTCCATAAGAAAAACCAAAGTTCATGTCAATATCTCATTATGTAGTGGAAATAAAAAAATTAAACCTACGTGACCCATTTATGGGGGGGAGGGAGGTCTTCAAAATACTACGCTCAGTCACAGGAGCGGGGGGGTGGCTTAGATTTTTGTCACGTAGTCAGAGAAATCTCGCGCTTTTTCGACTTTTTCTACATAAGTTTGTCTTTTTTATAATAATAATAATAATAATAATAATTTATTAATCCAGTAGATCATATAGATATAGGACATGTCATATATTTAATTGACTAGTAATTATAAGTATGCTTGCAGTCTTATGCAATAAACGCATTAATAAAGACGTATGTGAGCCAAATTATTATTATTTGTTTCACTTTCTGCCTGCGAAATGATTAAAAATCATATTGATCAATACTACGTAAAAACTTAAGTGGAGGGGGGGTCTGGGCATATACTACGAGTGGTCACCGAGGGGGGGGGAGGGGTCGAAAAATCTTAAAAAATAGGTCACGTAGTATGGGTATGTTCCCTTAGTTATATTTAAACGTGTTAATTACTAACGGAGCAAACTTAAATACTATAAACAGGCAGAACGGACAATCGGACAATAATTCACAACTTCAATAATATCATATACGCAGAAAATCACAAATGACTTATTTACTAATATAATACTATTTTAATAGTTACTAACGGAGCAAACTTAAGTACTATAAACGGACAGAACGGACAATCAAACAATAATTCACAACTTCAATAATACCATATACGCAGAAATCACAAATTACTTATTTACTAATATAGTACTATTTTAATAGTTACTAACGGAGCAAACTTAAGTACTATAAACGGACAGAACGGACAATCAAACAATAATTCACAAGATGCCGATTTAGACTACGGAACAAAAAACAGATACGTCTATATCCTTCAAATACCGGAACAGAGAGATTTGTTATTTTATTGTTGTTTATTATCCCACGAAACCGTCACCTAGCAAACATTCATTACTCAACAATGTCAGGCTTTATTGTTCGTTGCTAAGTGAGGCATTATATCGTAGTAGCCACGGATATCAGAAAAATACAATACCGAATCACAGCTGCCTATAACTGTTTAGATATAATTAAATTATTAACTATTTATTTAATTAACTATTAAGGTTATACTATATATTCTTGTGACATATGGGCATAATGTCACAATATATATATATATATATATATATATATATATATATATATATATATATATATATATATATATATATATATATATATATAATATATATATACAGGGTGTCTCAACTGACGTTGGCTAACATGGGTAACTTTGTTATTAGTGGAGATAGAAAGTCGGTTAAATGGGCAAAGTAGTGCAGAAAATTGGGTTCATTAACGTCCCGTCGAAAAAACAATTGAATTTTGACACCGTATGAATTTATTCAAAAATAGTGAAAATTGCCATTTATGAAAACTGGCTATACCTTTTTTATTTATGAAGATATTTGAAAATTTCATTAACCATTCTTTGATAACTTTTTAAGGTCTTTTCAGTGACGTAGGTTTAATTTTTTTATTTCCACTACATAATGAGATATTGACATGAACTTTGGGTTTTCTGATGGACGGCACTTTTGATTTTCAGATATTCAAAATCTGCTTATTTTTCTGAATAATTTGACATAGCATATTCTATATCTAAACCAATCAGAAGCTACAAAACTGGCCAAAATAGCTTTTTGACGTTATCCATACCGATCGAAGTGTGCCGTGTAAAATAAAATTTGTTGAAACAAATACATATCGACAGGTTAACAATCTGTCGAGCGATCGCTACAGTTTTGCTAATTCATTTTGTATGATTTACTCTCTAAGTTGACTCAAGCATTCTCAAATTTGGCGAAAAAGGCTATTTTTGCGCACACATTCAGCGTAAAAAAAATTCCACGTGGGCTCAAGCAGAATACCTGAACCTTTATCCAGAAAGGCGACAGCCTTATTCAATAATTTTTAGGAACTTAAAAAGAAAAGGTGTACGGTTCATTTTCGAAGAAAAAAGGCAACATTCAACACTGTGAAGAAGAATTAGTTTTAGCAAACTTTGAAATATACGTATACGTATATAAATATATATGTATATATATATATATATATATATATATGTATATATATATATATATATATATATATATATATATATATATATATATATATATATATATATATACTAGCTGACCCGGCGAACTATGTTCCGCCTTATTAAGTTCAATTTTTTATTAGGATTTTAATAGTTAGGATTCTTTCATTACTCACTCACTCCGTTCGTTCGACCGATTTTATAATTATTTGTTTCAATACTCGCTCACTCACACTGTTCGTTCGCTCGAATTTATAATTATTTGTTTCATTAGTCACTCACTCACTCCGTTCGTTCGCCCGAATTTATAATTATTTGTTTCATAACTCACTCACTAACTTCGTTCGTTCATTCGAATTTATAATTTTATTATTTGTTTCATTACTCACTCACTCACTCCGTTCGTTGGCTCAAATTTATAATTATTATTAGTTTCATTACTTACTCATCACTTCGTTCGTTCGCTCGAATTTATAATTACTATACATGAAAGTTATAGTATACTACAATTATTATATTCGATTGCCATCTTGTGGATCTGTGGATGGAACAGAATAATATAAAAATCGCGATTAAAAATCAGGGGCTGATCATATAAGGGTGAAAATTTAGAATTAAATGTATTTTTCAATACGGAATCATGAAAGAATAAAAACAAATAATTTTGTTCAAAAAATAAAAAAAAATGTTTTGGGGTGGACCACCCTTAACATTTAGGGATATGAAAAATAGATGTTGGCCGATTCTCAGACCTACCCAATAAGCACACAAAATTTTATCAAAATCGGTTCAGCCGTTTCGGAGGAGTTTGCGAACAAACACCGTGACACGAGAATTTTATATATTAAATATATATACTCGTATGTGTGTGTGTGTGTGTGTGTGTGCGGGTAATAACTTTCAAAAGAGTTAATTAATTTTAACAAAATTTGGCCCACGCGTTGAAATATATCACCGCAAGAAGCTTATTTAGACTGGGCTTAATCGGACCATTTAAGGGTAGTTTTTAGGGGTTGAAAATTGTTTTTGAGCCCCAAAATACCAAAACAATTCTCAGAATTGTTTCAAAATTGAAATTTCACCCTTTAGTAGCAATTAAAAAGTGCTCCTAAAAAACAGGACCAGATTTACAAATTTTTTGAAAACACTAATTTGCAGATAGTGACTTATTTATTGAAGGGTGTATTTAATTCGGTGTAGAAGTTATACTGATAAAAATATTGCAATTGAGAAAAAAAATATTTGTATCGGGTGTATTAAGGGGTTAAAATTTTTATTTTGCTTAACAACACACTTTATGTTAGCATAATAAATCCGGACTGCCTGCATAAGCAAATACACTATATTGTCGGCAGGGTTTTGGCACTGCGACCCTAGTTTTTCTATAACGTTATGAAACGCGGGGAACTCAATGAATAAAATGAAATGTAAGTAGAGTGCCCCATACCTCTAATCCTTGTAAGATGTCGTTTATTTTCTATTTTTTTGGCGCCTTGATGAAGGAGTGTTTTTAGATTTTTTTGAAAAAAAGGAAGTTGTACAATTTGACGCTTTTTATACATCGAAGCTGAGCAGCTTCAGATGTATATTAATTTATATGTAAGTTTTACGTTATCTTCGACAGTTGTGAAGTGATTTTAATGATTTTTTTTTTATTTAATAGTGCATACCTTCAGGATAAAGTCTCTTATTTTCTATAAATCGATTCAATCGTTATTTTTTTGTATGTAATCTAGTTTATAGTTTAGAAATCAAATATTTAAAAAATAAGTCATTTAATATTTAAGATACAGGCTACGTATTTTAATTCCACTAAAATGTGAAGAATAAAGAGTCAGGAAAAGGACGAAAATAATAAATAAAATTTTGACGTCGGCGCCAATGTAATAAAAGAAGATATGAAAAAAGATTTTGTAATTAGAAAAATTTTATTATTTTCTTCCATTTAGTTGCCTTTTTGAAGGAGATTCGAAATTTTTAAAAGTTGTTTTAATAATCCAATCTGACGAACTCAGCGGCTAAACGCCCCATTTATGTTATCAATATGCGTCACGTTATTCTGTTTTTGGCAAGTGATACCTGTTCTTCTAAAAACAGTTGTACTTCGATATCTGTCCTACTGGTTCTATCTGTCAGCTGCAAGCACTATTATCGAATATTAAAAAATTAAGAAATGTTTGTACATAGTTTCGAAACTTTCTTATTTGGGGTACACAACAAACCAAAACGTTACTTAAATTTAAAATTAGAGTAAAAATAGGGTCTTCATTCTTTTTTCAAACGTTATTTGATATTGAAATTTTGTCAATAAATATGATATTTTCAATTTCTCTATTTAGAATGCTTAATTTAGACTTAATTACTGAACAATGATAAATTTAACCCTTTCATCAACTGAGATTATGGATATTAAAGCTTTATTTATATAAAGTTTAGATACGATCCTAAATGTGAGATTTTAATATATTATGACGGAATTTTATGGAATACTAGCCGCTCACCGTGGCTTCGCCCGCGATTTTATTAGTTTTGATTCTTTCATTACTCACTCACTCCGTTCGTTCGTTCGAGTTTATAATTATTTGTTTCATTACATACTCACTCACTCCGTTCGTTCGCTCGAATTTATAATAAAAAGTATCCTATGTCCTTTCTAATACCTCTAAGAATATGTGTACAAAATTTCATGATAATCAGTTGAGTAGTTTTGGCGTGACAGCGTGACAAACAAACTTACATTCATATTCATAATATTATTAGGGATTGAATTCTCATCTAATATATTATTATATGATGAAATAATAAATTATCATTTATATTTATTATTTATTAATTACATGAACTAGATAAAACTATATGTAATTAGGGACTTTGAAATAAATACATCCACTTTTCTCTATAGCTGTTATATCATGCTTCAAAATAAAACTAGAGATCTTAAAAGCAAACTTAAAATTCTTTTAACAATCAGATATATATTATCAAAATAACTGTACTTTATTCAGTAAAAATGTAAAAATATAGAGTACATTTTTAGACCAGGGTAGATACTAGATAGCTTTGAAAATGGTAAAAAGTGAAAGAAAATTATTGTAGGATGAAACCCATTGGAAAAGGTAGAGAATATAACAAAAATGAAAGGAAAAATAAATTACGGTCGATCTGAGCCCTTCATATATAATATTCTCCCAAAATTTGGATTCAATCTGCTCATCTGTCTGACCTATATCGTGTTCACAGAAAAACCGAGCAACAAACAGATAAACAGACATTTTCCAAAAATATGTTTTTTGGGTTCAGAGGGCCTCAAAAGGAAAAAATATTGTAATATTTTCAAACGTGAATTTTTACCTAAATTAGTACCATTCCCCACTAGTGGGCTGGAATGGTAAGTTGTAAGTTGCCATTCAAAAAATACGCTGACGTATAATAATATAGGAAATGTGGATGACGTCACAAATCTGTTAACAGTGTAATATCGTAGATGGGCAAAAATTTAAATAAAATTATGTGTTCGGGACTTTTTTCCCCAGTTTTGTATTTTTCAATATAATATTCCAAGTCTTATACACATTTTGTATCAGTAAAATGGCATACCTAGATTGGCTCCATCTCTAAAAGTAATGGGTTGATCTTTGAATTGAATTTGGTATTCAATATGTCCAATTTCATGATGAATAAAGATAAAATCTCCTGCAGTAACGTCTGCACACATTTTAATTCTATAAAAAAACCGAATATAAAGACATTTTTAAAAGCATTATTGATAAAGTGTCTTCATATTTTGTTATTACCTAAAATCTTCCCCATTACAAAAATCCCAAGATGTTGCATGACAGACAACCTCCCTATCAGGTTTCGTAATCATTGCTTTTGGACCATACGACATGGCAACTGAATTAAAACCCAAAGATTGATAGAATTCGTCTGCTTTTTCGAACATTTGTTTTACAGTGTAATTTTGCTCTTCTAGCTGGATGGAAATATCCGGTTGATCGGATTCTGGGTAAGGAATACAACACATTTCTGCCAAATTTTCTAAACTCGCTCCCCATGTATTACCTAAAGAATACAATATTTTAAATAGTAATATATCCTATTTCAGGACCGCTTGTGACAATAATTGTAACTTTTTAAATAATTACTAAACAGACCTAATAAGTGTACTGGAATCAAAGTTTCATTGCTTTGTATAAGATTTTCAAATTTTTTCTTCAGTGTTCTGAGTATGTATTTATGAATTTCATCATAAAGAGGTTTGATTTGATTCCATATTTCAAGCAAATTCTCTAAGAAATTTGGTGTTTCAAATTCGTCTCTCCACCGTTCACCTACATCGTTGTAACCTTAAAAGTGAAAAGTTGAAAATTTAATGCTTACATTAGAATTTCATATTTGTATTTAAATATTTCATTGATTTGCTACGCTAAGCCATTGTAATCATTTAGGAAAGATATAATTTTTAGCTTTTATATTTGCAGTGTTTGATGATGCATGATGGGCGTGTATATGTCAGATGGTAAATAAAACAACCAATTAACAAATATTATTGGAAGAATATTTGTTAAAAAATAGATAGGTATGTAGTTGATGCTTCCTTTAGTACAGTATACAACTATCCGTCTATTTTTGTAATTATTCTTAACATAACGAACTCTCCACTAAAAAAAGATTTGTGTTCTTGTAATATTCTGACACTTTAAAAAGATGCAATGTCATTGCCAACAAAAACAATAAGAACATGTTATTATTAATTACCACCTAGAAGCTCAAGAGGGCTGTAAAATATTACGACATATTAATGAAGATCTAGCCTCGGAATGCATACGAAGGCTAAAAATAGTCAAAGCAGCTAAGAATACTTACAAAAAGATTGTAGCGTTTTTTTCAAATACTGATATTTCCTTTGTCATTACCAAAATAATAATGTTTTTATTATACCTTTTTTTTAATGCATAGTGTGGAGACCTGTGTCAAGGATAGTTATATAAGAGTATAATGTAATATTATTTTATACATTTTTCATTAAATAAATGGTTAATTATTATTAGACCGTGATCGAGTGCGTTTCATTAAAATCGTAAGGTACCACAAATTGGCGACGAGGATTATTTCGAACCTCTCAAACAGTATCACAGGTAAGAGGACAAGGGCTGTTAATTTAGCTATTCAATAGAAACATTTTCATTTACTTTTCATAATAGTCATTGCATTGTCAAATGTACAATTAATTCCGATACTCCAAATGGATATCGAGGAAGGGCTGTGAGCACCAAATGAATGTACAATTAATTCCGATACTCCAAATGGATATCGAGGAAGGGCTGTGAGCACCAAATGAATGTACAATTAATTCCGATACTCCAAATGGATATCGAGGAAGGGCTGTGAGCACCAAATGAATGTACAATTAATTCCGATACTCCAAATGGATATCGAGGAAGGGCTGTGAGCACCAAATGAATGTACAATTAATTCCGATACTCCAAATGGATATCGAGGAAGGGCTGTGAGCACCAAATGAATGTACAATTAATTCCGATACTTCAAATGGATATCGAGGAAGGGCTGTGAGCACCAAATGAATGTACAATTAATTCCGATACTCCAAATGGATATCGAGGAAGGGCTGTGAGCACCAAACAAAAGAGAGGGCAGAGAGCACTCAAAAGAACAGAATATCTGTAAATAATGTTATATTTTGTGTCACACATGCACGTATCTATTAATCATCATAAATTTAAAAACAGAATTTCAGAACATATTAGTGACATAAAGAACTTTAATAATCATAAATCAAGTTTCGCCTTCCATATAACAGATAAAGAACATTCGTATGATTGCAATAATTTTTTCAAAATTTTACATAAATTACAAAAAGGGTTAATTCTAAACGAACTAGAAAAATTTGAAATAGTTAAAAATAATATGTGTTTAAATACAGAAAAGAATTTAAATCTTATCTTTAATAAAACAGAAAATAATACCTTATATAAACAGATTATAAATTATTATAACTTATGTCATTGATTGTTTGACTTTCCGTAACCTTCTATAAAAATGATCAGCCATTGTGACAATTCAATTTTTAAATTTTAACAGTCTAATTTAAGACGTTAATATAATATAAGTACTAGGTGCTATCCGCGATTCTGCTCCCGATTAAGATGAAGCGCGGCAGCGACAACAGTAGAGCCATCGACTCCACCCGGCGCCCTCTATTGGCAAGTTACACCAAATGGATAGCATAAAGAAAGAAAAAAAAACATATTTGTGCCAACTTTTTATTAACTTTTATTAACCTCAAACATACTGACATCAATTTTATAAATATACAGATAACGTAGAGATTACATAATTGTATAGCACGATATACATTAACCTATTTTTTTGTTTGTTTCGGCTTTTAGCGTGAGCATTAAATTAAATCACATAGTAACTTTGAAACATCACTAGTACTGCCTTTAGATGTCTTATTTGTTAACAAAAAAAAAAAAAAGAACGAATAGTATCAGATGCTTCCTGTACGTCAACGTTAATATGGCACTGATTAGATGAGATTGAAAAAAATGCCTTGCACCTTAAAACAATAGATATCACGGATGTCATATAGAAAAGGAACTTAGCTGGTGCATAGTTACGCGAAGTAATCTATAATTTACCTAAAGCAATATGTTCATTTAATGAAGAAAAGAACGGTGTTTTTAAAACGCTTATATCGATAAGTTGTCTGAATAGTTCTCTCCTAAACAGAATTATGCATTTGAACGAGACGTGTTGTGTTTCGAGATATGAGACAAAGCTATCGGATGGTAAAAAACGCATTCAAATCAGTTCAGCAGTTATCGCGTTTTAATATATACAAACACACAAAGTGATTTAAATGGGAATTCCCACAGTCCGGTTATGCCGACTTTTGTCCAATATTCAGAATTTCATTGTTTATGTCTTCATGAACTTAAATCATCAATCGAAATTAATTCACCGGATTTTTCATACGGAATGTACCTTAGCGTCTGCACTAAAAGTCGGAAACGTTATTGTGAGATTGTCCATATCTAGAGATCCTTACGTAAAGTTAGTAAAACAACCTCTGAGAAAAGTTCCAATATCTGTAGAATCACATGTCTAAAATAAATTGATTAAAGCATTGCCAATACGAAACATTAAAATTCTTTAGCATTTTGCTTCAGCACTGTCTCAAATTCAATTAACATCCTGAGTTAAATAAACAAATAAAAAGAGTGAACCTGTGTTCTAGTATTTAATTACGAATAACTGACATAATACGCACTGACTCAGTGAAACATAAAGTTAGTGTAGAAATTAACAGTTAATATGGAACGGAAAAAAAGTACTTAATATTATAATTCAGTTAACATGGTTGATAACATTGTTTTTGTACACATAAGTCTCTACAACAGATCTGTGACTAATAGTAGTTATCGAAATACCTCTCATGGCCTTATCTGTAAAGCCCAATTTTCAATATTAAACTGCAAGTATATAACGACATTAAAGATAAAATGAATATTTATTTTTGTTGAAATATTTAATTGTAATTTGTATTTTTCAAACTGTATTATTTTTGTACTATGTATTTCTGATCATGCAATATTATGAAATTACGCAACATCTAGATATTATAAAAGTCGATGAAAAAAAATTGTTTTTGTTCAATTCTTGTTAATTCTTTTCATGTATTCTTTTTAATAAATATTCTAAAAAAAAAAAAATTTTTTTTTGATTAACGACCAGAAATCAGTGGTACTTTATTAACAAAACAGTAAACATCTGTAAAAGATTTCAATGTTATTTTTATCAAATTCTTTATATCATTCAACTATGATACTTATGAACATAGCGCACCATCAATTCTAGAACTACCTCTTGTTTTTTCTACCTAATAAAAACAGACAAAAATATTTTTTTTTCTTTTTAGAGGGGAACTGTCTGTTATGGGTCCAGTGCTACTGAGAGGTAATCGAATTGTCATACCTTCGTCTTTAACAAAACCTGTTATACGTAACGATCACAATTTGTAAGTCCCGTACAAGATCCTATTTTGTGTGGCGTTCTAGGCTGCGTGTTTGCGCCCATACATAGTAAACCCTAGGTTGCAAGTATTTTGATTTGAAAAAAAAAATAGAACAAATACCATATACTACCAAGTGTTCTCAATTACTATATACAAAATGAATTTAAAGTCAAAAAGTAGATCAACAAATAAATTGAAATTCTATTTATTTATAACAAATGGATAAAGATTGTATTCAGATATTCAGGTTATAATTTGGTTTACTATTTCATGCATGTTTGGATTAATTTGTTAAATGGTTACAAGAAAATCATGAGGTAACGAGACTCAACGTTCGTTACTAGTATAATATGAATTATTCACTTTAAGTACCAAAAAGCAAGATAATAATAATAATAATATTATAATCATAACCAAATAATCGCTCGAAACGAGCCAATCAGTTCGGTCGGTAATGTCGCGTGAATACAACTCGAGTTAGTAATATAGTCTCGAGTCGATTCGAATTACTCCGACTTTCGAGTTAACCCGGTTTGGAACGTCGAGTTATCCATCACTAATAAAATAACATAAAAAAAAATGTTTTTTACTCTAGCACACAAATTTGAATCTTTATCCAAGTAGATATTTTGTGGTTACCTTAATTATCCAATATGACATTGAAACAAATAATTTAGTAGTTATAGAATATTATAGAATGTCAACTAAGCTCTTGATATTAATTCACACAAAACATAGTTGAGCAGCGATTGAATAAATTAGATTTCAAACATAAATATGAATAACATGATGACTATTATAAACCATCAATTTCAAAATAAATTTTAAAATATCGAAAACGATTTATGGTAGACTTCAATTTCCACCTCAATGAAACATCTTAACAAATAAACCTTAATAGCTATATCATTTTTATTTCGTCTTTAATTATACCCTGTACTAATTTATTTTGTTTTAATTTAATTTGCTTGGGTTAGTCCACTTGAATTATCGTCGAAGTGAATTTAGGTAAACAAAACCAAAAACAAAAAGGAAAAGATAGAGAAGACAGGCTAAGAGGGTCTAAAGACAGTAACATAAAACAGGGAACAGATAGTCATAACACAAAACATGAGTACTTCAAATAAGCTAGAAAACAGGTAGGTACTGAAATGAAGTTAGCATTAGAAAGGACGGAAAAATATTCAAGCGAAACATTGCCCATGTCAAGAAACGACCGGAGGAATCAGAGCTCTCATAATAAATCCCAGTTCCTGCCAAGCCAACAGAAGACGTCATTCCGGACCAACACTGGAAGAACAGGTTTCCGACAAAGAAGAAAACGCCTCATCAAGAAAAAAAGAAGCTTCATCACTCAAGTCGAAAAAGAAGAAGGGAATGTGGAGACCTGTGTCAAGGATAGTTATATAAGAGTATAATGTAATATTATTTTATACATTTTTCATTAAATAAATGGTTAATTATTATTAGACCGTGATCGAGTGCGTTTCATTAAAATCGTAAGGTACCACACATAGAAATATCAATAGTTTGTATTAAAACAAAACATTGTTTTTAAACCGCTTATGCAACGCCTAAAAGATAAAATGTACTTGTTACATAATGTTTCTTTTTTTTTTATTTTTGCAAAATTCTTGTGCAAAATTAAAAACGAAATAATTTTTATTCAGTATTCGGACGGCTTGGTGTTTCCCTTCTTATAATTTCCCTTTTTTAATTATTTGTGTTTGCTTAGTTCCTTTTTTAGATAAATTGAAATGTATT
Organism: Venustoraphidia nigricollis; assembly: GCA_034508555.1. Lineage (NCBI taxonomy): Eukaryota > Metazoa > Arthropoda > Insecta > Raphidioptera > Raphidiidae > Venustoraphidia > Venustoraphidia nigricollis. The sequence continues at coordinate 195,120 of JAVRKA010000073.1, forward strand.
AAAATACTATTTTGCTTTTTGTGAGAAATTTTTACTGTGAACTATTTTTGTGATTTGTTCTAAAGATTGCCAAACTATATTTTTATATCGGTATACCGTTAAATATATTCATTTTTTATTTTAAACTGTATGTTTGTTTTTTTTGCGTATAATTGATCGTATCCTTCTATTTAGTTACGTTAAGTAAAACAACAATCAATTACTTAACGTACTTTTTTTTAACGTTACTTTTTTAAAAATGTTTTTTTTTTCTAAATTCATTTCTTACAGGCTGATTTTTTTTTAAATAATTGTTTTTTATTAGTCTTGTATGGAAATCACCTTGCCATACCATTTCGACGGTCCAAAATACCCGCCATACCCCCTCAAACATGTCACTTTTACATAATAATCATCATATTTACACTGTACCATAAACTGACCACGATTTAACTGCCATACAGAAAGAAATGGTTTTTCGAATTTTGAAAACTGACATGTTTGAGGGGGTATGGCGGGTATTTTGGACCGTCGAAATGGTATGGCAAGGTGATTTCGGTACAAGACTAATAAAAAACAATTGTTTAAAAAAAAATCAGCCTGTAAGAAATGAATTTAAAAAAAAAAAAAAAAACATTTTCAAAAAAGTATGGCGGGCCTAAACACCCACCGGAGAAGTATGGCATATAGCGATCGCCGGGTTTTTTTTTTGTTTAAATAACGATAAATTGAAGAAATTTTGTGAAAGAAATTGCTTGGCACCTCCGGATTTTCAAGCAATTTCAATTAATTATTCTGCCATTGCGTCCCGCGCCCCACCGGTAAGAACATCATTTTCCTCTCACTTATTACGTATATGAACCCCCCTAAAAGCGCCATACTGTAAGAAATGACTTACCAAAATGTGTCACCATCTCCCGGTCTAAAGAGAGTATCTTAGATACAAGAGATTCCTCAATCGTTAAGTATCTACATCTTATTTAGTAGTAAAATAGGAATTGTGCTTAAGTTGACATATTTTTTGTATTGAGGTAAATATCATAAAATTGAAAGGTGATATAAAATAAAACTAAAAATACTTACTTAAATTGTTAATTTATGCGACACAAAACACGGGTTTTAATGGTCTAGAGAAAATAATAATAGTAACAAAAAAGAAATAGTTACTAACATGTATATTTTGGTAAGATGACATACGTCAGCATAAGATGGCGGCACATCATTATCTATAGGCTACAGAGGTAAAATTGAGTAGGAATACAAAATTAATCAACGCAGTTTAGTACATATGAAAGATTCATTTAAATAAAATACAATTTCATGTACTTTTTCTATTATCAGTGTATAATTCGCACCTAAACTGTTCCGTTGATGGGATAGCCAGCACACAATGTATGCCACCATCGGGAACACAATTGCCAACATATCCAATGCTCCCCTGGTTTAGATTTCCTGCACAAATCATTGCAATAAATGCATGGGTCATCAGAACTATCATCTTCATCGCCGTGTGTAAATTATTTTGGTTCATTTTCTGCATCCTCCTCTAGAATAACACCCTTTACTTCCTTTCGACCACGTAAGGTTCTGCGATTTTCACAGTCTTTTTAGTGTATTTGCCATATGGCAACATACACTATTGGCGTTGGTCGGATGGCGGGACCTAGGGGTCGGACCAAAATTTCTCGACGTTTCATAACCTCCTAAACACTTTAGCACCATTTTTAAAAATGTTATATATATATATATATATATATATATATGTATATATATAATATATATATATATATATATATATATATATATATATATATATATATATATATATATATATACATATATATGTGTACGGGCAATAACTTTCGAAAGAGTTAATTCATTTTAACGAAATTTGGGCCACGTTTTGAAATCCATCCCTCCCAGAAGCCTATTTAAAATGGGCGTAATCGGGCCATTTTAAGGGTAGTTTTTAGGGGTTGAAAAATGTTTTTGGGCCCCAAAATACCGAAAAAATTCTCTAATCGTTTCAAAATTGACGTTTAACCCGTTAGTAGCAATTAAAAAGTGTCCCTAAAATTTTAATAAAATCGGCCCAACAGGACCGGACTTGCACATTTTTTGAAAACACTAATTTGTAGATAGTGACTTATTTATTGAAGGGTGTATTTAATTCGGTGCAGACGTTAGATTGATAATAATATTGCAATTAAGAAAAAAAATGTTATTTTAAGGGGTGTATTAAGGAGTCAAATTTTTAATTTTGCCCAAAAACCAACTTAAGTTCGCATAATAAAGCCATACTGCCTGTATAAGCAAATACACTATATTGTCGGCAGGGTTTTGGCACTGCGACCCGGGTTTTTTTAATTGTATCTGCGCTTTTTAGTGTATTTGCCATATTATGGCAACATACAGTATTGGCGTCAGTCGGACCGCAGGATCTAGGGATCGGACCAAAATTTCTCGACGTTTCATAGCCTTCTAAACATTTTGGCACCCTTTTTGGAAAAATATATATATATATATATATATATATATATATATATATATATATATATAATTACAGAAAGTTCAGCTCCTTATTTTTAATTAAAATAAATAGTTGAAAGGATATTTTATGGAGCAGAAACGTTGTGTTAAACAAAATAAATATTGACTAATTTATCTGCTCCATAAAATATCCTTTGAACTATTTATTTTATATATATATATATATATATATATATATATATATATATATATGTGTGTGTGTGTGTGTGTGTACGGGCAATAACTTTCGAAAGAGTCAATTCATTTTAACGAAATTTGGCGTGCATGTTGGAATCCATCACCGCACGAAGCCTATTTAAAATGGGCCCAATCGGATCATTTTAAGGGCGGTTTTTAGGGGTTGAAAAAAGTTTTTGGGCCCAAAAATACCGAAAAAATTCTCAGAAGCGTTTCAAAATTGAAATTTACTCCTTTAGTAGTAATTAAAATGTGCTCCCGAAATTTGAAAAAAAGGCGGCCTGCCAGGACCAGATTTACAAATTTTATGAAAACCTGGTTTTATTTCATTCATGATGAACTTCCTGTAAGAATTTGAATCCACTGATTTTTTTTTTTGCTGTTTCTTACCCGTCTTGTAGAAGTTGATTTAAAATTTTCTGTGGATGCCATAAGCCGCCCCATTGTTTTCTGTTTCACGACTTCTATAGCCTTGGTCATGTCTTTTTCTGACCATATATTTCTTGTGGACGTCCGTTTATAGTTGCCGGGTATACTAAATGGAAATAGAATGAAAATTTTAAGATATTTTGTAGGTGCACACTTCTAGGTAACATGACATAGTATGTCAACTTAAGCTAACGTCTGCTATGTCATTTTACCTAGAAGGGAAAGAAAAATGTTACGCTATCTTGCAACTAAAATTACGATCTTATGCTCATTGTTTTGCAGCATTCATAATACACAATGTTCCCAGACCATACCTGAAATACTCAAATATAATGAAAAACTTACCTGACAAATATTTTCGGCACACATGTATCAATCAAAATATTTTTTAACTACAATATTATAAAAAATCACACCACATCTAAACAAACACAAACTGTTGATCATACTAGACTGGGGTAGTGTTGGAATCCGTTAGCGAATGCGTGAACATCGTTTTTACACTTTAAACAACAGTATTTGAAATGATATTAGTACTATGTCATCTTACCTAACTATGTCGTTTTAAGCACATTTCCCCCATGCTTTAGCACTATGCCTCGAGATTTCTTTATATTTTATAACCTTCATAACTTACTTTTCCAGTAACCAGTAGTTTTATATAGTAATACGATAGGACCTATATATTCATGAAAAATGTTTACAAACCATTAGCTTTCGCTGCTTCGTTTGCAAGCTTTATGTATTCCTTAAAATGGCTTCTTATTTTTTTCCCCGTCTGGTTGTTCCATTCAGTCCATAGATAAATTCGTTCTTTAAAATCTTTTGATGGAGACATGATGTTCACGATTTCTGAAATTTTAATTCACGTTTTACATAGTACTCTTACGATCATACGATTTAACGGCTAATCTCATCAGGCCATGAGGAGAGAATTTAACATCTTACGTATTTCACTATCTTGGAGATCTAAATGCATGGCTACGAAAGTTTTAGTATTTCCGGATCAATATATATATACCATAGTATATAAAGACAAAATAATTACCTACTAATTTTAATTTCTGGTTTTGTTCGAATATACTATTACTCACGGAAAGCTGAAAACAAGTAAAAGACACAAACTCTGATATCGCTGACTAAATGAATACTCGTGTTAAGTACTAAAGTACTTAATTCTCGCGGACAATCTGTTAGCCCTGATTTATTTTTGTATAATTACCAGATTCATTCAGACCTTCCTCATTAAGACTACAGTTGTTTTGTTTATCATAAGGACATATTTTAGCTGTACTAACAATATTTGTCATAATGTTTTTTTGACTATGCATCTGAAAATAAAAATGTTAATCAAAGTTTTTTTTTTATTTTAATAGCATATTGACAATTATAGCTATGTAAGATAGAGTAGTTTAAAGCATTCTGATACCGAGATATTGCGAGAAGATGCCGTAATTGGGAGGTCAGTGACATCGAATCACTGAGTGACCACAACTATATAGTGTTTGAGGTGGCCGATGTACCGTTACCATCGCGCCTAAGACCCATAAAAAACAAAGGCTGGCAAATCAAAAAACTGGACCGGGCTAAAATACAGCAAGTTGTAACAAAGATATTTGAAGAACCTATCGCTCTCTCTGCAACTGGTTTCTCCCGGGCTCTATCTGAAGTTTGTGCCCAAACTATGCCAAAAAGGAGAGGATCAGCTAGGGGACAACCGGTTTTTTGGTGGAATGAAGAAATTGCAGCACTCCGTAGGGAATGTACCCGCAAAAGAAGAGTCTACACACGGAATGCGAGCAGAAATAATCCTGAGGGAAACCAGCGCCTGTGGGAAGAGTACAAGGCTAGCAAGAAAATGCTGCAAAACAGTATTAGGAAGTCCAAAAGGGATTGTTGGAAAGCCCTGTGTGATAAAGTGGACTGTAATCTTTGGGGGGATGGCTACAAGATAGCCATGAAGAGGGTGAGCGGCTATCCCCCTAGACTGCAAATGGCGTTACAAACCATGGAGGAGGTGGTTGACCACCTATTTCCTGTGCATCAGCCGGTAACATTCGTCTGCGATAAAACGGCGACATTTAGAAGCTTCAGTCTAGAGGAACTATCTGCGGCATCCGCAAGATTAAAAAACAACATGGCACCCGGCCCTGGAAACATTCCGCCGGAAATACTTAAAGAAGTCACGGAAATCAAGCCTCGGTCGGTATTGGCAGTATACAATAAGCTAGCAAGAAGAGCGGACATTCCCAAGGAATGGAAACGGGCTAGACTGGTGCTACTTAGGAATTGAGACAAGCCTCTTGACAACCCGGCAGCATACTGTCCGATTTGCCTATTAGACACGGAAAGTAAGCTCTATGAGCACATGCTGCTAAGCAGACTAAACATTGAAATAGAGCGCACAGGTGATCTGTCATCGGCAATATGGCTTCCGGAAAGGTCGGCAAACTGTAGATGCCATCAAGACTCGCCCGTAAAGCTGAAATAGACTACTCTAGTCCACATAGGAGATTGTGCGCCGTTATAACCTTGGACGTTAGGAACGCCTTCAATAGCGCATCATGGCAGGAGATTTTGAAGGAGTTAAGACGGAGGGGAATAGACGAGAGCCTTATAAACATTATAGCTGCCTACCTGTCCGGAAGAGAAATACTCTTGGAAACGGAGGAAGCCTCTAGAGTGCGACAAATAAATAGCGGTGTCCCTCAGGGGTTGGTTCTTGGACCGCCATTATGGAATGTCCTGTATGATGGGTTGCTTGGAACTGAGTACCCTGAAGGGGTTACCCTAATAGGCTTCGCCGACGATGTGGCAATGGTTGTAATTGCCAGGGGAGAAGACTTGTTAATGAGTACGGCAAACGTCGCTTTGCAACAGGTCTCCAACTGGATGAAACGTAGAGGGCTTCATCTTGCCCCAGAGAAGACCGAAGCTACCATTCTGACAAAGAAAAGGAAAATAGCGGAAAATCGTTTCAAGGTGCAAGACACCCTAGTGACACCAGTAAAGGCCATAAAATATTTGGGGGTATGGCTGGATACGAAACTCTCCTTTGCTGTGCATATTAATAAAAGTGTCGTGAAAGCCGAAAAGACATTAGCAGCGCTGGCTAGCATTATGCCAAATATTGGCGGACCTAGGGCGTCCAAAAGAAAAATAATGTCGTCCGTGGTGCATACCCAGATGCTGTATGAGGCTCCTACTTGGGTCACAGTAATGGATAACAGGAAGCTTATAACGAAACTATCCAGTGTACAATGAAAAATGAATATCAGAATTTGTTGTGCATACCGAACAATATCAACAGAGGCATCGGGAGTCATAGCGGGTGTTCCTCCAATTGAACTCCAAATACAAGAGAGAAGGAACAAATATTTTGGGGCGGATGGGAAAACTGCACGCGCAGATGTCATGACCAGGTAGCAGGTTCAATGGGACAACAGTGCAAAGGGGCGGTGGACATACCGCCTAATACCAAACATTCAGAAGTGGCTGGACAGGGCGTATGGGGAAGTAGATTACTTCCTGACGCAAGCGCTCACTGGGCATGGCAGCTATAAAAAATACCTGTTTCGTTTCAAGAGGTCGAAAACAGCCGACTGTGATTATTGCGGAGCCGAAGATGACGCGGAGCACACGCTGTTTGGCTGTCCAAGGTGGGACGAAAATAGAAGGCAATATCTCGAAGCGACAGGCTTTCCCTTCAATGAAGAAAACCTTACGAGCGACCTCCTAGGAACAGAGGAAACGTGGAACCGTTCATACATCGTAATCAGAACAATAATGGAGGCCAAGGGTAGAGACGAGTGAGAGAAGAGAGAGGAATAGACAGCCCTCGCACCGAAGTAATGCGAAAGCGGTTCCGTTGTGAGAGTGCGAAGAAGGGGGTGAGGTTTTAGTTAGTAGGAGTCTGACAATACCCGTTGGGGGACCAAAGGGTGTCCATGATGGATTTCCTCACCTCCGCAAAAAAAAATACCGGGATACCTAGAATTTGTTATGTTTTACTAAAGAAGAACATCAGTAGAATAATAAGATCATTAAAAATTAACTAAAGCATGTGTTTAAACGTTTAAGGTAGCAGGGGTGTTTCGTACGAAAATAGTATTTGTAAAAATCATTTTGTTTTAAGACACGAGATCTAGTGTTTTAGTTTGGTTCAACCTATCTACGTGATTTTTAGCATAGAACCAGAAGTAATGATATTTTTTTCAGATCACCAAAGTTACTTAAATTTCAAAATGACGCCTGTGTGTGCATATGCTGTTTTGCATAGGCTATGTAATGTACTTTCAAATATAGTCAAGCACTGTGCCAGCCATCATATTAAAGAAAAAAATTATATAAAAACTGAAAAAAACATTTAGTTTATCGGTTAGTAATAATATTTGCATAACACATCAATGCACATACAAAATTGAATTAAAATCGGTAAAGGTAACTTAATAGAAAAAAAGCATACTGTGTTTAGGAATGGGTAAGGTAATTGACAACAGCAGCAGATATTGTGTTTTATTTCTAAAACTACCAGAGATATCACTACAGAACTCAGCGAAGAAGTTGCGGAAAAACACACTAAGTGCATAATTAGCATAAAAATTAAAAATATCGTTTTTGCAAAAAATTTTTATTATGTTGGATAGTACTTTTTTTTTGTGTGACGCAGTCGAGCAGTTTTAAATTTATTTGGGATACTACAAAATTTCAAACCTCCATCAATTTTTCGTTATCAAGAGCAGCATCTCCAAGATATATTAATGATTTTACTTGACGTTTCAGTAATTCGTCATTAAAATCATTCGAATTTAAGTAACGAAAATATTCATTCCATTGCTGTTTTTCAAATTCTGCTTGTTCAACAGTTGCATTCACCTGGAAACAAATACATCGCTAAAATTAATTACATTTATTTAATATTTCTGAAATAGAAAATACACATCGAAACTTTTGTTTTCAATTCTTTTTGGAAATATAAATATCTAATATATTAAAAAATGAATGTTTGTTCGTGTTATGATGAAAATTTGGTGAGTTGTTATTATTATAAAATCAATGTTTCTTTACCCTACTATTATTATCGCTGCCGCGAGGCAAGGCAAGGCAATACAATATGGTGGAATTAGATGCTCCACTACTATTGTCACTGTTGAGCGGGCTGTGAAACATTGTTTCATCTCAATCGTGTGCGAAGCGTCAGGAGAAGCGGCTAGTTTAATTATAAACCATAAACATGGTGGCTTTTTAAAAACCGAACACCGTTCTTATTCTTTCAAATTGCATCGTATGAGTTTTTACCCCCTTGGATGATCTTCAGTTCTGGGAGGGGGAAATTGATTGCCGTATTTTTTTTTCACCTGCCGTTTTGAGGTGCAGGGCAACGCAAGTACACTTTATTTTTCAAATAGGGAGTAGGGACCCCATTTTTTTCTTGCAGGTTCCGATTCCTTGTCAAAAAATAAGCAACTTTTATACCAAATTTTTTTATAAGACGCGAACATGAACCGCGAATCACTACAAATTATAGGACGCGCGACATAGCATTTGGACGTGTCGAGTCGATTTTTCTCAGGCACCTTGATTCTGTGGTGAGGGAAAATCGACTCGACGCGTCCAAATGCTATGTCGTGGTCCCATAATTTTTAGCGTTCGCAGTTTATGTTCGCGTCTTACAAAAAAATTTTTGTTACAAAAGTTGCTTATTTTTTGACGAGGAATCGGAACCTGCAAGAAAAAAAATGGGGTCCCTATTCTCTATTTGAAAAATAAAGTGTACTTGCGTTGCCCTGCACCTCAAAGCGGCAGGTGAAAAAAATATGGCAATCAATTTCCCCCTCTCAGAACTGAAGATCATCCAAGGGTTCCAAGGATTCAATTTGAAGGAATAAGAAGGGTGTTCTGTTTTTAAAAAGCCATCTTGTATAAGCTACAAACCACCAATTCTTGTAATTGTTATTCAAATTTAAAACTGAAATATTTTATAACTCAAAAATTATTTATCATTCGTCTTGATATTTATAAGTTATTTAAGGGAGGGGGCAGCTGCCACTCTCGATGCATCTATTTATAGATAGAGGTGAGTGTAGCTAATGTCACAGGAAAAACTACGAAACTCCGTCTTTATATTTTCTCAGAAAATTAAGTTACATTTATATTGTCCGGATTTCATAATTTAGTGTACTTGATAAATATTTGTCACTTGCGAATACTTGATACGTCGTGGGAATGGAGACAGCAAATAACTGTATACTCGACAAGGCAATAGCTTGTTTATGTGATGAGACAGTGGAACTGGCTTGATAATTACAAGAAGAAACATTTTACAAGTATTGAGATTTGACATATTGAGATATGACATCCGATGACAGAAGATAGAACCATAAGCACATTACATTTTGCATGCTATATTATATAATATGTGAACAGGTGAGGACATTAAGCAGTGGGATAAAATGATCAGATTAAAATACGGTATGGCAAAAATGTCTTTTAAAAATAGTTAAAAACATAATATCTTTTATTCTTGATTTCGATTTTTGGTCCCATTACAATAATTTCTCCATGCATTAGCAAGTTAAAAATGGCGGATTCAACATTACATTTGGCCTAAGTTCCGCTCATATGTTAAATCCTAATACCAAAGCGCAAATATCAGCTGAATATACCGGCCTCGGGAACAGTTACATACTTATTCAAATGTGCAGGCTTCCACGGCTGATGTTGTAAAACTTCTTAGCTTTCAGGCTTGTACGCCGTGGTTCATTGGTATTTCTACCTGATGTTTCGTCTACGACTGCTGTAGATATTGTCAGAGGCGATGCATCGTCTTTGATACCAATGAATCACGGCGTACAAGCTCGGAAGCCAAGAAATTTTACAATGACAGACTTATTCACTCGAGTCCTTGTAAAATGCACCAATTTTTTGTTGGTGAATTTGTCAAACACACACGTTGTGGGATTCAGGTTTTCATAGGAGGCTTGATATCTCAAATCAGATAAGTTGACACTTAAATCGAACAAAATTATATTTGTCGCTCATAAGGAACAGAGGATAAGTAAAAAGGTGGAGAGAGTAAAGAAGTGCTATTTATTCTAAATTCATTTCATATGGGACTTTTTAAAAGAGATACTGATTTGTCTATACTTTTTTTACCTTCAATTCATTCTTTGTCTCATTGTTAACATCTGTTTCGTAGTTCCAATCTGCCACTTGAACTTTGTTACACAATTCACTTGTTTTTTGTTCATATTCAGTTCTTAAATACGTTTTCAATTGTTCTTCATTAAGAGATGCAGCGACATACAATGTAGTATACACTATAAAGATGAAAATTATCTGCAACTTAAGTATTCGCTGTCAATATTATGTATACTTTTTAATGGATTTCAGGAGCAGATTTTATACATATTTTCTATTCAACTACCAATATTAAAGATGGAAAATGATTAAGTTGTATAATGTTTCATATTAAGATTTTTTTAAAGAAACGATAAACTTTTTTGCTTCTAAAATATTGAAATATTGAAAAATATTGAAGTATTGAATATTCGCAATATTACAAAACTGATAAAGTTTTTTTGTGCTGTATTAATAGTAGTCTAGACGAATTAGATATAAAAGTGGCATTTAGAAAAAAAATTATTTTGCGAAAAATTGTCGAGAGTGGTTCCTTTATTAACATACTAAAAATGCCACCCTTCATCCCTAATGCTACATTTTTTATGGGATTGAAACTATCTCCTACATACTATTTTTTCAAAAATCTAGAGAACTATTTTAGGACAAAAAAGCTTACCATCTGATAAGATTCCAAAAAAAATTACGTATTTAAAAAAATTATCTCTCACAGTTACTGAGCCATAGCGCGTGAAAAAATCACTTTGCGGTGTATTTGGAAAACTATAGTAAAAACACACAGACTCTTTTCAAAATTACGTTGCGATGCTATATTTTCACTTAGAAATTATAAATATGCTGCAAGTATTTTTTACACCAAGTAAAAAAATCTGTTTAGGAATCCATAAGTAATTTAATGCTTTAAAAGATACTTTTTTTCCTATCTCGATAGATTAAGAAATTTTTAATAACACAAAAATGTTACTAATGCAAGAACATAACTTTTAAAGAACTAATATTTCTTGGTTTGAAAAAAATATTCTTCAATACAAGTTTTCCAGAATTAAGATTATACACAGTTGGTAAATTTATTACCATAAGTAGTAATAGCACAATTTAGATGCACTCGTGCGGCTAAGCTGTGATAATTACGTATCTAGTGCGTGATGATTAATATTTTGACGAATGTGACAATATGCTAGAAAAGAGTTTTAACAAACACACAAGTCATAATATCATCAGACAGGAAGTATATATACCGGGTGATCCATTTTAATCGATACACCCCGAGAATCCGGAGAAGATGATGTTTTCGAACAAAGTTGTTCAGACAAAAGTTGTTTGGTTCGAAGGGGGACATTTTATGCCTGTGGTACTTTTGACCTTGAGCCCAGGGTTCAAGGTCATTCAAGGTCAACTCCTTTTTTTTTTAAATAGGAACTCCTAATTTTTACCTTGGCAATCGATTAAACGTCAAAAAGCATGAAAATTTTGTCCAAATTTTTTTTTTTAAATCCAAATTTTCCAAAAAAACTTGTTTTCAAAAAATTTTTTTTATCATTTTTTTTATCATTTTCAATTTTCAATTTTTGAGCAATTCCTCTAGAGGACAGAACGAGGGATGCACAGCCCGATATGCGCTGCGTGGAGGCTGTCGATTGGATTTTGTACATCATTAGCCCTGAAAAGGGCTGTGCATCCCTCGTTCTGTCCTCTAGAGGAATTGCTCAAAAATTGAAAATTGAAAATGATAAAAAAAATGATGAAAAAAATTTTTTGAAAATAAGTCTTTTTTGGAAAATTTGGGTTTTTTAAAAAAAATTTTTGGACAAAAGTTTCATGCTTTTTGACGTTTAATCGATTGCCAAGGTAAAAATTAGGGGTTCCTATTTAAAAAAAAAAGGAGTTGACCTTGAATGACCTTGAACCCTGGGCTCAAGGTCAAAAGTACCACAGGCATAAAATGTCCCCCTTCGAACCAAACAACTTTTGTCTAAACAACTTTGTTCGAAAACATCATCTTCTCCCGATTCTCGGGGTGTATCGATTAAAATGGATCACCCTGTACTATACAGTAGAACCTCGATAAGTTAAAATCCAAGGGAAACGTTAAAAAATTTAAGTTATCGAATTTTTTACTTATCGAGAGTTGCAGTTAAAGAGGTTGTCAGAGTAAAATTTTTAACTTACCGAGGTTTGCGGATTTTATAGAGGATGTATTTAGTACAATAGAGGGGACAAAATTTTTATCTATTCATTTATTCATTTAGAGTCAATTATTTATTTATTTAAACAATCAATTATTTAAACAAAGAAATCAGTAATTTTTTTTCGTTTCATGCAATTTTGATTTTCTACAACAATTATTATGTTTTCTATATCTATTATGTAAAGAAGAAAAAAATTTATCATTAACATCATCACAACGCTCGATAAAAGTGCGTAAATCGTTCACATCTTTCCTTGCTCGACTGATTGAGATTGGCGGATCTAGTGGCGACTCATTCAAATCCAGTTATCGGGGACGATGTTCAGAATATTTATTTAAGTTACCGAGGTTTTGTGATTTAAGTAATGGAGGTTTTATTCTTTCAGAGGAAGGGAATTCAAAAAATTTTTAACTTACAGAGTTTTTTAACTTATCGAGGTTCTACTGTAGTACTTTTTGTATGTACTCCCTAAAAAATAGTTGATATTTGTTTAAATTTCAAAATTTTTGCCAGTTGAATTTTGAGCAAGTTCACTTCTAAAGTTCTAATTGTAAGCTGCGTGGTATCCAGTTTGAGTATTGTGGGGTCATTTTTTAAGAGGGTGATATCATCGTAACTCTGACATCCGATCGCTATTGTAGCATGTTGCAAACCTTTTTCCAGCCCCAATTGGTAGAATAATTTCGAGAAAATTATTCAGAGTACTCTGGTTTCAGCAGGATGGAGCTACATCTCAAATTGTTCGTCGTTCCAGAGGTATTTTGGAAGGAATGTATTTTGGGCATCTCATTTCGTTACGAGGCGTTATTTATTAACTGGCTCGCTCCACTGGATGTAAGCTTAAAGCTCGTGCGATATTTTTGTGACGCTACATCAAACCTCAGCTTTACAAACATCGGCCTCAAACTCTCTAACAACTAAAGAAACCGTCGCTATTCCTCGAGATATGTGGAGAGAATGATGAGACGCTACTAATAACGGCGAATGTTTGGATAGCATAGCGTGCAATGATAATAGATTATTACCCACCATCTAATCCCACAGCATGCTATGCTTGAATTTCAAATAGTCGCTAAGTTAAAAATGTCGTCATAATCAACTACAGTGTAACCTTAATATAACGAATCTCAATATAACGATTTCCTCGGTTTAACCACGTTTTTCTAAATCCCCTAGAACTGCCCGTAAGAGTTAATGCAAAATATACCTTTATATTACGAATATTTTTTACCAAAAGCCTCGTTATAACCAATTTTCAGTCATTGCAGAATATAAGTAGAAAATATAATTTACCTCTACATAAGGATTTTTGTCGACTTATAACCTTTACATAACGAATCCTACCAATCAATTACACACAATCCCACAGTAAAAACTACAATTCATGTCTCGACAGGTTCAGACAAGTAAAATTTATCGTAAGACAATCTGTGTTGTTTGATGTAAAGTAATGAAAACACTGCTGTCGTCACTGTTGTTAGTAAATGTAGTGTATTTTAATAACTACTACGTTTTAAGTTTTAACTAAGAATGAATTTTTATTTCCCAAAATGATAAAATAATTTACAATTCAAGTATTACATAAAAGATATATACATTTATTAAATTATTACAATTATATAAACTAAAAATAGTCATATTCAACTTCATTATATATCACAGTAAATTTAAAGTTGCAATGGCTGAGAAAGGACAAAGGTGTTCTTTAATCATCGCAAAGAACGAAAAATCTTTAAGTATATAGACGAGAATCCTACAAAGAAAAAAATAGACATCGCTAAAAAGTTCGAAATTCCCGCAAGTACATTGGCCACAATTTTAAAGTTTAAAGATACGTTTTCAGAAGAAAATGGGTTGCATGAAAACAGAAGAAGATTAAAATCGTGCGAGTACACGGATGTACGGGAATGTGTTGTGAAATGGTTATAAACAAGTTTTCTTACCTTGTTATAACGAATCTTAGACCAATCTAATCTCTGTATAACGAATTTCAATATAACTAGTTCCTTGATATAACGAATATTTTCTAATTCCCTTTAGATTCGTAATATCGAGGTTGTACTGTATAATACTTAGAAAATTATCTGAAAATCTGCAGCTAGGTGTAATCAAATTTATTCTTTCCAATGAAAATAATAGTGAATTGATTGTATCTCTTATTACTATAATATGCTGGAAGTTTCGGTATTATAACACGCATATATTAGCTTGGCTTGTATGTAAAAAAATCTTACAATTCGATTATCACCTTCTTTCAAATGTTCAATTATCGTGAAACTTTGCAATCGTATGTAGTTTTGATACATTATTATTATCACATTTGGCCTATAATAATATTTATATAACAAGTTAAAAAATATAAATTGAAAAACATGTTGACGATGGGAAAGTGAGTCTCCGTTTTAAATTTAAATAATAGCGACTAAAAATTTCAAAATAAAATTTATAGTTTCAGAAAAATAATAAAAAAACGCTTCTATCAATACACTAAAATACATTTCTTTCTCTTTCTATAACGTTATGAAGCGCGAGAAACTCGACGAATTAAATGAATTAATGTAGGTAAACAGAGCGCCCCACACCTCTAATCGTTATAGAATAGAATGCCATTTATTTTCTATTTTTAGCACGCTGATGAAAAGAATTTTTTTTTCATTTATTTATTTAAATGACAGATATTAAAATTTACAATGTATAGACCGGATAAACAATAATAATGTGGCAAGGCAAGAATAACTTTGATAATATTAATATTGTGTACTTGAGCGCCTGAGGAAGCAATAAATAATTGCGAAACGTTGCGTTGAACAAAAAGTATTAACTCATTTACCCGATTATTTGTAATATTTACAAAACAAAGAGCTGATGTGTTCGTACAAATACAAATACTCGCTTGGCTAATTAAGAATTATTCTTAAGCAAGTATTTAACTGGCAAAAATACTTAATTTTAACTATTTAAATACAAATACGAATACTCGCTTGGCTAATTAAAAAAAATATTCTTAAGCAAGTATATACTTGATTGATAGTGGACTTATACTTGTATATACTTGTAAAAAATACTTGATTTAAATACAAATACAAATAGGTACAAATACTTACTGACAATTTCTTACTTGGAAATGACATTGCATTATTATTTTAATAATAAGAATTGTTTGAATAATTTATATGTAATTATATGTTATGCTGTTGACTTGAATCATTCATTAATCATTCATAGCGACAAAAAAATTATGTTAAGTATTTGTAAAAATATTTACAAAATCAAATAAAATACAAAAAAATTTATATTTGGAATACAAATACAAATACTTTTATTGAAAAGTATTTAAAATACAAATACAAATACTAGAAAAGTATTTGCATTTGTATTTTGAAATACTTTTACTCAAATATTTCATAAGTCTGGTTGCTTTTTTAAAGGAGATTCGATTTTTTTAAAAGTTTTTTTAATAATAATCCAATCTGACAAACTCAACGGCTAAACTCCTGATTTCTGTTATCAATATACGTCACGTTATCTGTTTTTGACAACTGATACGTGTCCTAAAAAGAGTTGTACTTCGCTATCTGTTTTATTACTATCTATCAGCTGCGAGCACTATTACAGAATATTAAAATATTAAAAATTTAAGAAATTTTTGTACACAGTCTCGAAACATTTTTATTTGGAGTACACAACAAACCAAAACGTTACCTAAATTTAAATTTAGAGTAAAAATAGAGTGTTTATTCTTATTTCAAATGTAATTGGATATTGAAGTTTAGTCAATACATATGATATTTTCAATTTCTCTATTTAGAATGCTTAATGTAGACAAATTACTGAACAATGAAGAATGTAATCCTTTTATCAACCGAAATTATGGAGATGAAAGCTTTGTTTACCTAAAGTTCGATTCTAAATGTGAAATATTAATATATTACTATGATCAGCACTGTTATTTCTATTTTGTTTAGTCTAAACAAGCAGTCTCTAAACTTTTTAAGCCAAGAGTTTACTTTAGTCCATGATGATCCACAGTATATACATATTTCTCAGTAGATACTGCTCAAAGAGATCAGCTAATGATCTCAGGTCTTGAGTCTGTAGAATTTACAATCTGTATATCCGTAAAAAAATAAACGCTTTATAAAAGAGTATGACCTCACGATTTATTTTTTATGAAAGTATGCTGCTTAGATTTAAAATTCCCGAGGTGGTTTTTACGCGAGATATTGAGTTTTCAGAGTTGGTAAAATACAAAATTGGTTAAAATAAGAATTACATATAAATACATAGATGCTTAATTATTATTGATTGATTTTTTTGTTAAACGTAGGTATATTTTTCAATACGAGGTCAGTTACCTAATTTCTAAGTTTTTTGCAGTGAAACTGTTAGAATTTCACTTTAAGGGCTAAAGGGAATTTGTTTACAAATTTGATTTGCTTGCAGGACATTCTTTTTTCGAAATATTTAAAATCACTGCTGTATACGAAACACATATATATAATAATATATAATATATAATAATTCTTTTAATTCATCATACGTATGCACAAGTACAAGGGTCAAATCCTTGAAAAGAATACGATCAAACTACATATTTATTACATTGCATACAGTTGACGTGATTTAGTAATTACTAATTTCGTGTTAGGTAACTTGGTTATTGTACTTGTATGTATAGTCCTACAGACGTACGTACAGTCCGTAAAGAGTGATGGAATCTTTATTTGGCATGAATACATAAAATGTTGAAAGTAATCACAAAATATCAAACCATTCAACCATTTTTAACGATGAAGAGCATTGGATACCTATAAATAAGTGCCCGCTGAACTCATCCTCTCAAACCCTTTTCCTAAAAACGCTTGTTGCGATTTAAAAAAAAAGGGTTCGGCTAAATGCCAAATGAAGGTCCAAGAATCACACAAGAGATTCTACTGGATATTTTTTTGGAAAAAAAATTTTGGCTGCGTGTGAAAGATTACGTAATTTGTATAGTATATATTTTTAAACTTATAAGTTTTTCCAGGATTTTTTTAAAAGTTCGTCTGTATGATCTGTAGTATGTTGGTCCTTCATTTGACGTACTCGAATCCTTAGCTTTCAAAATGACGTCGGGAGAATTGCAACCGTTTTTAGGCAAAGGGAAAGAATTTGGGATGAAGAGTGCATGAGGTATTTATAGGCATCCAGTGTTCTGAAATTGAATTTTCAAACTGCAAACACTGTACCTACACAAAATATTAAAGCTTACAGCAAAATACCACACCATTTAACAATTTTCGACGTACGTCAATGTGATCGTAAAGTAGTATCTCATTCTCGAGGTTGATGCTGTTCAAAAATTGTGTATGTAAATTTGCCATTTCTTAACATTAATACTGCATTTTTAAACGGTTACGTATATATATTTTTTTAGCTTCACGTTCCGTTTGTTATTAAACCAGGCATATTTGTTTTAAATCGTACGACCGTTTTTTTCATTTACGTCCCGTTGTTTGATTGAAGTCAAATTTTGCACACATGTGTAGTTCTAATTACAATACAATACTATGAAAACTAGCTTACCAGCTAGGTTTAGTCTGTATGCGAATCGCACATTTAAATTTTCACTAGCTTCTGTTAAGTTGAAATTTTGCACACATTTGCAGTTCTGTTGACAATACAATATTGTAGTAGCCAACTGATCGGCCCGGTTCGTTCAAGAGTGAATCGCACTTTTCAAGTTTTACCCATCTTCCGTTAACCGATTGAATTGAAATTTTGCATGCATTGGTAGATTCGATGACAATACAATACTATAATATTTAGTTGACCGGCCTGGCTTTTGTTCGGATGCAAATCGGACTTTTGAATTTTCACACACTTCCCGTTTACCGATTTAGTTTAAAAATGAAGCATTGAGGCAGTTAGAAAGAATCAGAAGTCTTTGTCCTTTGTAACTATCATACAAAAATA
The DNA here is from genome assembly GCA_034508555.1 of Venustoraphidia nigricollis. Taxonomy (NCBI): domain Eukaryota; kingdom Metazoa; phylum Arthropoda; class Insecta; order Raphidioptera; family Raphidiidae; genus Venustoraphidia; species Venustoraphidia nigricollis. Next base: position 213,539 of record JAVRKA010000073.1, read on the forward strand.
GGATTTTTTAGAGTTTCCGTAACATTATAGTGAAATTGATAAATGTAATAAAATTGAACTAACCCAATAAATCGCACTAAAAACTTAAAAATAAAATAGGAAAAACTTTTTATGTTAAACGGTTTTATTGTACAATTGATGATGTACTAAAAGTTAGAAAATTATTGTGGATTAGCAGTCTGGAGCTTTAAATAGACTAAAATGTCGGACCTTAATATTACTAAATGGGTCCCACGATTTTATTTTAGTCTGCTCAAGGTCCCAAACTGCTGGCCCACAATAATTTTATAGCTTTTAGTATATCATAAATTGCACAATAAAACCAATTAACTGAAAAAGTTTTATTTTCTTATTTTATATTAATTCAGTTGGGTTATGATAATTTGATTATATAACAGCGATGCAAATCTAAAGGAATCTATAGCGCTCTGAGACCGTTGACGGGCGCAAAGTATATCGTACAAGGGACAGGTATGGTCTAGTGGTTAGCGTACTGGCTTCTCGACCTAACTGTCGTGGGTTCGAATCCCACCTCTGCTCATGGATATCTTGTGATGTTGATTATATTGACCCAGCTAATTTGCAGCAATATACATATGTTTGCGCATGTTTTTTATTTTTTAATTGTATATATTAATATGTTAAGATGTTTCTAAAATCACACCACCATTAATCCCCTTCAGGGTATGCTACCCAGCTTACAAACATTTTATAAAATTGTTGTATAATCTTTTTTTGAAGGAAAAAAAAATAAAATGACGTAATATTTCGAAACATTCCATAAAATCAAAAAAATTAAAATTGTCACTCTTTTAGTTGCGATCGAGTGATACAGACAAATTATTTTTTTCTCTACTGTTCGTTTGATCATTTTAATAAGTTATTGCTATTGATAATTTTTTTTTTCTTTCAATCTTAACAGATATCAATTTAATATTGTAATATTGAATTCTTATTGGAATCTAGAGGTTTGATCATGGTGTGATTTTTGTGATTAACTTTGAAATTTATTAGTTTTCTTTTCTTGAAAAATTTGAGTATTATTAAATTAAAATGTATATTATGAAATATTTGCCGTATATATTAAACTATTTTAAAACTCAATATTGGATTATTAAATTTTAGTACATATATTTATTATATAATTTCATTTCTTAATTCTTAAATGATATTCCGATCTACGGATCCGGCGTTCGTCCCTAACTTAAAAACAAATAACGCCACAGAATGGTAGCAGAGCGTAGTTTTAGTTACTAAAATTTAATTTGTGAAATTATATTTTGGCGATAATTCGTGTGTGATAAAGTTTAACTTCATTTCAATGCTATCATAACCTTGTATACTTGATTGCATAATCGTAGTCAGATAACAGATTCCATTTTCAATGTTAAAAGATCAATAGAAGTACATTTTTTAATTTAATTTTTTTTCTTCGTAAATTTTACATTATTAGTTAATTACTCGGTCGCACTAAATTTTAAAGTACGGTGTTTATTGTCGTAATAAGTGAATTCTGTCAAAAATGCCGCAAACTAGAAGCAAAAAGGATGACTCGGACTCCTCGCAAGATGAAGATAAGTTTGCTTCGCCAGAAAATGTTAATCCGTCGATGCGTCAACAAAATGTCAAGACTACGAAAGAAAAAGAAAATCCAGGACCAAGTTCTCCACACAACTTATCACTCGCTATGGCCACAGCGGTTCATATGCGGTTGACTTTAAGTTTAGTTGATCAAGTTGTCGAACTGCGACAGTTGTCTGAAACCCTTACGAAGCACCTTTTAAAGCAAAATCAAGATGTTAAACCAGAATACAAAACATTAATAGATCAAATCAAGCTGTGTTCTGGTGAAGATCCAAGTCTCGTTATCGATTTCATAGAACAAGTTCAAGAATTAATTGATTTGAAAATAGCAACTGAATCGTCTTTACTCGTTGCTTTGGTCACACGTCTAGAAGGTGAACTTAGAATTTGGTGGGCCGACGCTACGTCCAAGGTTTCCAACTGGATATTGTTAAAGTCGCAGTTACTCGACGCTTTTATTCCATTAATAACGAGAAGCCGATTAATCGAGTCGTTAGTTCGAAGAGATCAGGAACCTGAAGAAAACTTTAAGAAATACATATATGACATTCACAGAAAAGCTCAAGTTCTCCAAGCTAATATTTCAGAACACGAATTAGTACTACACGTGTGGACTCATGCGAATGTTACTACCTTACTTAAAATTAAAAATGAATCAATCCCGACATCTTTCATTCAACTGGAAACTATGGCAAGACGAATGGACGAAATGGAGTCGCTTGTTGAAGCGGCAAGAAAACGCGAAGGAGAGGCGAATATCAAAACGTCTGATATCAACGTGTCACGTCTCCAGTGTACGTATTGCAAGATGTATGGGCATTCAATACGAGAATGTCGACGCAGATCAAGAGCAAATGAAAACAGAAATTATTCGTCAAATTCAAAAAACGAGTAATACCGCAACCTGCAACGGGTTGCGTTAACCAAATGAAGAATGAAAATCAATTATCGACTTTTCAATTACCCTTAATCAATTTAAAAATCAAAAACTTGTCTTTTCTGGCGTTATTGGACTCTGGAGCTAACATCAATTGTTGCAACAAAAATATTGCGGATCGCATTGTCGAATATAGCTATGGGTATCTTCGATCCACATCGTCGTCGGTAGGACTTCCTGGAGGAAATACTATATTCATAAACCAAGAATTAATCACAATTATTAAAATTTCCAAATATACCTGGAAGTTATCCTTGGCAATTATTCCTAATTTAAACCCGAATTTCATCATCGGTGTTAAAACGCTTCGTCATATGAAATCCTTCCTAGATTTTGTTAATAATGGCCTTCGATTTCACTTTGCTCCAGAAACGCTTGTTCCTTTTACCAAAAACTCGAATCCAAATTTTCACTGTCTTGCGTCTATATTGGAGCAGCCGATCCTTCTGTCTGAAGACCTTCAACATCGTTTACAATTGTTAAAAACAAAATTCAATGATACGATTACAACTACTCTTGGAAAAGTTAGAAACTATAAATACACAATTATTTTAAAAGATCCTACGCCAATACATCAGTCTCCGTTTACACTTACTCCTCCAAAAGCAGCGGCTATGCGAGAACACATAAAGAAATTAATTGAGTTGGATGTCATCGAACCTAGTCTATCACCCTATTCAAGCCCTTGTTTTTTGATACCCAAGAAGGATGGTGGACGTCGCCTAGTCGTCGATTACCGAAAAGTGAATCAGAGAATCTGCTATGACGCATATCCAGTACCCAGACCAGAGTCGGTTTTTCAATGCCTACAGGGAGCAAAAATTTTTAGTAAGTTGGATCTGAACATGGCGTACCATCAGCTGGAACTTCATCCTGAATCAAAACCAATTACGGCTTTTGCGACAACTTTTGCGGCATATCAATATAAATTCTTACCTTTTGGATTAGCGGTATCTCCGGCGGCGCTCAATAGAATTATTAATCATATTTTTGGTGATTTGCATTATAAATTTGTGACGAATTACTTCGACGACTTGCTAATTTATTCAGCCACGCCGGAAGAGCATCTTCAACATCTACATGAAGTCTTCTCACGTCTTCAGCAGCATGGATTTACGGTCAATCCTAGTAAAATTCATTTGTTTATGGCAAGAGTTAGCTGTCTAGGATTTATGATATCAGAACAAGGCTGTCATATAAATCCTGAAAAGGTGGAAGCAATCCAGCAGTTACCCATACCAGTCAATCTAAAGCAACTCCAAACGTTTCTGGGAATGACCTCGTACTTCGCACGATTCATCGAAAATTTCAGTGAGAAAGCAGCGCCGCTAAATAATCTTAAACGAAAGAATATCAAATTTGTCATGGGACCACAACAACTCAAAGCCGTGCCTGATATCAAAACGGCCTTGTCAACTGCAGCTGTATTGAAATTTCCCGATTTCGATCGTACGTTTATTCTGCGATGCGACGCTTCCGACATAGCTCTAGGAGCGGTTCTGCTTCAAGAGTTTGAAGACGGACTTCATCCAGTCGTATACGCTTCGCGAAAATTATCAGAGACAGAGAAGAGATATATTGTATTAGAAAGAGAAGCGCTTGGAATCATATATGCAATAGAAAAATTTCAAGACTATTTGCTTGGCAGGCATTTTATTCTTCAAGTTGACAATGAAGCGCTGTCCTGGATGTTACGTCATCCAAAACAATTGGGAAAAGTCGGTCGATGGGTGTTGAAACTGTCCCGCTTCGATTTTACGGTTCAACACATACGAGGTCCACTGAATAATGTTGCCGATGCTTTAAGCCGTCTTTATCCAGATACAGAAGTCGGTTCCAGTGAAATTTCTCAAGAAAATGACGTAATTAACAATTTACATGAGATTCCGGATAGTTTTTTAACTTTGAAGCGTCATCAGGAAGCCGACCCGGAGACACAACTCATCATGCACCGTCTACATAGACGTGAAGATGTCACAGGTTATGTCTTACAAGATGGACTCTTGATGAAATTAATTGGTAAAAATAAACTTAAGAGAATTGTGGTACCTTCACCAGTTCGCAACATGCTCCTGTATTATTTTCACGACCTCGACGCGCAACATCCGGGAATTACGAAGACTTTTAGAGCAATAGCTCGCCGTTTCTGGTGGCCAAACCTTTTTCAAGAGGTGAGACAATATGTGAGAAGCTGTGAGGCGTGTCAAACATGTAAGGCATCCAATTTACCTGTGGGAGCACCCATGTGTTCCACTGTACCAAACACACCATTTCAGTGCGTATACCTGGACTTCTGTGGACCACTCATCCGTTCAACTGCTGGCAATCGTTACGTTCTAGTCGCCTTGGATGCATTCTCGAAATGGATTGAAGTCATCCCATGTTCGCGGGCCTCAGCAAACATAACGACAAAGAAGCTGGTCGCGCTCTGGTGTCGCTATGGACCGCCTCAAATGATCGTCTCAGATAATGCGTCCGTTTTTCGGAGCGATCTATTTCGTCGCATGACGTTGTCCTGGGGCATCAAACATATATTCACCGCACCTTATCAGCCAACCTCCAACATGGTTGAAAGGTCTATGCGCGACTTGAAGGCCTCACTCTCCGTAATGATGCGTACCTGTGCTGACAACCATAGAGACTGGGATAAATTCCTTCCCCTGTTTTCCTATTCTCATAATAGTAACATGTCTGAATCCACAAAATTAAGTCCCGCTAAAATTTTCTTAGGTCGAGAGCTTCCGAAGCCGCTTGATTTGCAGTGGGAAATTCCAAATCTTCTTGATCCAGATCCACAAGTGACGCCCGAAGAAATTCATCGAAATCTTCAGAAAGCTCATCGCAAGGTGAGACAGCCTTTCGATCTCAAACATCCAGAACGACATCAATTCCATGAAGGCCAGTTGGTGTTGCAGCGCCGGCATATACAAGTGAAACCAGGTGACGAAACTGGAGCCAAGTTTGTAGCACGATGGAGTGAGCCTCGTCGTATTTTGCATTTCACCACGCCATCTTCTTGCGTAGTCCAAAGCACAGAGAATCCAACACGGGAGTACCGAGTTCACGTTAGTCAACTTCGACCATTCTTCCAACGATGAAAGCCGCCATGGCGCTTTTTTTTTGAGGGGGAGAATGCAGCGATATACATATGTTTGCGCATGTTTTTTATTTTTTAATTGTATATATTAATATGTTATGATGTTTCTAAAATCACACCACCATTAATCCCCTTCAGGGTATGCTACCCAGCTTACAAACATTTTATAAAATTGTTGTATAATCTTTTTTTGAAGGAAAAAAAATATATGACGTAATATTTCGAAACATTCCATAAAATCAAAAAAATTAAAATTGTCACTCTTTTAGTTGCGATCGAGTGATACAGACAAATTATTTTTTTTCTCTATTGTTCGTTTGATCATTTTAATAAATTATTGCTATTGATAATTTTTTTTTTCTTTGAATCTTAACAGATATCAATTTAATATTGTAATATTGAATTCTTATTGGAATCTAGAGGTTTGATCATGGTGTGATTTTTGTGATTAACTTTGAAATTTATTAGTTTTCTTTTCTTGAAAAATTTGAGTATTATTAAATTAAAATGTATATTATGAAATATTTGCCGTATATATTAAACTATTTTAAAACTCAATATTGGATTATTAAATTTTAGTACATATATTTATTACATAATTTCATTTCTTAATTCTTAAATGATATTCCGATCTACGGATCCGGCGTTCGTCCCTAACTTAAAAACAAATAACGCCACAAATTATATTTTCGATTTACTGGCCATATACCAAGAGGTAGTGCCACCAAAAAGGGTATTCTCTTATATATGTGCATATGCTTTATATATGTGAACATATACAATTGAATATTCTTTTTTTAAATTAAAAAAAAGAATATATCGTACAAATCTACAAACCACTTGGTGGATTGAAATTCTTTCGTTTTTAAATTCGTAGATAAAACAAAATCATTGATACCTATGTGTCCCACTCTTTTATACAAAGTATGCTTTTATCACAATGTGAATTGCGAAAGAAGTTCATGAAGAAATATTTATTTTTTTAACATGTAGAGAGAGATTGTTGATTATAGACGCTAAATAACTGAGGTCGTCAGCAGATGTGAAACTGCGAACACTATAAATTAGTAACATAAAGCATAAGGGCGTGAGAGATATTCAATTTTTCAGTTTGTGTACGTGACGAAGAAAACATACTTTTCTAATATATTACCATTGAGTATGTAATATACAGTAAGAGAAATATTGTCTGTAGTAACGAACGAGCAACGTCAAATTAACAGAGAAGACACAATTGTAACTATGTGCATTTCACTCTCGAGCATTATTTGCCGATCATGTATCTCTTTTTAAGACAATGCTCGGCCTGAGCTGCTACTGAAATCAACGGCCAAAATATGATCTATGCATGGTTGGGTCAGAGCTTTGGTGCAGACTAAAAATATATTTGAACCTCCTTTGAATAACGCCTGCATTCACTTTAATAACTGAATATTAAATGTCATATAATATTCAAAATGTAAAAAAATCTGAAGAGAGCAAAATTTGTTAAAATTGACGGAATTGTATTGGTTTATTATATTTTTTTAGCTGCATTTTAAAATATGTACTATAATTAAATATTTTTTAACTGTCTGATTTGCTGAATATTATTTTAAAGAAATGTATTATCAGCTAATTGACATTACACATTTTTTATAAATCTTTTTGTGCGTGTGTATTATATTCGTATCATTGTATTTTTAAAAATATATAGTTTTATTTCAAAATATTGAATGATATATTACGAAACTTCACAGTAAAAAGAAGATCTTTTTTGCGTCACTTCAGCGAACAATTCATTGCGTTATTAATGTTATTACTATTAGTGGATAATATAAAAAATACATAATTTAAAAAAGGACTTTTCCCCTTTCATTGAACAGTTATGAAGAAATGAATTTTTTTGTTAAATACTTTGACATAACAGTGAGAGGTGTGTAATGTGATTATCATTTTATTTGGACGTTGGTCATATTTTTTTCACCGTTTAAATCCATTTTTATTAAACCACATTTTGAATAATTCAATCCTTTCTTCAGTTGTGTACGTTCTAATAAGAGTTATCTTCATAAAACTAGAACTATATTTGCTGTTATAAGAAATTAATTTTAATTGTAATAGTTGCATTTTAAAATAGACGCCTTGATGCATTAAGTAGTGCGTGTAACTATAGAAATCATTACCTCTACGCTGCGAGATAAAATAAATTCTTTGTGTATTTTTTCAAAGTTTCATAATCTTTCATACAATTTATTAGTATTTCTAATTTTTTTTATTTATTTTAACATTAGAACAATATTTTTCATTTACATGGTTACACAGCAATAAATACGACGAAATTTTACCAAATTCCAGAAAAAAATTCAAATTTCTAAATTAGTATTTATTTACTTTTTCAAATTTGATTTTAATTGAATAACCTTGGTAACGCTTTTTATGTTTCCATATGATTGATATAGAGAAAAAAGTGTCAGTATTTAATTTCTAAATTATTATCAGCCATTTTGTGTTATCCGTTGAACGTAAAAATTAAATATTTTTGTCATACTGAAGTTTGGAGTAGAGATTGGTTGTTTTAGACAGTAGGTTATCTATTAATATGGGTATTAGGTGTAATGGTTAGGTTATTGTGTTAATTTTACAGAACAGTTGACTATGATAACCACAGAACGATCAATTCCATAGTGATAATACGTCTACATAAGGAATAATTTGGCTGGTACAATTTTTTTCCAAGAATTGAGCACGATTTCTTTATAGTATTCTATTTTTAAAAATTCAAATGAAAATAATCGTCTCCATGACTATTTAGTTGAAATATAATTTTTTTCATTAATGTGGTTACGCAATGGCATGGCTGCAATATAAATAATGCGTTTATTTTAAAATAGATCGTAGGTTATAATACGTGACGATGTTTTGATAACCTGCAATTTGAAAAATAAATAGCAAACGTTTAAGCGGTTATTCACTAATGTGGCAAATAGTGGCAAAATAGTTTGTTTTTAATTAGCACCTATATCAATTGATGATCCACTGCCTATAACAGTCAGTCTCTGCTCCAAACTTCAGTATAACAAAAATATTTTATTTTTACGTTCAACGGATTACACAAAATGGCTGATAATATTTTAGAAATTAAATACTGATCATTCTTTCTCTATATCAATCATATGGAAACAAAAAAAAAGCGTTACCAAGGTTATTTAATTAAAATCAAATTGGAAAAAGTAAACGACCACAAATTTAGAAATATAAATCATTTTTCTTGTATTTGATAAAATTTTGTCGCATTTATTGCTATGTAACAACGTAAACGAACAATTTTTTTATTGTTAAGTTAGCAGCAGGTACAAATTTAGTTATTTTTAAAATAATTTAATTTTTATTTCATGTGAAAATAAAATAAAACAAGATATATATCAAACAAAAATTTATGAAAAACATAGAAATCAAATTGACTTTATTTCTTTTTTGTCCTTGGTAATTAATATAAAAATGATTTTTCGGGAAAAAGGACTTTATTTATAAGTAAAACACTTAATATTTTATTTTCAGCGACGTTTCGTTAATTTGAACATCAACTGAAAAAACATTTTTCAAAAAAATGAAATTATTATAAACTTTGTATTAATATTGTTAAACTCAAATTTATATTCACATGTATATATTATCTTTTATATCTATTTAATCACAACATTTAATAGTTATTAAAGCTTGATAAAGTTCCAAACAAGGAACGAAACGTCGCTGAAAATAAAATATTAAGTGTTTTACTTATAAATAAAGTCCTTTTTCCCGAAATATCATTTTTATAGAAATCAAATGTTTCAAATATTTAATTTTTTTATTACTGTCACTTTGCGATTTGAAACCACTCGTGAAACAATTTTTTGTTTTCAAGATGTCAACCCTGGGTTCTATTTGCACTTTAAAAGATTTTTAAGTTCACAATCGCTATAGAAACATCGGAAAACAAAGGTACTGTGTCAGAAAATTATTATATTGTCGTAATATAAGACGTGTAATAAGAAAATGTCTGGAAAAAGAAATTATTTAACTCGGAAAGAAAAACTGGCAGTGGTCGATTGTTGCGACACAGAAATACATGTCATCAGAAAAGACGCTAAAATATTTCCTGTATGCTTGAATTATAATTCAAAAATAATGTTTATAGAATGTAGATATACAAATTTATTTCTATATTTTGACTAAAGCATTATTTTTGTAAATAAGTGTAAGGCAAGCATTTAATATATAATTTTAAAAAGCAGATGATTGGGAAAGACTTAAAACTTTTGTTATTACCAATAGGCAATAAACAATAATTATAATATTATATTTCAAACTGTCAGTGTTTCATTTTGTTAATGTAAATTTATATTTTTACATACTTTTCTCTTATTAATTTGTGCGAATTTATTACGACTTTATGTTAATATTTATGATCAATTTTCAAAATTTTTATTAAAAATATGAACGCATTTAAAAAAAAGTGAAAGAATTTTTTTTTTCAAAATGTTTTCATCAATGTCAAATGATTTCACTATAAAAATTTGTTACATATACATATATCGTATATAGGTATTACAATCTGAAAAAAATTATTTTGAAGTCTTAGTTTTTAACACAAATAGTTTTATTTCTAATAGTCTACGGATGTGACATCCGGTTATCAAATTGTCATCGTGGTTTAAAAACTATGGAGTAATAACAATTTAGTTATCGTGTAGGAATGAGAGTGTCGCTATAGTACACTTAAAACCACTTAAAAATTTTCTAAGTCTATGGGTTGGTCGCGATTCAACAGCTTAGTTCAGGTATTCACCAAAGGGTGAACCCCCAGTGGTGAATACATTTACTGGACATGGATAGCTCCATAAGGTTCTTGATCTTTGTAATTATTTGATCTATGATATTACAGACTTTTTTTATATGGCTTTGCTCGCGTTAATGTCGGTTTTGACCGGCGGCTAGTTGTAATGTTTTTTTAACTAAACTACTCATACAGATCAAATTGAACTTTATATAAAATACAATAAATAAAACACAATAAAATTTAATTTAAGCAAGACAAGTCTAAATATGTGTATCACAACTAGATTCAAAATTTTATTAAACTTCGGATAGCTGATAGAAACTCAAAATAAAAGAATGTTGCGGTCGACAATGCAGAGTATTGATGTCTCAAAAAGATGAGGCAATAACATCGTATTATAGATTGTTTTGATAAATTAGGTTAATTATTCCAGCATCTTGTTCAATCGAAAAAGAATAGAATATTTTTATATATCGGGGTTTAGTGTGCAAAAAGACATAAGTGACTGTTTTTGTGAAATTATGTTTATGCCTAAATTATTGTCCTCATTAGTTTTGATGCAATCTGGTAAAACGGTACCTATGTGCAGCGTTGGATGACGTAGTAAAATGCTATAGCTTTTGAAAACCTGCCTAAGCGACAAATTAATGATTTGAGTTACGCCAATGAGCCTAAGCATGAAGCTTCTATTATTGTGGATAATATAAACATAATAATATTGAACACAATTACAACAAGCAAATATCCAATATAGAACCCTGAAACGTTTTTGATTCTCCTGTAAAATTTACAAAATGTCGCTTGTGCCTTTCTGGACATTAGGGATCGATATTTTATGCAACTATCATTTTTCTAAGCAAAAGTGCGTTGTTAAAACTGATCCCGAGTAAGAGGCCTGAAGTAAGTTGTACCAAAATTAAAATTTGCTAAATAATTAAGATTTTCTTAATAATAATAAAAGATTTACAAAGAAAGACCACGTTTTGGTGTCTTTAAATTTTTGATATTGTTTATTGTGGAACGTTCAGCAGACAATAATTTAGTACCAGTTAGTTTCTTAGCATCGCATTGAAACAAAATTGGATTATTCTGAGATTTATTTCAAATAGGATGACTATAATCGAGATAATTCGCGACCACTATTTGCTTTCTAATTGCTAAGTTGAACAAGAAAAATTGTGGGTACTAATGACTACTTCTATTTATTTAATTTTTATTTCTATAATAGACAAACATAAAAAAAAATCGTGGTTAGGACTGGTCACGTTTCCGAGATGATAAAACGAAAGCGCTTTATTTGTGTATTACTGTATGCAGCTGGCAGTACATAGTATATTTTATGTACCTAGCAACTGACTTGCGTACAGAACTTTTAATATAAAAATGTACTAACTTTTACGTTCAAGCGTTACTGCAGCATACGTGACCATAAACTTTCACATAATATACAACGTGATTTCAGAAATATGTGATTTATCAGTGTGCTATGATAATAGAAGCTATCTGAAAGTTGGTACCGATGTTGTTATCGTCTTTTTATGAAATAACTATGGTAACAACACCAGTCCATCGTGAAGCTATATGTATCTATTCTGTCAAAAAAAAAAATGGGAATCAAAATGTACCGGGAAGGTGTGGAATTTATATTAAATGGCATAAAAAATTCGATGATCAGTAAAATGACTATAGCAGAAATAAATTAAGTAAAAAAAGATTTTTAAGTTAAACGCTTTTATTTAAACAATAATGACAATAATGATGTTAATAAAGTACTAAAAGCTAAAAAATAATTCGGTAGGTCCTAGGTACCACTCATCACACCACTCTTCTCATCAATCTAGTGCATTAATCAGACGAAAAAATAAAATCATTAGGCGCGTGAATTTTCTATCAAGTCAACGCCCAACGATTTTGTTGTTTTTGTCTGATTAATGCCCTAGATTGATGAGAAGAGTGGTGTGATGAGTGGTACCTAGGACCTACCGAATTATTTTTTAGCTTTTAGTACTTTATTAACATCATTATTATTAAATAAAAGCGTTTAACTTAAAAATCTTTTTTTACTTAATTTATTTTCAAGTTTTTAGTTTTTTATTCATAGTGAACTTTATTCTTCTATTCAAGCCCTTTCATTTGATACCCATATAGAGGTAGTTGTGAAAGAATATGTAATCCGTCATTTTGTAGTGGCGGCCATCTTGGATTTACAATGATACAAAATGTATTAAATTGTATTGTCATCAGAACTAAATGTGTGCGCCAAATATCAGATCAATCTGCCAACAGGAAGGGGGTGAAAAATATGTACTTAATCTGCTATTTTGTTGACAGCCATATTGGATTTTCTTTTTTTTTCATAGTGAACTTTATTCTTCTATTCAATACATTTCATTTGATACCCATATTGAGGTAGCTGTGAAAGAATACTTACTTACTTACTTACTTAATTTATTGTCACAAAGAAAATACAATTCATCTGACATTGTCAATATAATATTAAAATTTAAAATGTGATATCAGAAACTGAATATAAACAAAGTGAACATAAACGTTTCTTTATTTCGGATTTAAATTTAAAAAAAGGCATTGCAGTTACGAGCTCTGGTAATGTGTTGTACATTCTCAAAGCCGCAAATTCAGGACTATTATAAAATAAGGATAAGTTACACTTAGGTAAAATAAATTTATTATTATGACGGGTTTGATAATTATGTTTGGAACTAGCCAAAGAAAATTTAGTTTTATGTTTATGTATGTAGCATAATGAAAAATAGATGTAAATAGACGGAACAGTTAAAATATTATGTTGTTTAAAATACTCCTTACAGCTATCTCGAAAGCCAAGATTAAATATAATTCTGACAGCTTTTTTTTGAAGCACAAAAATTTTATTAAGTCCGGAGGTGCTACAGCCCCAAAACATAATTCCATACTTTACGTGCTGGTAAAAATAAGCGTAATAAACAGTAAGGTCTAAATTGAGATCATAGCAATTATGATGTATTTTCCGTAGAGCAAACAAAGAACTAGCTAGTTTAGAGCTTAAATTAAAAATATGCTGGGTCCAGTTTAGAGTATCAGAAATAGTAACACCTAAAAAGTTAAAGGAATGTACTTTATCTACTGGAATATTATTAGATGTCAAGGCCAGATTAATATTCTTATTCTCTGGAGATGCATGGAAAACCATATACTGAGTTTTATTTACATTTAAGCAGAGGGAGTTATCATGGCACCAAGATGAGAATTCGTTGATGGTTGTTTGGACTTTATTTTGAAGTTCTAGTGGATTGTTGGCAACTGATATAAAGCAAGTATCGTCCGCATACATCACTAAACGATCACAAGTCACACAGGAGGACAGGTCATTAACATATAAAATAAAAAGTATTGGGCCGAGCACCGATCCTTGAGGAACGCCAGATTTAATATGTTTGGGCTTGGATGTTAAGCTAGCAATGCGGACTAGTTGCTGACGATCGCTGAGATAGGATTTAATCCATTTTAAAACATTTCCACGTATTCCAAGATGCTGAATTTTCGTCAATAACCGATTGTGATCGACTGTATCGAAAGCTTTGCTTAGATCACAAAAAACAGCTGAAACATATTTTTTATTGTTTAGACTTTCAGATATAAGTTGGATCAGGTAATAAATTTCATCTTCAGTGGATTTATTTTTACAAAAACCATTTTGAGCAGGGCAAATAATGTTGTTTTTTTGCAAAAACGAGTTTATCCTCATACAAAAAGCGTACTCAAAAATCTTTGAAAAAGTCGGTAATAGAGATATCGGACGATAGTTTGACATATCAGATTTATCGCCTTTTTTGAAAACAGGAATGGTTTTCGCCAATTTTAGAATTGATGGAAAAACACCATTAGAAAAAGATATATTAATAAGGTGGGTAAGAGGTTTAACTATGAGATCGCAGTTTTTAATCAACATGTTCGGTATCTCATCAACGCCACAAGAAAAACAATTTTTTAATTTTTGTTTGTTTCGTTATCAGAAAATGGTATTAGAAATACAGAATCGGTACTGCTGAAAGCGGGATTATACATAAGATTTGCAGATGGTAATTTAAGAGCATTAGGAATACTAAGAAAATATAAATTAAAAGCATCAGCAATTTTCTTATTATCTGAAATTATGGATCCATCAATAGATATAGATTGCTGAGTAATTTTTTGGTTAGATGTTCCTTTCAATTCGGAATTTACAATAGACCACATAGTCTTGCCCTTATTGTTAGCATTGTTAATTTTATTTTTGTAATAATTTGATTTCGTAGATTTTAAAATTTGTTTATATTCAGTTTTAAATGCTGTGAAGACGTTAGTGAAAATTGAGAAATGTTTACTTAAAACATAAAAATCATCTAAAGTTTTTTTTAATTCTAAAAGATCATTAGTCATCCATGCATTTTTATGTTTTCTTTCATTAAAATTTATGTTTTTTAAAGGAAAAGCACAATTAAAATAATATAGAAAGGTTTCATAAAATAAATTAAATGACTTATCGATTTCAAAACAAGATAAGGCATCAATCCATGTTTCACTACTAATTAAATAAAAAAAGTATTGTTTATTTAAGTCGGTGAAAAGTCTTCGTTGTATAAAAGTCGGTTTATTTTTTGTAGAAGTAGATATAGGAAATTTCAAAACCTGGGAGTAGTGGTCAGAAATATAAGTGTGTATATTATAAGCACAAGTATACGTGAAATTGGTAACAATATTGTCTATTACAGTTGCAGAATTATTCGTAACACGAGTAAATGAGTTAATTGTAATTTCTAGATTAAAACTTTTGAGAAAATCAGACAGTAGATGTTTATTACGGCTATCAACAGAGAAGTCAATATTAAAATCACCGGCTATTATGATATTGACATTGTTTTTGTCTAATTTAATTAAAATTTGATTCAGAAGAGCAATAAAATCAAGAATTGATTCATGAGGTGATCTATAAATTGTAAGCACAACATATTTAACGGAATTTAACGAAAACTCTACTCCGCAGCACTCAAAAACTTGTTCAATACACATATTCTCTATAAAATTTATCTTTTGGAAATGCAGATTGTTGCGCACAAAAATGACAACACCACCATGAATATTTACAGTTCTACAATAAAAGCTAGCAAGGCAAAAGTTATTCAGGTGTATTGTATGCATTTCAGCAGGATAAAGCCAACTCTCAGAGATGCAAACAATATCAGTTTTTTCATCAGATATTAGTAGATCAAGTTCTTCCATCTTGTCTCTAATGGAACATATATTCATATGTAAGATAGTAAAAACTGTAGGAACAGCTAAACCAAATTTAGTTTTGGTAGTTTCTGTATCGCAGAAAAAATCGTTTGAGTTGCGTATAGAACTTTGAGTTATTTCTTTTTGGGGTGACTCGTGCGCGCCCGAAAAGAACGCAAATGCTTAAAACGGTTAACTTTGGCACCATTAGGCCACACTGCACTATCAATAACCTCATCCCAGGCACTAGTGGGAAAGCTTACCCTGAAAGATGTATAATGTTCATATTTGGCGTTTAGCTTAAAACAACTAAATTTAATGTTGGGCTTTTTAGCGCGTAAATATGACAAAAGTTTATTTTCATTAACTTCTGGAGCTAAATTAAAAACGTGCAAGTGTGATACTTGTATTGCGCTTTGGATCATCGAACTATCACCTGAATCAATTAAAAGGTTGTTTTTATTTGCGTTGTTAAAAACACTTCTGCTTGTACTAGAATCAATATTCGTCCGAGTTGCAGTATGGCGAGGACTGCGGCGTCTCTTGGATTTGACAACTGTAAAATTGTCATTATTATTTTCACTATTTACAATATTTTCGAGAGAGTCTAAATCATCCATATTCTGTGATATGTCAGCTGGCAAAGACGATTGCGATAGAGCATTTGTACGACCGATTGAGGACTTAGTTAATGCCGTCGGTAAAGCAGAGTTATTATCATTTGATGACTCAATATTATCATCTTGCGAGTTTTTATTTGGTTGTGAACCAGAGCTCACACTGGTGGCGGTATTTGCAAGCTTAGTATCGACGTTAGTCCCTAGGTGCGACTCGTCTAAAGCATCTGTAATCACGGAATCTGCACCGTTGTAATCATCATTAGTCGCATTGACATCCAACAGATGTCGTTGAGATATCACTTCAGCAATTTGCTCATGATAGTTTATTTCCACATTATTTTTTATGGTAATTAACTCCTTTTTAACTTCCATGTAAGCAGTGGACATGGTTTTCATTTTCTTATAAAGTGAGGTTATCTCGAGAAGACGATCCGCACTAAACTTTTCTAATAGAGTAATTTCCGCCATTTTGTAGCGGCGGCCATCTGGATTTACAATAATACAAAATGTATTAAATTGTATTGCCTTCAGAATTAAATGTGTGCGCCAAATATCAGATCAATCTGTCAACAGGAAAGGGGTGAAATTTTAATTACTAAATTTGACCCAAATAAATAAATAAATAAACAGGGCAAGCTAAATCAAAGCGTTTAAAATGTATACCGAGTGTCGTAATGGACTATATTACGACGAGATTATGTTTTAAATGAGTGCCATTATCATTACGCACGAGATATATTTTTTCACACGCCTTCTATAAAATAGCTGGTATTTACTTCATTTTCAAATTGTTGACAGTTTACTTTTGAACGAACGTCACTTCTAATAGTATATGTTAGTGGACTGAGATAGGAGAAGGAACGTGAAATATTTGATAAGGTTTTATAGTGAGTTGAGACCAAAAAACGAAAGATGTTCTTTGATAAAATTATATTTTAACACTGTTTTAAATAAATTATTCTGTTTGATAAAAATTAACAAAAATTTGTCATTCAAATAAATAAAAGTACAATTACGCAACAAAAATTAATAATTATGAAATCGGAAATAAACGTCAAAGACAGGGGCGTATTTTAGATTTCTAACATACTGCCCGCCTCGTCGTTTTCGACGAAATGCGCTGCCCGCCATGACGGATAGATTTAGGAATGTTTGAAGTCTTCAGGGCGTGGTAACAGGCAAAGTTTGTTGACTGGACGTTTCAGAGTAGATCCTCTGGAATGTATAGTTACAACTCGTATCTGTTGATCGGAGCCTGGATGAATGTTGATAATACGAGCTAAGGCCCATTTTGTCGGTGGTAGTCGTTCATCTTTCAATAACGCAACATCTCCAATTCTGACGGGATGATCTGGCGAGTTCCACTTATAGCGTTGTTGGAGGTGGTGTAAATATTCGGCTGACCATTTATTCCAGAAATGTTCTTGCATTTGACGGACGAGTTGCCACCGGGTCATTCGATTTGTCGGGATGTCCAGTAGACTAGGTTCAGGAAGAGTCGTTAGAGCTCGGCCAATCAAAAAATGACCGGGTGTTAAAACGGCATCATCTTCACAGTCGTCAGTCAGCGGATGAATCGGTCGTGAATTTAAACATGCCTCGATCTGCGTGAGTAGGGTTGCGAGTTCTTCATAGGTAAGAGTCGTTTCGCCGATAACACGACAAAGATGATGTTTCGTTGATTTGACTCCAGCCTCCCAGAGGCCTCCAAATTGTGGAGCTGAAGGTGGAATAAAGTGCCATTGTGTTCCATCAGTAGCTAACAGATCAGTTATATGACGCCATTCTATAGACGCAGAACAAAACAGTGTTTGTAGTTCTTGATTGGCACCAACAAAATTGGTTCCATTGTCGCTGTACAAGTTTGCGCATATACCACGTCGCGCTGTGAACCTCTTGAAGGCCGCAATGAATCCTTGAGCCGTGTAATCGCTGACAGCTTCCAGGTGAATAGCTCTAGTCGCAAAGCAGATGAAAATGGCTATGTAGCCTTTTTCGGATTTATGACCTCGACCTTTGGAAGTCCTAATTGCAATCGGACCCGCATAGTCTACTCCTGAATTGTAGAACGGTGGAGCTGGTGTTACACGGGCTGCGGGTAGGTCACCCATTAATGGTTGACTCGGAACAGCTCGCTGTCTTAGACAAATGACACATTTATGTATGTGAGAACGAACGACAGCACGTCCGCCTATGATCCAAAATCGTTGACGAATGTAGCTCAATGTTACTTGAGTACCTCCATGTAGCATAGTACGGTGTGCCTGATATACAATAAGAGTAGTGAGATGCGATTTCCGTGGTAAAATCATGGGATGCCTTTCTTCAAAGTTTAACATAGAGTGTCGTAAACGTCCACCTACACGAATAAGTCCGTCATCAGAAATGAAGGGACGTAGTCGATACAAAATGCTACTTTTAGGAAGATTTCGGCCATCGCAAAGAATTTGGTAATCTTCTTCAAATATAGCTTGCTGAATGGTTTTTATCCAAAATTGACAAGCTTTCGTTATCTCAGCTGGTGTGAGCGCTGTCGTAATACGTTCAGTAGTATTGTGACGTAAATTATAAATAAAACGCCAACAGTAAGCTGTTACGCGATTAAGACGATTTAATGATGAGTAACGTTCAACAATATGTACCTGGCCGGTGTTATGATGCTGAACGACGTTCACGCGAACTGATCGCAGTTCTTCAGTTTCCGTGACAGGATCGATGTCAGTGACTCCCTGTGGCCAGTGAGACGTATCTTGCTTCAACCAACTTGGACCTTGCCACCAGAGGGTGTTATCTTGGAGCTGGTCCGGTAACAGTCCTCGAGATGCGCAGTCACTTGGATTGTCTTGACTTGAGATATGATGCCAAACAGCGTCTGGAACATTGACTTGAATTTCATGAACCCGATTTGCAACAAATGTCTTCCACCGTGCAGGTTGACCTTTTATCCAAGCCAATGTCACTGTCGAGTCCGTCCACATGTGAGTCGGGATGTGTTCAAATTTTAAAATTCGGCGTATATTCTTCATCAAACGTGATAATAAGAGAGCACCACATAGTTCTAATTTTGGCAGTGTGACTGGTTTCAGAGGTGTCACCTTCGTCTTTGCGCTAACTAAGCTAACTTCGACGTTCTTGAGGTGTGAAACGATTCTTATGTAGACTGCGGCGGCATATGCTTGATTTGAGGCGTCTGAGAATCCATGAAGCTCACAAGAAATAATTTGCTGATGATATTTTAACCATCTCGGTATAAAAATTTTTGTGACTTCTTTCAGCTTATTTTGAAAGGTCGACCATTTGTCGACAAGGTACGCCGGTAGCGGGTCGTCCCAACTGAGATGTTCCAACCACAATGTTTGCATCATGATCTTCGCTGTGATGAGGATTGGGGCTAGCCAGCCCAATGGATCAAATAACCGTGAAATTATAGACAAAACGATTCGTTTCGTAAGCGGCTTTGAAATGTCAGGTATTTGAACAACAAATGAAAAAGAGTCAGTTCCTGGACACCAAATTATACCTAGTGTCTTCACGGAAGCATCCGGATTGAGCTGTAACTCTGCAGCATTTTCTTGATGCTCTGGAGGAATTCTGGTTAGGAGGTCTTCATGGTTTGAAGCCCATTTTCGCAGTTGGAATCCTCCTGCTTGCAAGATTTGAATAAGCTGGCTTTGTCGCGTTAATGCTTCTGAGATGTTGTCACCACCTGATAAGACGTCATCAACGTAAAATTCGTCTTGGATAATTTGAGAGCCTTCAGGAAATCTCTCTCTTTCATCTTGAGCAAGTTGTCTTAGAACACGAATGGCTAGGTATGGCGCACATGACATGCCATACGTGATAGTTTGCAAACGAAAATCTCTAACAGGTTCACTTGAAGACCATCGCCACAGAATTCGTTGTAAATCTGTATCTTGGGTATCAACTTCAATCTGACGATACATTTTCTCGATGTCAGCAGAAAACACGACTGGATATAATCGCCAATGCAGAATAACATCGTAAATTTCATTTTGCAACTTTGGACCGATATAGAGTTGATCATTCAATGATGAACCAGTAGATGTCGGACTTGAAGCGTTGAAGACAACTCTTAATTTCGTGGTGCTGCTAGTAGTTTTAACAACTCCATGATGAGGCAAGTAATACGTTTGCATCAGCGGTTTATAAATTTCATCTGTATTATGAACTTCTTTCATGTGTCCAAGATTAAGATATTCTTGCATGAACTGCTTGTAAGAAATCTCTAATTCTGAATTTATAAGAAGTCGTCGTTCGAGTGAGAACAGTCTTTGTTTAGCTAGTTTGCGAGATTCACCTAAATGTGTTGTTAGGTCAGATCTCAATGGCAGCTTGACTACATATCTTCCATCACTATTTCTTCGAACAGTTTTTTTAAAATGCTCTTCACATTTCTGTTCATCAAGAGTAAACATCTTTGGCGAAGTGGACATTTCTTCCGTTTCCCAAAATTGTTGAAGAGTTTTTAACAGATCTTGATTACAGATGCAATGAAATGTTTTTATTGGCTGCACATTTTGAGCTTGCATATTGTAAGTAGTTGGTCCAGTTAAAACCCATCCAAAGATTGTTTCTTGAGCAATGGGAGTTCCTGGAGGCCCTTGTTGAACTCCAGTGAGCAATATTTGACTAAAGATATCAGCACCTAACAACAAATCAATGCGACTAGGTGTAGCGAACGTGGGATCGGCTAAGTCAATGTTCATTACGTGTGGCCATCGTTGGTCATTGTCAACGGACGCTGAAGGTAGCAGTTGAGTAAGCTTCGGAAGCACGAATGCTTTAAATGATACATACGAATCGGTGTCAATGCGTGAACGCAAGCGTGCTCTTATAACACCGTTAGCATTGCTTGTTTTCAGAGCTCCAAGACCTGTTATTTCGATATGCTGTGACGTACGTTTCAAGCGCAATTGTTGAGCTGCTGTCTCTGAGATGAAAGATGCTTCGGATCCCTGATCCAGAAGAGCTCTCAACTGGATGCGACGACCATCTTCGGATTCGACTATGACAAGAGCAGTAGCCAGCAATACAGGTGTATGTCTTGTGAATGTACCTTGTATCATATGTGATACTGTTCGAGTTTGATTTGCGATTGGTTGAGAACTGACATCTGTAGCAGTCGTGGCTGTAGACGTAGCAATTGATACATTAGGTGTCCTGGCACCACGATGTAATAAGGTATGATGTTTGCCTTGACATGTTCGACATCTATTTGTTGAATTGCATTCCGAAACAGAATGTCCAGTGCGAAGACAATTGAAGCAGACAGCGCTTCGTGACGCTATCTCTTGACGCTGTGACTGAGAGTTTTGACGAAAAACTGGACAATACGTAAGTATGTGTTTATCTTGACAACACGGACACTTGCGAGTGCTGTTCGAAGTTTGATTAGAATTGTCAGGTTGCGGTGCTGTGACGTGATGTGTATTGTAGGTTTGATGTGAATAGCTGTTTTGACCAATTCGACGAGATGACGTACTTGAAGGTTTTGAGACTGGAGAAAGCGCTTCTAATGTTCGGATTCGTCCTTCAAGAAAGGTTTGAAGTTGATCAAAAGTTGGCGGATCAGTTGAACCACAAAGCGAGTCTTCCCAGTCTTTTCGAGTTGTGCTGTCTAAGCGATTTGCAGTGGTGAACACCAACCAGTCGTTCCAGTGCTCAACAGGTCTCTCAAGATTTTTGAGTGCTCGTACAGCTTCAACAGTTCCATCTAAAAGCTGCTTTAAATCTTTAGACGATTCAGTATTAACTGTATTTAGTGACATTAAAGCTTTTACATGTGTCTGTATAAGCATACGTTTGTTTTCGAAACGCTCAGTTAAACGTTGCCATGCCACCTTGTAGTTGGCTTCTGTTGTCTCCACATTTCGCAAAAGCTGTTCAGCCTCTCCTTGTAAACTTGTTTTAAGATATTGCAGGCGAAGGACGTCTGTTAGATTAGAATTTCTGTCGATTAATGCCGAAAATAGATCTCGGAATGACGACCATTCTTCGTAGTTTCCAGAAAATTTCGGGAGAGTTATTCTTGGCAGTTGTAATTGCGACTGAGGCTCGGGTGTCTTGTTTGCTGGTGAAGTCTGCTGATTCTCTTTTGGCACTGGCTTATTCAAGAGTTCGTCGAAAAATACATGCGAATCCATGTACTCCAATTGCGAAGCTTCATATTGATTATTTGCGAAGTATGGAAGTAACTTGTCATCTTCATTGGCTATAGAAATTAATTCAGTGTGGCTATCTTCGAACTTTGACCACAAATCGTCTAGAACTTTCAGTCGAATGTTTATAAATGCTTCTGTCCAATTTGCTTTCCCGGTTTTCTTGAAATTAGTGACAAAATTCGAGATTGATTTAGATGTATCGGTTAGTCGTTTGATGAAAACTTCAACTTCTTCCGTAGACATTGCAAAATACTGATTTGGATTTTTTAGGAATATAATCCGGCTTTCGAAGGACCAAAATGTTAGTGGACTGAGATAGGAGAAGGAACGTGAAATATTTGATAAGGTTTTATAGTGAGTTGAGACCAAAAAACGAAAGATGTTCTTTGATAAAATTATATTTTAACACTGTTTTAAATAAATTATTCTGTTTGATAAAAATTAACAAAAATTTGTCATTCAAATAAATAAAAGTACAATTACGCAACAAAAATTAATAATTATGAAATCGGAAATAAACGTCAAAGACAGGGGCGTATTTTAGATTTCTAACAGTATAGGTTATAAAAAAAACAAACAACTGACAGACAAACAGTGAATATGAAATATGAAATGGGTACCGCTCAACCAGTTTTGTTATACTTTACCGCACTAGTAAGTAATAAGGATATTACATACCTGTACACATGCGTATAAAGCAGCTATTTTATAGCGGGTACTGCAAAAATCTATACTTATACTTTCCATTTTTATTGAACACTAGTTGTTATCCACGGCTTAGCACGCGATTGAGTAAAACACGGCAGCAGCAACCGTAGTGAAGCCTTTGGTTTCACTGTATTACGAGCCATTTTTTTTCTATCACTTGATTTGACAAGTAGAAGGTAGTATATAATTTTTGCCACGGAGGGAATTAGACTTCAACAACGCATTTTTATATTGTAAACTTATTATGAAAATCAATGTTCTAAAAAAATACATTTCGTAAAATACGTAATTTTTCAAAGAAAATGATCACTAGTGACGAAGCACATTTTTGATTGAATGGAAGAGTGAATAAACAGAATTGTCGCATCTGGGATGAAGAAAATCCTCGAATAATTCAAGATCAACCATTACATAGTGAAAAAATTACTCTTTGGTGGGATCTTTGGAGCCAAGGAATCATCGCTCCGTACTTCTTTGAAAATGAGGATAGTCAAGCAGATACTTTGAATGGGATCATTATAATCGAATGATAAATGATTTTTTATGGCTTGAAATTGAAGAAAGCGATACCTCTGATCTTTATTTTCAACAAGACGGCGCTACATTCCATACAACTCGTGTAAGCATTGCAATGTTACGAACAAAGTTCAATGGACGTTAAATTTCAAGAAATGGAGACATCAATTGGCCAGCGAGATCGTGCAATTTAACTCCGTTAGATTTCTTCCTTTAGGGTTATTTAAAAAGTATGGAAATAATCCACAAACAATCCAAGACCCTAAAAAAGCCAACATTCGAGATTAAATGCGCGGAATTTAGAGCTAATACTGCAGCGAGTTGTTGAAAATTACGACGTATATATACGAATCACCGCTTGTCATAAAAGTCGTAGTGGACATTTAAACGATATTATTTTTCATGTTCAATTGTAATGCACCAAACTATTATTTTATAATAAAATTCAAAAAAAAAACGTGAATAAAATATATATTAAAAAAAACAGTCCTTTTTGGAGAACCCCATACTTATACTCCTTATTATAATGCGGGTTTTAAAATTAATTATAATTAAGTTTTCCTACCTAACTTGACAAATCCAGTTTCAGGGTACGAATTTTTAGAAATAAATTAATATTATTATTTATATTGAAATGATTTTGGTACAGCTCTGAATATTATTATTTATTACTTATCGATAATAAATTTGCAGGCACGTGGATTAAAAATGTTTATTATAAATTAATACAATTAATTACTTCAGCAGCGTTTCGATTTAAATTAAATCTTCCTCTGGCATATACATTTTTTTAAATTTAAATCGAAACGTTGCTGAAGTAATTAATTGTATTAATTTATAATAAACATATTTAATTCAAATTCCTGCAAATTTATTATTTAAATTAAAAATAATGCGTGCTAATATCAATATGGATTATTTATTATATTGTTAGGCTTGGTACATTCGCTATAACGATTGTGTGACGGCAGACGCATTTTAGTTCATAATGCTGCCGCAGTTACACAGGTGCGCGGCGGCCGAATGATAGACGTGCAGACAATGAACAGAAGAGCATCGTGATGTTTCTGGTTCGTAAATCCAGAATCATTTGCAAGGGTGTGTTCAGAATGAGAGTAAAGCATACACTGTTCCGTCTTTTGAACAAATCTTGATAATCAAAAGAATAAAACGTATGAAAAGATCTTAGACACTGCATTTAATATGTCTTATACATCTGTTTAAAGGTGTATAGAGCAGGGGCTCCCATCCTTTTTTGGATCACCGCCCCCTTTAGAAAAAATAAAAATTCCAAAGTGCCTTGGTCCATGATATTTAATTTTATGTGAAGTAACTGCCCGAAAAAAGCTACAGGAATGCAAAAATATTTATCCTATCGGATAGCAGGGCAGCTCTTATGGCTCTAAATGCATATAAAATTGAGTAAAAGTGATTTGGAAATACCTAGATACCGTTGATAAACTGGGTGTAAATAACCGTATTACACAAATGTGTGTTCCAGGGCATACGGGAATCGAAGGTAACGAAATAGCAGACTCCCTCGCTAAAGAAGGAGGCACTAAAATCTTTATAGGCTTTAAACCTTTCTGTGGCTATTCTAAAAGTCATATTAAAATGGAGGTTCGCAAATGGGAAGTCAATTCCAGGACACCGGCAATCAAAGAGATTTATCTCACATTCAAGCCAAAGGACTAAAGAGTTCCTTATTTTCAGCAAAACAGATCTGAGAATACTGAGAGGACTCTTCACCGGCCACTGCTCTCTAAGATATCACTTTTCAAAAATGACTAAAGTTGATGATGATAAATGTCGCTTCTGTAAAGAAATTAAAAACAGCGGAGCATATCCTTTGTTCATTTGTTCTCACCAAAAGGCTGCAACACCTGAACAGGCCTTTCGTAAAACCCGATGAAATGAGGAGGGCAGCGCCCAGTAAAATGATAAGGTTTATTAAAAGCCTCCTACTTCACTCATGGGAATAAAATAGGGGATTCACAAAAGATCTCTTAGGTCACAATTATTGAGAGTCTTTCACGCCTTAACGTCCCAATACAATCTAAGCGAATCTAATCTAATATGAAGTATTAAAATATGCTTGCACATTATCTATACCTGATTTATCTGTTTATTATCCGTTAAAAATCATGAAGTCCCAATGGAAAACCCCAGCGCCCACTGGGAGAAGGTGCTGCCACCGTTATAGTATAGAGTATTCCCCTTGAGTGCGACGCCTGCGCTGCTACTTCGCGAATCAGTTTCACTGGGATAAAAATTATTGAATAACATTAGGTAGCATACAAAGCACATGTACCTTTTAGCAAAAAAAAAAAAAACGGTCAAACCATTGTGGTGTATGTTGTGTTTTTCAATGTACATTTTGGCATAATGTATCATTACATTCTTTTCCGAAAAATGTAAGACTATGAAAAAAGTGGGCAACTGAGAATTGGAAAGCCCATAGCCCCAAACATTTCTTTCACAAAGATGATTAAGTAATAGTATTTATTACATGCCTCTACTTCCCACAACTGTAAAAAATTAGTAACTAGTAACATTTTTATTTCAAAAGTAAATTAATGTCGCAATCAAATATATTATGTATTTACCCAACTACCAGCTTTGTATTGCAGGAACAGCGAGAACATACCCCCCCCCCCGCAATTTCATGGTAGAGCTGAAGTTTTTAGGCACAATGAAATAATTTTGTCAAAGCGACTTTTTCACCGACAACACAACAATACCTAATGTAATTGACTTTATATACATCCTTTCATCTTTTATATAGAATGGGACAACGTTGCTAAGAATTAGACATTATATCGCATCCAAAATTATTAGCAATTATTAAAAACCCGGGTCGCAGTGCCAAAACCCTGCCGACAATATAGTGTATTTGCTTATACAGGCAGTGTGGCTTTATTTTGCGAGCTTAAGTTGGTTTTTGGGCAAAATAAAAAATTGTACTCGTTAATACACCCCTTAAAATAACATTTTTTTTCTTAATTGCAATATTATTATAAATCGAACCTCTATACCAAATTATATACAACTTTCAGTAAATAATTCACTATTTGTAAACTAGTGTTTTCATAAAATTTGTAAGTCCGGTCCTGTCGGGCCGATTTTATTTAAATTTTAGGGACACCTTTTAATTACTACTAAAGGGTTAAATGTCAATTTTGAAACGATTCTGAGAATTTTTTCGGTATTTTGGGGCCCAAAAACATTTTTCAACCCCTAAAAACTACCCTTAAAATGCCCCGATTACGCCCATTTTAAATAGGCTTCTTGCGGTGATGGATTTCAACACGTGGACTAAATTTCGTTAAAATCAATTAACTCTTTCGAAAGTTATTGCCCGCACACACACATATATATATATATATATATATATACGTATATAAATATATATATATATATATATATATACATATATATAAACATTCTCAAAAATGTTGCCAAAGTGTTTAGGAGGTTATGAAACGTCGAGAAATTTTGGTCCGACCCCTAGGTCCCGCCATCCGACCAACGCCAATAGTGTATGTTGCCTTATGGCAAATACACTAATAATACAAAAAAAACCCGGGTCGCAGTGCCAAAACCCTGCCGACAATATAGTGTATTTGCTATACAGACAGTATGGCTTTATTATGCGAACTTAAGTTGGTTTTTGGGCAAAATAAAAAATTTTACTCCTTAATACACCCCTTAAAATAACATTTTTTTTTCTTAATTGCAGTATTATTATCAATCGAACATATATACCAAATTATATACACCTTTCAGTAAAAAATTCCCTATCTGCAAAATAGTGTTTTCATAAAATTTGTAAATCCGGTCCTGTCGGGCCGATTTTATTAAAAATCTAGAGACACATTTAATTACTACCAGAGGGTTAAATTTCAATTTTGAAACGATTCGGAGAATTTTTTCGGTGTTTTGGGGCCCAAAAACAATTTTCAACCCCTAAAAACTACCCTTAAAATGACCCGATTAGGCCCATTTTAAATAGGCTTCTTGCGGTGATGGATATCAACGCGTGGGCCAAATTTAGTTGAAATCAATTAACTCTTTCGAAAGTTATTGCCCGCACACATATATATATATATACGTATATAGATATATATATACGTATATATATATATATATATATATATATATATATATATAAGTATATATATACATATATATATAAACATTTTTAAAAATGGTGCCAAAGTGTTTAGGAGGTTATGAAACGTCGAGAAATTTTGGTCCGACCCCTAGGTCCCGCCATACGACCGACGCCAATAGTGTATGTTGCCATATGGCAAATACACTAACAATCGTGTTATTGTTAATTTTGTTTTTTAGTACAATTCAATAAAAGCTTGTTTTTAAAAAGTTTTGTTTTACTATTTCATTTAGTTTACTATTCTTATGATATGTTATTCATTTTACTAGGTAATTAGAGCCTTTGAGTATTCGCGAGGTTTTAATAAGTTTTTCATTTAAATATGTATTTATCATTAAAATGAATAACTCGGAAGATAAATTAAATTTTTTAGAAGGTACTTTGTAAATTTTTGTAACTTTCCACCATTAAATAAAAGCAGTCGTAATTACAAGCCATTTTATTATTATTTACATCACAAAGATTCATTTACTAAAGTTGATTTTAAGACTTTCTCACAGTTTTTGATTATCCGGTATCCGGCCGGATATCGAGTTACTATCCGTTATTCTGCCGGATACCGGATAGTTGCCGGATACCCGTTTCATCTCTAGTGTAGATGCATAGACTATATTATGTAGTTATGCACGCAGGAAAAATGTAGAAGCAGTTAAGTGACAAAAATCGGAACTATGCAACTATTGTTGATACGACATACTACTAAAATTAAATAACTTTTTGTATCATTTTATTTAGGTAACTTTTTGGGAGACAAAACGGATAGTTTGATAATAATGAATTTGTGATGGGTGGTTATACATGTTTTTGAAATTCATACACTGAACTTAACAGTCAAATCGAAAAAATGTTGTTGAGTGTCTATAATCTACAATCTCTCTCTCTCTCTCTCTCTCTCTCGAAGACATGTTTCTGACGTTTGCTGCTCTCAAGTGTTTAAGTTCCTTATTATACTTAATAACAAAGTGATTACGTACCAAGGACGTAATACCTAGACATAATTATTAGAAAAAATAAATAATGTACAACCCTCAATCAGACTTCAAAATAACGAGAAAGAAAACTAACAGATACCTGAGACGTCTTTTTGTCATTGATATTTGACGGTCTTAAAGTCTTTTGTTTTGTTCAGTAATAATTAATGTAAGCATGGTGCATTCCGACTTGTTTTGTCTTAGACACTAATAAATCTTTCGGAAATAAGTATCAGAGCGTTTTATTCCGTGTTTTATAGATACTCGGAATAACGTATAAGGTATAAAGTACATCGAAAAAAAATAACGCATAATATTTTATTCTAATGTACGTCTCGCAACCCTATAGTAGGTCCAGATAAGCCTAACTGTTGGTGGCCTTTAAAAAAGAGCGGCCAAGTGTAAACCGAACTTGCCTGAAGTGTTCCGTACTATCAATTTTTGTTTGATATCTCGTCTCTCTGTTTTGCTAAAAACACTCGAAAATGCCTGAGTCGAATTTGATGTATATTAAAATTAGTATTTTGGGTCTGGATTTAAGGTTTTTGTAAAATAAAACTGTCAAGCGCATGCCGAACTTGGATGAAATGTTTCGTACTATGTATTAAGATTTTCAAATCTGATTTATATATAACAAAAACTATCTTTCATTATTCTTGATTTTTTCAGATTTTTCTAACCCATAAATTGTTTTAGTTTCCGAATTTACAATGTTATTAATGTTTAGTCAGTCTCTGACAAGTTTAACATCACATAAGTTAAAGTGAGACATACATTTAACAGCCATGGTAATTTTAATATTAAGCATATAGAATAGCGCCTTTAATATGTAAGTCCTTCGACATACTAAACTTTACAATGCTGCCTATACTGTTTTTTTATTAATGTTGACTCTTTAAATTCACTTACTAAATTTATTTTAACACAATTTTTTTCTTACACAAAAATAAAAACAAATAAAGAACGTTGGCGTTTCAAATAAATAATAAAGAGTCAATTCAGTTATTGATAAGATTGGCCATAATATCACGTCAAGGTTTGTAGGCTAAATAATATATTATATTTATGAGATTAGTTTTCAGTTACGTATGGCATAATAAGAACAATGAAGCGTACACATTTTATTTTTTTTTATTTCATGAAAAAACAACAACAAAACGGTCTGCAGCGGCTATCTGTATGAATATATTTAGTTTTATTTTAATACAGCCTGTCAAAAATGAAAAAGTACAGAATCAAAATAAATAATTCTAAAGAATAACAAGTTTAATTATTTCAATTCCCTTAGTCGTCCAGCGAAGAATAATCTGATTACTTTCATTAGACACCCCACTCGAGGGGGTTTGGCTCCCCATTATTACCGATAAATATCCGAGCTATTTATAAATCATAGCATTGGGCCATAACAAGTTCTAACTACACCAAATTTCAAGTCTTTAGCTTGTACCGTTTGGCTGAGTCCTATAAAGAGTTTCGTTTCTCCAATTTTGTGTACAGTAGTTCAGAAAAAAAACTTTAAATTCATTTGGTGATTTGTATTCATATTATGATTTGATATTAGATTAAGAAACTTGCTACCTACATCCGTTTCATGTCTCACTCTCACGTGCTTTTTCGCCCTCTATAAAGTTATTTACTCTGAAGTTAAGACACACTCGTATATGCGAATGCGGTTGTTAAATTGCGTTGCAAATTTTACGAAACTGTCGTATAAATGGTTTCTGTGTTGAAATTGCAGCATATTTTAACATATATTTGAGTGTGTTTGGGTGTATTCAAAACTATTGGTTCAATTTCCTGAGAACTTTGTAGTCGAAGAAATTTAGTTAACTCTGCAATTTGCGGACTTGTTTCTTCTTATAAGATATTTGAAGATCACAATTATTTTAATAAAAACAAGAGAAACATAAATTTGACGGGTGATAAACTTCTATAAAAATGGAGAGAAATCGATATGGAAACCATAACTTCCACTTTTTTAACATGAAACGTTTCAGCAGAATGTTTCAGTATAATTTTATACCATACTTTGACGATATTGTTATATAGGGTGATTCATTTGGAGGTACTTTTTTCAAAACTAAAAAAAATTTAATAAAAACAAATTTATCGGATAATTTTTATTATTATACAAAAGAACTATTCTTTACATTTATTTTTTAAAGATTATTTCTTTCAAATGTTGGCCGTAACTCCGGTTAACATAGTCCATTCTGCCGTTCCAATTTTCGATGACGCGTCCGAGCATTTCGACTGGTATTTGGCGAATAACGCGAGTAATGTTGGCTTCCAGTTGCTTAATTGTACCCGGCTTATCAATATAGACT
The DNA here is from genome assembly GCA_034508555.1 of Venustoraphidia nigricollis. Classification (NCBI taxonomy): domain Eukaryota; kingdom Metazoa; phylum Arthropoda; class Insecta; order Raphidioptera; family Raphidiidae; genus Venustoraphidia; species Venustoraphidia nigricollis. The sequence goes on from JAVRKA010000073.1 coordinate 244,709, forward strand.
TTGGACTTTACATAGCCCCAAAGGAAAATGTCTAGGGGTGTGATATCACAGGGTCTAGGCGGCCAACTCACCGGTCCGAAGCGCAAAATTAACTGTTCACCAAATTGTTCACGCAATAAAGCCATGGTTTCACGTGCTGTGTGGCAAGTGGCGCCGTCTTGTTGGTACCAAATGTCCTGAAGACCACGGGTTTCAATTTCAGGAAACAAATAGTCTGTTATCATGGCACGATAACGGTCACCATTGACAGTTACGTTCTGGGCGGCCTCGTTTTTGAAGAAATATGGACCGAAGATTCCACCGGCCCATAAACCACACCAAACCGTTGTTTTGTCTGTTTTGGCAGCTCTTGAATCTCTTCAGGTTGCTCTTCGAACCAAATACGGCAATTTTGTTTGTTGACATATCCGTTAAGCCAGAAATGTGCCTCATCACTAAACAAAATCTTTGTCGAAAACAGTTGATTTTCTTCTTCGCAGAACGCTGATTTTCGTAATACAGCTGAATAATTTGTAGACGCTGTGCGGGGCTAAGTCTTTCCATGATGGAATGTCAAACTATACTGAACAAAAATACCATAAAAGGTTATCACGACTCACGCTTCATCTGTCAAAAAATCCATAGACAAAAAAGTACCTCTAAATGAATCACTCGTTATAAGGTACAAAATTGACAGCTGCCTTGAAGTTCTTACTGATACAAATTTAAAACAATCTGTATGAAAGAGTTTAATGGGAACTTATACCGTGGATTAAATAAAACTCAAATAATTTTTAATACACTACGTTTCGCCCATTTTCTAGACCTCGTCAGGCTTTGTGAATAATAACCACATGAATTAATTATATAACTCAAATAAAAAGATAATCAGGGCTATTCTACTAATGATAATCACGGTGATTACCAAGTGCTTAGCAACATATACACTCTGGGCAACAACTTTTATTTGTTTCTTTCTGCTAAGCAAAGTGTTTGCCACAAGTGGTTAAAATGATCATGTGCCGTGTTTATAAGAGTGGATAAATTGTAACTTGTAAATGGGTGTTGTTAAGCTGACACTTTGAGTGTTTATTAATTAAAATGGACGCCAAAATATTTCACTTACTTATTTTGGAGTTAATTGAGAATGAAAACAGGTTAATAATAGAATTATATTAACATACACGCGTTATACATTTTTTTATTATTCTTTTACGTTTTTTATTAATCCAAAATTCGAATTGGAATTCAGTATAAGGGCTAATTTTTCCCATTTTTTATCCATAATTGTGGATTCGGTTGATGAAAGTTTTCCACTCAACATATTTTTATTAGCGTCAATAAAATCAATCATCAATTTGTATTGACTAGATGATACTTTTTTTTGTCGTCTTTTTGTAATTTTATTATCCATAATAATAATTATTATTATTAATAATTAATTATTTTCAGGACTTGACAACTAACACAAATTCAAAAGTATATAACCGTGGTAACCGCACAAAAATAGACTTCTAATTAAATTCAGACAACACTTTATAAATTTTGTAATCACTGTGGTTACGTAAGAAGAGTGATTAGAACAAAAATAGTAGAAATGTAACTATTTGAATGTAGCGTTGTATTTATATGCATAGTTTTTGTTATATAAAAAATATGAAAATTCTTAATATAGTACGGAACACTTTATGCACGTTTAAAAACCTTATTCATACTCGAAGTATTAATTTTATGATACATGAAATTCGATTCAGACATTTTCGATTGTTCTTGGCACAAACAGAGAGACGAAATTTCAGACAAAAATCTCTTTACTTAATATATTTTAGCACATCCAGTACATTATTCAGTATAGAACAATAAAGATTATGATGCATACGTCTTTAATTCAAACTAAATCCTAATGAATAGTGTTCATTATTATTTTAAAAAAAGTTTCAATAAACGATTCTCTTTGTCCAAAATTATGATTTAACTAGACATGTACTCATATTTTATTGCCGAGTACTCATAAATATCATTAACAAGTTACAATTTTGATACTAATATAAACAATAGCTTCTTTTATTTAGTTCGGCCGTAATAAGTTATAAAAAGTAAATACACCCCCCTCTATGGCTTACTTGGATACTAAAACACGTACTGTACACTTGTTTGGTCGCAAGACGGGTTACACTTATTTTAGGCTGGTTGTTGGTATACTTAACCGATATTATAGATTTTATTTAAATGAGTTTTTGTGTGAATAAATTACTGCGGCTCTTGTAATTTTCCAAAGAAAAACTAAAAGAAGAAACTGCAATCAGAAATCAATCCAGAATAATTTCTGTTGGGATCGGTCAAACATCTAAATGAAGAAATTTTATTTGACAAGCTAGAATCATACAAACGCAGCTCCACTAGTCCGTTGATCAAAAGAAGAGACGTGCAAGGATCTTAACAATTGGAGACAATTTGATTGGCGGAGCATTTAAGATAGCTGATGAATGTAGGTGGTTTCAACTTCAAACTGTACCAAATCCACATCACACAACACAAAATCAACATACGAGTGATCAGAAAGTCGTAAGTCGTTTCCCTTTCCTTCTTTTAATTTTCATAAAAATCCTAAATTATGGCCGATGCAAACGACCAAGATATAATTCTATCTATAGATACTTTATTTAAATTTATCAAACCATTCAATGGAGATGGAGAAGATCTCAAAAGTTTTGTATTGGGATGCAATAGTGTCATGGAATTGGCAAGTTCTACACAAGCAGAGGTACTAAAGCATTATATAGCATCGCAACTAAGTTCTAATGTATTAGCTGACTTAGGAATTCGAAATACTGGTACTAGTTGGAACCACCTTGAAACTTTGTTAAAACGACATTATCGCACTTAAAAAGTTTCTTCTCAGTTCTCAATTATATTAATTACGTGAAACCATTACGCAAAACCCATAATAAGACAACTATAGAATTCTGTAAAAGACTAACCGCTCTTAAGACTGAGTGCATTCTTTCCGAGTATTTAGAATAATAAATGATGCATATTTCGGATTAGCAAAGAAATATATCAATCTCATTTTCTTTATACTCAGACATCGTGTGTCTCGCAGGGTAGCAATTTTACTTTCTGGCCTTGTGGTGTAATATACTATTTTTTTTTTCAAAGATTTAAAAATTATTATATAAATATTAATAAACGGTTTGGACAATTCCTCTTGTAGAATAGGATAAACGATGTTTTGCCAGATTTAATTCACTTAAGCCGATTTTAGTCAACATGAGTGGCTTTAAATTAATCTAATTTTTTGAAAAGTTTTTATGTACTTCTGCACAACAGTTGTCTTCAATTATAAATTATTTTTTTTTGGTATCTTATACTTAATACTTTTATTTGCAATTGTCGTTTGTGTATCTTAAATCGTATATGTTGTATAGGTCTTATACTGAGGATCTAATGTTAGTCTTCCTATTCCTCTTATAGACTTCTCTTGCATTTCCTTGTCAATACAAACGATCGACCATTGATGTCGAATAATCAGTGGTTATTATCTAAGAAATTCCAAATTTCTATTTCGGGCAAGAATGTTTCTTATATTGCAGTAGCCTGGAATTCTTGTCATCAGATTAGATAATAATTCTACTTCACATGTAGAATCGCTAACTTTGGAAGTGATAGTGATGCGCGTAATTGTTTCGAATTTCTCGCATCTTACCATGTCGTTTAAAAATGCGTAGGAGGTTTTAGATTTTGATATTAAAAGATACTGTTTTCTTGGAATCATCAGAGAATATAAATTCGTATTTGGATGTGGGACTGGAAGACTGAATAATTGATATAGGGTGTATTGATTAATAGAGGCTATGGGTGTTAATAATGCAACAACCATGAGGTCATTAACAATGAATATTTGACAATTAATAATTTTGTAAAAAAAAGTAGAAATTTTATTTGTTACTTCGATTGATAACTGATATTTTTGTGCGATCGCTTTAAGTTTTTTTGAACCACAAATGGGGAGATACTATTAGAGTCGATTATTCCGGATAATAAAAGTGTGCAAGAAGATCACTAATTGTTAAGTATAATTCGTGTGTTGGAAACTCGTTCCAAGAGTTATATATTTAGTTAGAATAATTTTCTGTTCGTTTGTTCCTGTGACGTCATATTATTTATAGAAGATTCTAAAAAAGTTTTTATTTAAAATTTTAATATTCTTTTGCAGGACTTGTGACGATATAACTTTCAATTGTGTGTGAAATAATATTTATTTATGTTTTCACTAAAGTTTCAACTTGTCTTTGACCATTTATAACAGATTGTATTGCGTCAGTGTAAAAAGTTGCGTTATTGGCATCCGGTGTGCCAAATGGAAACATAAACTTAATCTTTCCATTAAATTCGTACACGTTTCTAATTTTATAAAGGCTAAGTTATGAAAGAAGTTTAAAATTTTGATTTGGTAGTTGGACTTCGCCTAACTCGTTGAAAAATAATCCACTAGAGGATTCAATTGTTTCGATTTTCTATTGATGACAAGAAATAATTGTTATGAGAATAAGATAGACAACACATAGGAAGCTAAGGGGATTCCTGAAGAGAATTACGCATTTAATTTTATTATACCGGGTATCTCAGAAATCGCGCACCCAATTGTTGGGATTGAAAGAGAAAAATATTCTGAGCCCAAAAATCCATGTTTGGAATTTTTTGATAAAGTAGTTAATTTGTAATTAATTAATGAAAGTGACCAATTAGGAGCGCGCTACAGAAACAGAGACGCCAGAGGGCCTCGTCAAGACAGATGCGAAAAGTGGAAATCACTGGCGAGCGTTAATTAAGTTATTTTATTCATTAAAAATTATTAGTGTTGTTTAAAAAAAAATGGAAACTGGACTTAGACAAAAACTCTGGAAGGCTTTGATACAATACAATTATTGAAAAATGGCGGACGATAGTAAGTGTTCTGTGTGCCACCAACAAGAAAACGGCTTAAAATCTCAAATTCTGAGATGTAAAAAACCTCTGTGCCTAAATTATGTTCATCATATGTGCAGTGAACTAAAAACAAATGAAATAAAGTTTGTTGGAAGTAATAGTACCTAATGTGAAATGGTATTGTGATAAGTGCAAGGATACATGTGACCTAAACATAGAGCTGCTCTCAAAGTTAAATGCTCTATCTGAACAAGTATGTTCACTTACGGACATAGTGAACAAACAAACTGAATTGTTAAAAACGCTAAATCTGGATGTATCTAAAACTCAAAACACAGTTGAAATAAAAGATAATTCTAAAAATAAATGTAAGGTTAAAAATGATTCTATTACAACAAATAATCAAACCACAAAAAATACAAAGCCGGTAACTTTTTAGCTCTAAGCAAGCTGCTGTAATTAATAACATCGACAAAAAAAATCCAGAGATGGAGCCAGTTGCTATTTCAAACACACAAATTGTAAACTGTGATGACAAACAGACACAAATATCTGCGGATTGTGCAAACACAACTGATCATTTAAATTCGACTGCGGAAAACGAAGATAAAGTTGAATACACACTCGTAACCAATAGAAGAAAAAAGAAAATCATTGGAACCAACACCTCGACAAGTGAATTTTCCGCTAATGACAAGAAATGCTGGATCTTCATCGGTAGAGTAAAGCCAGGTACATCATGCGACGTGATATTGAACTATCTAGAAAAAAAATGCCCTAATGGAAACTTCACATGTGAGTCCTTAGAAACAAAAGGCGTAAATGCTTGCTTTAGAATTAGTGCTAATTTTACATTACTTAAACAACTCATGTCTGAATCATTTTGGCCACAAAATGTCACAGCCAGCAGATATATTTTTAGAAAAAAAGCCTACAATGGAACCTTTGCCTAAAATAAAATATGACCTAAATATTTTAAGCATGAACATACAATGTCTACGACAAAAAATTGAAGATCTGGAAATAATGGTTGACACACTACCAGACACACCTGACATAATATGTCTAAATGAGCATTGGTTGAATTCGTATGAAATGGCAAGTAAAGCCACCATTGCCAATCTCCATCTCACCACAAGTTTTTGCAGAGAAATAAAGAAGCACGGGGGTGTATGTATTTATATAAACAGTACATTAGAGTGGGAAAAGGTCCCGAGAATAGAGATATTATCCAAAGAAGTAGACTTTGAATGCACAGCAGTAAAAATTAAAAGAAATGATACTATAATAGTATGCATATAGGTACAGATCACCACTAGGTAATTTGCAAGTATTCTTTGAACAATTAAAAGCGTGTTTAAATTACATTAACGAAAATAATAAAAAAGTTATAATAACTGGTGATATTAATATAAATCTACTGAACGATAATAGTGATACTGAAGACTTTAATAATATATTATTAATGTATAATGTGCAATATATTATCAAAGAACCTACTCGAATCACAAATGCAACAAAAACATGCATCGATAACATAATTACAAACCTTAATGACCATGCATATAATCTGCTAGAAAATGACATCTCGGATCATCATGCGATCATCAGCCATTATATTACGGATATAAAATTAGATACAAAAACTACGAGATCTTACTCTGAAGACAATATACAAATGTTCACACAAGCTCTAAAACTAGAACAATGGACTGAAGTATACACAGAACATGAACCTAACGAATGTTTTAATAAATTTTTTAATATTTTCATGGACTATTTTAACTATTACTTTCCAAAAGTAAAGAAAATTAGGCAATTAGGAAACAAAAATATTAAAAAAACTTGGGTCACGCCTCAAATAAAAAAACTAACTCTATATAAAAATGATTTACATAAAATAAAAAATTTAAATAAAACGCGCAAAAATGTGGATATAATAAAAACATATTATAATAAAGTGAGATATGGATTAAAGAAACAAATAAAAACAATAAAAAATCAGTTTTTTAGCGAACAAATCAAGAAATCAATAAATAAAATAAAAAGTTCGTGGGATCTAGTAAACAAACTAGCAAACAAAAAATCTAATAAAAAATATATATCCAGTATAAAGTGCAATGACTCAAATAGAATAATTACAAACAAAATTCAAATTGCAGACAATTTTAATAACCATTTTATTAATATAACTAATAAATTAAACTTAAATTGCTCCAGCAACAAAACCGTAAAAATAAGCTGTAAGCACAACTCAAACATGTTCATGAGGCCTATCTGTCCAGACGAGATTTACAATATTTGTATAAAACAAAAGAATAAACATTCGACAGGGTGGGACGAAGTTCCAAATTTAAGAGTAAAAAAAAGTGCTACTCATATTTCTTCTCCATTAGCTCACATAATAAATTTATGTTTTAAAGATGGAGTTTTCCCAAAAGAACTGAAAAAAGCCATTATAATACCTGTACATAAAAAAGGTGAAAGAAGTGAAGTGTGTAACTATAGGCCAATATCCCTTCTTACAGTTTTTTCGAAAATTTTCGAAATTGCTATAAATAATAGGCTAACAGACTTTCTCTACAAAAAGAAAATTATCAATGAAGCCCAGCATGGTTTTATCAAAGGCGGTTCAACAGAACTGGCCATTTATAAAGTCCTTCACCATATGCTAAACGCATGGAACAACAGACAAGAAGCAGCCATGATACTACTTGACATCAGCAAGGCTTTCGACTCAGTTGATAATAGACTATTATTAAGCAAAATGGAGCAATATGGGATACGGGGTGTGACTCTTGATCTCTTTGCCTTGTATTTAACAGACAGATTACAGCGCGTGAAAATAGAAAACAACCTTTCTAAATGGAAAGAAATTATCCGAGGTATTCCCCAAGGAAGTGTCTTAGGACCTACATTATTTATTCTATTTATTAACGATCTGCCAAATGTACTTAAGCAAACGTGTCTAATATTTGCCGATGACACTGCTGTTATATGCAAGGCAAATGATCAAGAGTCACTAATCGTAGAGATAGAGCACTGTATGGCTAGGGTAAACGGTTGGTTCCAAAATAATAACTTAAAACTTAACATAGAAAAAACAGAAATTATTAAGTTCGCCAACTATTTTTCTTTGCCAAATAGTATAACAGAAGCAAAAATCAAACCAATAAACAAAGTCAGATTCTTAGGAATACAAATTGATTATCGTACAAACTGGAAAAGTCACATAGCGCACATCCTACCCAAACTATACAGTGCTCTATATCTAATAAAAACCCTCAAAAAATACGTCGATATAGAAATGATCCTTAATATATACTATGCCCATTTCTACTCAATCCTAAACTATGGCATACAATTTTGGGGAAACTCAACTAATATTAACAAAATATTTATTGTACAGAAGTTGTGCATTCGAATCATGGCAGGTGTTGCTCCTCGCACACATTGTCGGCCTTTATTTCAACAATTTAAAATTTTAACAGTTACAGATATGTATATTTTAAAAAGTGTTATGTTCATTAAAACAAATCCTGATCTGTTTAAAAACAAATTACATATACATAACACACGTATCAAACATGCACTTAACACCGACCAATGTAATCTTGAAGTAGTACGTCGAGGAGCACACAATGCCATGATTCGGGTGTACAACAAACTACCAATAAACATAAAAAATATAAATGACGCTCAGCTTTTCCAAAGAACGGTTAAAAACTATTTATTAGAAAAAAATTATTATAATCTAAAAGACTATCTCTAATATTAATTTATATACTGGACGCAATTTTGTATTATATACTTTTGTATAGGAATACTTTTAATAAAGGCATTTATTATTATTATTATTACATTTATTTATTTAGAAATATTAAAGCGTTTTCATATTATAAATTATTATTATTTTATTAATTAACCGAAACAAGTCAGCCAACGACACTCTCTCGGTTTGTCTGAGTACATCGGTTTTTAGAGTATTTGCAATATGGCAACATACACTATTGGCGTCGGTCGGATGGCGGGACCAAAATTTCTCGGCGTTTCATAACCTCCTAAACACTTTGGCACCATTTTTAAAAATGTTTATATATATGTATATATATATATATATGTATATATGTATATATATATATATATATATATATATATATATATGTATATATATATATATATATATATTTATATACGTATATATATATATATATATATATATATATATATATATATATATATATATACATGTAGGTAGGCTATGTATGTTTGTTGGTTTTTTAAAAAATAAATATATAGCAGGCAGGGTGGCGCTGAAAAACAAGACGCGGTGTAGACGCCACCGAAAAAAGACGTAAAGACGAAGCCGGGAAATTGTGTTTGTATATATATATATATATATATATATATATATATATATATATATATATATATATATACATGTAGGTAGGCTATGTCTGTTTGTTGGTTTTTTTAAAAATAAATATATAGCAGGCAGGGAGGCGCTGAAAAACAAGACGCGGTGTAGACGCCACCGAAAAAAGACGTAAAGACGAAGCCGGGAAATTGTGTCAGCATATGAACATATTATACAAAGAAAACAACCAATGCCGTCAACGACCACAAATAGGACAAGAAAAGAACAGACGAAGAAAGAAGATGAAGTTCTATTGAAGCAAGAGAAAGAAAGGCCGTTGATTTGCTTTAATTGTGGCAAGAAAGGCCATAGATCGATGGATTGTCCGGATAAGAGTAAAGGTACTAAATGTTTTGCTTGTAATGGGTTCGGTCATATTGCAACTAGGTGTCCTAACAAGTCATCGCCAGCAAGAGTGACAAGTAGATCAAACACGAATACTACAAACGTAAATATTTTAGAAGTAGTACCAAGAAACGCTGTTAAATTGCAGATCAAGGATGTCCAAGTGTTAGCTCTTTTTGACACAGGAAGTGATATTAGTACTATCAGAGAAGACGTCTATGAAAACTATTTTCGAGATATTCCACTGACTAACAATTCCATAACAGTGAAAGGTCTAGGAAAAAATAATAAAACCAAGACTATGGGATGTTTTACACATAATGTTATTGTGAATGATGAGGAATTCAACTTAACATTCTTTATTATGCCGAAAAACGCGACAGTTTATAAAGCTATTATTGGAAATAATTTATTAGAGCAAGCTGAAGTTGCTATAAGGGATGATGAAATAATAGTATACAAAAGAGAAAAAGATAATTTCGTAATGGAAATTAACATCCAAGAAAGTGAAGAAGAAGAAATTAATATAGAGCATATTATAAAGACGGTAGAGAATAGAAATGCAGTTAAAGAATTGATTCAAAACTATTTACCGGAGAAGACAAAAACGACTGACATTGAAATGAAAATTATTTTGAAAAACGAGGAACCTATTTACCAACACCCACGAAGACTATCGATACCCGAGAAGATTGAAGTTGAAAGACAAATAGAAGACTGGTTACGAGATGAAATAATAAAACCTAGTTCTTCTGAATTTGCAAGCACAATTGTGCTAGTTCCGAAAAAAGATGGTAAAACAAGAATATGTTGTGACTATAGGAAGATTAATAGACAAATAGTTAAAGATCGATTTCCCTTACCTTCGATTGAAGATGTACTAGACAAACTACAAGGTGCTAAAATATTCAGTACTATAGACTTGAAGAATGGATTTTTTCACGTGCCTGTAGAGAAAAACAGTACCAAATATACATCGTTTGTGACGCACAACGGTCAGTATGAATTTTTAAAATGTCCTTTTGGATTGTGCAATAGTCCATCAGTTTTTCAACGATATATTAACCACATTTTCCGAACGTTGACGAAAGAAAATATAGCAATTTACTACATGGATGACATAATTATACACAGTGTTGATGAAGAAGAAGGAATCGAGAGACTAAGATTAGTATTAAATTGTGCAAAAGAATACGATTATGAAATAGAGCATCGCCGAGGAAGTAGCATGTTACATGTTGACGCTTTAAGTCGGAGTTATACTATAATGGTAATAACAGAAGAAGATGGAATTATTAGACGAATAAAAATTGCCCAGGATAAAAACGAACATCTGAAACATCTGAAGGTAATAAGAAAGATTCTAGAGACTAATAAATGCGAAGATTATTTTGTGAAACATGATATTTTATACAAATATGACAACGGAAAAGAGTTACTTGTTCCCCGTACAATGCAATTAGAAATGATAAGAAGGGCCCATGAGGTAGGACATTTTTCAGAGAAAAAAACAGAAGAAGTGGTGACACGAGAACTTTACATACCTAAGTTAAAAAAGAAAATTCAAGCATGTATTGCAAACTGCATACCTTGTATACTAGGCAGTAGGAAAGAAGGAAAAAAGGAAGGATATCTATATCCCATACCAAAGGGAGACGTACCTTTAGATACTTATCACGTTGATCATTTAGGACCTATACCTTCAACGAACAAAAGTTATCAATACATTTTAGCGATTATTGACGATTTTTCGAAATTCACATGGCTCTATCCGACTAGATCGACAACTGCCAAAGAGACAGTAATGTGTTTAAATAGACAACAAACAGTATTTGGAAATCCAGGAAGAATAATTACTGATAAAGGCACTGCCTTTACAGCGGAAGAATTTCAAGACTACTGTAAAGACGAAGGAATAATTCACGTAACCATTACCACAGGAGTTCCGAGAGGCAATGGCCAAGTAGAGCGAATTCATCGCACAGTCATTCCTGTACTTGCCAAGCTAAGTATAAAGGCTCTAAGTAAGTGGTACAAGTATATTGAAAACGTGCAGAGAGCATTAAATTCTACATTTCAAAGAAGCATTGCTACAACCCCGTTTGAAATTCTAGTAGGAGTCAGAATGAGAACCAAAGAAACCATAGAGATAACTGAACTAGTAAGAAAAGAATATCTAGAACAGTTCAATGAAGATAGAGAAGAGCGCAGAAAAGAGAGTAAGTTACAAATTATGAAAGTACAAGAAGAAAATCGAAAGAACTACAATAAGAGGCGTAAAGAAGCTAGACGATATCAAGAGGGTGAATTAGTGGCTATAAAAAGGACGCAATTCGGATCAGGACTAAAGGTGCGTAGCAAATATTTGGGACCATACCAAATAAGTAAAGTTAAACGAAAAGACAGGTATGATGTTTTAAAGGTAGGTAATCATGAGGGTCCAGTGCGAACCTCCACATGTAATGAATTCATGAAACCATGGGTTGAAAACCAGTCAAAATCCGAGTCGGATTCATCGCAGGATGGCCGAGTGTAGGTAGGTTATGTCTGTTTGTTGGTTTTTTAAAAAATAAATATATAGCAGGCAGGGAGGCGCTGAAAAACAAGACGCGGTGTAGACACCACCGAAAAAAGACGTAAAGATGAAGCCGGGAAATTGTGTGTGTTTAATCATAATATTAAATAGATCATTATATTCTTTTTGTTGATTTCATCGTTTACTGTACATAGTGTTATTCTGTTAATATTCGTTTCTATAATAAAATAAAAACCCGGGTCGCAGTGCCAAAACCCTGCCGACAATATAGTGTATTTGCTTATACAGGCAGTGTGGCTTTATTAAAAGTTGGTTTTTGGGAAAAATAAAAAATTTTACTCCTTAATACACCCCTTAAAATAACATTTTTTTTCTTAATTGCAATATTATCATCAATCGAACCTCTATACCAAGTTATATACACCTTTCAGTAAATAATTCACTATCTGCAAACTAGTCTTTCTTAAAATTTTTAAATCCGGTCCTGTAAGGTCGATTTTATTGAAATTTTAGGGACACATTTTAAGTACTGCCAGAGGAATAAATTTCAATTTTGGAACGATTCGGAGAATTTTTTCGGTTTTTTAGGGCCCAAAAACATTTTTCAACCCCTAAAAACTACCCTTAAGATGGCCCGATTAGGCCCATTTTAAATAGGCTTCTTGCGGTGATGGATTTCAATACGTGGGCAAAATTTAGTTGAAATCAATTAACTCTTTCGAAAATTATTGCCCGCACACATATATATATATATACGTATATATATATATATATATATATATATATATATATATATATATATATATATATATATATATACATATATATATAAACATTTTCAAAAATGGTACCAAAGTGTTTAGGAGGTTATGAAACGTCGAGAAATTTTGGTCCGACCCCTAGGTCCCGCCAATAGTGTATGTTGCCATATGGCAAAATAATACACTAATAATTTAAACCCTAGACAAAAACAAGTAAAAAAGCCTACATACATATATATATATATATGTGTGCGGGCAATAACTTTCGAAAGAGTTAATTGATTTTAACGAAATTTGGTCCACGTATTTAAATCCATCACCGCAAGAGGCCTATTTAAAATGGGCGTAATCGGGTCATTTTAAGGGCGGTTTTTAGGGGTTGAAAAATGTTTTTAGGCCCCAAAATACCGAAAAAAATCTCAGAATCGTTTCAAAATTGACATTTGACCCTTAAGTAGTAATTAAAAAGTGTCCCTAAAATTTCAATAAAATCGGCCCAACAGGACCGGACTTACAAATTTTTTGAAAACACTAATTTGTAGATAGTGACTTATTTATTGAAGGGTGTATTTAATTCGGTGTAGACGTTAGATTGATAATAATATTGCAGTTAAGAAAAAAAATGTTATTATAAGGGGTGTATTAAGGAGTTAAATTTTTAATTTTGCCCAAAAACTAACTTAAGTTAGCGTAATAAAGCCACATTGCCTGTATAAGCAAATACACTATATTGTCGGCAGGGTTTTGGCACTGCGACCCGGGTTTTGTTTATTTTAATAATAAGAATTATTATTTTAGTAATTAACCGAAATAAATCAGCCGACGACACTCTCTTCTGTAGCGCGCTCCTGATTGGTCACTTTCATTAATTAATTACTAATTAACTACGTTATCAAAAAATTCCAAACATGGATTTTTGGGCTCAGAATATTTTTCTCTTTCGATCCCAACAATTGGGTGCGCGATTTCTGAGACACCCGATATATATCCATTGTTTTAATTTTCTATTGGATCAGGTGGGCGTTCTGGAATGTCAGTAATTTTTTTAATAGGTTTGGGTTGTAAGTTCTAATTTTATTCCGGGTAATTTTTAAATCGAAGGAATTATTAGGGTGGATTATGATAATTTCGTAAGGACCTTTACAGTTTGGCTCTAATTTTTCATTTTATGCTTTTGCTAGACAACCTCCTATTTGAAAAGTGTGAGGATTATTATTTGTTTTGTCCAAATTTATTTTGAAATTGATTATAGTTTGCAATTAGTTTTGTTTATATTTCATTGGAAAAAGTTTCATAAGTTTTATGCCTATTATCTGTGTTTGGTATTTTTGCGTCCATTCCGAAAACTAATTCGCATGGTGTGCATTGGTTGATCTTTGAATGTGTGTTATAGGAATACACAGCTGATTTTAAATAAACATCCCAGTCGTTTTTGTCAAGGCGATACAGTAGTACTTGAAATAATCCTTCAAGGCTAAGTGGACTCTTTCTATACTACCGTTTTTGACTGTGGATGATAGGGACTGCTATTTATGTGTTTGATCTTTAAAAGTTTAGTGAATTTTTGAAAAGTAGCGGACATAAATTCTCTTCCTTGATCGCAGAGTATAAACTCGGGAAAACCAAAAGTTAAGCAAAATTTTAAAAATTTGTGTGCTACGATGACTGAGTTGTGTTCAAGGATAGGAAATGCTTGGATGAACTTAGTCAGATCATCTTGTAAAGTTACAATAAATCTATTTCCATTTTATGTTTTGGGTAAAGGACCTACATTCTCTAGAGCTTTGCGTTCTAAAAAATTTGAAGATGTTGTAGTGATTACCATAGGTTGTTTAGTTGGGTTGAAATTTGTTTTTGACTTTTGACATTTAATACACTTTTTTTCGTAATTGCGTATTTCGATTTTCATATTTGTCCAGTAATAGTATCTCTTTATTTTATATATATTAATAATTTTATACGGCCAATTTTTATAGTATCATGATATTGGAAATTATTAATGGCCAAAATAAGTTTTTCTTATGAAAAAACAAAACAAAAATGTATTATTTTTGCATGACAAATAAAATTTTTTATCTAAAAATTCATTTATTAAAAACAGACGTTTCGCTTTATTCAAGCATCTTCAGTGTTTTAAAGAACAGTATAAATTGAATCTACAAAAATAAAATCAACATATAAATATCGATAATATTGTTATTATAAAGTTACAAAATAAATATTTAATTTTTTATCAAACAAATACATGTTTCAAACAAACTTACCATATTTTTAAAAGAAGGAGAAATTATTTGTGAAATAAACCAATTTATTTTTTGTTTTATATTATTATCAAATAATAAATATACAAATGTTTGCTTCATGATGACGTTTAATTGTTTTTTTTTTTTATTTAAACAAAAAAAAAGTGCTTCGGCTACTCAGGCCATTAGCACATATTACAAATTAAAGTGACAAAATTTGTTGTTGTTATGGGATACACAAAAGTTAGAAAACTAAGAGGTAAGTATATACGAGGTAAGTATAATATTATAGTCTTTAGGTAGATTTGATATTTTTATATTATAATTTATTTTTTCAGGAGTACTGCACTATGGTAATTGGGCGATTTATTTTTTATATGCTGTTGTACTTATTTATTGATTTTAAATACGATATGATTTTTTTAATTTGGTTTACTTCATTTTTTAGGGCTTCGCAGAGGTTCGGCGGCAGGTCGATGGATAGTCTGTGAACGTCGTAGATTGGGCAGTCGATCAGGATGTGCTGTACTGTTAGGCGCGTCTCGCAGATGATGCATTGCGGAGGAGGTTCTCTATTAAAAAGGTAAGAATGAGTGAGCATTGTGTGTCCTAGTCTTAGTCTGGTTAGTACGACTTCGTCTCTTCTTTGTAGATTCACTGGAGGTGTCCATTTTGCCGTACATGCTTTTATTTTATTTAGTTTAGTTTGACAGCTTTCCCACTCTCTGCTCCATTTTTCTTGTACAAGTTTCCTCAGGTGGGTTTTTCGGTCAGATGAGGTTATGGCGTTATTGTTTTGTATGAGGTCTGAGTTAGCAGCTTGTTTTGCAAGGTTGTCCGCAGTTTCGTTTCCTGTTATGAGGGAGTGTGACGGTATCCAAATTATATTTACTATTTTGTTGGTTTCTGAAGCGATTTTTAGTAGGCTGTGTATTTCTTGGACTATTGGATTCGTTGAAAAAATGTTTTTTAAAGAGAGGAGTGCACTCAGGGAGTCTGAGTAGACGGCTATTTTTTCTAGTTTTTTCTCTTGAATTGAATATTCTAATGCTGATTTTAATGCGCAGAGTTCAGCTGTATAAATTGTGTTTATGCTGTTTAGTTTTGTTGTTTGCATGTGCTCTTCGGCGATGAATGCAAAACCAACTTTTTCGTTGAGTTTAGAGCCATCAGTGAATATTTTTGTGTGATTCACGAGTTCACTGTTTATTTCTGCTAGGCAACTTTTGTATAGAGTAGGAGGGGTATTGTCTTTTTGATATTTGGCGAGGGAAGTGTTGAGTTTTAGTGGAGGAAGTGTCCAAGCGGGAATTGTTGGAAAGACGTTTGGTTTTATCTTCGGTATTTCAAAGTCTAGTTTTTCCAAGGAGATTTTTAGCCTTATTGGATACGGTTTTGAAGCTTTTGGTCTCGTTTCGTATTTTAATTCATGTTTTGACTGCATTACAATTGAATGGTTGAGGTGTTTTGAATTGGCAGCTATTGCAGCTAAATATCCAACCCCTAATTTTTCAGACCTCTTTTCGGGGGGTAATTGACCTGTTAGACTATAAAGACTTGTGAGCGGGGAAGATCGTAGGGCTCCTAGAGTAAGTCGTAGACCTTGGTTATATTGTGTGTTGATCATTTTGATTATGTTGCTGTTTGCCGAACTATATACGAAACTAGCATAGTCGAGTTTCGATTGAACGAGTGCTTGAAATATGCGTAGGAGTGATTCTTGGTTTGTTCCCCATTGTTGATGGTTTAAAATTTTTAATATGTCTAGGCTTCTATTTGTTTGCTGCTTTAGTAAGTTTAGATGAGGTACCCATGTTAGTCTGCTGTCTAATATTACTCCTAGGAATCGCTTTTCTGTGATAAATTCCAGCTGTACTTCGTTAAGTTTAAGTGTTGGCTGACGTATTATTTTTCTGTTTCTGGTGAAATTGATGCATTTAGTTTTATGTGCGGAAAAGGTATAACCATTTTTAGCTATCCATTTTTCTAGTGACTTTATGGCCGATTGCAGATGAGTCTGGATGTGCATAATATTTTTGCCTGATGAGTAAATGGCAAGGTCATCTGCATACATTGTGGCCATTACGGGATTATCGTATTTCGGTCAGTATGTCACTGATTGCGATCAGAAATAGTGTTGTGCTTAGGACAGAACCTTGAGCTATCCCGTTTTCTTGCGCGTATTCACTAGAATACGTATTTCCTGTCCTAACTTTAAAACTGCGATCCGTTAGTAAGTTGGATATGAGAGCTGTGATATTACCTCGAATCTTCCATTTAAGCAGTGTTGTTAGAACTTTTCGTTTCCACGTCTTATCAAATGCTTTTTCTATGTCAAAAAAGACGGCTGTTAAATATTCTTTGTTTATAAATGCATTCTGTATCGCTGTTTCGATATGGACGATATTGTCAGTTGTTGAGTGTCCTTTTCTAAATCCTGTTTGCCTTTGGTCTAGTAGGTTGTTGTATTCTATGTGCCAGATAAGTCTTTTGTTTACTATAGCCTCTAAAAGTTTGCATAGGCAGTTTGTTAGTGTAATAGGTCTATAGTTTTCTACAGTTAGTGGGTTTTTGCTCTGTTTCAGGATGGGGACTATAACTGCTTTTTTCCAACTTGTAGGAAACACTTGTTTTTTCCATATGTGGTTGTATATGTTTAACAATATTGTTTTCGCTTTATCAGGGAGGTGCTTTATCATAGAATAGGTTATGGTATCTGGTCCGGGGGCCGAGTCTTTGCATGTATTAAGAGCCGAGTTAAGTTCTGTTTCCGTGATAGTCATATTGTAGATTTCGGTATTGTTAGATTTTATATCTAATCTGCACTGTTCTGCTTGTTTTTTGATTTTTTGAAATTTTTTGTCATATGAGTCTGTTTTATAGACAATACTATAATGTTTACCGAGTTCGTTTGCTATGTCACGGGCTGTGTTGACGATGTTGCCATTTATTTGTAAGGCCGGTATGCCTTTCGTTGCGTGTTTGCCTTGTATACCCCGTATTTTGTCCCAGACTTGTTTATTGTTGGTTGTTGCGTCAATTGACATAACGTAGTTTGCCCATGATTGCTCTTTGCTTTTTTTAATGATTCTTTTAGCTTCGGCTCGTGTTCTTTTTAGAGTAATTAGATTTTGGAGATCTTTGCGTTTTTTGTATCTGTTTAAAGCATATTTCCTTTTTTTAATTGCTTTTTCGCATTCTGCATTCCACCATGGAACCTTGTGATGATTAAGATGTGAATTTGTTAAAGGTATTGATATTTTGGCTGCTGCAATAATCATTTCAGTAAATTGTTGCACTGTTCCGTTTATGTTTTCTATGTTTTGATCAAGTGTTGGGTAAGATTCTTCTATAGCTGCTATAAACGTTTCCCAATTTGCTTCTTTTATTTTCCACTTTGGCATTGAAACGTTGTTTGCAGTAGTTCTACTTTGTGATTCTGTTATTATGATTGGAAAATGGTCGCTACTATATAAATCCGTTGAGGCTTTCCACGTGAAATTTGTTGCAATTGAGGCTTGACAGAATGTGAGGTCTATTGTAGAGAAGGTGCCTGTGCTGAAGCATATATGGGTGGGCTGATCGTTGTTTAGAAGCGTGATTGGATATTCTTCTAATATTTTCTCTATTACTTTTCCACGTGCGTTAGTAGTGTTGGAGTTTGATAATATGTTGCCACTTGTGTTTATTTGATTACAATTCCATATTGGGTTTCGGGCATTGAAGTCTCCCACTATTATGTATGAGGTGGGCAGTTGGTTGATAATGTTTTCTATTTCATTATAAGTTATTGCTTGATTGGGGGGAATGTATATATTGCATACAGTGTATTTTCTTGGCAGAAATACTGTCGTTACTATTACTTCTAGATCGCTTTGTATTGGGTAGTGTTCGGAGTGTAGATTTTTTCGCACTAGGATGGCGACTCCACCGCTTGCATGTTGATGGTTGAGTCTGTCTTTTCGATATGGAGAGTAGTTTTTGAGATTAAAGTTGATGTTGGGTTTTAAGTGCGTTTCTTGTAATGCTATAACACTTGGTTGGTGTTCTGAGATAAGTAAGTTAAGTTCTTCTCGATGTAGTCGGATACCATTTATATTCCATTGTAGGATAGTCATTATTCAAGAGATGTTAGTTCTTCTCCAATTTGTGACATCGAACTGTAAGACATAATGCTGTCGTCCGACAAAGCTTCATCTAGTAGACGATCGTTTATAGAGTTAATTATTTTTTTGATATTAATTTTTAGGCTGCGATCTTTGGTAAGGGGATGAATATCGCTGAGTAGAATTAGTAGGTTTTCCACGTTTGGTGAATATTTTCTGGCAGTTTCGAGGCGGTTTGCAGATGCACTACATTCTTCTAGAAACGTTTTCAAATTAGTGTAATTTATTGGGTAAATCGAAGATTGTTTTTCCATCACTGTTTTGATCGGCTCTAGTGCTTTTTCCATCGTTACAGTTGTTTTAATTCTCTTTTTGTCTTGTTTGATTTTATCGCTTGTAGCTTTTTTCTTTAATCTTTTTTTCTTATTTGTTTCAGATGCAGATGCGGCTGGGGGTGTAGGCAGAACGAAGAAGTCTTCATCAGGTGTGTGTTGTGGGCGCGATGCTGAGGGGGTGGTGTTTTCTGCAGACGTAGTTTTCGGGGGTACTGTACTCGGAGTGGTAGCAAATGTCTGATACGGTATGCCTGAAGATGCGGCTATAACTTCCTCTTGCAGAGTTACTGTAGTTGTTGTTCCGGTACTCGTGGAGGGTAAGGGCCTTTTTCGTGATGCTTCTGTGTCGTGGCGGGTGGTTTCTAATTTTTCTTTGGTGCAGTTTTTGGATAAATGGCCTACTTCTTGACAGTTGAAGCATTTTAGTTCGTCAGTTGATATGAAGATTCGATAATTGTCCTCTTCGTATTTTACCGTTATGGATTGCGGGATTTCTTGTCCTTCATTTGGGACTACGTACAGATAGCGTCTAAAGCACACAATATGTGAGAATCTGTCTTCGGTGTGTCCAGCTTTCATGAAGTAAATTGGAGAGACGATTTTCAGGTTTAGTAGATTTAATGTTTCTTCAATTGAATTATTTGGTATCATTGGTGATACGTTTGATAGAATAATTTTTGTTGCCGGGGTTGATAGGCGGCGTATTTTTATTTGGTTGAGATCAACTGTGATATGTTCATGTTTGATAAGCTGATCTACTAGACTTTTTGATGAGAGGAACAGATATATTCTATTGTTCGCAATCCTGGATGCCGCTAAGATATTTTTCGGATCGATTAGTTCAGCAATTGCATAGATGTATTCTTTGATTTTTATTCCTTCAATAGAGTTCATTATGATGCCTTGTTCTTTTTTGGGATATTTAAATCCAGTGAAATTTCGTGTGATGGTTGCGTAGTCTGTTTTGTTACTATTAATTGGTTGTTTTTGATTATCGTTGATGATCATTGTTGGTTGGTTTGATTCTTGGTTAAGGGTTATATCAGATTGGTTGATTAAATTCGCGTTATCCATATCAGTTTCATGCATGTTGGTTTAGTTGCATATCTACAAGTGATGCTTGGCCGAAGCCAGCCGCCTTTGTGATGGCGGGCGTCTATGGAAAATATTCCGGTGGACAGTGATAGATTATAACCTATATATTATTCGAAGAATGATAGCTTAAATTGGCAAACTCACTTTTCACCTCAAAAAACGATGACGTGGAGAAAAAAAAACACTTTATAATGCACAATTAACGATTTTGGTATGAAACTTTGCAGTAAAACTACAAGAAAACTAAAGAAAGTCACAGCGTGAAATTTGACGTACACTCTATATCAATCCATGGGTCACTTTTTCATGTTTAATTGTAATTATTCAATTTTATGAAATATTAGAAATCTTGGAATAAATTTTTTAGTTTTGTGAATGTAAAATTTTTTTAGCATGACAAAGCAATTTAGTATTTTTTAGTTACTTTTAGTATTATAAGTATTAAAAATTTTTTGTCTCTGATATATTTTTTTTGGAAACTTAAAGAAATTAAATTTTTCTTATAATTTTTAAGGTTTGTTCATAGGTATTTATTTTTTATTCATAAGTATGTTTTGGTAGGTACGATTGAAACCTTTATGTCTTCTTTATTTGTCAATTCTGTTCTAGATTCATTTAGAATGGAATAATTGAATTCTGGATAAAATAAACAATGTAATAGGAAGTTAAACGTGTCTGAATTAATTTTGTTATTTTGTAAATGTATATCCTGAATTACAAAGTTATAAAATATGTGAGTTTTCTATTAGCAATGTTTTTTATTTTTCCAGTGCTGTATAAAGGTCTTCATAATTGCATGATTCTAAACTGAATTGAGAAATGTAAATAAAGTAAATAGTTTGTGTATTGAGTTGCTTAATAACTATATCGTTTACAAAATGATTCTCAAATTCTTGTTTTGAAAAATTGTTTTGAATAAAGTCAACACCTATTTTTGGAGATAATATATCATATTTAATACTTTAGTGATTGGCGTATTTGAGAGGTCTGGTTCAAATATTTCTAATTGTTTTTGATGAAATTTTTGGAATTTCTCGAATGAGTGGCTTTTTGTTATAATATTTGCAATAATGTTCATAGGGCGAGAGGGAGCATCAGCATTTTTGTTAATTTTTCCAGGTTTATAATGAACGTCATATTCGTTCTCAAGTAGTTTGAGTCGCCGTCTTACTAGTGGTGAAGATGGATCTTTGCAATTCATGAGCCATGTTAAGAGTTTATGATCTGTAACAATAGTGAATTTTTGTCCAAAAAGATAAGGGCGAAAGTGTTTAACGCTTGAAATTATAGCTAATAGTTCCTTTTCAGTAGTAGAGTAATGTGTTTCGGCAATATTTAACGTTCTAGAATAGTATGCTATGGGTAAATCTTGTTCTATTGGGCCTTGTGATAATACAGAACCGATGGCTTCGTTGGAGGTGTCTGTTGAAGGTTTGTTGAAATCCGGATATTGTAACAGTGGTTGAGTTGAAATTATTTCTTTTAATTTGTCGAAAGTATTTTAGCAATTTGTGTCCCAATTAATTTTTTTATCATTTTTTAAAAGGGTAGTAGGAAATTTACTTAGTAAAGAAAAAATTTGGAATACATTTTCGATAATAACCTACTAAGCCTAAAAACGATTTAACTCCTCGTTGAGTTTTTGGAGGTTCTAATTTTGTTATCGCGTCGATTTTAACAGAGTTGGGAATAATTCTTTTACTTGTTATGATATGTCCTAGATAAACTACTTCATTTCTCAAAAATTCACAATTATCCGGTTGTAGTTTAAGATTATTTTTCCTGAGTCTTTGAAAAACATGTGACAAATTTGAATTGTGATTTTGGAACGAGGTACCGTAGGCTACAATATCGTCTGAATATACAAAAATTTTGGTTCCAGTTAGGCCAATTAAAACGTCATTCATTAATCCGGCGCGTTTTTCAAACCGAAAGGCATCCTTTGAAATTCGTACTAACCGTGAGGGGTAGTAAATGCAGTTTAGGTTGATCTTTTGAATCTACAGAAATTTGGTGAAAACCTGAGGCTAAATTTAATGTTGAAAAGTATTTTGACTGTCCTAATTGATCTAGAATGTCATCTGTATTTGGTAGGGGAAGAAAAAGATTATTATATATAATGTTTAAATTTTCGATGTCGAAAATTTAAACGTTCTGCAGCTTGTAGAAATTATAACATCTTATATTAAAACTTTACGGAAGTATTTCGTAGTTAAAAATTTCCATATGATATACATAGGTATGGGCATGGTCCAACCTCTTTATCTACCTTTGAATTACATCCTTGATGTACCTAGGTTGGATTATTAAAGATAAAAAATGGAAATTTACCTATACATTCATAACTCTCGCTATGGAGACGATTCATGTCTAGCAGTACCTAGCTAAAATAATCAGCTCTCGCATGTAGTGGATTTTATGTTACAATTGCTTTATTATGAAGAATTGATTATTTAGATATCGCACCGTAGAGTAACTGACAACTCATTCCGCCGCGAAAGTGGAAAGATTCTGGTTTGAGTCCAGACGGTGTTGGTGGATAAAAATAAATTTTTCTGATTTAGCATTGTAACAATGAATGTTAAACATTTGAAGTATTGTTCCAATATTTTGAGTGTTTGTACTGCACTATTTAATTGCAGATGCATTTTGTGAGCTTAATTTTGTAAATTTTATTGTATATATTTAGTAAAGTATAGTTATATATTTTATATATTTTCATTCTCCAAAGAAAAAACAAAAGAAGAAACTGGTGTTAGAGTCTATCCTAAGTCATTTCTGTTTTAGTTAGACCATAATAATTATTACGGAAATGTAATATTTCTTGCAAACTTTCTTATTGGAGTACTTCACGTCAAGTGTTTAAATTTTATGTCAAAAAGCAAAAAAAAAAAAAATAATTCAACAAGTTATAAATTAATTTGAGTTGAAAATTTGGATGGTAGAAGCTAAGGATAACAATCTCAATGCTGGAAAAATAAGAAACAAAGATGGCATTGATGTTCCAAAATGAATTTAAAATTTTTGTATCTCTACGGTAACTGTCTATACTGACATTTATTTTATAAACAAATAAAAATTAAACAGAAATTAAAAAGACCCATTAAAAATAATTTAAAAAAATGGAAAATTAACATTTATGAAGAATGAATTAATCAAATATCTCTTGGTAAACATAACTGGCAGTGAAAGATCTTGGAATTAAGCAATAATTATAATAATAATAACAAAAAGAGCTCGAATTACAAATATCGCTGTATTTATATATTTTTTATATATTTACAATCCAAATGCAAATTTTTCACAGGCAATTAAAATTTTTACTTTAAAATCAAAATTACAGTAGAACACAATTAAACAGTTAGGTACTAGGTAGCTGCTCATGTTTGGCCAGTACCCTACTTCACTTTGTGTACAACGGCTATGTTTCTTACAATATCTTTCCATATAAACGAAAATAGGTAAAAAACATTTTTTTAGAGATAATTTTAACAATATTTTGTTTGAAAGTTCTTTTTTTGTATATATAATAATTATTTAGAATTTTGCAAAAATTTGGGGATTGTGTCAATTTTCAACCCATGACGACTTTAATGTATATTGTATATTATATTGTATTTAAACATTTAAATATATTGTATTGAAAAATGTAATATATATATTGTATTTAAATATTTAAATCATAAAAACTTTGACCCGTTCCGAGATAATACTTTTTTTATCTAACGTTCTTCCACTAATTTTAATTACAGAAAGTATTGCTTCAATCTGGGAATGTTATATTGTGCGTACTCTATAATATATCGGCTAAGTTACGTTTGCTCTCTGTAATTATTTTATCAACGAGGTAAACAATATATATTCCAGTCTACAGGTAAGTATACATTGCTTTCAAGACATTATCGTGAATTAAAATTTTGGCAGGAAAAAATCCGAAAAAAATATCTATTATCTGAATAAAACACAAATTATTTCTAGTTCGAAAAATGAAACTTTTCATTACCTACCTCTACAACACATCTCCAGTCTCAAAATTAACGTAACTAAATTTGCTACATCTTCATTTCCCATTAATTTCCCCATAGATACCTCATTATACCTGATATTTTGGTCGAAACTTGGCCATTCTCCATTTTTCAACTTTTTGGAAAAAATAGCACATTTTCTTAATAGTTATTAGATTTAGAAAACTGAATTAGAGCTCACTGTCGGGAATTTTGCCTACTTTAAAAAAAGTCATAATGACCTTTCTCGTCAGAGCCTTCCTGTGTGGTTTTTTTTTCATAAAGCTAAAAAACTGAAAAAATTAATCAGTTTTTCAGCAATATCTCAACGCGCCCACATTTTAAAGAGCTGCAAATCTGGAAGAATACTATCTAATAGAGCAGGCGCCAAAGGAAGTTGAGTATGCAAAATGTGAGGACCGGCAACTATGCTTAAATTCTTTTACCTGAGACACTAAACAAAAAAAAAAAAGACATGTTGCCAGCAGCTGTGCCGGTCCATTTCCCTTCTCCCCGCTCCACTATGTGGTCAAATCGAAAAAGCGTGGACAAAAGTCCGAAAAGACAGATATTCATTTTAAATCGTCTTGAGATTGATGACTCGGGGGTTTTTGGGGTCGCTGATTACGAATATGAACTCAGAATTGCGAAATTCAAGATGGCGGATCCAATATGGCGAACATGATTCTATTTTTTTTTACTCATACATTTTTCTCAAAATTGGTACGAGAAGGTTTTTGGGATCGCTGATTATTACCAATCTGAACTCAGAATTGCGAAATTAAAGATGGCGGATCCAATATGGTGGACATAATTTTCAAAATGTTTGTATATTTTGCCCAAAATTGGTATGAGAAGTTTTTTGGTGTCGTTGATTACGAATCTGAACTCAGAATTGCAAAATTTAAGATGGCGGACATTATTCTCATCAAAATGTTTATACATTTAGCCCAAAATTGGTATGGGAAGGTTTTTGGAGTCGCTGATTATGCAACATTGATTATTAATTTGAATTTATAACTAAAAAAAAACAGTTAAAAACAAGTTTTTTGAAATATTTCCTTTTTTAGTTACCACATTCAACAAAAATTATATACCTAGTAAATTTAGTTTCAAGGGGCGGAAGAGCCGTGGGAAGGGGGGTGGTCGTTCATGAACCAGGGAGGGTTTCAGAGGCGCACGAGTGATAGGGTGTGAAATTATCAGTTTCGAAAAACCCACACAAACCTTCGGAGAATCAGTCTCCGCACGTAATGTACGGTGGTTGGTGGGAAAAGAGGGTGAAAAGGGGCTAAAAGAGAGGATAGGGGAGCTTGATATAGACCTGGATACTGTCCATATCACAGCTTCAAACCTATAAAACAATTGATCGCTCCATTCTGTCTAGTCTGTATGTCAAAAGGAGGTGGAAAAGAGGTAGTTATTGGCCATTTGCGTATATTCGGAGGGTCGCGTGAAGTGGAGATCAACGAATTCGGTTTTTCTACCCCCGAATACGGAGGGGTTATTGGGTTTCGAGGCATTCCGATATTTTTCGCAGTAAAACAAAATTTACATTGATTATGTAGTATACCACAGCAACATATGAATTTTCACCAAAAGTTAGCTAAAATTATTCGAGCAAATATGAGCAGCTAAAATTGAGATATTTCATCTGTAATACGTTTATCTACAACTTCCAACAGTCTTGTCATATATTTCACGCAGTAAAAATCCAATCTGCCCGTATCATAATCCTGAGCGCTGATACAGATGTTTTCATCCAAGGAATTTATTTCTGGAATAAGCTAGCACGTCTAGGTTGTTTAGATCTATGGTTCGACGGTTCTTATAGGAAGAAATACATTTCGGGATGTCATTTGGCAGCTCAATCCCTTGGCGAAAACATTTATCGTATTTTACCAGCATTACACTCTCTAAGTGGTTGCGATTCGACTAGCATATTGGGTTCGAAAAAAAAATTGTATAAAAGCTGCATCGTTGTATTTTGTACAAAAAGCTCTGAGGCATTTACGAAATCCATACCAAGTGTCGAACAGTCAACAGAATTAGAAACCATTTTCTCAAAAACAAAATTAACTGGTGTTGAACTTCGATATAAATTAATTTCTAAAAATATCGGCTTCGGCTTAAATTTAGCAAAAGTAATTTGCACATCAGATGCTCTACATTTACATTTGTTAAGAGCTTCGGCACAAACATATGTATGGATAAATGCTGATCAAACACTACTTCAGCCTCCTGATTACACCTTAGGATATGAAAAAAAAGATGGTAAATTGTACCCACAGCAACTGACGAAGCGACCATTGTCAGAACTGTTGATTCAGCCCTGTAAATGTACATCAAATTGTCAAACAAAGGGTTGTTCTTGCAAAAAATTAGAACTAAATTGTGCAAATGTATTAATAATGCCTGTCAAAATAAAAAAGACATTATTTGTATTTTTTTGATGACATGTCAAAATTTGCTTTTTCGTATTAAATATTTATTTTTATCAACAATTCTTGTTTTTATTTTTCACTTTTTTGTTTTTTGTTTTGATTGACTAGCTATAAGTAACTTTAATCATAAGAAACAATTGGATATTGTCACTAAAACAATCATTAAAATGGTCCAAAGGCATTTGTTCAGTCCATTTACTTGATATATAAGAAGATGGGGTATAAAAAAAAATGGACCAACAAACCTCCTGGCAACATCCAGAATCATAATCTGCAAGCTTTTCTGAGTTCAAAACTGTATATAGAATGCGGACCTCATATTTTGCACACTCAACTTCATCCAGCGCCCGCTCTATAAGGGGACCCAAATACATATGAAAACTATTGCAATTTTAGCGATTTTTTGTGTACGTTACGACTGGCCTAAGAGCTAATAACGCGAGATTTGGTTACAATTTTTCCGATCATGATAAAATTTCTTTCGGACCGTACTGACGTTTAAAAGCTTTTATTAGCACCGTAACAGAGTCGATATCATATTTTATTCGCGAGACTTCTTGCAGTATTTTTATTTAAATAAGAAACGGTTGAACCCATTAAAAAAAAAGTTGGATCATATTGACGTTAGTCTTTGATTGGCACCATAACGAAGTCAATATCGATATTGCGTAAAATCCACTTTTTTGCACTTGAACGAAAAAAAAAACACGGCAAGACCAATTTTGATAAATTAATAATATTGACTCTACCAACAGTAATAGAATATTAAATAAAACGAAACCACTTGCGATTACTGTTCAAAACATTTTTTTATTCACAAAACGTTTCGACCAAATTTTGGTCCTTTCAATTTATTAAAATATAAAATAAATTATAATTGTTTATATAAAAACAAAACAGTTAAGTACTAAAATTTTTTATAAAAATTATATAATCTATGCATGGTAATGAAATGCCATATATTAAATATATGGCATTTCATTACCATAGATTATATAATTTTTATAAAAATTATATAATCTATGGTAATGAAATGCCATATATTCAATATATGGCATTTCATTACCATAGATTATATAATTTTTATAAAAAATTTTAGTACTTAACTGTTTTGTTTTTATATAAACAATTATAATTTATTTTATATTTTAATAAATTGAAAAGGACCAAAATTTGGTCGAAACGTTTTGTGAATAAAAAAATGTTTTGAACAGTAATCGCAAGTGGTTTCGTTTTATTCAATTTTGATAAAATTTCTTTCGAATCTAAATGATGTCAACACGCTTTGATTTATAGCTTAGCGAAGTCGATATATTTTTTTCGCAAGATTTTGTATAATTTTTGAATAATTTTGCAGTCTATTGTGGTAAAAAAAAAGAACGAATCGAACAATTTCGAAAAAATTCCTTTTGGATTATATTTACGATAATAGGGGTATTGGTATCCTTTAACGTAGTCGGTATAATTTTTTAGTCTCTTAGAAAGAAATGACCACGGACATGCGTACTTACATACACCACATCTTTTCAAAATTAGTTTAAAAATAGTGTAGTAACTTGGAAACTTAAAAATTTGTTAAAATTTTCGATTTTGATTATTGACCCAATTAAATTCTCAATGTACCGAGAAGTTAAAAATTATAATGTAATGTTAAAAATGCTGAGTAATTTATTCTCAGATTTTTATCGTACCTACCATAATGAACTTTTAGAAATAATTGCGTATTGGTGTTTCAATATTCTATCCAAATTAGCTAGAAAATTCCCATTAAGAAAAAGATGACCTTTCCGTAAATGGGTGGGAGTAAAAAATGCGACTTAAAAAAAAAGCATGACGCTCCGAGGATTTTGATTGCAAAGAATATTTTATAAGTATGTATTGTTTTTCAAAATACTTGCGTAATGTAAAATGAACATAAGAAAATGCATATAATAAAATACTGTACCTATAACGCTACTAATTTTTTCGAAATTTTAGCTGTATTAATATTAGAAATAGGGGGCGGGAATCAGTTTTCTAGAAAGTCTTTAAGTCTATGTGACACAAAATTCTGGAAAAAATGCTATTATATATTTCTTGGAATGTCAAAGTTTGACTCGTCCCCCCTCCCAATTAACGGAAGAATCTTTCTAAATTGCCTATCAAAATATATGCGGGTTAGAAATATTTATAACTGCCTTTTTAACAGCAACAACCATACGGACGGACAGATAAACTAGTGATCCGAAAATAGATTTATTTTTTATTTTGAGGTCTTAAAATCTATAAAGTGTGCAATCTTTAAGGTTTGGTTTTAGCTAAATTATTTGCAAACGTATCCAAGGCGTACTATCATAATTTATCTGATTGTTCGATAACAATAAATGCTCAGATTACCACCTCACGTGACTGGAGACCATCTGTGATGTGTGATATTCCAGTTGCATTCAATATGACCGATGCAAACATAATTAGACGTAATTAATATTGCAATTAACAAAAGTTTAAATTTAAATTGCAGACCCTATTCTAAATGAAAATATATCATGTGCCATATTATTTATTAGTATATTGCTCATTAATCATTCAACATAAATTAAATGAATATAACATAAATTAGGATGACAATTCCGTATGTTAAGTTTCAAATACTTTAAAAGTATGTTTTACATCCTTTAAAAGCTGCACAGATTGAAAATTAAGTTTAATATTTTGCAAATTATATATCAACCTTTTTTTAAAAAAGTGGTAATAAAACATTAGGTCAGATTAGGAAAAAATATCTAAAATTTTGGAGTCAAATTGCTAATAATGCGATACCGCTGCGCGAAGATTTGGAGGGTAAATTGATAGATCGATGGAACGAATATACTTCTCTTCCCGTACCGATACAGCACTGCTTATTAATGTGTTTCCACATAAAATATGACGTACCTATAGTAAAACACCTTACGAGAATTTTTTAATGAATTATACAGAAGCTAATTAAATTAATAAAAATAAACAAAATCGTAAATTAGTTTGTAATTATACAAAGCGAACACTCCGTTTTTGTAATTTTTTGCTTGCTTAGAGACAAATTTAAAATAGTTATATTAGACACTGGAGTTAAAAAAATTAAGTTATTATGCCAACTACGAAATTTGACCAAATTTAAGTTTTGGAATAAACGTCTATTTTTATATTATTCATACGCATAAAAATTTTCACTTCGGTCGTGTGTGTGACGACACATGCCTTTACAGAGACTAGTCGCTACCCGCGGCCCCGCACGCATTTGAGGTGAAGAACGGCAGCTACAACCGTAGTGGAACCTTCGACTTAATCGTATTAGTATCTTACCTCGTGAGGCTGAGCCCCACTCGGTACCAACAATAAAAGTGGAGTCTTCGTCTCCACCGAGTGGCAATTTGGACTCGGGGGCTGCACCGTATCATAGAAAATATAACAACTAAATTTCAAGTCCATAGGAACTACAGTTTAAAAATTTGAATGCACTAATTATTGACATCCCCGTACTTTCCTTCCTTTCCACTCAAGAGATGATTTTAGGAAACCAATTTTTAGTGGAAGTCTATATGTAAGACACATCCCTACCAAATTTCAGGTCTGCTGAAGTTACAGTTCAAAAACGGGACTCTTATATCTATATCGCCCCCGCAACATCTCCTTTGGGAGTCGATTTCTGCAAAACTCGTTTTTAGCGGATATCAACTCAAGAAAAGAAACATGCTTGCCAAATTTTAAGTCTGGAGGTATAATAATTAAGAAAATGCGAATTTTTTATCTATAACGTTCCCGCAATCTCCCTTGGGAGTCGATTTTCACAACAACTGTTTTTAGTGGAGCTGTACTCATCTAAAGAAAAATGCCTGCCAAATTCCAAGTCTGAAGGTTTAATATTTCCGGAGATATCGCGTGGTGATAGATTGAACTTTCATTACATATTTCATCCCCGTCAAGGTTTTCTTGAGATAAAAGGTAGTCTATGTCTATCTTCAGGATGCAATCTATTTACTTGTCAAATTTTATCGAAATCTGTTCAGTGGCTTAGATAGACAGACAGCCTTTAGCATGGATTTACCAAGAGTTTTGAAGAGCTGTTACAAATATATTGAGAATATAAGGTTGTTCTTGTTTTATTTGTTATTAAATGAGTAATTGATCTATTTATATGTTGTCTTTTTAAATTGAACGTACAGATTGATTCGCCAGACTGGATTTTTTTTGAAAAATTCTAGAATTCAGCAACAAAACTTGTTTTAAATAATGACACTTTTTGATGTAAATAAAATAGTTTAATTACAATATTAAGGTTTTACAAAAATGAACTGTATTTCTTGTTACATATTTGTTCGTTACCGATGTTACGAATAGCGTCATACTCTGTTGATTGCCCAAACAATACTGACTTGAACTTTGGTGGGAAATCTTACAACACACACGCCAAGGAGTGGGGGCAAAATTTTAAAATCAAAAATAGGTGAAACTAACAAAACTGTTCTCTTGTAGGGTCTGTAAGCAATAAAAAAATCAAAGTTTAGCATTTCTTGTTCTACCGAGAATTTTTTTATTTAAATGTGACATCTCATATATTGTATTTCTGGCTTTTGCTTTTTTAGAAATATTTTATAGAGGAATGAAGTCTTGGGTTGGCAGAAAGTATTTGTGTTTTAAATTTATTTGATCTGGTAAGCTGCTTGTCAATCCATGCATTCAAACTTTGTGTTCTGGCTAAATAGAGCTTACATATAACACGCTGTAAGTTTATTAATCTTTTCTCTCTAAAATTGTAAATTATGTTTCAATAATAATGTTCCTTAAATATTTTTTTCCTAGAACAAACTTATGTAGGTAATTAGTGGACCCAAAATTTAATTCTTGAAGAATAAATATTTTTATGATAATATTTTGGAGCAGACTTTTTTCTTCTTTTGCTACAAATTTAATTCATCATTACTCGTAACAGCTTGTACATTGTAATTGCTTATTCTTAATTAATAATAAATTAATCTTCTGACAATGTTTTGTGAAAGCCAAGATATAAAAGTTGACATTTATTTTAACACTATATTATCTAAAATGTGATTCACTAAAGTTAAGGAAAATGAGACATGATGTATATTCAGAAGTGTATAGCTTATATATGATGTCTCAGAACAATCGTTTACTGACAGTAAACGTGAAATATAAAAACAATTCTGATCAG
The DNA here is from genome assembly GCA_034508555.1 of Venustoraphidia nigricollis. NCBI lineage: Eukaryota > Metazoa > Arthropoda > Insecta > Raphidioptera > Raphidiidae > Venustoraphidia > Venustoraphidia nigricollis. Next base: position 277,091 of record JAVRKA010000073.1, read on the forward strand.
AAAAGTACTTACATATTTTTTGATCTAATATACCGTTCATGAGATAATTTTTTCATATTAATAAACCACGCCTACTGCCACATTTATTAGTAATACCAAATAATTAATATCTCATTTCAATAATTAATACCTTATCAACATCCATCCGTCCGTGTAGACGACCTATCTGGGACATCTCGTATTTTATGTTTAGAATCGAGACTTTTTATCTGTAATGACAAATCGATCTTTGCTTTAAGCATTTACTATTCTCAAAGGTAGTAAAGATAACACTTTCCTTCAGGATGCGCTCTGCATATTTTATCTACTAATAAATCATAATCGAAAAGGTATTTATTGAGGTTAAGCGCTTTTGCTGATGAAAATTTATCGTCGATTTATAGCATATGAAACGAACTGACGATTTAGGTTTTAGGATGATGAACGTATTTTTTAATTTTTAGAAATTACAAAAATTATAAGTGAATATTTTATTTTATAAAAAATTAAGTATCAAAATATACTGTTTCACTTCCATATAGAACAAAGAACGACTGCGTGAAACCTTTACGCGCGGTCGAATAATACTTTTTAGTGTATTTGCCATATGGCAACATACACTATTGGCGTCGGTCGGATGGCGGGACCTAGGGGTCGGACCAAAATTTCTCGACGTTTCATAACCTCCTAAACACTTTGGCACCATTTTTAAAAATGTTTATATATATATGTATATATATATATATATATATATATATATATATATATATATATATATATATATATATGTATTTATATATATATATACTAGTGGGTTAAGCCTGTCTCGGTCAGGCGCAATTGAAGTTCAAATATTCAAAATGGCATTTTTCTTTTACATATATTTTAGAAGATCCCCTTAAGTTATCTCCCGTTGACCTAGGAAGTCTAAATGTATGGGTCAAATTCAAATCTGCAGTGCCCTGCATTGAAGTCCCACACTGGGCGAAAAATTATTTTTTTAATGGTTTTATAATTGCCTATACATGTCAAAAAACTTACATGAATTAATTAATTAGTACCTGGGAGACCGAGCTTTGCTCGGAGAGTTCAATAAACATGGTATTAATTTGCCGTGATTTTTAAAATAGTATACACAAATCTATACATTTTTTAATTAATTTTTTTCTCATTTAAAATAATAATTGAAAAGATTGGTAACAAAGAACCAACAAATAAAAATGTTTAAACAATGAAAAAATACCGTTAAAATATTTCAGATACATTTTAATGATATTAGAGTTTCTCGATCGATAACAATAACTCGCATACAGGTCGCAAAACTGTGGCATGTGAAGGTTGTGATTTAACTGTGCGTGATTATTAACGAAGATTTGACAGTAATAGAGTCAAGTTTAAATTCAAATCGTCAATAAAAATATAAACCCGATTTTCATACTTAGAAACCGCGGTGAATTTATTATTATAAAAATATCGCGCCTTAAAATTCTTATATTACTTATATAACAATAGGTTTAGGCAGTCAGTGCGTTTAAAAGTTCAACAAAAATCGCATGTATCTATTCAGTGAAACTAAATAGATATGTTACTGACATTACTGTGTTTATAAAATTAATAACTGTTCTATAGCAATGAACTGTCAATGCCTCTAAAAATTCACTAAAAATCGTATGCTCCCACTCAGTGAAATTTTACTATACAAAAGTGCTATTTTGTCATTATTTATGTGCAAGGGTCCTTTTGCATTAATTTTCACGTACCGTTTTTCTCTTTTGATATGTTCCGTAAAATCGAGTTTATACATTTTTAATACTTCTAAATCTTTATAAAGAACTATTTAAACTCACTCTATTATATAAAATGTATGTAGACATTTCTTCCTTTTTGTTTAAAAAATGCTTGAATCGATCTGAAATTGAGTTCTAAGCAAAACACATTTTTATTTTCACTTCTCTGGAGCCGAAATTCTAGGTTAGGATAATGTTTAATACGCCATGATATAAAAATAACATGCCTTATGCCAATTATTGAAAAATTAGTTAACACTATATTTACCTACTTAATATTTCTTCTGTTTTATTAAAATAATTTACGTTTCATTTAGTATAATTTATTAAAAGGATTCACTTTCAGTATTTTGATACAATTGCTCATTTCTAATTCCTTAAATGATTAAATTTGTAAGAAAACGGGGGCTTCCAAGAATAAAACTTATCTTGATCGATTTTTCGTCCCCCAAAACCCTTTTTCAGTGAATTTCACCTAAATCGTTAGTTATAAAAATAATAAAAAACTTAAATTATTTGACTAAAAAAATAATTTTAAAAACAATGGTTTTCTTTTGCACTAAAAAGTAGAAAATAATTTTGATCAGAATAATTTTAAATATTAATTGTAAAGTAAAATATTGCTGTTTTTATGACCGCCCAATCTGTAAAAAAAAATTTTGAATATCCGTTTGTTAGGTTATAGAAGAAATATATGTAGATTCCAAATTTCATGTTTCATAGTTTCAGCAACAGCAACTTTCTCAAACCTAAGCTGTAAACTGTGAATATGTTAAAAACATATTGGGCCATAATTATATCTGACAACACTGTGACTCCTGAACATATTTTAGACGGCAAAATGCGGTTTTCATATTTTGCATACAGAAGTATGACGCTTGCACTAAATTGTAATATTCACATTTTCAATGTTTCCTTTAATTCACATTTTTTACTGCTATAAGACGAAAAATAATCTGTAAACTAATAACTCACTGCGCACACAATTATTCTACACTTTTTTCAACTGATTATTAGCTTAATTAAAAAATTTGTAATTATTTGCAAACTTATTTGACATTTGATATCAGAATGTTTCTGAGTTTGTTATTGGTAACCAAGGCAACCAAACACCCATTCATGGCCTATTATGTTCTATGAAGTTTTTTCTAAAAACCCCCCTATTTTGACCCCCGGGGAAAAAATCGAAAATCCGGCTACGTAAGGATCTGTCCCGTGTTTCGTACTATAAGTGTGCCAAATTTCAACTTCCTAAGTCTGCTGGGGCCTTCTGGAGGGTCTGGAAAGACAGACGGACATCTGGACATCCGGACACACAATTGGAAATTATATATGTAGATAGGTATATATATGTGTGCGGGCTATAACTTTCGAAGGAGTTAATTCATTTTAACGAAATTTGGCACACATGTTGGGATCCATCACCGCAAGAAGCCTATTTAAAATGGGCGTCATCGGGCCATTTTAAGGGTAGTTTTTAGGGGTTGAAAAATGTTTTTGGGCCCCAAAATACCGAAAAAATTCTCAGAATCGTTTCAAAATTGACATTTATCCAGTTAGTAGCAATTAAAAAGTGCCCCTAAAATTTTAATAAAATCGGCTCAACCGGACCGGACTTACAAATTTTTTGAAAATACTAATTTTCAGATAGTGACTTATTTATTAAAGGCTGTATTTATTTCGGTGTAGACGTTAGATTGATAATAATATTACAATTAAGAAAAAAAATGTTATTTTAAGGGGTGTATTAAGGGGTTAATTTTTTTATTTTGCCCAAAAACAAACTTAATTTCACATAATAAAAGTATAAAACCACACGGCCCTATACAAGCAAATACAGTATATTGTCGGCAGGGTTTTGGCACTGCGACCCGGGTTTTTTTGATGTTGTAAGGGAGTTGTTCCAATTAAATTTAAAAAATACATATTTTTTACTGGAAGTTTTACTTCAAAAATAAAAATAAAAACAATTGAATAAAACTACAAAAAAGAGTAATAATATGAAATATGTAGATGTCGGCTAGGATCGAGCCGGCGACCTTATTTGTACTAAGCATACGCCTCATCTGCTACACCGCAAAGAGCCCAATTGGTATCTAGCTATTTTCATGGAATAGCACATTGCTATTCTACTATATACTGTACAATACAACAAACAACGTCGTCCGGTTGACTTCCGTTCGAAATGATCTGAGTTACCGTCAGGTTGTGGCTAAAGAAGTTTTACATCAAAAAGTATATTTAAAAAAGTTTTATATATTTCCAAGGTTTCCAATGTTGTACATTTATTTTAGATATTTAGCATTTTTGAGGTGCCTAAGAAATATAATTAGCAGTATATATATTATCTTCAAGATTAGTATAATTTTTAAATTTTATAGTAACGGTAATTAATTTAAAAAAAAATCTAGACCATATGCAAATTTTTCTGCTATTTAGAACCCACAATTAACCTAAACGTTATTAAAAATAAATATTAATGTTATCATCCATAATTTTTTAAGTTTAAAAATATCAGGAAATTGGACAAAATTAAAATTTATAATCAATTTAGCGACGTTTCGGTTTGTTTATTAAAACTTCATCATGCTTCTGAAAAATATACATAACAAGAAATTAAAAATAATACAATAAGTTAATAAAATTAAAACAATATAAATATACCTTGATTTATATGTATTCTAATAATAATAACTTATTATACATTCCTTATAAAACTCATTAAAATTTCCAAAATTCTTTATTTTTTTTATTTTTATTAAATTAAATTAAAAATTAAATGACAGAAATTTTTTTTGTTAAGTTATTCAAATGGGAAAAAAATGAACGAATAAATACATAAACAGATTGACGAGCAACGTAAACTAAATTACACCAATAACATCACGGGAATTATAAATCAAAATATCTTTCATAAACAAAACCAAACACCAACCTGGCACCACAGATAATTAATTTATACAATTTAAGTGTTTGAATACTAAAATTGTATAAGCCAAAACATCCACGATATCAGCCATAAATATCAAATTATATTTATAAAAGTTATTTTAATGTTTAAAATTAAAATTTTTTAAATTTTAACAAGATATTATTGTACATTGCACCAAGATTTTGGGTATCAGTACGTTTATTTACAGTGTCATGTAATTTAATCCAAACCATTTCACTCATGTTCCGTTTATACCAATTGTTTTCTAAACCTAAAATCTTTGTTTCACCAAAATTAAACGCATGACCTGAGTCAAAATGATGGGACGCGAATGCTGTTTTATTATCATCCGAAATCTTAATATTTCGACAACTATTTATATGTTGGTTAATTCTATTTTTCAAATATTGTTTCGTCTGTCCGATATAACACAGACCACAAGAGCAAGGAACTTTATAAACAACTCATGCTCTTTGATCTTGTTGTAATGGATCCTTTAACTTTGTATATATTGAATTAATTTTAGATACATTATAATAAGCTAATTTAACATTTGTATCAATGAAACATCTGTTGATTCTGTAAGGCAGACCTGGTCTAAACGGAAAACGACAATATTTGATAGAATTTATTGGTCGTTTAAAAACAACTACTTGATTAACTAAGTTTTCTTTAAACTTATTAATAGAGGCACGAATTAAAGATTTTGGATAGTTGCTATTCTGTAAAAACACTTCAATTTTACTATAATTTTCTTTATGATGTAATTCACTACTTAGTTTGAATACCATGTACCATACCTAGTTTCTGTGACCTTGGATGGTTAGAATAGAAATTCAACACTCTGCCTGAATTAGTTGGTCTAATAAACCAATTTGTTTGTAAACTATTGTCTGATCTTTCAACTAAAATATCTCAAAATGGAATACGTCCATCTTGTTCTACCTCCATGGTAAACTGACTACAATCTTCAAAACTGTTAAAAAGATCTAAAACTTTATATAATTCTGTCTCAGGTACAGCCGCAATTGTATCATCTACATATAATTTAATAAACGCGATATTAAACGGGAGAACACTAATTATTTGATGTAATAAGTAATTCATAACAATGTTCGCTGACACCGGACTGGCTGGATTACCCATACTGCAACCCTCAATCTGGCCGTACAATAAACCATTATACAAAAAATAACTCGTATCAAAGCAAAATTCAATAAGTTTAACAAGAATCAATTTAGGAACTTTAACAAGATGTTTGATATTATCCCATGTTTCGTCAATAACTTCAAAACTAAATCCTTACGGATATTTGTAAAAAGAGAGACAACTTCAAGTGATATTAATCTGTAATCACTATCTAATTTGACATTTTTGGTGAGCTCTACGAATTCAAAAGAATTTTGTAAATTAAAACTAAAGGTTTTAAGTACTGGTATAAAAATTTTATGTACAAATCGTGACAATTTATTACTAGGAGACTGCACACAACTTACGACCGGACGTAGCTTACACGTTGGTTTATGTGTTTTACGCAGGCCACAAATCCGTGGGGCCAAAGTATAATAATCTGATCGAAGGTTTTTTGCTTCAATCTCGTCAATAAGACCCATTGAAGACATTTCAGCCACTAAATCATTAGCCCTCTTCTGGTACTTGAGAGTTGGGTCACGTTGTAATTGTTTATATGTTGTTCTGTCGTTAATCAGAACACCCATCTCTCTCTCGTAATCTTCTCTCAACATGATAACAGTTGAATTAACTTTGTCCGATTTTGATACCATCAAATCACGATTTTCTTTTAAAAACTTTTTGGTAATAATCAGGTCCTTGTTTAGCATCCAACGGTCGTTAGAACGGCTGTTAACATTATAAACCTTAGATACGATGTTAATACTGTCTTCTTGATCTCAAATTTTCTTTAATGGTAGATAATTCTGTATTATTACAATCATCAAGTTCGACTGTACTAATACAAAATTCTAAATCTTTAATAACTCTTGGTATAAGAAGATTCTTATTCTGGATCTGCAGTCCAAAATTAGGTTCTAAGCTTAACGTTCTGGATACGGACTCTGGAAGTTCTTTGTTAGTGAAGTTAAAAATATACTTACTACCATCTGGCAAAGTAATAGAATTCAAACGTTGTTGAAAACTTAGTTAATCAAGTCGTTGTTTTTAAACGACCAATAAATTCTATCAAATATTGTCGTTTTCCGTTTATACCAGGTCTGTCTTATAGAATCAACAGATGTTTCATTGATACAAATGTTAAATTAGCTTATTATAATGTATCTAAAATTAATTCAATATATACAAAGTTAAAGGATCCATTACAACAAGATCAAAGAGCATGAGTTGTTTATAAAGTTCCTTGCTCTTGTGGTCTGTGTTATATCGGACAGACGAAACAATATTTGAAAAATAGAATTAACCAACATATATAAATAGTTGTCGAAATATTAAGATTTTGGATGATAATAAAACAGCATTCGCGTCCCATCATTTTGACTCAGGTCATGCGTTTAATTTTGGTGAAACAAAGATTTTAGATTTAGAAAACAATTGGTATAAACGGAACATGAGTGAAATGGTTTGGATTAAATTACATGACACTGTGAATAAACGAACTGATGCCCAAAATCTTAGTGCAGTGTACAATAATATCTTGTTAAAATATAAAAAATTTTAATTTTAAACATTAAAATAACTTTTATAAATATAATTTGATATTTATGGCTGATATCGTGGATGTTTTGGCTTATACAATTTTAGTATTCAAACACTTAAATTGTATAAATTAATTATCTGTGGTGCCAGGTTGGTGTTTGGTTTTGTTTATGAAAGATATTTTGATTTATAATTCCCGTGATGTTATTGGTGTAATTTAGTTTACGTTGCTCGTCAATCTGTTTATGTATTTATTCGTTTATTTTTTTTCCCATTTGAATAACTGAACAAAACATTTTTTTGTCATTTAATTTTTAATTTAATTTAATAAAAATAAAAAAAATAAAGAATTTTGGAAATTTTAATGAGTTTTGTAAGGAATGTATAATAAGTTATTATTATTAGAATACATAAATCAAGGTATATTTATATTGTTTTAATTTTATTAACTTATTGTATTATTTTTAATTTCTTGTTATGTATATGTTTCAGAAGCCTGATGAAGCTTTAATAAACAAACCGAAACGTCGCTAAATTGATTATAAATTTTAATTTTGTCCAATTTCCTGATATTTTTTACTTATTAAAAATTTTTCACTGGTTTGTTTTCAAAAAACTAAAAAAAATTACAATTTCTATCAATGGGTTTTTGCTAGCAGTGGATATTGTAACTGTCGTTTTACCGTCGATCAATGATTCAAAGCTTATACTTTGTATTTCTGTGTCAGCATCAGTAGCGGCGATGAAAAGTATGAAAAAAAAAATCACAACAATAATCCAGCGCCGGATTTGCTTGAAGATCCGGCGGAAGGTAATTTTCCTACCCCGTGCCAAAACATTTTGGGCGCCTCTTACACAAACAAGTTAATTATGAACTTAATAACTTATGAACCAAACATTTGAAATTATAACTTATTCATAAATGCTTTGGAATCGTGACAATTTTTATTTAAAATTGGAAGTGAAATTTATACATAATTCATCTTTAAATAATTAAATAAATAATTTATAAATAAAACAACAAAGAATGGAACTTGACCCAAACAATATTTTGTTTCAAATAATTGGGTTGTGAATTCATATCTTACTTATTTAGAATTAAAAAAAGATCTAGATCCAATTTTGCCATCTTGTATAAATTCACGAACCTGCTTTCAAGGATTTTAAAAGAAGAAAATTAATTCATTGTCAAATAAAAAAAACCCGGGTCGCAGTTCCAAAACCCTGCCGACAATATAGTGTATTTGGTTGTGTAGGGCCGTGTGGTTTTATACTTTTATTATGTGAAATTAAGTTTGTTTTTGGGCAAAATAAAAAATTTAACCCCTTAATACACCCCCTAAAATAACATTTTTTTCTTAATTGTAATATTATTATCAATCTAACGTCTACACCGAATTAAATACACACTTCAATAAATAAGTCACTATCTGCAAACTAGTGTTTTCATAAAATTTGTAAATCCGGTCCTGTCGGGCCGATTTTATTAAAATTGTGGGGACACTTTTTAATCACTACCAGAGGGTTAAATTTCAATTTTGAAACGATTCGGAGAATTTTTTCGGTATTTTGGGACCCAAAAACAGTTTTCAACCCCTAAAAACTACCCTTAAAATAGCCCGATTAGGCCCATTTTAAATAGGCTTCTTGCGGTGATGGGTTTCAACACGTGGCCCACATTTCGTTGAAATCAATTAACTCTTTCGAAAGTTATCGCGCGTACACATATATATATATATATATATATATATATATATATATATATATATAAATATATATATATATATATATATATATATAATATATATATATATATATATATATATATATATATATATATATACATATATATATAAACATTTTTAAAAATGGTGCCAACGTGTTTAGGAGGTTATGAAACGTCGAGAAATTTTGGTCCGACCCCTAGGTCCCGCCATCCGACCGACGCCAATAGTGTATGTTGCCTTATGGCAAATACACTAAAAACCCGGGTCGCAGTGCCGAAACCCTGCCGACAATATAGTGTATTTGTTAATACAGGTAGTGTGGCTGTATTATATGAACTTAAATTCGTTTTTGGGCAAAATAAAAAATATAACCCCTTAATACACCCCTTAAAATATTTGTTTTTCTTAATTGCAATACTATTAGCAATCTAACGAGTGTACCGAATTAAATACACCGTTCAGTAAATAAGTCACTATCTAAAAATTAGTGTTTTCATAAAATTTGTAAATCCGGTTCTGTCCGGCCGATTTTATTAAAATTTTAGGGACACTTTTTAATTACTACCAGAGGGTTAAATTTCAATTTTGAAACCATTCCGAGGATTTTTTCGGTATTTTGGGACCCAAAAACATTTTTCAACCCCTAAAAACTACCCTTAAAATGGCCCGATTAGGCCCATTTTAAATAGGCATCTTGCGGTGATCGATTTCAACACGTGGGCCAAATTTAGTTGAAATCAATTAACTCTTTCGAAAGTTATTGCCTGCACGTATATATATATATATATATATATATATATATATATATAAATATATATATACATATATATATAAACATTTTTAAAAATGGTGCCAAAATGTTTAGGAGGTTATGAAACGTCGAGAAATTTTGGTCTGACCCCTAGGTCCCGCCATCCGACCGACGCCAATAGTGTATGTTGCCATATGGCAAATACACTAAAAAAAAAACATATTACTGGAGAACTATCGACTTCGCAATAAAAGGTTTGGGTATATGTTTTTTTTGTAATTGGTTTAAAGAATAAAGAATATAAGAATGATATTTCCGAAGTAAAAAAATCAATGTTACTTAACTCTTTAAACGTCAATCGCTACCGCACCGTGTTATCGGCCGACAACAGGTATTCTTATGATGAGTGCGTTGTCTTGATCACGACTGCAAAAAATTATTTGCAGACAGCTTTTCAAATGAAGACGACGATTCCCCTTGCACTAATATTGTGCTACTGGGGATATTAATTGTATTTGACGAGTCGCTATTGAGATGTTTGCGCATGTGTGGTACATAAGCATTTATGAATGTGTAACCGGATATTACGTCGCACATCATTACACAGTTTCCGTGATTATTGGTACATCCGGGGGTGATGAGGGAAGGAGAGAGAGAGAGGCGGGCGTCGCACAGTCACTGTCATTTTAATTAAAATCGACGCAAAATACTATCGAAGTTTTATCTATAAGTATTAACAAAATGTGGTATAATGTATTTTTGACTATATTTATATAAAATGTTTTTAAGATTATTAGTGTATTTGCCATATGGCAACATACACTATTGGCGTCGGTCGGATGGCGGGATCTAGGGGTCGGACCAAAATTTCTCGACGTTTCATAGCCTCCTAAACACTTTGGCACCATTTTAAAAAATGTTTATATATATATGTATATATATATATACAGGATGTCCCATAAGTCGACGTCCAAACGAAGTGAGGTGATGGGGGAGGTCATTTCCTATCAAAATAACTATAAATGTGGTTATCCAATTGTTTACGGTTCGAAAGCTATTTCAATTTTTGTATTTTTCTCTGAAATCATGTAGTGCTTATTCTAAAAAATTAATTTAAAAAAATCTATGAGTTGTTTGGTTGATTTTTTTTTTAATAGGATCCTGAAGGGTCTGCCTTTCCAAAAAAAATAATTTTCATGAGCTCTGTTATCATCTGTCAAATAAAAAAAATGGTTTTGTAAACACTTTTCGGTGGCAAGAAAAATATATTTGGTTTTAAATTCACATTGACAGAAAAAAAGTGTTATAAAAAAATTGACCAATTATCAGAAAAACTTGTCCATTTAATAGAGATTCTAACGCGGTATAGTACAACTCGTTATTCATGACAGTTTTTTTTATAACAATTTTTTTACATGCAAGTCGTGATTGTTAAAAAATACATTTTCGAAAATTTCAAAATCTAAGTTGGCTGGAACGACTTAAACAAATTAATACGTTCCTCTTTCATTCACTACTTCTAATGTATGCTCGCTATTCGTTTTATTACTAGTAAACCTCCGACTTGACTTTTCATTTTGTACTTTGTTATTTGAACCTGCGCTTGGTAATTTGAACTTCGATCCTGTTTGTGATTTGGACTCTCTTCAAGTTGGACGCATCAAAATGGTTTATTCCCATCGGGAGTAGGCAGAAATTCACTATGTCTACGGGTTTTGTGACGAGAATTATCGGACTGCTGCAAGAGAATATCGGGCACGATATCCCAACCAAGAACACTATCCTGACCACAGGGTGTTCCAAAGTATACATCGGCGGTACATAGAAGGTGAAATCCCTGGGAATGAGCAAAGAGCTGGAAGACCTAGACTTGACATCGACGAAGATGAAATAATTGGAATGGTGACAGAGGACCCATCTACAAATGTTCGTCGTTTGTCAAGACGTTCGGGAGTTTCGAGGTCCACAGTGCACCGTATTTTAAAAAGGGATCAGTTACATCCATACCATGTGCAACGTGTGCAAGCACTTAATTTCCCCGCTGATTATAACAAAAGGGTGCAATTTTGCCGAGAAATGCTACGTCGGAACAGGGAAGATCCTCAGTTTTTTAATAACATTTTGTGGTGTGACGAATCGAGCTTTCGAAGGACGGGAGTATTCAACGTTCATAATTTTCACTCTTGGGATTATGTAAACTCTAGAGCTATAAGAAACGACCATTTTCAACATCAGTTTGGGGTCAACATGTGGGCGGGAATTGTTGAAGGTAAAATGATTGGGCCCCTTGAGCTACCCAGAAGGATCGGGGGCGATGAATATCTTTATTTTTTGCAAAATGATTTGGGCGGCTTACTGGAACACGTGTCGCTAGAAACACGCCGAAACATGTGGTTGCAGCACGATGGGGCTCCTTGTCACTATGCTCTAGTAGTGAGACGATACCTCAACACCGAATACACAAATCGTTGGATTGGAAGGGAAGGAACCATCCAGTGGCCACCGCGGTCACCTGACCTAAACCCCCTAGACTTCTTTTTATGGGGTTATTTCAAAGAACTGGTCTACGCGACAAAAAACCAAAACGAACATCAGCTGCGGCAAAAAATAAGAATTGCGACCAATACAATACAAAATAACGAACGGGCGTTTCGACTAATTTCGAACATTTGTTGTAACTTTAAATAAAATTTGGTTCATTTGTGTTAGACCAGCCAACTTAGATTTTGAAATTTTCGAAAATGAATTTTTTAACAAACACGACTTGCATGTAAAAAAATTGTTATAAAAAAACTGTCATGAATACCGAGTTGTACTATACCGCGTTAGAATCTCTATTAAATGGACAAGTTTTTCTGATAATTGGTCAATTTTTTTTATAACACTTTTTTTCTGTCAATGTGAATTTAAAATCAAATATATTTTTCTTGCCACCGAAAAGTGTTTACAAAACCATTTTTTTTTATTTGACAGATGATAACAGAGCTCATGAAAATTATTTTTTTGAAAAGGCAGACCCTTCAGGATCCTATTAAAAAAAAATCAACCAAACAACTCATAGATTTTTTTAAAATAATTTTTTAGTATAAGCACTACATGATTTCAGAGAAAAATACAAAAATTGAAATAACTTTCGAACCGTAAACAATTGGATAACCACATTTATGGTTATTTTGATAGGAAATGACCTCCCCCATCACCTCACTTCGTTTGGACGTCGACTTATGGGACACCCTGTATATTTATATATATATAATATATATACGTATATATATATGTGTGCGGGCAATAACTTTCGAAAGAGTTAATTGATTTCAACAAAATTTGGCCCACGTGTTGAAATCCATCACCGCAAGAAGCCTATTTAAAATGGGTCTCATCGGGCAATTTTAAGGGTAGTTTTTAGGGGTTGAAAAAAGTTTTTGGGTCCCAAAATACCGAAAAAATTCTCCGAATCGTTTCAAAATTAAAATTTAACCCTCTGGTAGTAATTAAAAAGTGTCCCTAAAATTTTGATAAAATCGGCCCGACAGGACCGGATTTACAAATTTTATGAGAAAAACTAGTTTGGAGATTATGAATTATTTACTGAAAGGTGTATATAATTTAGTATAGAGGTTCGATTGGTAATAATATTGCAATTAATAAAAAAAATGTTATTTAAGGGGTGTATTAAGGAGTCTATTTTTTTATTTTGCCCAGAAACCAACTAAAGTTCGCATAATAAAGCCACACTGCCTGTATAAGCAAATACACTATATTGTCGGCAGGGTTTTGGCACTGCGACCCGGGGTTTTTTTATCATGAAAAACCCTCATGCTGGCTTACAGAAAGCATTATCAAAAATTGATTTGCCAATAACTTTAAATTGTGATCTAACGTTTCTATACGTGCTAATGTCTTTGTGAAAATTCATGTTATGTAGAATGTTAGATTGTACTCACAGAATAATAAATGACCAATTTACATAGAAAAAATATTGCTTTTGAAGCCAAATTTTGATAAAATTGCGTAGAAAAATGTTGTTTTGAAGTGCAAGTTGTGTAAAAATAATGTTACTTACATGTACATATACAGAGTGGTCCACGTAAAGTTTGCAATTTAATTTGGCTCTAATTCAATATTTTTCAAAGCGGTTTGTTTTATTAGAAAGAGCGTATATTGCCATTAAGTATAGTACATAATTTCATAAAATGATTTCCACGGCTGGCTTTACAGTACCCATTCTGCCAACCCAATTTTTCAGAACATTTTCGTTTGTATGGGCTCCTTTCTCATTAAAGGCAACTTAGATTTGAGCTTTCAAATCTTGGGTAGTTTTTAGATGGTTAGCGTAATACTTAGTGTAAGGCCTGAGTGCCCGCTGTTTGTCGAGCGTTTGGAGGGGCGGGGCGTGCGGCGTTCGCCTCAAACACGTGCTCATTTACCTACATGTGCTGAGTAGCGACCATTACAGCGGTAGGGAGAGCGTTCATGATGTCGTTCGAGGAAATAATATCGGAAATACAGACAAAACCTGAAATCTGGTTGTCTTCTCATAGACTGTACAAGAATAGATCAGTTAAAATGAAAGTTTAGAGGGAATTAGCAGTAAAACTTAAAATTTTTCAATTTTTCCGCAGGGGTTATCGAATCTGATTTATGAAAATTAGTACTAGTAAGATTTAAGCGTGATTCGATTTTTTCTAATATGTAGTCGAAGGTTGAAAGTGGCTTTCTTGTATATTCGTGAAATTTGTCTTCATTTAATCTTAATGTTTGGTATAATGTAGAATATTCTCCAAGTTTTTTTCTTTGCTTAACAATGTCCCTTGGACCTTCCTTTAAATAGAATTTTAACAAAGAATTTTCTTCTAAATAAGTGTCGACTGCGTCATAGGAACCCGTGGTTATAACACCAATTTCACTCGACGCACGCTGCCTACTGAGGCCACCCAGTGCACGCTCTCTTGCCGCTCAGACCGCACGCTGCATCCCCGCAGAACGCTTTCCCACTCAGGCCTTAGCCTTATCCTTAACGGCTCTCAACAAAAAATAGTCTAACGGAGTCAAATCGCAGCTGTGTGGTGACCAATTGATATCTCCGTTCCGGTTCATTATTGGATTCCCGAAGACAGTGCGCAAAAACCGATTGTTTCGTTAGCTGTGTGGTAAATTGCGCCGTTCAGTCGAAACCAAATATGATGTGTGCCCTTCTCTTGAATTCTGGGTAACAAAAACTCGTTTATCATGGATCGGTAACGCTCCCCATTGACTGTAAGGGTGGCTCCTTGCTCATTTTCGAAAGAATGGATGCTCAGATATATTCTGAGCAACAGCTGCGTTAGTTTCGGCTATATGCGCTGTAAATGTACGTGCACGTGTTGGTTTATCCAATAACGATCTAGTTTTACGAACTCCCTTCACAAATTGATCCACAAATTGCCCTGAAGGCATTTAATTTCTACTTTGGAAGTAAGTTTACAATATTTCCCGATTTTGTTCAAGCGTAAAGCGACACATTTCGTAAATGTCAAACATCAAACTAATTTTCTGTCATGACACGAATGACGTGAATGTTGCCACACTCGAAATAACCGATAGTTGAAATTGCACACGCTACGTGAACCACCCGTTAGTTTAAAAATATATCGTTTCATCTGACCAATTATTTTTCGAGCAAGACCCATTTAAAATTATACAATGCTTTTATTAGGCATGTCATAATCTAAGAGAATTGTCAAATCAGATTTTCTGACAACGCTTTCATGATAAACGAGTAGGCAGTAGGCAGTAGGCAGCGTGCGTCGAGTGAAATTGATGTTATAACCACGGCTTCCTATGACACAGTTGACACTTATTTAGAAGAAAATTCTTTGCTAAAATTCTATTTAAAGGTATTTAAAGGAAGGTCCAAGGGACATTGTTAAACAAAGAAAAAACCTTGGAGAATATTCTACATTATACCAAACATTAAGATTAAATGAAGACAAATTTCACGAATACACAAGAATGCCACTTTCAACCTTCGACTACATATTAGAAAAAATCGAATCTCGCTTATATCTTACTAGTACTAATTTTCATAAATCAGATTCGATAACCCCTGCTGAAAAATTGAAAAATTTTAAGTTTTACTGACAACGCTTTCTGCAAACCAGCCAATGCTTTTCTGTATAGAGGATTTCATAAATAAAAATTCCAGTTTCGACGGTTTTTTAACCCTTCAAGAGAATATATATATATATATATATATAATATTATAAATATTTTAGAGGAATTAGGATCAATGAAATTAAAAGACAAATTATTATTTCACAACATTTCGTATTAAATTAATAATTCATCAGGTGATCTAAAATAAAATAACAAGACATAACTTACCTTAATTAATTATCTTAATAACTAGATTTAATTCGATTATCTTGTTATACTATTTTAAGATTTTATAATAAAAAATCAAAATTTTAAGAAGTTAATTACAATTCATACAGAGTAAAAATTTTTTCAAACTAAATAAACAAAAAAACGGTTTTGTTTATTTAGTTTGAAAAAATTTTTACTCCGTATGAATTGTAATTTTCGACACCATGTGCACAAAATATTTGCACAAACCGGTACGCTTCAAAACGGCAAACGAGATAACGAAAATAACGATATACGACCATACGTAGCTTCACTAAACGCAATATTTTTCGATCTTTTTGGTACCCTCTCAACTCTCTTGTCAAAACTATCTCTGTTGTTTTTTTTTCTCCTCCCCAGCCTGTTGACAACTCCTAAATTTATGGCTTACTCTAGCTTGAAAAGACTAAAACCAGACCGTCTTTTTCTTTTCTTAAATCGAGGGGAGGGGTCCCAGGGTCCTTATTTCAACTCGTTTCGCACCCCCTTTTCCTCAAAAAGAAAAGGACGTAGAACTTTTCTTAAGAAAGAAAAAACAATATATATATATATATATATATATACAGGGTGTCCCATAAGTCGACGTCCAAACGAAGTGAGGTGATGGGGGAGGTCATTTCTTATCAAAATAACCATAAATGTGGTTATCCAATTGTTTACGGTTCGAAAGTTATTTCAGTTTTTGTATTTTTCTCTGAAATCGTGTAGTGCTTACACTAAAAAATTAATTTAAAAAAATCTATGAGTTGTTTGGTTGATTTTTTTTTTTAATAGGATCCTGAAGGGTCTGCCTTTCCAAAAAAAATAATTTTCATGAGCTCTGTTATCATCTGTCAAATAAAAAAAATGGTTTTGTAAACACTTTTCGGTGGCAAGAAAAATACAGGGTGTCCCATAAGTCGACGTCCAAACGAAGTGGGGTGATGGGGGAGGTCATTTCCTATCAAAATAACCATAAATGTGGTTATCCAATTGTTTACGGTTCGAAAGTTATTTCAATTTTTATATTTTTCTCTGAAATCGTGTAGTGCTTATACTAAAAAATTAATTTAAAAAAATCTATGAGTTGTTTGGTTGATTTTTTTTTAATAGGATCCTGAAGGGTCTGCCTTTTCAAAAAAATAATTTTCATGAGCTCTGTTATCATCTGTCAAATAAAAAAAAATGGTTTTGTAAACACTTTTCGGTGGCAAGAAAAATATATTTGATTTTAAATTCACATTGACAGAAAAAAAGTGTTATAAAAAAAATTGACCAATTATCAGAAAAACTTGTCCATTTAATAGAGATTCTAACGCGGTATAGTACAACTCGGTATTCATGACAGTTTTTTTTATAACAATTTTTTTACATGCAAGTCGTGTTTGTTAAAAAATACATTTTCGAAAATTTCAAAATCTAAGTTGGCTGGTCTAACACAAATGAACCAAATTTTATTTAAAGTTACAACAAATGTTCGAAATTAGTCGAAACGCCCGTTCGTTATTTTGTATTGTATTGGTCGCAATTCTTATTTTTTGCCGCAGCTGATGTTCGTTTTGGTTTTTTGTCGCGTAGACCAGTTCTTTGAAATAACCCCATAAAAAGAAGTCTAGGGGGTTTAGGTCAGGTGACAGCGGTGGCCACTGGATGGTTCCTTCCCTTCCAATCCAACGATTTGTGTATTCGGTGTTGAGGTATCGTCTCACTACTAGAGCATAGTGACAAGGAGCCCCATCGTGCTGCAACCACATGTTTCGGCGTGTTTCTAGCGACACGTGTTCCAGTAAGCCGCCCAAATCATTTTGCAAAAAATAAAGATATTCATCGCCCCCGATCCTTCTGGGTAGCTCAAGGGGCCCAATCATTTTACCTTCAACAATTCCCGCCCACATGTTGACCCCAAACTGATGTTGAAATGGTCGTTTCTTATAGCTCTAGAGCAGGGGTGGGCAAATATTTATATAGTCGGGTCACATTGCAGATGAAAATTTGACCTCGGGCCAAACAGTTTTTTTTTCTAATTTTAAGTATAGTTTTTGCTAAGGATGTCAATTAATTAATTTTAAAACCAACATTTTTGAATCAAAATATATATTTATCAAGTCATTTGAATAAAAAAATTGAAAAGAAAATTTTTAAACATTAATATCAGATAATTATCAAACTGTACAATTATCATACAAAGGTGTTATTAAAAGTGTTACCACTATCATCTATGCTTAATAGATTGAGTCACAAACAGTCACAAAAAACATGAAAAACAAATGCTGGCAACACTGTGGTAAATATAGGGTAAAATGGTACAAATGTTTTCAATAGTCGCATACATGTTTCATAGATAAACAATTATTATTAGTATTGTTGAAATAGTAGAAACATATAAAAATGGAGAATTCTGACAAGAGTAAGGATTATTCATGCAATAATGTGATATAATAAGTATAATAACTAATAAAATTGTGCGACTATTATACATACTGTAATTGTTCAATTATCATAATTATATTTTCGAATAGGAGGCGCTGAAAAGAGCGGGTGTCTGGGAGAAAATTTTGGCTCCCACCGGCCCTGATAATGTGTATAAGTATTGCTTAATATTTTATCTAAAATTTTTTATGCACCAATTTATGTTAGACAAAAACTAATATTTGCGTTTTTAATAATAATATATACAATGCTTCACGGGCCAGACAAAATTCTACCGCGGGCCGGATTCGGCCCGCGGGCCGCCATTTGCCCAGGCCTGCTCTAGAGTTTACATAATCCCAAGAGTGAAAATTATGGATGTTGAATACTCCCGTCCTTCGAAAGCTCGATTCGTCACCCCACAAAATGTTATTAAAAAACTGAGGATCTTCCCTGTTCCGACGTAGCATTTCTCGGCAAAATTGCACCCTTTTGTTATAATCAGCGGGTAAAAGTGCTTGCACACGTTGCACATGGTATGGATGTAACTGATCCCTTTTTAAAATACGGTGCACTGTGGACCTCGAAACTCCCGAACGTCTTGACAAACGACGAACACTTGTAGATGTGTCCTCTGTCACCATTCCAATTATTTCATCTTCGTCGATGTCAAGTCTAGGTCTTCCAGCTCTTTGCTCATTCCCAGGGATTTCACCTTCTATGTACCGCCGATGTATACTTTGGAACACCCTGTGGTCAGGATAGTGTTCTTGGTTGGGATATCGTGCCCGATATTCTCTTGCAGCAGTCCGAGCATTCTCGTCACAAAACCCGTAGACATAGTGAATTTCTGCCTACTCCCGATGGGAATAAACCATTTTGATGCGTCCAACTTGAAGAGAGTCCAAATCACAAACAGGATCGAAGTTCAAATTACCAAGCGCAGGTTCAAATAACAAAGTACAAAATGAAAAGTCAAGTCGGAGGTTTACTAGTAATAAAACGAATAGCGAGCATACATTAGAAGTAGTGAATGAAAGAGGAACGTATTAATTTGTTTAAGTCGTTCCAGCCAACTTAGATTTTGAAATTTTCGAAAATGTATTTTTTAACAATCACGACTTGCATGTAAAAAAATTGTTATAAAAAAAACTGTCATGAATAACGAGTTGTACTATACCGCGTTAGAATCTCTATTAAATGGACAAGTTTTTCTGATAATTGGTCAATTTTTTTATAACACTTTTTTTCTGTCAATGTGAATTTAAAATCAAATATATTTTTCTTGCCACCGAAAAGTGTTTACAAAACCATTTTTTTTATTTGACAGATGATAACAGAGCTCATGAAAATTATTTTTTTTGGAAAGGCAGATCCTTCAGGATCCTATTAAAAAAAAAATCAACCACACAACTCATAGATTTTTTTAAATTAATTTTTTAGTATAAGCACTACACGATTTCAGAGAAAAATACAAAAATTGAAATAACTTTCGAACCGTAAACAATTGGATAACCACATTTATGGTTATTTTGATAGGAAATGACCTCCCCCATCACCTCACTTCGTTTGGACGTCGACTTATGGGACACCCTGTATATTTGATTTTAAATTCACGTTGACAGAAAAAAGTGTTATAAAAAAAATTGACTAATTATCAGAAAAACTTGTCCATTTAATAGAGAATCTAACGCGGTATAGTACAACTCGTTATTCATGACAGTTTTTTTTATAACAATTTTTTTACATGCAAGTCGTGTTTGTTAAAAAATACATTTTCGAAAATTTCAAAATCTAAGTTGGCTGGTCTAACACAAATGAACCAAATTTTATTTAAAGTTACAACAAATGTTCGAAATTAGTCGAAACGCCCGTTCGTTATTTTGTATTGTATTGGTCGCAATTCTTATTTTTTGCCGCAGCTGATGTTCGTTTTGGTTTTCTGTCGCGTAGACCAGTTCTTTGAAATAACCCCATAAAAAGAAGTCTAGGGGGTTTAGGTCAGGTGACCGCGGTGGCCACTGGATGGTTCCTTCCCTTCCAATCAAGCGATTTGTGTATTGTGTTGAGGTATCGTCTCACTACTAGAGCATAGTGACAAGGAGCCCCATCGTGCTGCAACCACATGTTTCGGCGTGTTTCTAGCGACACGTGTTCCAGTAAGCCGCCCAAATCATTTTGCAAAAAATAAAGATATTCATCGCCCCCGATCCTTCTGGGTAGCTCAAGGGGCCCAATCATTTTACCTTCAACAATTCCCGCCCACATGTTGACCCCAAACTGATGTTGAAAATGGTCGTTTCTTATAGCTCTAGAGTTTACATAATCCCAAGAGTGAAAATTATGAACGTTGAATACTCCCGTCCTTCGAAAGCTCGATTCGTCACACCACAAAATGTTATTAAAAAACTGAGGATCTTCCCTGTTCCGACGTAGCATTTCTCGGCAAAATTGCACCCTTTTGTTATAATCAGCGGGGAAATTAAGTGCTTGCACACGTTGCACATGGTATGGATGTAACTGATCCCTTTTTAAAATACGGTGCACTGTGGACCTCGAAACTCCCGAACGTCTTGACAAACGACGAACATTTGTAGATGGGTCCTCTGTCACCATTCCAATTATTTCATCTTCGTCGATGTCAAGTCTAGGTCTTCCAGCTCTTTGCTCATTCCCAGGGATTTCACCTTCTATGTACCGCCGATGTATACTTTGGAACACCCTGTGGTCAGGATAGTGTTCTTGGTTGGGATATCGTGCCCGATATTCTCTTGCAGCAGCCCGAGCATTCTCGTCACAAAACCCGTAGACATAGTGCATTTCTGCATACTCCCGATGGAAATAAACCATTTTGATGCGTCCAACTTGAAGAGAGTCCAAATCACAAACAGGATCGAAGTTCAAATTACCAAGCGCAGGTCCAAATAACAAAATACAAAATGAAAAGTCAAGTCGGAGGTTTACTAGTAATAAAACGAATAGCGAGCATACGTTAGAAGTAGTGAATGAAAGAGGAACGTATTAATTTGTTTAAGTCGTTCCAGCCAACTTAGATTTTGAAATTTTCGAAAATGTATTTTTTAACAAACACGACTTGGATGTAAAAAAATTGTTTATAAAAAAAACTGTCATGAATAACGAGTTGTACTATACCGCGTTAGAATCTCTATTAAATGGACAAGTTTTTCTGATAATTGGTCAATTTTTTTTATAACACTTTTTTTCTGTCAACGTGAATTTAAAATCAAATATATTTTTCTTGCCACCGAAAAGTGTTTACAAAACCATTTTTTTTATTTGACAGATGATAACAGAGCCCATGAAAATTATTTTTTTTGGAAAGGCCGACCCTTCAGGATCCTATTAAAAAAAAAAATCAACAAAACAACTCATAGATTTTTTAAATTAATTTTTTAGTATTAACACTACACGATTTCAGAGAAAAATACAAAAATTGAAATAACTTTCGAACCGTAAACAATTGGATAACCACATTTATGGTTATTTTGATAGGAAATGACCTCCCCCATCACCTCACTTCGTTTGGACGTCGACTTATGGGACACCCTGTATATATAGGTATATATGTGTGCGGGCAATAACTTTCGAAGGAGTTAATTAATTTTAACGAAATTTGGCACACATGTTGGAATCCATCACCGCACGAAGCCTATTTAAAATGGGCCCAATCGGGTCATTTTAAGGGTGGTTTTTAGGGGTTGAAAAAAGTTTTTGGGCCCAAAAATACCTAAAAAATTATCAGAATCGTTTCAAAATTGAAATTTAACCCTTTTATAGCAATTAAAAAGTGCTTCTAAAATTTTAATAAAATCGGCCCGACAGTACCAGATTTACAAATTTTTTGAAAACACTAGTTTGCAGATAGTGAGTTATGTACTGAATGGTAGACGTTCGATCGACAATAATAATGCAATTAAGAAAAAAATGTAATTTTAAGGGGTGTATTAAGGAGTTATTTTTTTTATTTTGCCCAACAATCACCTTAAGTTCACATAATAAAGCCACAAGGCCTGCATTAGCAAATACACTATATTGTCGGCAGGGTTTTGGCACTGCGACCCGGGTTTTTAAAGCTTGATAAAGTTCCAAACAAGGAACGAAACGTCGTTGTAAATAAAAAATTAAGTGTTTATTTAAAAGTCCTTTTTCCCGACAAATAATTTTTATATTAATTACCAAGGACGAAAAAGAAATAAAGTTAGATGATTAATAATTACTGAAATATTAAGAAAGTGACTAGTGCTATGCGTATGGTCAACGTTCAAATAAACGTGCTGTTAAATTTTTGTCTTACTTTAACTTATGTGTTCGAAAGTAATAAAACATTCATAGAACTGTAAATTCTTCAATTGATTCAACCCTCTACACATTGATCAGACAGATTAGCACCATAAAATTTACATTGTATGAAAAAAATTGCAGCAATTTTCATATTTAAAAACAATAACTAATATTGAAAAATTGCTCATTTCCGTGTTCCATTGCAAGTGGGAATACAATGCTTGCATGTATAAACAGCCGAATATTAAAAAACAGTATCACGGGTAATTGGAATAATGAAAATAAATCAATTTAATTAAACACTCATTGATTAAAGAAAACACGAAACGTTGCAATCAATGAGTGTTTAAATTGATTTATTTTCATTATTCCAATTACCCGTGATACTGTTTTCTATTATAACATATATCTGGAATTGAACTTTAAAGATGAATTAAAAATTATTTTACGTTATGCATTCGAATGGTAATTATTCTAAATCGTGATTTCGAGCAGACAAATGTATTTTGATTTTTAAATTTAGAATTACGAAAATAAAATGATTTTTATTAAATTAATTTGAATGTAATTTACGAATTTTATGTTCGATAAAAAACTAATTTCTTAAAAAGTCTTTAATTATAGTAAGTCTTTAATAAATTTCACGAATGAATATGATATCGACTTTGTTACGGTGCTAATCGTATAGTCCGGAAGAAATTTTATCAGAATCGGTTGGCCGTGTTTTTTTTTTAAACTAAAGAGACTAAAAAAGTGTTTAAGGATTTTTTTTTAAATATTTCTCGGGTCTAATTTGTTAAATATCTACATATTTAATATTCATTATTGATCATACCGGAAGGTTGGTTGTGTGAACCTCAAGGGTCGTACTTGTAGAGTTCTAATAAACGATCCACGGCACGGCTTGTTAGTGTATTTGCCATATGGCAACATACACTATTGGCGTCGGTCGGATGGCGGGACCTAGGGGTCGGACCAAAATTTCTCGACGTTTCATAACCTCCGAACACTTTGGCACTATTTTTAAAAATGTTTATATATATATGTATTTATATATTTATATATATATATATATATATATATATATATATATATATATATATATATATATATATGTGTGTGTGTGTGTGTGTGTGTGTGTGTGTGCGGGCAATAACTTTCGAAAGAGTTAATTTATTTTAACAAAATTTGGCACACGTGTTGAAATCCATTACCGCAAGAAGCCTATTTAAAATGGGCGTAATCGGGCCATTTTAAGGGGTTGAAAAACGTTTTTGGGCCCCAAAATACCGAAAAAATTCTCAGAATCGTTTCAAAATTTACATTTAACCCTTCAGTAATAATTAAAAAGTGCCCCTAAAATTTTAATAAAATCGGCCCGACAGGACCCGACTTACAAATTTTATGAAAACATTACTTTGCAGATAGTGAATTATTTACTGAAAGTTGTATATAATTTGGTGTAGAAGTTGGATTGATAATAATATTGCAATTAAGAAAATAAATGTTATTTTAAGGGGTGTATTAAGGAGTCGAATTTTTTATTTCGCCCAAAAACCAACATAAGTTCGCATAATAATGCCACACTGCCCGTATTATCAAATACACTATATTGTCGGCAGGGTTTTGGCACTGCGACTCGGGTTTTTTTTATTTTACACTTTCTTGTGTCTTACAGACTTGTTGTTTTATTAACAAGTAAGAGCAGTATATATTATTATGAAATGTATATTATTGTATGTTTTATCATTATCATTTACAATATTATATTACTGATTTATACTAAATACGTGCCGAGAGTTCCTCTTATACTAGGTATAGATACACACCAAAAAATCTGTGCCAACACGAGTCTATAAAAAAAAAACTAAGAGCACGTAACGAGCGAGAGTGAAAACAAATCCCTGTAGATTTGCCTTCACATTATATTCTCATGTAAGGGCATTAAACATGTCGACTTTCGAGTCATTTTCTCAACACAACACGGATATGTGTACAAAACTTTATGCAAAAGCTGTGTATTGTCACAGCACTGTACTAATTATGACCAAAGGGAATTCTGTGTTAGCAGGAAGCAAATTAACTCTAGGATTTCCAGTATAACTTTACAGTGTTGAATTTTGCATGAGATGATACTATAAAATAGGAACGAAATAAAAATCAATGTAGACAATTATTTTTGAATTTTAAACAGAAATTTAAATATTTTTTATAGGCCGTATGAACTCAGGGTTATCTGAGATTTGAAACGGAAAACAGGGGTCATGTAATAAATCTGATATATAATCTGATGATTAATAAATATTATATTGTTTTCAAACCTATCAAACTCCAGGGATATTTGAGCCTGTTACGAATTCATATTTTCCATTTAATATTTTCTAGTAGTAAATTGGAAATCTAATAATCGATTCACTTACTGGTTCTAGGATCAGAATAAGGGAAACAGGAAAAGTGCCATATAAATTACTGCATTGCTATTTGACGATGGGCTATTCTCAGATTCGTTACTAGTGAAAAGTAATATTAGATCTCGTGCCTATCTTGTTAATAATAATAATAATAATAGTATGAATGCTCCACATACCTACGTATATTTAGTATTATTATTGAAGTTTTCATTTTTAATCGACTTAAAAAAAATAAAGTTATCGATTCATTATGTATTTTTTTGAATTTTGTTCAGCCATAGCTTTTCGAGGGATTAACCGATTAAAAAAAATTACGATACCATTTTGTTCAGAATGTTAACGGATTGGTCCCATATATATTTTTCAAAATCGGTTCTGTCGTTTATAACAATCTTTGTGAATCGATATTGATAATTTTTTTCTATTTTTTCTTGGCAGTTTGTTCCTAGCTTAGTAATAAGAAAGAAGGCACTTAATAACTTAAATTCACTAAAAAGCATAAAATTAAAAAAAAACATACAAAAAAATAAATTGAATCTCCTTTAAAGAAATCAACAAAAGCGAGAAATGTTAAAGTTTTGAGGTTGGTGCTAATTTAAAGAAAGTACATAGTTAAATAGAAAGTTATTTTTACTAAACTGAAGTCGATCTCAAATCTTCATTATTTTTCACTTTTTACTGGCTTTTTTTGAAGGCCGTTCAATTTTTTTAAACTGAGAAAATAATCGACGACACTGATTCACTGCTGTTAAAATATTTCGATACAAGAAAATAGAAGCATACTTTGCACGTCGAAAGCACGTACTAGCAATTATTTTGACTTGCATAACATACTGTGGGAAATCCGCCTGTTTCGTACCGCTGTACCTACATTTTGAAACTGAAGTAATGAAGTAATATGCTTACGCAACACGATATAAATTTATAGATATTTTTGTTAATGTGTTCAGATAGAGATTGAATTGAAACGTGTACGGGTTCGAATATTGTATCTAAATTAATAAATATAATTGTTTGATTTGAGAATTTTGTGTATTAGTTTATTTAATTTTATAAATTTCCTACATCAGAAGCGGGATTATTACCTTAAATACGCCCATAAATAAAGTGGAACAGAGTGCATTGCGTCATTGCGGCCGAATACGTGCCAATTTTATAAACTGAAAATTGTTGGACAGATTTCTCCTAAAGTTTCGGTCTTCACGATGACGCATAGATAAATATCAAAGAACAGGAAGCTGAGTGGAAAACGAAAGTATAGGCTCACACCAGTTCATTCGGTTTGATTTAAGTATTTTACGAAATTTTGATAATATGCGGTGAATGGCTACGACTTATGTAATGATGAGTTTTATGTCGTTGTCGCGATACGAGATTTATATATTATGTGATATTAATAGTTTTCGTGTACGCTGATGTTTGTTGTTAATCGGTATAACAGTGAAAATGATGAAAACAGATCTGATAATAGTGTAGTGTAAGTTTTGCAAATATACGTGGTGTATTGTGTTAATTAATAACCGTTAAGTTATGCAATTATAATTAAGCCGGGTTGACAACTTTAACAGTTAATAGAAGATGATAACTGATGCTAAATTCTTAAAGTGTTGATAACTTACAAAATGAGAATTGTAACGAGCATAAAGATCAATTTAATGTGTATGTTGTTTTGGCGGAAAATGATGAAATTGTGTAAACGACACGGGCCAGTTTGCTGAAATTAATGACTGAAAAATAAATTCGAAGTGGCAGAAATTAAAGGTCATTGGAAAGTAATTTAACGAATGAAGAAAACTAAAGTTGCGTGCATTTTGAAATTGTGATGCGTTATGCTGAAAGATATTCAAATGTTATTGTTAATATACTGAAGTATAAGGAATGGATTAATTAATAGTGCGTTTGAAAAAGAAGAAGCGATGCCTGTTAATACAAGAAGATTACTGAAATGATGTTTTATGAAATTAACAAAGAATGTCACCTTATAAAAATCGGAGTACAATTATGTAACAACAGAAAAATGATAATTATTATATCATATGAAATCATCACGGAGCAATGGCGTTCCTCTTGATATGAATAATTATAAATACAGTGTGTTTGTGAAATTGAACTTTCGATTGACGTGAATTCAATTCTTCGAAGAATGAAGTGGTGCTGTTGACAAGATAAAGTTGGTTTTGGACTTTGATTTGCAAAGTGTATCGATAATGATTCTACTTTTCAGAAGACACAAACGTGTTTTGAGAAAAGTGGCAACTATGGAGCTAAACGCTGAAGTTATGACGATGAAATATTGAATTGTCGATGTTTTAATGAATTGAAAATGATAATTAAAACAGTTAAGGAAAAACTGTTACAAATTTGATTGTTTGCGTTTATTGTCAAGTAGAGATTTGCTACAATTGCAAACTGCAGAGAGTGGTACTGAAACTTTTGTAAGCGTTGTCAGTTTGAATGACGGACATGATATGGCTATCGCACGCAGTGTCTATCAGACAGGGCCGACTTTGATTTCCGTGGCTGATGGTGTCTTTCAAGTACAGACGTCAAGTCCGATGGTGGTAATACTTCAGCGAGGTCCTGGAGAACTGACGTGGAGAAAAGTTTCGTGTGAACAGCCGTTGCACACGAATCAGTCAATCCTAAGCCCTAGGTGAAAACTGAAGTTGATGTGGTGTGTTTATAATGAAAAATGAATATTGCTATAAATATGCAATTTTGTGACAATAATATTAACAGAAGAAATCTCTCTCTTAAGCGAGCGCTAGACACACGCGTCAAAAAAAAATTTATTTTATATATACTGTCCAGCACGTATGCAATTTATGGTATGTGTATGGTGTCTCACGTGTGTTCGTAACGGTATTAATAAATTGTTGGCGTTTGGTGTGTGCGCGCGCGAGATATGATTTTTTCATATAATATTTTGTTGTTCCAGTTGATATTTTGTTTTTGTGCATATATAAATGGAAAAGGTAGTAGCGAGATGTAACGAATGTTTTGAGACAGAAGTTGCAGATGTTAAGGGTAAGTCTGAAAACGACAGAAATCAGAATTCATGATGGAAAGAGATATAGTTGCAACTGACCTGGTTGAATTTGTGCGTGATGTATCTGGTACTACCATATACAGCGCAGTAAATAAATTCAGACACACAGGTAATTGTTGGTCAGCGATGGGCGAGCTATGTGGTAATATATATAGCGGTCGTTTGAATGATAAGAATCTTTAGCGATTGTTTTGATGTGAATCTGAAGAATCGGTTGCGACCGGAATGCCTTGCATTAGATTGGCTATTGATACGCCGATTGCGCGTAGGTCTTTCAGACTCGTACTGGTCAAGAGAGAAAGGCAACTGAATTGTTGTTAGGCTGTAAAGCCAAAACTTTAGATGCTAGTTGTTGGACACATCTAGTGGAAAAGTTCACTGATGGTGACACCATTGTTGTTTGGTTGAACGATTGTTTTACTGTTGGAAAATACGACTGTTGTAAGTTTGAAAGATACAGTTGTTTTGGGGTTCAAAGCAACTCATTATGTTGTTGGTTTTAACCTTGAACGTTGGTGATTTTGAGAAAATAAGGGAAAACTTGGGACGAGGTTTTCGAGGCCTTATAGGATCCGAGAATCCTAGAAAGGGAGAGATATATGGTTGAACTTGTTTTAAGCTCGCGAGCTATAAAAATGGTTGTGGTTCATGTTAAAGTTAGGCTGTGGCCTGAAGTTGAAGTAGAGAATGCTGGTGAAACAAGTATTCGTGACCTCTGAGAGATGTCTGTGTGACACTACAAGTACACGAGATACCTCTGAGTTCACAAGTTCTGGAAAACTAGTACTGTACTGCTGAAGGATGCCATGCGTGACATTACGAGTACATGAGATATCTCTGAGTTCACAGATCCTGTAGATCTAGTGTCGTACTCCTGAAGAATGTCATCAGTGACATTACGAGTGCATGAGATACCTCTGAGTTAACGGATCGTGAAAAACTAGTGCTGTACCGCTGATAGATGTCCTGTGTGACACTACAAGTACACGTGGCACATCTGAGTACAAGATCCAGTTTGGATGCTTGTTGGTTATTGTATTGTTTTATTTTATAGAATGTGATGACATCAGATGTTAGGCGTCTATAGTCTACAATTCTTCTTCTACAAGGTTCAGAAGACCGGACCGTTGGAATAAAGCCGAAGATGCCAATAGGAAAAGAAAGAAAAAAGAATGACTGGAGATTATTCGGGGTTTATTTAAATACATTTCTGACTTATTAAGCGTGAATATCGTAAGATGGAGCGCCTGC
Organism: Venustoraphidia nigricollis; assembly: GCA_034508555.1. Taxonomy (NCBI): domain Eukaryota; kingdom Metazoa; phylum Arthropoda; class Insecta; order Raphidioptera; family Raphidiidae; genus Venustoraphidia; species Venustoraphidia nigricollis. Next base: position 306,722 of record JAVRKA010000073.1, read on the forward strand.
ATGCATTCACTTTGTCTGTAAATCTGTCACGCTGTTTATGTCACGCGTATGGTCCAAACGGCTTAACCGACTTTGAAAGACTTTTCGTGTTTGATTCGTCTCGGGGTCTATTTGGTGCTAACGTCGTCCAATTTTTGAATTTTTGTCCCAGGGGAAAGTAACTTAAACGGGAACGATGTTTGAAGTATTTTGAAATGTTTTGCGCGTTGGGCAATTTTTATTTCAATTTGGATGGAAGTAAAATCAGATCGGTTCGAAACCTGTCTTAAACGAAAGAAGAGAAAATTTTACATATAAATTCCGTATAGTCGAAATAGTTTTTGTGCATATAAGAACGGAATAAAAACTGTGTACATTTGATTTGTCTAATGGGTCGCGCACTTTCTTCGGTTGTCTGTCTGTTGCACAGTGTGTCATGATCATTAGAAGATTGCGTATGTCTTGCGTTAAAATAAAAACGGATGCTGTCATTTTGGATATTTTGAAGATATCCGATCTAATTAAAAGCCGATATTTGTGAGTATTTCAAGATGCGAAAAGAAAAGTATGACGCCAATAGATATCGGAACGACGTCCAAGTGATAACTATCATTTTCGGAGCGTGACTACAATCTACATTGCCGATACAATAAGGATGAGGCTGGTGTTTGGAATCTACGTTAGAGTTGCGGCAGAGTACGAGGGCGATGAATGTACTAATATGTGTACCAGCTGATCTTTTGTAATCAGGTTGTTTTATTTTATTTATTATAATATGCCAAATGTCAACATTTTAGAAGTCAAAATGATCTTGTCGTCCAATTGGCTAAAATTTTAATTTATTGTTTGAGATTTTTGTTTGGTGTCATATTGCTGACTGCCGATATTTGTCAATTATTGTCTTTCAAATTGAGTAAAGTCAATTATATTGTTGAATTCAGAGTCTATTCTTAAATTACTGGTAATCTTCAAAATGTTTTCGCTTTTGTTTTATGTTACAGTTTGATCGTATCGGGGCGATACTATTGTCAGAATTGGCCGTGTGGGAAATCCGCCTGTTTCGTACCGCTGTACCTACATTTTGAAACTGAAGTAATGAAGTAATATGCTTACGCAACACGATATAAATTTATAGATATTTTTGTTAATGTGTTCAGATAGAGATTGAATTGAAACGTGTACGGGTTCGAATATTGTATCTAAATTAATAAATATAATTGTTTGATTTGAGAATTTTGTGTATTAGTTTATTTAATTTTATAAATTTCCTACAATACCTATTTCATCTTGTTATTTATAATGGCGTATTCAAAAACCTTTTTAAAAATATTCCAATAATTGAATAGTGCGTTACTGAGCACAGTCCCGATTTTTTTAAGGCGTTATTTTCCAACTGATGCTGTATCACCTTAAACAGGCTACTTTTTATCTATAGTAATTTGAATGTTAGTTTCAGATGAATGTAAAAAAGCCTTCTTTCCGGTTAAAGTGTTAACTTGTTGTAGAAATGTAACAATTAGACGACATTTCAATTTAATTGTATGACTTCGTTAGGCCCTTATAAGTATCAAAACAATACGTTTATTTAATTAGACATTTTTTTATCTAGATACAGTTATAATTTTCTAATGTGTGTCCGGATGTTCGTCTGTCTGTCCAGATCCTCCGGAAGGTCTTCGGTTGAAATTTGAAATACTTGTAGTATAAGACACGAGACAGAACTTAACGGATCAGATTTTCAATTTTCTCCCCAGGGATCTAAATAGGCGATTCTTTTTGTAAAAAATTTATAAAACGTAGCAGGTCATGAATGGATGGTATCCTTCGTTACAAATAACATGCTGTAAAACATTCAGATATTAAATGTCAAATAAATTTTCTAATTATAATTAATTGTTTAATTAATGTCAATGTTATTAGTTTTTTGTCTTATAGCCGTTAAAATTTTAGGAATAATTATGGATCAATCTAATTATGAATCAATCTAAAAATTGTTTTCTTTTTTACAGAACAGAATCTTCCCTTTTCAAAAAAACTCATTGGATTTCGTGCGAAATTAACCCAGATTTAACTTCTTGTATGAACGAAACTAGTTCTGACGCGCAAAAGCGATTCTAGACACATTCGCTAATGTAACGGATGTGCAATAAGAGGAATCGGTTGAGAGAAAAATGTTTTTCCTATTGCGCATGTATATTGTGTGTGCGATTGGGTCGTAGATCACCGGTCAGTTTCACGGCACACTGCATCACCCAATAAAAGTGTTCACATGAGCCCGGGTGATCGCGTAAACACAGACACCGCGTTATGCACCAACATACGTCATCTACTTACATTTCCAACTTCCGCATCCGCCTGACACGTGATATATTATCGCAATCCGCGTACCGTGATACAGCACCATAAACAGACTGCCTTATTATTTACTGTTCTCTCTTTGAATACTGGCTGATTTTAAATCACGATTTGTTGCAGTTCCCAGTTTATTTTTTACTTTACAGTAAATAAAAATTTGTTCGAAAAGGACGTAAACGGTTTTCATAAATCAAAACTCCTAATAATTCTCTAGTATGCTACCGCTCGTTTTTCTCAGAAAAATCCTGAAGTGAATTATATCCAAGATAGGTGAAGTCTGGTACGTGATATCGCGTACGCTGATGTCGGAATTTCAACAAATTGTATAGAAATAAAGAATTACAAAACTACCTAAGCTAGGTGTACCTACTAATTGAAAATGTAACGACCCTAGATTGTGTATGATCATATAGTTATAGTTTTTATACACTCAGGGGCAGTTAAATGTTGTTATAAAACTCTCCTACTGGTTTGCATAAAGCGTTATTCAAAAATTAGATTTGACCTTAGATTGTTATCATAAATTACAATTTGTAAACATGCAAGAGCACTCTAAAGTCGTTGTGAAACTTCCAGTCATGTAGAACATTATATTATACTCACAAAAAAAACAATTATTAATCTACATAAATAAGATAGCTTTTGATACCGAATTTTGATCAAAATGCGTAGAAAAATGTTATTTCAAAGTGGAAATTGTAAAAAAACCGGTCAAGTGCGAGTCGAACACGCGAGAAGAGGGTTCTCTACTATTCCGTTTTCCGTGAGTACTTAAAGACTTCAGATTTTCGTTTCAATTTTCCTGTAAACTATGGGTCTCACCCGACATTCCCTATTTTTTCAAAATTTTAGGCGCAGTAGTTTAGGAGATAGGGGGGGAGATGGTCATTTGTTCATTTATATTCTTAAATAACTATGAAACTATTTATTTTAAAATTATAAATACAGGGGTCGGCGCTCGAAGTGTTACCAACTTCACGATGCTATAGCGACCAAACGGCTAATGACAGCTAGTTCATTTTTTGACAAACATCAGTCTGTTATATTGTTTACAAGCCTACGGAATCATATTGTTTTACGTCGCAGTTAAAAAAACTTATCGAAATGGAATTCAAACGCAGCAGTGTTATTGCTTTGTTTTTGGCTGAAAAATCGCAAGCAGCCATTGTTAATGAGCTACGACATTTACATGTGAACAAAATGTTTGTATATCGGACCATTACATGTTAGAACGATACTGGTAGTATCAAAAAACGCCATGGAGGTGGACATCCAAAAACAGCAACATCGCCAGAAATGGTTCGAAATGTGAAGGCCAGAATTCAACGTAATCCACGACAAAGCGCAGTTCAATTGGCGAAAAATCTTAATGTGTCTGCTCGTAGCATGGGGCGGATATTAAAAAATGAACTACGATTGAAGCCCTACAAAATACAAAAAGCGCAAGATTTAACACTTGCACAAAAGGCAGTTCGCCTAGTAAGAACAAAGGTCTTAAAACACTTGCACGTTGGTGGCGAGCTTGAGAATTTGTTTTTTTCTGATGAAAAAATTTTTACGGTTCAGCAATATGTAAACAAACAAAACGATCGTGTTTGGTTAGAGTGCAAATCAAAAGACAATTTGGACCAGCGAATCGCACTGCGAAAGCAAGCGCCTGCATCAGTGATGGTAAGGGCCGCGGTAACTGCCACAGGACGTTCACCACTCGGTTTCATTGAATAGTGCATAAAGGTAAATCAACAAATTTACCGTGAAAAGATTTTAAACGATGCTTTGTTACCTTGGGCACGTAAACAATTCGGTAGAAACCATTGAACGTTTCAGCAAGACTCGGCACCATCCCATAAAGCCCGTGAAACCCAACGTTTTTTACAAGAAAAAGTTCCCACCTTCATTTCTTCACAGCAATGGCCATCATATTCCCCAGACTTAAACCCAATGGTTTTTTCCATATGGTCCATTCTGGAGGCCAAAGTATTAACTAAAAAATATGAGACGGTCGACGCCTTAAAGATTGCTCTTCGCTGAGAATGGGACAAAATACCATCAGATCACATTCGTGCAGCGTGTCGAGCCTTCTCGGACATACTCGATGCTATTATCCACGCTAAGGGTGGCTACATCGAACAACAACATATTCTTTGTAAAATTTGAAATGTTTGTACGATATGTTGAAGTTTTGAAATAAAAAAAATAAAACTTGACAAATTTACAGCTGTTTTAATTGGTAACACTTCGAGTGCCGACCCCTGTATATATATATATATATTTATAATTTTGAAATAAATAGTTTCAAAGTTATTTAAGAAGCTACTGGCCGATTGGGTTGAAATTTGGTACACATATGTAAGTCGGTAACCCAAAGACGGACGTGTAACGTAAATAAATAAATTTTGCACATGAGGGTAATTTTTGGGGAAAAATTAGGAAATTAAAAAATGGTTTTGCAAACATATATATATACATATATATATATATATATATAGTAAACATATATATTTACAGTTTGCAAAACTTTTTTTTTTAATTTCCTAATTTTTCCCCAAAAATTACCCTCATGTGCAAAATTTATTTATTTACGTTACACGTCCGTCTTTGGGTTACCGACTTACATATGTGTACCAAATTTCAACCCAATCGGCCAGTAGCTCGGCGCAAATTGACTTTGACAGTGGGACGGACAGACACACGAGTGATCCTATAAGGGTTCCGTTTTTTCCTTTTGAGGTACGGAACCCTAAAAAACTATGTTAATAAATGTATCCACAGTTTAAAAAATGTTGATTCAATCGATCATTGACTTTTCGAACAGGATCGATTTAAAGTTCTTCAATGCTTTTCTTGTGGAGAAATATATGTGGTCACAATCTAAAAATATAGTCAAAACAAATTTTCTGGTAATGTTTTTTTGCAACTCATCAAATTGTCTCCACACAAAAACAAATTAATAACCGCTTTTTAAGCTACATTTTGTAGAAAAATGTTGTTTGGAAGTGAAAATTGTACAAGAAGTATCAATTTAAAAATCTATAGTGCTTTTCGCAGGAAGAAATATGTATGGTCACAATATAAGGTCTTTGTCAAATCAGATTTTCTGGCAATGCTTTCTACAATCTAGCATTAGTTTTGATAAATATTGTTGATTTTATTACGACTGGCGGATTAACATTGATAAAAAGAGGTTTTGGAATCCAGCCTATTTGCTTTTTTTTTATTCAAAAACTATAATATTACACTTTTTGAATTAATTGTCAAAACATTAGTACAATTAAACATATTAAAACTTGACGTTTCGCTAACTTTATAGCATTTCCAAAAGTCTGAAAAAATATAAAAGGTTTTTACAATTTTATATAAGATATATATATAAATTTTATATAAGACAAAATTGTAAAAACCTTTTGTATTTTTTCAGACTTTTGAAAATGCTATAGTTAGCGAAACGTCAAGTTTTAATATGTTTAATTGTACTAATGTTTTGACAATTAATTCAAAAAGTGTAATATTATAGTTTTTGAATAAAAAAAAGCAAATAGGCTGGATTCCGAAACCTCTTTTTATTAGTTTTGATGTTTTATGGTTACACTCTTATAGAGGTCAGTGTTTTCGAATAAAATATTTTATATCTATTCAAGAAAAAATTTAAGATATACAAAACAATTTAGTAATTATTTAACAAAATATGTAAAGTTTTATGTTTTAGCTAACACTTTGTACTCGAGCACAATAATAATGTCCGCACTGTCTATACAATTTGTAACAGTGTTCAGCAAACTCAACAAGCGGCAAAACTCTCAGGTTCTTCGAGTGAACACAACACAACAAACACACATTTTATGTTCTCGCCAGAGACAGAAATACAGTGAGAAAGCGAAGACAGTGTTGCCAACCGAGTTTCTTAAAGTGTCATTAAATTTAACGAAAATATAATACAAGAAAGTTCGGCAAAAAATATATCGACAATAAATTTTTGTGGATGTTTTATAATGTGACTTGTGAGAGTCATAAACTGGCTCTTTCTTTTTGAAACAAAAATTCAGCAAACTATTTTCAAAATATTTATTTTGTTAGAGTAAATCAATAGTGGTTTATGTATCCTGTATTTAAGATGCGATGTATATTATTATTATAGTATTATATTGTATTATACAATTGTATATTATTATGTATGAAATATATACGACATTTTATGCACCCTACCTAAAAAGGTCTTCAGACAATCAATCGCTTCAAAGATTTTTATTTTTTTCTCCGAATTTTCTTATATGCTCGCCACTCACGTCACGTACATATATTTCCCGTTTTACAAATGGTTAATTGACTTGATCGGAATTCTTTTCTATATAAAAGACTAAAAACATATTTTACAAACATAAAAGATTTTTTAACAAAATAAAATTACGTGCAATATACTGTTCAATTGACTTTTTTTATTTATATAAAGACGTTTCGACTAACAGTATATTGCAAGTAATTTTATTTTGTTAATATATCTATGACTGTTGGTAGAATCAATATTATCAATAAAAGATTTTTTTTTTATTTTCATCTTATTCTATGTAGCTTAGAATAAATACTTATTTGAAAACAGTCAAGTAGTATTTACTTCAAATTGTAATCGTAAAATATGTAGGACATATGGTGGACATTTTAATCCTGATATGAATGTTAATTTAGCGTATCAAACTTGTTATTGAAAAAATGATGAAAAACTAGAATTTTTGATATGTTTTTCAGCAGTTAGCACCTCGAACTAGTTTGATGACAAAATTTTTAGCTTTGCAAAAATTTACTGAAAACAGTTTGCTTTCCAACTATAAGACTATAATGCAAGTGAATTTGTAGGTAAATAAATTTAAGGTACATATAAAATAAGTCTATTTTGGCTTGCAAGCATTGATATATCATAATACATTATTATTTCAGTTAAGTAAAACGTGGAAGTAAACGGCAAGCAAAAGGTAAAACGGCAACACTGAATGTAAAGCCGTGGGGTAAGACATACGTCACAGTCTTGGCTGCAAATCCTAGGCAGAGAAAAGCTTTTATATAGAGGCAGCACTCTTCTCAACAGTGTGTCTTTTTACTCTACAGATGTTTTCACGCCCAAACCGCAATACAATGGTGCGGAAGAAATACGATGAGACAAGCTCGAATAAAAACACTTGCACTGAAAACAAAACTGATGGCTATAATGCGGTTTAAATGAAATATATATGGCTTTGAAGTGGAGAGATATAAAGGATATATTTAAAAAGATTTTATTTTATTGGAATCAGGGAAAATTATTTACAACATATAAACAAACCACATATAAATCCAACATAGCTAAACTAAACTGTCAACAATATTACAAATATTATACTTATTATGATGTGAAAATCAGCTATTTTTTAGATAGTATGTGCAAGAAATGTGGTATGTACATATTCTTTGTTATAGTATTATGACTCGTGTGACTTAAAATTTGCTAGTTTCTCGTTTTTACATAATGCCACAGCTTCGTATAATAACTTCATATACGAACGCGATCCATAAACTACTATTTTATTAATTTTCTCACATAATGATAAAACTTTATTTTCTGTACACTCTCTAATCACAGGGTTTAATTTGCGATCGACTTGTAAAAACTTGTCTAAGCAAGTTATACGTTTCACCTATTTCGTTTGGGACATCTTGTACATCTATATTTGTATTTTTTTCTGAACCTTTCTTGAATTCATTTTTCTATCATAATACGTTATTTTAAACCCACGCCCGTCATGTTTGTATAAACACGATAAACTACTCGATAGTTATATAAAAATCACTGAATCGTTAAATAACATAGCTCACAGCTGCATCAATCATGAATGCGGAATATCGCGTTCAAGTTCACATAAAAATAGTACCTAGGTCCTAGGAGGATTTCGTAATTAACACTGTTAACTATTATAGATAGGTTTGTATATGTATTTGAGACAAAAAATTGACAAACACTTTTAACAAGGAGCAAATATTGACAAAATATAATTTAACTCCATGCTAAACATGGGGTTAAATTATATTTTGTCAATACTAGCTCCTTGTTAAAAGTTTTTGTCAATTTTTATCTCCCCCCAGTACGTGAGAAATTATTGTAATGGGTTCGGAAATAGATATCAAAATGTTTTAAGGCCACTATACAGTGTTTTTTCACTATTTTTGAAAATATGTGTGTTGTGTATGCATATGTAGGTGTGCACTGATCATTCCTTTCTAGTACGAAATCTCGTGAATAAAAAATAATTTTGACTACGTTAGGACATCAAACTATACGTAGGTATAGATGCAAATATGATCTGAAAGAAATTTTGAAAAATTGGTCCAGCATTTTGGTTTATTTAACAAAAAAAAAATGCCAAAAAGTAAATTTTAGGCTGTCAATTGAAACGTGTTAACGTCATTTTGAACCGAAAGAAATTTAACAAAATCGGTCCAGCTGTTACTTTTTTATTAAATAAAAAGGTGATATACGAAACTTGGCGAATAAAAAATTATATTATTAGGGGGCCAATCGAAGCATGTTTACATTATTTTGATCCGAAACTAATTTTATCAAACGAGAAGACTACAAAAAAGTGTATTTTTGGGATTTCTTGAGAAAGATTTTTCAAGTCTAATTTGTTCTGGTCGAAATCGACAATTTTATATATCAGAGTTTAATGACAACGGTTTACTCTATTCATATCCATATTACTAAATGACTGTTAATATTTATGGGTATTTGGATTTATATTTATTTATTTATTGTTTTTGTGTTCTCGTTACAGTACCTGAAGAAGTCTCGAGAGAGACGAAACGTCGTACAATGATATTAAAGAATTGTTTTTGAATAATAACAGTCTTGTCAATCCAAATACCCATGAATATTAACAGTCATTTAATGACAACATTAATATAATTTTTCCCTGACCATTTATATAAATTAATTTTATTAATCGAATACATAATATTTAATACATCTTTAAAGTTCAATTCCAGATATATGTTATAATAGAAAACAGTATCACGGGTAATTGGAATGATGAAAATAAATCAATTTAAACACTCATTGATTGCAACGTTTCGTCTTTATTTAATTAAGACTTTTTCAAGCTCTCAATATGTTTAAACGATAGTTAAACTATGATACAATATGCAATTTAGCATTACAATTTTTTTTTTTTTTTTTTTGTTTTTAGTTAAAATATGATACAATATGCAATATTGTATCATATTTTAACTATAGTTTAAACATATTGAGAGCTTGAAAAAGTCTTAATTAAATAAAGACGAAACGTTGCAATCAAAGAGTGTTTAAATTGATTTATTTTCATCATTCCAATTACCCGTGATACTGTTTTCTATTATAATATTTAATATTACTGCATTATGTAAACTCTGGATATCATGCGAACTATGTCCGCAACATATATAAATAGAAGTAAGAATATTGCATAACATAGAAAAAAATAGCCATCTTATAAAATATTATTTAGGAGTTTAAAAATGAATTTAAAAAATATTCTATTACGAAAATACAGAAGTCTAATTGGAAAATATATACTTATACCACTTTATTTTACATTGGCAGATTGCGTTTGATTCTGAAAAGGACTTGCTAAATTTAAAGCAAATTTTAATGTTAAGAAAAAATATAACTTGTCAAATAGAAATCAAATAAATATTACGAGGCAGTTTCCATTCGTATTTATGTATTTTTTATATTTGTGAAACCGGGAAGAGAGGTTTGAATTGTATATAAAAGAAATTCACTGAACTGTTTTACATGAAAATAAATCTGGATTTTACACAGTTTCCTCTTTTTCGAAGAAAACGTTTAATATTTATATTTTATGATAGTAGTGATTTTTTATCAAATACATTATTATATTTTATATCTGATTTTTTATAGTTTTCATTAATTTGTATTTAGAAATTTTGTTTTATACAAATTGTTTCGCACAATATATTGGTTATGCACAGATTGAGGTAAATATTTGTTGATAATATTATTGCCTTATTTTCTTAAAGCCATTTAACAAAGAAATGGGTACACGTATAATTAATTGAAAAAAAAAATAATAAAAGAATGATATAAAATCTCATTTAATATAGAAATTACATTTTCATGTAATAAAGCCGTACTGGAAAAGTCGGTAATATACATTATTTTTTTACGTCTAGTTCAGATTTTTCATAGAGCTATTTTATAGTTTTATTTTTCCGTTTCAACAAATAAGAGAAAATACGAGAATAACTATTCAAAAATATGTACATGCAACTATTCATTCAAACAAATCTGATGTCGGCAAACGGAAAAAGTTCGACAAAAAAAGGGAACTTGTATAAAGGAAAAGTAAATCTGAAAAGATACGAAGTATCACGTATATTTTTTTCATAAAACTGACAACGGATCCTATACACAGGATATGAATATTTGTCAAGATTATTTTCTCAACTTTATTATTTGGTCAGCTTAGAGTTATTGTTACATTTTATATAGCAAATTTTTGAAGAAAAACTTTTTTTGAAACTGCGCGGTGGGGTAAAATCGATACATGCGATTGAAAGTGTAACGAAACGTTGCAATGCACGTATATCGTAAACTGTAAAAAATAGACAGCAATTGTTTGTCTTTAATAATTAAATATCAAGAAAGAATTCCGTTAATAATATAGAAACTACGTACTTCAAAGCCACTAAAAAGTAGAAAGAGACCTTTTTGGAACGAAGTTCCTTATCGCGAGTTAACGAAGTTCCATAACCGCGGGTTGGCGAGGGGACCTAGCCGAGAAAAAATGTGACGCGTCACGAAAAAGCGTCACGAAAAACCGTAAGACGTTTTTAGATTATACCGGGTGTTCTCTACATATAAAGGGTATGGAGAAAATCTTGTTGACACTGTTTTATTCAGTATAACATTATTTATGCTTGACAGTCTAAAATGGTGCCAATATTAGATTTGATCTTTGAGTTTTTAATCGTTTTAATGTTAGCTATGAAAATTACTACTTTATTGTATTTTACCATTCCGACTCCAGAAATGAGGAATGCTATAAATTTAGGACAAAAATTACTTTTCAAAATTTTACAACCCGTTTTTGTTTTTGATTACAAGAAACGCGGTGTTTAATAGTAGATATCGTTGTACGTGATATTCGGTGCACTGTTCCTAGATTTGTTATTATTTGAGTCACGACAGCGGTTAATAAGCATTTATGTATATTTTTTTACGTAGAATTAATGGTGGACATAAAAAATAATTGCGGATCGGGTTTTTGAGTAGTTTGCAAAATTATTTTTTTTTAAACATTGTACATTTTTGCATTTTGCATTCTAAATATAAAAGTTCTTATGCATTAGTATCATAAAAGTTGAAAATAGGGTAATTGACTACTATTGTGAATTGTTTTTATACTATTATTTATTACATTTAATGCACGATATATTCATATCTTCGTGAAAATCTGTTGTATTTTCGGTAAATTTCAGTGTTAAAAATTTGAATTAAAAAAAAACGCGCCAAAACGCGATTTGCAAGTCAGGTGATACATGACGTCACAGTTCGGTAAACATTAAGCACGTGTTCTGTGACATATAGTAAGTAAATGAAGATTTGTTTATTTTCTTGAATTTGATATAAACTAAGGTTTATAAATGGTGCATAGTGCCCCAATGTATAAGTACATCCATGAAAACTCCAGAAAAACTGTTTGTTTCTGTTCCAAAGGAACTTTATGCTCTGGACACATTTTACATTTTACTGTGCAAAGACCAGAGTCCCGATGCAGTTGTACATAGCCAATCGCATCGTCTCCATAACATTCCCTTGTAGACCTGGAAAACCAAAGAAATTGTTTACTTTACTTTACGTACAATTTGTACAAAATGTCAACATAACCTAAAACATGATTTTATTAAAATGTTTAGTACAGCTCTCGAGTGATTTCTTTAAATAAGTTACTTCAAAATAATACTTACATTAGCCTTTTTGACGTTTTCAGTTCAGCAGCATAAAAATTAGGGTTATTTTTAAAGAACAATCCAACCATAAGTGCGTCTACTTTGGGTAGGTTGCCACTGTCCGCTTGTACAAAATTTCTTTCCATTTTGCAGTTAACTTGATAGATTGAAATATTTACGAGAAAAATATGTATATTGCACTCAAAAATCACACGATGACACCACAAATTGTCAGAGCTCACGTATTTAGTAAACTATAATTCGATATGTGTATCACAAATGACCGCGTGTTCTGTAATGTTTACCATAGAACACTTGCGATGTTTACCGCAGTGTGACGTCATAGAGCGTTTTCGATCACATGATAAAACCTCAGAAAAATTAAAATTTTATTCAAGTTTTTTTCAGAAAATAAACATATTTTATCCTGAAAGTAAAGTGGATAGGCTTTTTTACGCCGTAATACATTAGAATGACAACAATTTATAACATATTTTTAATTATGTCAAATACCCTATACTATTGTGCTGTTATCAGATACCATAAAAACGGATACAATGGCCATCAGTTGTTAAAGATAGTTGCCTATGACATAGTAACACATAGTAACGTAGATTTTTCTATTGTGAACTTTAATATTTTTATATCATGTCCTAGGGAAGTTGAACTTAAATGTTACTGATGCAAACGACTTTTGTACTTAACGCTAAGTTCTATTTAGCTAAGACACTTTTAACTTCTAGCGGTACAATAGTGTTTATGAATGTTTCAATGAACTGCTCAAAGCTGCGCCTCTTATAGAATTTATTTAGTCTTTCGTACATACCTAACGTACGTTATGTGTGTTTCAAGATATATAATATTATAATACATCAAGGGAAACATATCCCTGTGTACAATATCTGACACTGCAGCAGTCAGAGATATTGGAATTCCACAGCTACTGTAGTTTCCCTTTGAACGCATTGTTGGTCGTGTATAACAGCAGCTTAACGGCCCGGCTTTGCTCGGGGATATTTTAGTTTGACAATTGGTCGAGCATGATAAGTTTCTAATATCGTATTTTTTATCTCTTTTAGTATGGCCAGCGTAAACCAATTTAGCTCATTACATTTTTATTGACTGTTAATTTTCCTTTTGTCTCAGCGTATTCAGGACGAAGTAGGCTTTTAAACAGTGAAAGCATTTTTCAAATAATAAGTTCAGTTGACTATGCAATTAATTTATACGTTTCATACTCACTTCGCTCGTTCGTACTAATTTATAATAAAAATACTTTAAAATTCCACAGACATGTTTTTTAATTAACTATATCTCGACGATCATTTCGGACAATAAGTCCATCCTCGGGTATTACATAAACGTACCTATATGTCTATATTCCTATAAAGACGGACTTATTATTGGAAACGATCGTCGAGAAATAATTAAATATTTTTTTAGAATTTTCATGTGGTTTTATTATCTGCTATTTTATCCATATATATATTGTAAAGTTTCGATTAAAAAAAATGTATTTAGCTATGTGGGAAATATTTGTGAATAAGTTCTTTTTATAAAAAACGCTACTGAGTGTGTATGTGCGAGCAATGTGAACAAAAGCTCAAAGCTCTGTCGAAAATATCTTTCACAAAAATGAATGTAACAAATCTTTAACAAGGCGTCACAGATTCGTGTGCGTATCACCATTGAAATTTGAAATAGAGCGGACAGAAAGTGTCTCCCACTAGAGAAGTCGGAGTAAACCAATTATTAAGAAATGATGTAATTTCAATTAATATTGAAATTCAGTTTTACGTTTAAAAATCAATAGGAAATATAGTAATGAGGTAAAATTATCAGTTATTTTTGATAATTAACATTTTGGCCGGGTAATTTACTGATTATCTATAAAATGAAACGACGGCTTCCGATTTCTGTTTCTCAGAATAACGAAAATACAAGATAGTAGAGAAAAGTAGAATAGAAAGAATTAAATAATGTACTTATATTTATGTTGTTTTACAGGCCGTATATTTTAACTAGGTATATTATTTATAATAGCAAAGCGATTTTAAGTGAGATTAATTCCATGACTTAATCTTGCTGTCGAACGGTCTTATAGAAAATTCTTTCAAATTTTTATAAAGTCAGTTATTGCATATAAGTGCGTAATCCAAATTTCATCATCTACGTGGCACATAAATTTTAATATTCACCACTTATATAATCAATGGTACCTGACTTCTAAGTTTTGACGTAGTATTAGAATAATAAAGCCTATTATTCAAATTTTCATAAAAAATAAGAGCATAACTTCCGCGCAGAGAAAAAAATATTCAGAATTCAAACTGAAAGAAACTTAAATAGGCACTTTGAACCGGGCACTGATAGTAACATTCGTGTTGACAAAATATTTTTGTATTTCTTTTACACTTCGAATAAAACGAAATTAAAGTTAAAGCTCTGTAAGTGAAATAGCTCTTATTTTCTTGTTTGATGGTGTACTCCTTCTTAACCTCTTGCCGTAATTATTTATAGAAATTTGATTAATAATCTTCCTGGACAAGATAATTAATATATTGTATTTAAAAACAATGTTTGCTACATGTTTCGGTAGCATGGGCTATCATCATCAATTAAATGTCCAGTTTTAACTATCATCTCAGGATTTTCACGGTTTTTCAGTATAGTTGCTGCTATATAACATGTAATTTCAACTTCATAAAAATATTTTCAAAACTCAACGATGAGAACTTAATTACCTCGTTTTTAATTTTTTTGTTGTGAGTTTATGATTAAGATATGTAAGACCACCCTTTTTTTGTAAAATAATTACTCATGTTGCCTGATGATGATAGCCCATGCTATCGAAACATGTAGCAAACATTGTTTTTAAATACAATATATTCATCTTGTCCAGGAAGATTATTAATCAAATTTCTATAAATCATATTTTCTTCCTTAATCGTTGCTATTCCTTCAAAGTAAAATTTAAGGAAGAAACTGGTCTCAGAAGAGCAATCTTGACAAACATTTCTGCTGGAACATTCAACAATGTAGATATTACTTATAAAATTAAAATCTCGCCTAGATGTTACAATCATGCACAAAACTTTCTGCGCAACCTTGTAAAATAATAATAAATAATAATAAGTAACCGCCACTATTTATAATAAATTATTCTTTTACATCACTAGGAAATAGTCTTTAATTCCGGTATATGCTGATTTTTCCACAGACATGGTCTATCTCCTGGAGACTATTTTATAGGATGTAGTAGACGATGAGCACAGTTACCAAACATGTAACAAATTATTTGTTAAACGTTGGCAAGTGATATAAATTGTTTATTATTTAACTGTATTAAACATAAGTTCTCTGTGATTTCTCTAAATGTAGGTAAATTGAAAATATGCAATATTCCCAACGAGTCAGTAATGATGGTTACTGATGTCAAACTGAGTAAAATCTAAAAATAAATGACATATTTGCTAAATATTGACAAGCACTACAAATTATTTGTATATTAATTCCAAGTGAATGCTTTGAAGTTGCACAACCGTTACTGAACTAAATGTAGTTTGAATTGCATTATTCATCCCTGATGTAAAATTAGATAAAATCAGTAATATTGGGAAGTGCTACAAAATTTTTACAAGTTGAAAATTTTGTAACACTTTCCAATATATGGTAAAAAATTGATTTTCACCCAATTTCACATCAAGGATGAATTATTTCATTAAAAATACGTGCGCATAGTTAACCGTTGTGCAACCTCAAAGCGTTCACTTGGGATTGATATACACAAAGAATTTGTAATATTTTGTCAATATTTAGCAAATATGTCACTTATTTTTAGTTTTAATAGGAACACTACGTTTAACATTGTAAAACAATTCTTTCTTCCATTTGACAATAAACATATGTTATTATTATTAAAAATTGATCCCCAAATGATCCCCTGGCATTACACATTCGTTTCGACTATGTGTAATTTGATAACTTCGACTAAAATCATATAAGTTTTGTACTCCTGAGGATGGACTTATTGTCCGAAACGATCGTCGAGAAATAAAGAATTATTTGTAGAATTTTCAAGTGTTTTTAATTACTTGTTATTATTAATCATGTTCTACAACGTGCCGAGTGAAAAATGAGTGCAAATTATAATCAGAATCATACATAATGTGTTGGTAGTTACATTGCATATACACGCCACACTGGCAGTTGTAGATAAAGCACGTTATGACCTATTTACAGAAACAACGCGTTCGATACGCAAACTATTGTCCCGGTTAATTGATATGAAAGGTCGCTCTGCGTCGGTGTCCTGGACGGGACTTGATTGCAAGTATACAGCTTGTCCAATCTGAAAAGGTCGTTCGTTTGGGGCGTTTACTGTGAGTGAAATGAGAGACAGACAGTCTCATAGGTGCATATTCGTAATTACCGTACATAGCACATACACACACACACGCACATAGTGTCTACACACAGTATGTCTAGGTTTGGTTGCTCTACAGTCTACAGTAATGTAAAATGCTCCCCCGGTTTTTTGTCTATGTGTGCTAGAGTACGTATAAGTCGAAACAGTTATGACAGATGCATAATGATTTTTGCACAAGTATCTATCACTTAAATTTGCATCAATAGCTGCCGTTATTAGAGACTAGTCGCTACTCACGGCTCCACACGCGATTAAGATTAACAGTGTTTTATAACTCGTTCGGCAGCAACAACAGAAATGGAGCCTTAAGCTGTACCGTTTTACAATATTGCCTTGCGAGGCTTCACCCCGCTCGATAGTAACAACAGGTTTTTCGTCGTCCTGCGTTGCAAAATTGGTCTCCACGAAAAGCTCCTTTATTTTAATGCGATAATATATAGCCTATGCCCAACATGAAGGCCCATTCTAAATATTGGTGAAAAGATTTTTAAATCGGATAAGAGGTTTTGGAAATTACCTCCTACATCCAAACTGTACCTTTTTATAGTATTAGTATAAATATAAATGCGTTATCAATATACAAGATTAATAACTAAATTTGAGAAAAACATTTTTATCTTCACGGAAAACAATGGGAAACTTGTTTTAAAATCTCCGATTCATAGATTTAAGATATCTACTCGGGAAAGCAAAACACTGGGATTTAATGATTTTAATTGTATTACAACTTATGAAACAGTTAATTTTTGTAGATGATTTTTTAAAAATATGTATATCACTGCTTCAATATTCTGCTACTTGAAATCTCATGTACATAGCTGTTTGCTGTACATGCGATGTAGATTGTAGTGCCATCTATTGATGTTACACCGAACAGAATCTCTGTTAAATTAGGTCAGTATGATTTATATTTATACAATATATTTGCCTACACACATGCAAACCCAAACGTGCTAAAGACGTTATATATGTGATTTTAGAATTCCTAAAAAGTCCAACTTATATCTCCATCGTATTGTTGGCCCGAGAAACTGATTTTGCAACACCATCACTGATACATTTTTTCCCAAATTTTTGTTAAGGATTGATAGTATAGTAGTACAAGATATTAAATGAAACTTGCGTTTAGATAAATAGTTACTCCCGTCTAACGCGGATTGAAACTAACGTGTTTCAAGTTTATTTTCGAAGACAAAAGTTGAAGAATTAAAGTTGCACTTGTATAGATCAAAAATAACATGTGTCTCTTGGGCAATGCTATATTTGACACTTTCACGTAACCTATAATATCCTCATTAGTTTTGTTTTACTTCTTAATTATTATAGAAGCCAACTTTCTGCCAAACTGTTCTATTAATGATCCAATATCAGGAAAAGTATCCACAGGGCGTAAGAGATAAAAGAATATGGATGTTTGAAGTTTGTAAAACTGATAAATGATAATGATTCATACTGGAACCGGGAGACCTAACTGTTTTATATATCGCACTTATAATAACGTTTTTGCTGCTTTTTTGACACATCACACACTCAATATTTTTCGATTGAACTCATTGTTTTTCAAAAGCAAATTATCACTAGGTTACGAAATGTTATTGTTATTGCAATTTGAAATCATACGCGGGAGATTCGAACATTCTCCCCCCTTCTCCGCTCGTTGGAGAAGTGATTAAGATGGCGGGGCATCGTCGTCAGGAGGATCTCCCTCTTGGCTGGCAAAGGGCAGCAGTACCAGCTTCGTGATTGGACGGGTAAGTGTTGAGGTGGTTGTCTTTAGCGTAACTACGCGGGTGAGTCCGTCGCGGCCAAGATGGACTTGAGTCACTCGAGCGAGTGGCCATTTGGACGGCGGATATCGCTCGTCTGTGAGGAGCACCAACGATCCGACGACTATATCGTTGTACCTCGTTCTCCATTTGGAGATCGTTTGGTGAGATTGGAGACAGTCGGCAGACCATCTTGACCAAAAATGTTGGAGTCGTTCTTAAATGTGCTGAAGGTGTGAGAGTCGGTTGACGTTCACATTAGTGAGAGACGGTTCTGGGATCGTCGAGAGTGGTGCGCCACGGATGAAGTGTCCTGGAGTGAGTGCAGAGAGGTCGTCAGGATCTTCGGTGAGAGCGCTGAGCGGACGAGAGTTCAAGACAGCCTCAACTTGAGTTAAAAAAGTTGAGAAGTCTTCGTAGGTGAGCAGTAGATCAGCAATTGTACGCTGTAGATGATATTTGACCGATTTCACGGCCGCTTCCCATTTGCCGCCCATATGAGGCGCTCCGGGAGGATTGAATCTCCATTGCGTGCCGTCGTTGGCGATGAGTTGTTGCAGATGCTGAGATTCCTTGATACTGCCGGATAGCAGCTGTTTGAGAGCAACGTCAGCGCCTTGAAAATTGGTACCGCAGGCACTAGCGAGAGTTTTGCAGATTCCGCGTCGAGCAGTGAAGCGCCTGAAGGCCTTGAGAAATCCTTGCGTGCTATAGTCCGTGACAACTTCGAGGTGAGTGGCAGACGTCGAGAAACATACAAATATTGCGATCCAGGCCTTGTAGGTTCGAGTGCCACGACCTTGGAAAAACTTGAGCGACACTGGACCTGCGTAATCCACACCTGAGTGTTCGAAAACAAGGGAAGGTGTCACGCGGGTTGCTGGGAGCTGTCCCATTAGTTTGCTGAGCGCGAATGCCACGTATCCTGGTGCAGGTAATGCATCTGTGGATATACGACTTGATAAGTGCTCGTCCTGCTAAAATCCAGCAGTACTTCCTGATGTAGCTGAGTGTCAGTTGTGTACCACCGTGAGGGTTCGAGAGTGAGCGTTTGCGATGATCAAGTTGGAAAGAATGCAATCCTTCGGTAGAATCGGCGGATGTTTTGCATTCTCGTCGAGTTTTGAATTTTGCAGTCGACCACCAACTCGAAGTACGCCGGCGGGATCGAGTCGAGCAGTTAGTCTTGAGAGCGGGTGAGATTTTGGGAGGCTCTTGCCTTGTAAGATGGCGCGTATTTCTCTTGCGAAATAGGCATGTTGAAATACTCGGATCCAGAAGCTGAGCGCTGATTGCTGATCCGCGGGAGTGAGCGGTGATGCTCGAAGAGAAGACGCAGACATTCGTTTAAAAACGGCTGCTGCTCGCATGATTGTCGCTGTTCTGCGAAGTAACTTGGTGAGAGAACTGTGCTTGAGTAAACTCTCAAAGGGTAGTTGAGGTGCAGCTGAGGATACATTAACCGCGCTGGGTCGTATTTCAGCTTCAGGAACGTGATCATCTGTGACGGTGAATGATGGCCAGAGATGAGTGTCTTCGGCTAGCCAGTCTGGACCAGACCACCAGAGTGCGTGAGAATGCAACTGCGAGGGTGTTAAGCCTCGAGAAGCGCAGTCTGCAGGATTGTGCTTCCCGGAGATGAATCTCCACGTTGCTTGAGGAGAAGTTTGTTGAATCTCCTGGACTCGGTTCTTGACGAACTCCTTCCACCGCATAGGGTCACTGTTGATCCAGGCGAGGGAAACTGATGAATCAGTCCACAGCGTAACTGGTGCTTCTGTAAGTTTCATCACTTTCTGGACTTTTGAGACTAGCTTGGCGAGAAGTAGAGCTGCAGATAACTCCAGGCGAGGTATAGTGAGGCGTTTGAGAGGAGCAACACGAATTTATGATTCTATAGATTCAAATAAAAAAACAGTTGCTATTTGTTATGACTTTTCTAAAGCATTTGACTGTATTAATCATAATCTTTTATTATATAAACTAAAAAAAATGGGCATTAATGGTGTTGCTAATAATTTAATAAAATCGTATCTTAACAATCGACAGCAGTTTGTTTCCCTTAAATCAACAGCAGATACAAAACCCGATGTAAGATCTCCTTCACAAATTAATGATTGCGGAGTTCCACAAGGATCGATTTTGGGTCCGTTATTATTTTTAATATTTATTAATGACTTACCACATAATGTTTCGAATTCCGATATTACGCTATATGCTGATGATACCAGTCAACTTTTTAAAGCTGAACATTCAGATGATATTTCTAAATCGATTAGTATTGGCGTTAATGAAATTAATGAGTGGTGTAGACAAAACGGACTTGTTTTGAATATTAATAAAACTGTTCTGTTAAATTTTCATACGATTCAGAATGTACCTGATTGTTCTTTTTATATACCTTTAGATGGCAAATCTATAAAAACAGTTTCCAACACAAAGCTCTTAGGTTTAAATATATCAGATACCTTGAGTTGGGATGTTCATGTTAATACCCTATGCTCAAAATTGAATAGTATTTGCTACTTACTAAAAAAATGTCGATCTATCGTAAATAATGACATTTTAATTAATATATATTATGCGTACTTCCAGTCCATTTGCGCATATGGTATTATTTTTTGGGGTAATTCGTCATCCTTTCAAAGATCATTTATTATTCAGAAAAGAGCGATCCGAATAATAACAAAATCTGCCATGAGAACTTCATGCAAACCTCTGTTCAGGCAGCTTAAGATTTTAACTGTGCCAAGTTTGTTCATTTATGAATGTATTGTATTTGCGGCACAACACAAGGAACTTTTCATAATGAACAGTGATGTTCATAACTGTAATACGAGATCGAAAACACAATTGAGACTACCATTTCACAGATTGTCTCAGTATAGTAAAAATATGTATTGCAACTGCATTCGATTCTATAATAAGTTGCCTATAGATTTAAAAAATGAAAACAATATTTCTAAATTAAAAAAAAAATTAAAGTCATTTTTTATAGAAAATGTATTTTACACAATTAATGAGTTTATGGCCCTTGATATGGACTCTTTTAATTTTTCTTTATGAAATTTTTATTGCAATGTTTTAATTTGTTATAACGACCTCTCCAGCCTATGGCCTGTATATACAAAGAGAAATAAATTATTATTATTATTATTATTATTATTATAGACCAAGGTCACTTTGGATGAAGTGCGAGGATGAGAAGTTTTGAGGTACACAACAGCGGTCATTGCGTCTGAGAAGCCGTGTATTTCCAATTGAAAGCCGTCGGCGTATAGATTTAGCCAACGAGGAATTGAGAGTTGAGATAGTCCCGATAATTCTTCGCGGAATGTTGACCTGCGGTGAATGATCTGGGGTGTTAGTGTGTCATCCCAGCCAACTTTTTCTAGCCACAGGTCCTGCATCAGGATCTTGGCGCGGACGATGACTGGCGAGATGAGACCGAGTGGGTCGAATAGTTGTGCAGTTTCAGAGAGTATTGAACGCTTCGTGATGGTAACTCGGTGATGAGCATGGCTCGCGAATTTCAACACATCCGTGGAGCATTGCCAGGCAAGCCCAAGAATCTTGGACATGGATTCGTTGAATTCGTGAAACTCAGCACTGGGTGCTGAAGATGAGTTGAGTTTGATAAAATCAGGATGATTACTTTTCCACTTTGACAGAGGGAAACATCCCTTGTTGCACAGCTCTTCAACTTGCGCAGCGATTGCGTTAAGAGTAGTGATGTTGTCAGTGCCGCCACTAATGTCATCGACGTAACTTCCGTCTTTCAGCGGTTCTGCTGCTAGGGGGTACTGATGACCCTCGTCGAGCTGAAGTTGCTTGAGAGCGCGACTTGAGAGATATGGAGCAGGCGTGGTGCCATATGTGACTGTGGCGAGTTCAAACTCGATGATGTTTGAATGGTCGTCAGTCCACAGAATGCGTCGATATCTTTGGTCATCAGGATGGACCAGGACTTGACGGAACATTTTGACACCGTCAGTCGTGAAAAGATAGCGATGTTTTCTGACGTAGAGCAGTACGTCAAATATGTCGTTCTGTGTCTTGGGACCTGTATGAAGTAGGTCGTTGAGAGAGAGCCCAGATGTGGTCTTGCTGGATCCGTCGAAGACAACACGGATTTTGTTGTTTCTGAGTACGCCATGGTGTGGTAGGTAGTAGCCGTCGCGAGATGACTCTGCTACTCTCTTCATGTGTCCCATGGATTCGTACTCCGCGAGAAACTCCTTGTAAAACTTGTTTAGTTCTGGCTGATCGTCAAGTCGTTTGCGTAGACGAGTGAGAGCCTTTTGAGCGATGCCTTTGCGTCGGCTCCGATAAGAATGTCAATCCTGCCTGATGAGAGGTAATCAGGATCGGCGAGCTGCAGGTCGTTGATGTGCGGCCAGGATTGCTGCTTGATGTCAGAGACAGGCAGCTCGACGGTGAGATTTGCCAACACGTGAGCGTGGAGGTTCACGTACTCGGCGGAGTGTCTGGACCGAACAGTAAGGTCGACGACACCCTGGGTGCGTCCAGAGGACACGCTTCCTACTCCGATGATGGGAACGTAGGAGTTTGTAGGTTTGAGGCGTAGTTGGCGAGTGAAGCGATGCGAGACGAGCGTGAGTTCTGATCCAGGATCGATGAGTAGACGCACTGGATGAGAGATGAGAGTAGGCGATACGAGAAGAGCTTGAGCTGTAGCCAGCAGCACTGTAGGTCTAGATGACGTAGCTGAGTGGCTTGATGCGAGCGACTGAGTCGTAGAGATGAACGAAACAGAAGGTGATGATGATGAGAGCTGAGATTGAGAAATGTTCATGCCATCTAGTCATGCTACCGTACCGCCACCTGTCGGTGAGGTTGAAGCAGACTGAGCAAGTTAACTTGAGTTGATCGAGTTGCGAGCTGAGCTGATTTGCGTTGCGTCATGAAGCATGGAATGATGCGCGGCTTGGCAACGACGACAACGCTTCTGGCTGCGACAATTTATAGCCGCGTGAGGTCCCAGGCAGTTCAAGCACAGTGCTCTGGACGTAACTGTGCCGAAGCGTTCGTCCGGCGATAATCCTGCGAACTTTGGACAGCGAACAATGAAATGAGCGTCTCCACAGCAAGAACAGAGTAGCGAGGGGCTTGCAGATGATCCTGGAGCTTGTGTGGGCGAGTGAGAAGCTGGCGTGAGCTTAGGCGACTGAGTGTTTTGTCCAGAGGCGAAAGCGTTTGATGGTGACGCTGTACTAGCCGTGTGGACGTGAGCCGAGGTAGCTTTGATGCCGCGTGTGGTGGTTTTGTTGCCACTCGCGTGTTGCCTGTTGTCTCGAGGCTTCGCTGGGAGCCTCTCTTCGAGACACTCGAGCGCACGCGCAAGGCCTCTCATGCGTTGGATACTCTGTAGCTGATCCAAGGTTTATTTCCCAGTCCTCTCGAGTCTGAGAGTCCAGCCGCTGAACGAGTAGATGCACGAGGAATTGATTCCAGTGTTCAACTGGCGATTCAAGAGCTTTGAGAGAGTTTACAGCTTCCGTGGAAGTGTTGATGATGGCGTTCAGCTCCTTCGCCGACCGAGTGGTCATCTTGGGCATGCCGAACAGCTTGTTGAGTTGCGCCGTAATGAGAACACGCTTATTTTCGTAGCGAGTGTTCAATGTGGCCCAAGCGACCTCAAAAGAGGTGTCGTTGATCTGCACATTAGCTATGAGAGATGCGGCGTTGCCTTGAAGGCTCTGTCGTAGAAAGTGCATTTTGTCTACGTTACTTACGCCTTGTTTGTTGACCACGGAGAGAAAGAGATGTTTGAAAGACTGCCACTCCAGGATGTCTCCATAAAATTTGGGAGGCTGGATGGTCGGCAGTTGAGTGCGATATTGTTGTGTAAGCTCTGCCGCGGTTACGTTGTGAGGCGATGGAGGAGCTGTGCGAGGCTCCAGTTCATTCATCCTCGTTTTGAGTGCAGCCTTGATAAGAACGTAGCGCTGATGAGTCTTCGTGTGACGGTGATCTTTAAAGTATATGTGTTCAGCGTCAACGTCCTTGCAGTTCAGCAGCTTGTCGTGTGATTCAGTGAATTTCGACCATGCGGACTCGAGCGCGTTTAAGGTCGTGTCCGTCTCGAAAACGTTATAAGCGGCTAGTGCACCGCTTTGTTGATCTGTGAGTAATGAATTTATGTACGTCACGTGGCTGCAGACATCTTTGCGTCGATGTTGTCACACGCACAATTTTAGCACTATTCACAGTTAAAAATTATTAAAAAAAAATAGATTAAGTCACCCGAAATCCGGCTCGAAGGACCAAAAATGTTTGAAGTTTGTAAAACTGATAAATGATAATGATTTATACTGGAACCGGGAGACCTAACTGTTTTTATATATCGCACTTATAATAACGTTTTTGCTGCTTTTTTGACATATCACACACTCAATATTTTTCGATTGAACTCATTGTTTTTCAAAAGCAAATTATCAACAGGTTACGAAATGTTATTGTTATTGCAATTTGAAATCATACGCGGGAGATTCGAACAATGGAATAAGTGGTTAAAACTTGAGTTATTTTTTTTCTTTCATTATCTATAGAAGAATATTTGTAGTTAAGTATATTGAAATAAAATATATCATAAAATAATAAAATAAAATATCACAAACAATGTTTTATTTCCACTTTAATTTATTTACGGTAAATAAATTAAAGTGGAAATAAAACATTGTTTGTGATATTTTATTTTATTATTTTATAAATATGTCTTTCCACAAAGTTGCACTCGCTAATTTCGAAAATTTAAAATATATCAGATCTGACAGAAACTTTTGTCTTTCGCTTGTGTTTCTTGCAAGATGTTCCAAACAATTTTCTTATAGTTTTTAATAATTAATTAAATAAATGACAGTAAAATTAAATAAAGAACAATTCAAAACTATTAACATTAATCTTGAATAGTTCTTTATTTGTTATTTATATTTATGTAATTTTTGTCCAGTTAATACAGAATCTGTTAAAATCTGTTCAAAAGTGTAAGCTTTCACGGCGTTCCAAACTTTCTGATTTTCGGTCTTGCGAGCATGATTTAATGATATTTCTACCCGGCGTTTCGTTTACAACTGCGGTAGACATTTTCCAAGACGTAGTGACAGTAGTCGAAGTGACTTCCTTGGCGGCTCACAGGTAAGTGTGTTTTTTATGCTAAGCGTGAGCGTATTCTTTGCGCGATCGTTTCGCTCAGTGGTTTTATATGGCGTAGTCCTCGCGTCCAAGTTCTACTTAGATTTAAGACTACATCCTTTCGAAGGTTGTGTGTGTTTTTAAATTTCTATACGTATATACGCGGTGACATTAGCTCGTTGTGCTGTCTAGAACTTGGTTTTTTCGAAGAGGATCTTATGGTTGTCAACCTCAATGTATTATTGTTGTCAGCTTTTGCAGATTTTTCTATGTGTTCCAGTCTACAGCTTCTCTTGTATTCTTGTTATACGTGTCTTTACGCTCCGTTTTGTTTTCCCAATATACACTGATTCATAGTTGCAGGTGTTACTAGTGAGTCTCCTGTATTCTTGGCAGATCTTAGTTGCTCCTGAATCGTTTTTGAAGCTTAACTTTTTAGCGACGTATCAGTTTGAAAAAAAAATGAGAAATCGAGGGGAAGTAGCATTAATTCTGAAAGGGGAAGTTGTCTCCTAATTACATGAAACTGACAAAGAAAGAAGTTTATCTTGTGGTGTTGTTTGATTCGCAAAATAGTACGACAAGGGTCGTGTTGGCATGCGCAATACATAAATTTCGACGCAACGATGAACGGATACAGCCATCGAATCTGACGTACCTACGAACAATTGAAGGAATTATTAAAATAAAATAATTGTAAATAATTTCAGTAATTTGACGTACAAACTGTAAACTCAAAATATATATTTCATGTAAATTCAGAAAGGAAAATATCAAATATCATATTCTCTATTTTCAGATATCAGAACAATTTTCGGATTAAACATTTTTTACATGCAAGTATATGTTGAAACCTCACATAATGTGAGGTTGTGATGTTGATATACTACAGATAATGTGAAAATTTTCACATGACAGAAACATTAAAATGCCCTCTAAAAATGTGTAATAATTTCGCCTCAATTGTAATATTAAAAACTAAAGAAGTTAAACTTTTTATGTGAGCTTATGACGTTGAGGCTCATTATATTTTTTTTAAACTAAAATATTTGCCAGTAGTAACTTTATTATTCAGATCTCTGCGTAACTTTCATGTTAAAATTTTTCATCAATTTATTTTTAAATGTAGAGTAAGATTTCAACTATCTTTCTGAGAACAAAAATAATGTAGATAGGGACAAATGTATATAAAAAATGTAGAGCTCTTTACATATCTATGTGAAAATATGTCTGTTTTTTTTCAAATACAATACAAAGTGATAGTTTATAAATAAAATCAACATATTATTGAAGATGTAAGGCTCAAAGGATATTGGAGAATATTTAAAAAAAAAGATAAAATTCAACTCACGTCAAATTGTGGTTACAGGCAAAAACGTATTTTTGTATAATTACTTTTTTCACACGTTCAAAAATTATACACTTTCCAGTTTTTGTGCGTTTATAATTTCCCACGTTCTATATTTATTTTAACAGGAGTTTTCTGTCTCGACAGTGGTCTAGACGTATAAAAAATTTAGGTACAAATTAAATTTTAACAAGGAAATTTCGTTTTAAATGCACAAAAAACATTAACTGGGTCTCTCATTTTGCTGGCGCCGTGAACTAATTGTGTTTTTATAAAAGAGCGTGATTTTATCTGCAGTAATAGCTAATAGCGCATTAAACTTAGCGCAACGTTAGATTATGCTAATTGTTTGTTACTTTTTTGTTGAAATGAAACCACGTCCTGGCTTCTTCCATAGATCTGGTAACTCAAATATTCAATTCGTAACCAGACCTGACATATCTGGGGACATAAATATTTTCCTATTATAAATCGTTTAATTCTAAGACAGCCCCCTGTTTAATTTTTTAAAAGTATTTACGGCATTTGATATTAGTATAAATTACCTGCACTGATTTTTCACAATTAAAAACACTTGAAAATTCTACAAATAATTCTTTATTTCTCGACGATCGTTTCGGACTATTGTCCGAAACGATTAGTCCATCCTCAGGAGTACAAAAACTTATACTAATAAAAAATTATAATAATCAGTGCGATGGGGACACGCAAATAAGTAAAGAATTACAAGATTCAAAAGGTTCTCAGTAGACTCTTCTTAATTTGCATTTTTGCAATTACTTTTAATTAATTATAAACGACTCAATTACATAAATGAAAAAATTAGACTCGTATAAGATCAAGTTGAAATCTATCTTCCTTAATTTACTACTTTAAGAAATAGAGTAAAGTTAATTGTTTCTGAACTTTGTTTTAGGCATACTCATTACTCACCCATAACGTACACAGAGAATCAGTCATAAAAAATATCGAAAACAGTTTGTATTTTAAAATCTTGGAAAAACGATAATTATTTTTCTCTGTATTAATCTTTATAATTAGTTGTCAGCATGGCAGCCTTAATAGTCATTTATGTGAAAAGTTATTTGATAAAAACTGAAGCCTTATAGAATAGTGGTTCTATACCTCCCTGTGATAACGAAGACGTGTCAGGCCACTACTTTCGGACCAAAATCAGTTTAAAGTATTGAAAGCTGTCACTTGACAAATGTATATAAAATGAAAACGAAATGTCACTTCATGATTATCAAAATTTTTATTCTCCAATCATTAAAGTGGGCCTCCCCGTACATTCCAGCATTTTTAGACCAGGGTAGTGACAGGTTGGACTGCATTGTTAAAAGCTCAAATAAAAAAGTTAAAAAAAAACTTTTGCCGCTCTCGATTGCAGGGTGGATGCCACCCCTTCTCGGGGGTGAAAAATGTTTCGTTGAAAATAAGCACGGAAATGGATAGGCTGATTAATTCTAAGCAACTTTTGTTCTATAAAGTTTTTTCTGAAAGTCCATACTTTTCGACTTATTCGCGAGTGTAAGTGTCAATTTTTCAACCAATAAACCCACGTTTTCAGATAGTTTTTCCCGAATAACTGAAAAAGTAAGTATTTTATCGAAAAAATCATTCTTAGTAAAAATGTAGCTTAAAAAAATAATAATTGGGAGTTTATAGTGTCTGTAGACTAAATACAAACGGAGCACTACCTTGTTGAAGGTTGGTTCTTATTCGTCAAAAGCCAAAATTGAAAGTTTCAACGTGAAGTTACCAAAATACAATGCATTTTTTGGGGGAAACTCATGGAGCATTTTTTGAAGTGCTTGAAAGAACCTTTATTTTTATTTTTTATAAAAGTCCCTAGCATCAAAACTAACTGAGTTCTGACGAAATTAATGCTGGTCCCTATTTTTTTCGGCGTCAAAAAATGTGAAAGTCACCCCCTTATTACCACCCAAATTAAAAATAATCGTTACCACTTCACAATTCACTTTATTTATATACTTGTAACATGCTCTAGAACTTTGACCGGTTTAAAGTGCTTAGTATTTCAGTTATTCGGGAAAAAACCATCTGAAAACGTGGGTTTATTGCTTGAAAAATTGACACAGTCGCGAATAAGTCGAAAAGTATGGACTTTCAGAAAAAAATTTATAGAACAAAAATTGCTTAGAATTAGTCAGTGTATCCATTTCCGTACTTATTTTCAACGAAACATTTTTCACCCCCAAGACGGGGTGGCATCCACCTGGCAATCGAGAGCGGCAAAAAATTTTTTTTAACTTTTTTATTTGAGCTTTTAACAATGCAGTCCAATAGTTTTTATGAAGATTCATTGACTGGCCCTGGATTCCGAGGTTTTATAATTTTTACGTCTAACGGCATCTCCACTAAGGGGGAAAGGGACAAACCATAAATTAAAAGTATGGGAAACAGGTTTTTCGTTCCATAAACTCTTGCAAAGTTTTGAGAAATCGCATAAACAGTTCTTGAGATATCGCGGTTTTAAGCTATGAAAAGTAAAAAATTTATATGAATGTTATCTAAGGAAGGATTTAAAAGGGAGTTGCCAATTTTTTTTCCTAAAAAGGTTATGATGAAAGAATGAGAAACTCGAAAGGCGTAGAGATGAATAGGAAGGACGATAGGGGGATCCAAGCTACATTTTTATGATGCCCGTATCTTTGTACGGTATCGAGCGAGTTAAAAAAAATTAAACTTTGTTCTTTTCGCTTAAATATACACTTGAAGATTATGGTATGTGATTTCAATTTTGTCGTAAAATACCCGACTGGCTCGTAAAAAATGAGTTGTATGCTTTTTTCGATTAGCGTTTTTGCATGAAATAAAATAGTGGGGAAATGACTCTTTTTTCAGTCCATATTATTTTTTTAATCTTTAAACTGAGCTTAAGTGCGTTTAGATCCGTTAATTTGGAAGGGAGATATGAGGCTGCGGAATGTTTACTTTATAGCGTAAGAACGAGGGAATAATATTTTTCTTTTTATTTATCGATAGTCTATATCAAGGGTGGGCAACATTTTTTATAACATGAGCCAGAATAAATTTTACATTTCTTCCGCTGGCCGTAGTAGTTAACTGACACCTTCTTGTGACTTGTTTTTTTTTTTAGTTGGCAAATATAAAAAAACCCGGGTCGAAGTGCCAAAACCCTGCCGACAATATAGTGTATTTGCTAATACAGGTATTGTGGCTTTATTAAATGAAATTAAGTTTGTTTTTGGACAAAATAAAAAAAAAATTGAACCCCTTAATACACCCCTTACAATAATAATTTTATTAGTTGAAATATTGTTATCAATCCAACATCTGCACCAAATTAAATACGACCTTCAGTAAGTAAATTCGTATACGCAAACTAGTGTTTTCATAAAATTTGTAAGTCCGGTCCTGTCGGGCCGATTTGCTTATAATTTTAGGAGCACTTTTTAATTGCTACTAAAAGGTTAAATTTCAGTTTTGAAACGATTCTGAGAATTTTTTCGGTATTTTTGGGCCCAAAAACTTTTTTCAACCCCTAAAAACTACCCTTAAAATGACCCGATTGGGCCCATTTTTAATAAGCTTCGTGCGGTGAGGGATTCCAATATCTGTGCCAAATTTCGTTAAAATTAATTAACTCCTTCGAAAGTTATTGCCCGCACATATAAATATATATATACAGGTGAGTTTTAAGTTGATGCTTTTTTTTACAGCGTGTAAAAATCAAATAGGCGAGCAAATATTTCAAATAGTTTTTTTATCAAAACTCAAAAATAAGAGAGAAACAGCCTTTCGAAGTTTAAATAAATTTTATTAAATTTTCTTTAATTTTGAGGTCGGTCCTGGGGTTATATTATGTTACTATGGAAATAAGTTGTTATTATCAAGTATTCACAGAAATTGTTCGAAGTTGTCCCCGTTTTGTTGGACACAAAGATGCGTGCGCCGTAGCCATGCATCTGTACATGCTTGTAGTAGCGATAAGGGCCTTCCGCGAATTATTTGGGAAGCATTTTCGATTCGTGCTATCATTTCTTCGTGTGTATTAACCGGGCTTTTGAAGACTAAACTTTTCATCCACCCCCACAAGAAAAAATCCAAAGGGTTTAGGTCCGGCGATCTTGGTGGCCACGCGACAGGTCCTCCACGACCGATCCACTGGTTACGAAACTGTTCATCTAAAAAATCTCGAACTTCACGCCTAAAATGAGCCGGCGCCCCATCGTGCAATAACCACATGTTGCCTCGTACATTTAAAGGTACATCTTCCAGCAAACCAGGGAGAATATCTTGCAAAAAATGCAAGTAGTTGGCGCCGTTTAAACGCTCTGGTAAAATAAATGGTCCAATTAACATGCCATTCACAATGCCTGCCCACACATTAGCGGAAAATCGAACTTGAAAATTAGTTCTTCGTACAGCTTTAGGATTCTCTACAGCCCAAACATGTGTGTTGCGGAAATTATTAATTCCATTGCGGGTAAACATGACTTCATCCATCACCAAAGTCGATCTTAGAAAGTTGTTGTTGTTGGCATTTTGCTCTAAAAGCCAGTTTAAAAATCGACTCTGCGTGGAAAATCCTCTGGCTTCAAAGCTTGAACCCATTGAACGTGGTAAGGAGGAAGCTGATTTTCGTGCAGAGTGTTGCAAACTCTCGTCTGACTTACTTGAACCTGGGAAGCGATTACACGAGTGCTTGTCGTTGGATCCTCATGCTTTAAATCCAGAATGTGTTCCTCCCGCTGAGCATTTCTAAGATGCCTCGGTCGTCCTGCGCGACCTCCACGATGCTCCCGTAAACTACCCGTTTCCCTAGACCTTTGAACAACATTCATAATTGTACGAGGGTTCGGATGAATCCGGTTGGGGAAACGATCTGCGTACAATCGCGATGCACCCGCGGCATTTTGACGACACTCTCCGTAAATTAATAACATGTCCACTAGTTCATTATCGTTATAAACATGAGCCATTCTCAAAAATAATTGAGGCACACACAATTCTCTCAAAAACAGAACAATACATATGTCAGTTTCAAATAAGCACCAACATACTTGATAATAACAACTTATTTCCATAGTAACACAATATAACCCCAGGACCGACCTCAAAATTAAAGAAAATTTAATAAAATTTATTTAAACTTCGAAAGGCTGTTTCTCTCTTATTTTTGAGTTTTGATAAAAAAAGCATCAACTTAAAACTCACTCTGTATATATATACAGGGTGTCCCATAAGTCGACGTCCAAACGAAGTGAGGTGATGGGGGAGGTCATTTCCTATCAAAATAACCATAAATGTGGTTATCCAATTGTTTACGGTTCGAAAGTTATTTCAATTTTTGTATTTTTCTCTGAAATCGTGTAGTGCTTATACTAAAAAATTAATTTAAAAAAATCTATGAGTTGTTTGGTTGATTTTTTTTTAGTAGGATCCTGAAGGGTCTGCCTTTCCAAAAAAAATAATTTTCATGAGCTCTGTTATCGTCTGTCAAATAAAAAAAATGGTTTTGTAAACACTTTTCGGTGGCAAGAAAAATATATTTGATTTTAAATTCACGTTGACAGAAAAAAAGTGTTATAAAAAAAATTGACCAATTATCAGAAAAACTTGTCCATTTAATAGAGATTCTAACGCGGTATAGTACAACTCGTTATTCATGACAGTTTTTTTATAACAATTTTTTTACATGCTAGTCGTGTTTGTTAAAAAATACATTTTCGAAAATTTCAAAATCTAAGTTGGCTGGAACGACTTAATCAAATTAATACGTTCCTCTTTCATTCACTACTTCTAATGTATGCTCGCTATTCGTTTTATTACTAGTAAACCTCCGACTTGACTTTTCATTTTGTACTTTATTTGGACCTGCGCTTGGTAATTTGAACTTCGATCCTGTTTGTGATTTGGACTCTCTTCAAGTTGGACGCATCAAAATGGTTTATTCCCATCGGGAGTATGCAGAAATGCACTATGTCTACGGGTTTTGTGACGAGAATGCTCGGGCTGCTGCAAGAGAATATCGGGCACGATATCCCAACCAAGAACACTATCCTGACCACAGGGTTTCAAAGTATACATCGTCGGTACATAGAAGGTGAAATCCCTGGGAAAGAGCAAAGAGCTGGAAGACCTAGACTTGACATCGACGAAGATGAAATAATTGGAATGGTGACAGAGGACCCATCTACAAATGTTCGTCGTTTGTCAAGACGTTCGGGAGTTTCGAGGTCCACAGTGCACCGTATTTTAAAAAGGGATCAGTTACATCCATACCATGTGCAACGTGTGCAAGCACTTTTACCCGCTGATTATAACAAAAGGGTGCAATTTTGCCGAGAAATGCTATGTCGGAACAGGGAAGATCCTCAGTTTTTTAATAACATTTTGTGGGGTGACGAATCGAGCTTTCGAAGGACGGGAGTATTCAACGTCCATAATTTTCACTCTTGGGATTATGTAAACTCTAGAGCTATAAGAAACGACCATTTTCAACATCAGTTTGGGGTCAAGATGTGGGCGGGAATTGTTGAAGGTAAAATGATTGGGCCCCTTGAGCTACCCAGAAGGATCGGGGGCGATGAATATCTTTATTTTTTGCAAAATAATTTGGGCGGCTTACTGGAACACGTGTCGCTAGAAACACGCCGAAACATGTGGTTGCAGCACGTTGGGGCTCCTCGTCACTATGCTCTAGTAGTGAGACGATACCTCAACACCGAATACACAAATCGCTGGGTTGGAAGGGAAGGAACCATCCAGTGGCCACCGCGGTCACCTGACCTAAACCCCCTAGACTTCTTTTTATGGGGTTATTTCAAAGAACTGGTCTAGGCGACAGAAAACCAAAACGAACATCAGCTGCGGCAAAAAATAAGAATTGCGACCAATACAATACAAAATAACGAACGGGCGTTTCGACTAATTTCGAACATTTGTTGTAACTTTAAATAAAATTTGGTTCATTTGTGTTAGACCAGCCAACTTAGATTTTGAAATTTTCGAAAATGTATTTTTTAACAAACACGACTTGCATGTAAAAAAAATTGTTATAAAAAAAACTGTCATGAATAACGAGTTGTACTATACCGCATTAGAATCTCTATTAAATGGACAAGTTTTTCTGATAATTGGTCAATTTTTTTATAACACTTTTTTTCTATCAACGTGAATTTAAAATCAAATATATTTTTCTTGCCACCGAAAAGTGTTTACAAAACCATTTTTTTTATTTGACAGATGATAACAGAGCTCATGAAAATTATTTTTTTTGGAAAGGCAGACCCTTCAGGATCCTATTAAAAAAAAATCAACCAAACAACTCATAGATTTTTTTAAATTAATTTTTTAGTATAAGCACTACACGATTTCAGAGAAAAATACAAAAATTGAAATAACTTTCGAACCGTAAACAATTGGATAACCACATTTATGGTTATTTTGATAGGAAATGACCTCCCCCATCACCTCACTTCGTTTGGACGTCGACTTATGGGACACCCTGTATATATATATATATATTATAGGCGTCGTTCGGCGTTGTTCGAAAGTATTCGGAGATATTCGAATTTATTCGAAATTATTCAAAGTTCAATAAAACTTGATGTAGGGTTAATATCTTTCATTTGTAGCACCGAAGAACCATTTAAACTGAATCCGAATTTAATCGGTTGCGCGGCTAGCTTCAGCTGGCGCTGGGCCGGGGTTAGTTTAAAGAATTTCAGAAAATAATTTTATAAAAAATAATCAAACACAATTACGAAATGCCAATAGACTATAACAAGAAAATGCCTTAAAAGGCGCTTAAAAATCCACCACCTACCACACGACACAAAGGACAGCACAAAATAACGAGTTCTCAAAAAAATATTCCAACGGAATGACCATAAAACGGCCAGAAAAATCCTACCACCTACCACTCGGAAAATTAACAATCACAAGACACGAAAACACGTAGCTGACCAAAATCGGTTCTGATATTCAAAAAAACATTTACGTATTCTCCGACTGAGTTACCAGGGCGCCAAGACACGAATCGTAAATAGCCACACCTAGATAGTCCAGACTAGGAAGCTTAGACCCAAATGGTTCAACTACAACCCTGGAAGGGCAAAACACCAGACACAGTACACGAAACACTATGAATAACACGTTAAAAACTTTTGACTAGAACGCAAACACATATTATCGGACACCCGGTATATTAAATTCTTGCCGTCAAGATACACTTAAGATTGGGTTGCGATAAATAGAAACAGTTCACAGGGCGATAATTAATCCGTAAATTTTCGTACACCCTGTATATATGATCTGTTACGTCACGGGAATAAATCATGATTGAGATATGCGTAAACGACAACAAAGAAAAGATAAAAAACACAAATCAGCAAAACTAAACAAGTAACTTTGTAGACACCCTGTATATTACTCGGTGGTGTCACGGGAATCGTTAATATTAATAACCATACAATGATAAAACCGGGAACTAATCGTAAGATCTAAAACACCATGTAGAAATATGGCTTAACTGAACTGAATGCAAATCCCGTAAATATTTCTCGGTCCGGAATCCCGAACTGAAATTTTATTTAGTCCCACAGGACAGTCTGGAATAGATCGCCAAATAAATTTTATTCAAAACGGAACCGATGCACAGGAATGTTCGAAGTAAAGTAGAATTGTAACACAGTTTTAGAAAACTGTGGAATGTATTCCTGTATTCCAGAATCCAGATCCACACAATTACGACAATCTAAAAGATCCTTGATGAATAATTCACGGTAAATATTCCCTATTCGAAAAACGCTCCTAAATCCAGGTATATAAGGGGCAACACGGAAAGCTACACTTCCTAACAAAGCTCGCAACAATAACCAACAATTGAATTTATCCAAAAATCCAGAAATCCAGGAAAATACGGGAATTACGATAAACGGGATAGAATCTCAGGATAGATAAGATAAAACTGGAGTCAACAACAAAAACTAGAACGATACACCTCCAGGTTAGCAACAGATAATAACAATCGAAATTTGCGAGATAAATAATTGATTATTGGCGATAATAATATATCATCTTAATTTGCTGTGTTAAAATATTACACGCTGTTTGTCAAATCTGACCTGCCAAGAGGCCAGCCGATGACTGTCTTTTCAAAAATTATAGACAAATACGCTGCTTAAACAAAACGTATTTAAACAAGAAATTTCTGTATCTATCCTATCCGTTCTCTCTTACTATACAAAAACACAAATCCTCTGTCTCAACATCGTGCCATTTGAAACCAATTGTTGACGGACCTTCGCGTCTACTGTTAGAAACGCCGTCTTATCTGTCATTATACACAAATTTTTATAATATAATTTTTATAGTGCGTTCACTTTTACTGTAACAAAAGATGTTTGCTTTAATTTTGTTGATACGCAATAAATGTTTCTTTTATTTTCATGAAAAGCAAATACGATCTGGTGTTGCATTCTTATGTATAATGAAATTCAAACACTAAAGGGGGTCCCAGAGTTACGGGAGTTGTTGCTATGGATCCGGGTCCTCTAGACCTCGCTTTTACGACGGGAATTAGCATTCTATACAATATATATAATATATAATATATATATATATATATATAAATTATAAATATATATATATATATATTTATATATATACATATATATATATATATATATATTTATATATATATATACATATATATATATATATACGTATATGTAAATATATATATATATACACACATATATATATAAACATTTTTAAAAATGGTGCCAAAGTGTATAGGAGGTTATGAAACGTCGAGAAATTTTGGTCCGACCCCTAGGTCCCGCCATCCGACCAACGCCAATAGTGTATGTTGCCATATGGCAAATACACTAATAAACAAAAAAAGAAGCCAACAACTTCATTTATTTCTTATACTAAGAATAGTTGTTATGAGTGGGGACATTTGAAATGAAAGATGCTTTAATAGATGTTAGTTTTAGTATTAGTACTAAATTATGAACATACCTACATGTTGATATGTGCGTTTAATATTAAATTTAAACTAGATGAATTACATTGAAAAAAATATAATGAGCCTCACCCTCATAAGTTCACATAAGAAGTTTAACTCCTTTGGTTTTTAATATTATAATTACGGCGAAATTATTACACATTTTAAGAGGGCACTTTGCTGTTTATGTCATGTGAAAATTCTCACATGGACAGATCGTCACATTCATAATATAGTTTTATTTACATACTATAATCCACAGAAAAACATTTTTATTATGAATAGGGTATATGCATAATTTTTGAAAACATGTAGTTTAAATCAATTATTTTCATATTAAAAGTTATTACACACAGGAAATCATTCATGAAAGCATTCTTATTGAACTGAAAAATAAATATTCTCTTTGCCCAAGATATTTTGGTTATTCAAATGCGTCTGATGTCACAGTCTATGTCAAATATCTTGTTTAAACAAATTTGTATTGATTTTGGTAAAAGCATACCCAGCATATTTTACATTTTATATTTTATGCGTATTTATTGCATTTTTGTTCAATTGATATTTATTAAGTACATTTGCTAAATATTTTATACGTTTATAGTTCGTAAGACTTTTCTACATGAGCAAGTAGTAGCTGTATTATGATTGTAAGAAACATTCATTGTTACAATGCTAAATTAGAAAAATATTGTTTTATCCACTGTCACCGTCGGGACTCAAACCCGAATCTTTCCACTTTCCCGGCGGAATGAGTCTTCAGTTATTCTATGGTAGGTACGTTATCTCAATAGTTAATTAACTGTGGATAAAGTTTTAATTTAGCATTGTAACAATGAATGTTCTAACAATCGTGATATTTATTATTTAGCAAAAATAAAAAAAAAACTATTTGGAGTATAAACAATTGCAATAAAGATTACAAAAAATAATATTTGAACTAAATATAAGTAAAACATGCATAGTATGCCCTAATTATTTGTAAAATGTCAACATTATACCTGCCTCACATTATGTGACATATAATCTGAATATTGTTCTGATATCTGAAAATAGAGAATATGATATTTAATATTTTCTTTTCTGAATTTACATGAAATATATATTTTGAGTTCCTGCAGTTTGTACATCAAATCATTGAAATTATTTTACAATTATTTTATTTTAATAATTACTTCAATTGTTCGTACGTCAGATTCAATGGCTGTGTCCGTTCATCGTTGACGCGTTTTTGGTCCATGTGGGCATGCGTTTTCATGCAAATGCGTCCCATTTTATGTATTGCGCATGCCAGCACAACCCTTGACCTACTATTTTGCGAATCAAACTACACCACAATATAAACTTCTGTCTTTGTCAGTTTCATGTAATTAGGAGATAACTGCCTTTTTCGGGGTTAATGCTACTTCCCCCCAATTTCTCATTTTTTTAAACAGATACGTCGCTTAAGAAGTTAAACTTCAAAAATATTTATTTATAATTATTTCTGAAGATCTCGCGGCGTGGATATATTAAACTTTTCGCGGGCCATAGTTGAATCGCGGGCTGCTCACCGTTGCTTTATATAATTCTAGAACGCACGAGTTAAAACAGAAAAATTGAATGAAAAGGAAGGAACATGAGTATAAGTTATTGTTTTAATTTTACGGTCAACAAGTAACAAGTAGTAAGTTCTAGGGATGTCGAAAAAATATCGATATTTTTTATTTGATATATCGATATTTTTGGGCGAAAACCGATATTTTTTTCCAGTAGCAACACATGTATGTATGTACTACCGCGACTGAGTATGGCCGTTTAATTATTTCGAAAATATCGAAAACTTCACTGAAAAAGAAACATGTGTTTTTACGTATGTTTTTGGAACATACTTTTAAGTGCGTTCCAAAAATAACAACAGTGAATAAAGCACATGTAACACGTTTCTTTTTCACCGGATTTTTTGATTTTTTCGGAATAATAAACAGTTAAAATAGCTATTCTTGCAATATTTCATTTCATTTCTGCAATATCTAGAATATTTTTAATTATTTCGATTTACACCTCAATTTATGCTGTACCAACTAATTTCCGTCGAATGTCATTTCTGGCACGCATGCCATAGGTTCGCCATCCCTGACTTTATATTAATTGTTCAATTAATGTCTTATCGATGGAGGTAAAACATTTGTTAATCGTGCAAATTCAACTATGTATAGCTCCTGATCTACTCCACTAGTAGCTGTTATTTTAAAATTTAAACATATGTTTTTAAAAATTACCGCAGTTAACAATTGTTCATTCAGTAAAATTTGTGCTAATTGACTTATTCAAGCGAAATCTGACATTTTGAAGCTTTTTTATCATTCCGAAAATTTAAGTTATAATCGATAATTCAAATCAAGATGTGATCAACTATTAAATATCAAAAGTGAATTTTAAAACGACGGTTGATATATAATATAATAAACTGTATTTTGACATACGGTACGTGATTGTGACAGAGACGTTATTATGCAAGCATACGCCTGCGAGAGAGAGCATTAAATATTTAAATATAAATTTAAGTCGTTTAAATTTTACTGGGCGGGAAAATTGTTAACGACGGAAATTTTTATAAGCACATTCTTGCAGACATCTAATATTGTCGTTTTAATTATATTTGTAAGAAACGAACACTCGATATTCTTATGAACGATTAATTGTCATCTATAGTCAAGTGACAGCTTTCAAAACTTTGAACAGCTTTTGATACGAAAGTAATCACTGACGGCCTTGCAGGTGTTCAATTCCTTCATCAGGATAGAAAAGGTAGAAAGATATCGATTCACCGAAGTTTCAACTTTTATCAAATTCCTTCCCTAATAAGTTCATTGGCTCTTAGAATATGAGGTTTGCACACCTCCTAATTTATATCAACTAGTTTAATTTAGAAAGTCCTGAAAACATAAAAAAGAAACAAAAAAGGTCATATTGTTACGAATAAAAACACGAACTTCCAGAATAGTTAATTAAAGATAATGTAAAGTAAAGAAAATTATCTCTCTTGTTTAAATTTATTACTTTTTTTTGTTCACTCATTCGAAACACGAGACAAAAAATACAAATTATTAAATATTTAAATTTCAGTAACGCTGGAGCAGAGATTTCAAATAAATTTATATTTACGTTGATAATATGCAAGTGCTAACTAGAAAATTCTTTCACCAGGTGGAAAAAAAATAATTTAATTTCGTCGTCATTTCATGTAGCTGAGGGCGGATTGTGAAAGACAGGGGCGGTTTTTATGTATGTGAATGTACGAGGTGAATGAACTAATAAGGGTGTGGGATGCTAGAACATGAAGTAAGTATAGTTAACGGCACTGAGGATATTAAACCGTGCAGGAAGGTAAAATTATTCGTTGCTCGGAAATCGTACGTTTTTCTTGGAAACATTATTAAGTAAGAAGGGTTGTATTTGTTTTAAATTAACGAATATTTACTTAAGTATTATTAGTGTATTTGCCATATAGCAACATACACTATTGGCATCGGTCAGATGGTAGGACCTAGGGGTCGGACCAAAATTTCTCGACGTTTCATAGCCTCCTAAACACTTTGGCACCATTTTTAAAAATGTTTATATATATATGTATATATATATATATATATGTATATATATATATATATGTATATATATATATATATATACGAAGTGAGGTGATGGGGGAGGTCATTTCCTATCAAAATAACCATAAATGTGATTATCCAATTGTTTACGGTTCGAAAGTTATTTCAATTTTTGTATTTTTCTCTGAAATCGTGTAGTGCTTATACTAAAAAATTAATTTAAAAAAATCTATGAGTTGTTTGGTTGATTTTTTTTTTCAATAGGATCCTGAAGGGTCTGCCTTTCCAAAAAAAATAATTTTCATGAGCTCTGTTATCATCTGTCAAATAAAAAAAATGGTTTTGTAAACACTTTTCGGTGGCAAGAAAAATATATTTGATTTTAAATTCACGTTGACAGAAAAAAAGTGTTATAAAAAAAATTGACCAATTATCAGAAAAACTTGTCCATTTAATAGAGATTCTAACGCGGTATAGTACAACTCGTTATTCATGACAGTTTTTTTATAACAATTTTTTTACATGCAAGTCGTGTTTGTTAAACAATACATTTTCGAAAATTTCAAAATCTAAGTTGGCTGGAACGACTGTAACAAATTAATACGTTCCTCTTTCATTCACTACCTCTAATGTATGCTCGCTATTCGTTTTATTACTAGTAAACCTCCGACTTGACTTTTCATTTTGTACTTTGTTATTTGGACCTGCGCTTGGTAATTTGAACTTCGATCCTGTTTGCGATTTGGACTCTTTTCAAGTTGGACGCATCAAAATGGCTTATTCCCATCGCGAGTATGCAGAAATGCACTATGTCTACGGGTTTTGTGACGAGAATGCTCGGGCTGCTGCAAGAGAATATCGGGCACGATATCCCAACCAAGAACACTATCCTGACCACAGGGTGTTCCAAAGTATACATCGGCGGTACATAGAAGGTGAAATCCCTGGGAATGAGCAAAGAGCTGGAAGACCTAGACTTGACATCGACGAAGATGAAATAATTGGAATGGTGACAGAGGACCCATCTACAAGTGTTCGTCGTTTGTCAAGACGTTCGGGAGTTTCGAGGTCCACAGTGCACCGTATTTTAAAAAGGGATCAGTTACATCCATATCATGTGCAACGTGTGCAAGCACTTTTACTCGCTGGTTATAACAAAAGGGTGCAATTTTGCCGAGAAATGCTACGTCGGAACAGGGAAGATCCTCAGTTTTTTAATAACATTTTGTGGGGTGACGAATCTAGCTTTCGAAGGACGGGAGTATTCAACATCCATAATTTTCACTCTTGGGATTATGTTAACTCTAGAGCTATAAGAAACGACCATTTTCAACATCAGTTTGGGGTCAACATGTGGGCGGGAATTGTTGAAGGTAAAATGATTGGGCCCCTTGAGCTACTCAGAAGGATCGGGGGCGATGAATATCTTTATTTTTTGCAAAATGATTTGGGCGGCTTACTGGAACACGTGTCGCTAGAAACACGCCGAAACATGTGGTTGCAGCACGATGGGGCTCCTTGTCACTATGCTCTAGTAGTGAGACGATACCTCAACACCGAATACACAAATCGCTGGATTGGAAGGGAAGGAATCATCCAGTGGC
Organism: Venustoraphidia nigricollis; assembly: GCA_034508555.1. Taxonomy (NCBI): domain Eukaryota; kingdom Metazoa; phylum Arthropoda; class Insecta; order Raphidioptera; family Raphidiidae; genus Venustoraphidia; species Venustoraphidia nigricollis. The sequence continues at coordinate 348,926 of JAVRKA010000073.1, forward strand.
CACCGCGGTCACCTGACCTAAACCCCCTAGACTTCTTTTTATGGGGTTACTTCAAAGAACTGGTCTACGCGACAGAAAACCAAAACGAACATCAGCTGCGGCAAAAAATAAGAATTGCGACCAATACAATACAAAATAACGAACGGGCGTTTCGACTAATTTCGAACATTTGTTGTAACTTTAAATAAAATTTGGTTCATTTGTGTTAGACCAGCCAACTTAGATTTTGAAATTTTCGAAAATGTATTTTTTAACAAACACGACTTGCATGTAAAAAAAATTGTTATAAAAAAACTGTCATGAATAACGAGTTGTACTATACCGCGTTAGAATCTCTATTAAATGGACAAGTTTTTCTGATAATTGGTCAATTTTTTTTATAACACTTTTTTTCTGTCAACGTGAATTTAAAATCAAATATATTTTTCTTGCCACCGAAAAGTGTTTACAAAACCATTTTTTTTATTTGACAGATGATAACAGAGCTCATGAAAATTATTTTTTTTGGAAAGGCAGACCCTTCAGGATCCTATTAAAAAAAAAAATCAACCAAACAACTCATAGATTTTTTTAAATTAATTTTTTAGTATAAGCACTACACGATTTCAGAGAAAAATACAAAAATTGAAATAACTTTCGAACCGTAAACAATTGGATAATCACATTTATGGTTATTTTGATAGGAAATGACCTCCCCCATCACCTCACTTCGTTTGGACGTCGACTTATGGGACACCCTGTATATATATATATATATATTATATATATATATATATATATATATATGTATAGATATATGTACGGGCAATAACTTTCGAAAGAGTTAATTGATTTTAACGAAATTTGGCCCACGTATTGAAATCCATCCCTGCCAGAAGCCTATTTAAAATGGGCGTAATCGGGCCATTCTAAGGATAGTTTTTAGGGGTTGAAAAAGGTTTTTGGGCCCCAAAATACCGAAAAAATTCTCAGAATCGTTTCAAAATTGACGTTTAACCCGTTAGTAGCAATTAAAAAGTGTCCCTAAAATTTTAATAAAATCGGCCCAACAGGACCGGACTTACACATTTTTTGAAAACACTAATTTGTAGATAGTGACTTATTTATTGAAGGGTGTATTTAATTCGGTGTAGACGTTAAATTGATAATAATATTGCAATTAAGAAAAAAAATGTTATTTTAAGGGGTGTATAAAGGAGTCAAATTTTGAATTTTGCCCAAAAACCAACTTAAGTTCGCGTAATAAAGCCACACTGCTTGTATAAGCAAATACACTATATTGTCGGCAGGGTTTTGGCACTGCGACCCGGGTTTTTTTTTAAATTTTAGAAAGGTGGTATTAAACTAGTGCTTCGCAGAACTTGAGAGTAACATGAGTAGCAAATGAAGGAGTGACGAGTGGAATACGATAAGCTATGTGACGTCATTTTAAACCTAAAATGGCGGACGACACATATCCGATCGATTTGAAATTTTGTTCATGTATTCTAGATGGCAATACACGATTTTATCGTTTTTAGAATTAAATAATTAATTTTGAAAATTTAATGTTTTGATAGCAAAATTTTTGAAAGACTAAAAAAGTCAAAATAAAATAGCAAAAAAAAAATTTTTTAAAGACACTTTTATTCAAATGTATTAAAGAGGAAGAAATAATTTTTAATAAATTTGGCTTCAAAAGTGTGGGTTGTGACTAATAAACAATCATAGAGTTTACAGTCCACATTTTTATAATTATGAATCTAAATTCTAAGGAAAAAAAATCCGTTTTAGTATAGCTCAATAAAAGCTTGTGTAAAAAGATTTTTTTTAAATATTTTTTGCTATAGATATAAAACTAAAACATACACTTATCTGAAATTGACAGCAGAGAAACTAAATAACCAAGTAATGAGAGAAAAGCGTTTAACATTTATTTTTACTCAGTACGTTGTATAAAGTCACTCTATTTTGTCATTATCTCTACAACATGATGTTACACCGGGATAAATAATTATATGTTTTTATCGTTCGTAAATACAGAAATACGAAGAATTTTTTTCAGATGCAAAGATGGAGTTTTAAATACAGATAAAGATAAAGAACCTTGGCTGAATTGCAAAACTGATTTCTACATTTAGTAGATATGAAACTTCTTGTTCAAATATACATATACATACATATACAAACTATTCACACTTGCATAAACTATAAATGTAAACACGTAGCAATGCCACAGTTGGTTTATTACCACATTTAGCCAAGTGATACGTGTATTAAAATGGTGATGTTAGAAAAAGAACGAGAAGAGAATGAAAGAAAGAGACTGTGTAATTGCACAATATCTATAAGCGGATCCACGCATGTGCGTGACGTCACTTTCCTACTCAACTTCCATGACAAAATTTTGCGTTATCCGCGAACTAAAAAGTTTTATTAAGACATCTGTTTCAGTAGTGATGAACTATTAAAATTGGTTTTGTATTTCAGTCAAGAGCTTCGACCATACACTCATGGACGCGGCTGTCCTATAGACCAGTGATCGCTAAAATCAATTCTTCCTAAAATAACAGCAATTTATTGACAACGACGTGTAGAGAAAGACAGCTAGTTTAACCTGCGCGATCCAAGTTCCGGTAGAATGTACAGTTGGCTGAATGTTTCGTCTTTTCCACACTCATTAGGCCCTAAAAAATATGCGGTATAAAATTTTGAAAAACAATGAAAATATCAAATTTTTTGAAGTCAATTAGGCAACAGGATGATTCCAACTTCAGAAAAAATTTGTCATTTGATATATTATAATAAATGAAATAAAATATCTGCGTGTTATAAGTGTTTGTGACTTTTTCTAGTGTTTTATTGTATTAAAAATCGATAGTAAATAATTCATTGGAAATGATAACGAAATTATTATAAAAAATAGATGTCGGTAAACTTGCGAAAGTTATTTTTCTTGTTTTCATTGGTAATATATTCTTTTAATTACAAAAGAGAGTCATTATATTACTTTTTATATTTCTTTTACCAAATATTATACAGTATGGTAAGTTGATTGCTTTTTGCTTAAGGCTATTTTAATCAACGTCATTAAAAAGCCAGAGAGAGAGAGAGAGAGAAAGAAAGAAATTTCAGCCAATTCGTTCCTTTTCTTACAAGCAAATTTTCTGAAAACGGTTCCAATGATATTGTTTATATTTCGTAAATTTGTATACTATTAATGGCCCTGCAATATGCCTCTAAATATTCATGGTCGATGTAGTTGAGCGAAAAGTCAGTGCAGTGGAACCTACTGTTATTTTATTCCATACTGGTCATCGTACAATGCTTGATGTTAAAAAAAGAAAGAAAGTCTAAAATCGCTTCTTTATCTCTTTAAGATTAAGAACGCTCTATGTTCTTAGTTTTTAATAGATGAAATATCCATTTCAAAGTTTTTAGTGTATTTGCCATATGGCAACATACACTATTGGCGTCGGTCGGATGGCGGGACCTAGGGGTCGGACCAAAATTTCGCGACGTTTCATAACCTCCAAAACACTTTGGCACCATTTTTAAAAATGTTTATATATATGTATATATATATGTATATATATATGTATATATATATGTATATATATATATATATATATATATATATATATATATATATTATATCAAGCTAGCTTCTTCAGTGGTTGCGGGGTCGTGAGTTTCCAACGAGGGGTAGAAACATCTCTGAATGCAGAGAACTCGGTGACTTACCTGATAAATGTAAATTGAAAAAGGTGGACTAAGCAACTTAAGAGTAGATGTTCTGCTTAGAATTACGTACTTATTTGGGCACCAGACTGTCAGTCCACCCTCTTGACACGTCTCATAGTACAGCCAACCTATGAGAAATAGACCAGGGGAGCCACCAAAGTAAAAACGAAAAATTGCAATTGAAAATTAATTTAATTTATAAACCGGACTAACGCCGGGCAGCAGAGTTCCTGACGGGAACACGCTGGAAGATTTAGTATAAAAAAATTACATAGGACACAGAAAGTAATAAATGTAAAAATTACTAAGTAAAAGTATAAATCTGATTTTAAGCTACAAAAATTTAGCAATAAGGTTTAGACAATTTATAATAGTTGTTTATATAATGAATTAAATTCAGCAGTAAATTTAAAAAACTGAATCTCAATTCATACTAGATTTGTGATCACAACCTAACTTAATACTAAGCCATGCAATAAACAACTTAATACTATAGATTTCAAAATACATACAAACATAGCATATAAAAAAAGAGAGCGGAATCGAAAGCCAGATTGTCAATGAAGAAACGACACTTGATACTACGATAAAATTTACAAGATAAATAATCTAAAACGCATAGTAGAGATTACACTAAAACACAAAATTAAAACACCGTATACAAAGAATCTGGATTTCAATTCATGATACAGTCTACAAAATAGTTACATCAGCATTAGCAAAGCTAAACCTTAAGCAGAATATCCAGTTACATAATTAGTACAAAAAATTAATTCACACGTTAAAATACGGAATGCAAAGAGTGTTGAGAAACGTTCTATAAATTATTTAAATAAGAAAAGTCACAATGTATTTATGATACGCACTTTTAATAGTTTCAAGGGCAAATAATACTGTATAATACGACAAGAACGTACGCATCAATGCGAATTTCGACAGATTGACTTATGTTCGAATTTACAAGTTAAATTTATTATCACTGAATAAAGTGTTTCTATACTTCAAATTAAAAATGATTCGAGATTTTATTTAAACAGCAAATCTAATAATTTTATTTAACTAGCAAATAGAATAGGATTCATAACTGCACTGAACTTGCATAACATTAGAACTGAAAAGTTTCCAGATACCTTAGATTTTTCTGTTGAGACAGCTCACCACTCTGCAATGGAAATTTTCACAGCCTATTGCGACTGGAAAATATATTTCCCAGTAGTTTGGCTGGACGATGAGATGTTAGATGGCAGAACAGTATCACCTTGTCAAGGTCGACACAATGGCTGACTTCCGGCTCGTTGAAATTGAACAGAAATAATTGAAACTTTTCCAAACTTATACAGCGCCAAAAACACACAATCGAAAGCACTTAAATGACGATAGTCTCGAGACGAAACACTCGATAGCGAAACTGCGGCAATCTTACGAAATCACATGACACACGTGGTCACCAATAGTGAAACTAAAAACGATATTTTCTCGAAAAATAACTCTGGAGACAATCGAGAAACCCGGCACAACTTTGCCAATGATATTTCACATATGTTTCGAAACGAAATTCGAGATATTTTCAATAAAAAAACTCTTCAAGACAAAAAACTAATTCTCACAAAACACCAATACTTGTTCGACAGACTTCCGCGCTCTCTTCCGGCCCTGAGCCGACTGCCTTTTTGACTAGTCAAATCTATCATTTTTATAATTTCAATAAAGCTGGATTCACACAAATTTTCAAAAATTACGCAGTCCGACAAAAAATTTTTTTTCTTTTGTGAATTAGCGCAACTGCTTCCTGATGTTAGGGAAGGGTCCTAGGGACCTTCAGGGACTGGATATAAGGTCCTATAATATATATATATAAACATTTATATATGTATATAGATATATGTATGTATATATATATATATATATATATATATATATATATATATATATATATATATATATATATATATATATATATATATATATATATATATATGTGTGTGTGTGTGTGTGTGTGTGAGTTAATTGATTTCAACGAAATTTGACCCACGTGTTGAAATCCATCACCGCAAGAAGTCTATTTAAAATGGACCTAATCGGGCCATTTTAAGGGTAGTTTTTGGGCCCCAAAATACCGAAAAAATTCTGCGAATCGTTTCAAAATTGAAATTTAACCCTCTGGTAGTAATTTAAAAGTGTTCTCAAAATTTTAATAAAATCGGCCCGACAGGACCGGATTTATAAATTTTATGAAAACACTAGTTTGCAGATAGTGACTGATTTATTGAAGGGTGTATTTAATTCGGTGTAGAGGTTAGATTGATAATAATATTACAATTAAGAAAAAAAATGTTATTTTAGGGGTGTATTAAGGGGTTAAATTTTTTGTTTTGCGCAAAAACGAACTTAATTTCACATAATAAAAATATAAAACCACATGGCCCTATACAAGCAAATACACTATATTGTCGGCAGGGTTTTGACACTGCGACCCGGGTTTTTTTCGTTTTATAACACCAAACATTTCTGAACACTTCGTGTTTGTTGCTGCAGTGATAGTGTAGGTGGCTTGAAAAACAGTGGTGGAAGAGACGGGACTTTTGTAAAGGTGGCAATTTAGACTTCACCACAGTCTTATTCGTTTTGTACTACAAACCAGTGCAGCTGTAAATTTAGTTTATGTCTGACTCGTTTTTTGAGATTATTTTTTATTTCTATTTATTTTGTACGTGATTATGACTGTGGGAGTAGTCTACATTTATAGTGATAACAAAATAAAGAGTACTCTGACCGTAGAGCATAAAATATAATTTGTATTATATTTATTTTACTAGTACCCTGACAGCTGATAAAAATTTACTGGGATCTTACATATAGAGGAGTTAACATATGACGTAATCAATATAACAACATTAAACGGGTAATTTTTTACTCACTGTAAAAACTATTTTCCATTTTCATACTACCGAAAGAAAAAACGGTTAAGTGCGAGTCGAACTCGCGAGAAGAGGGTTTCCTCCTATTCCGTTTTCCGTGAGTATTTTAAGACTTAAGATTTTCGTTTCAATTTTCATGTAAACTATGGATGAGACCCGACATTTTCTATTTTTTTCAAAATTTTGGACGTAGTAGTTTCGGAGATAAGGGGGGGGGATGGTCAATTGTTCATCTATTTTCTTAAATAACTTTAAAACTATTTACTTTAAAATTATAAAAAAAATATATTTGAGACCCCAACCACAAGCCCTTTCATTTGATTTGTCACACGGTACAGTTTGCAAAACTTTTTTTTTAATTTCCTAATTTTTCTCCAAAAATTATCCCCATGTGCAAAATTTATTTATTTACGTCACACGTCCATCTTTGGGTCACCGATTTACATATGTGTACCAAATTTGAACTCAATCGGTCCAGTAGTTCGGCGGAAATCGGCTTTGACAGTGGGACGGACACATACACGAGTGATCCTATAAGGGTTCCGTTTATTCCTTTTGAGGTACGGAACCCTAAAAAGAGTAGATAAATATCTCTCAGTGGGCAAACATGCAGCTTTCTGTGCAAAAAAAGCGCCTTTGTTAACAACGTTATGGAAAAAATTTCCATTTATAACTTTTATTACATTGAGAATGGGCAGCTATACTCCATTGGTTTTTAAAGAAATTCAATAAAAATAAGAAACACAATTTTTCTAATATTTACTTTTAAGTATACTAGCGGACCCGTACGAATACTTCGCACCATTAGTGGTCCGTTACGTAATATAATAAGGTGGAAATAAATTTTATTCTATATGCTACTCAGAGACATCAGCGCAACTACGTCACTTAATATTACCGACAACTGTTTGTTTTATTTTACCTGATTCCATTCAGAGACTTCAGCGCAACTACCCGTCATATTACCGACAACTGTTAAAATAAACAGATTTCCACCAGATGGAGACATTTGTTATGTTCTGTAATGAAAACGTTAAAATTTTTAAACTGTATTTTTTTTTAATGAAAACAATAATTTTAAGATATTAAGTTTTCGTCATTAGAGAGAAAAATATTTTCCAAAATAGTGTATCAAATATTAATTTTGATACAGTATTAAGGGAGATATTTCAGACCGATAAAATAATATATATTATATTGATAAAAAAAATCAGCGGTTAAATATTGCTGACATAAGTGAAGCAAAAAAATAATTTCATTAAAAAGCTTTTTTACCATTACAAAAATATTGCGTTTCCTTAATATCAGCTTAGATATTTTATTCTAACATTTTAGCCTAGGTGAATTAAATATAAAGGGATATAAGAAGATTTTGCGGAAAATTGTCGAGAGTGGATTCATTGCTATCTTAGTAAACATCCCACCTTTCACTCTAGCTATTGCAGCATTTTAAAGTTATAGGTCCCCATAAATTAATAACATTTTCGGATCTATACATGAATATTTCAAACTTTGAGAATTATCATTGTATTCTTTAGTTACTAACAACGGCGAAAATATGCAGGATTGAAACAGCCACGAGTTATAATAAATTTCATTGACCACAGTTTATGTCATATTACAGATAAAATTAACCAGTTACGTCGTTTAAATTTGATTCAAATATCGAACTAAATATGGGGTCCGTGATCTCAGTCGCACTTTTGTTAGCCGCACGGACCAAAATGGGTGGGCTGGTTTTTGTTTCGTTTGTGCCTTTTCCTGCTTCAAGAATTTTCGTTCCTGCTTTTAAAAGGCACAAACGGAGCACAAACCAGCTCACCTATTTTGGTCCGTGCGGCTAACAAAAGTGCGATTGAGTTCACGGACCCCTAAATATGCTATATATACTATATACCCATTATATGCCACTTATATTTTAAACACTTGTAGGATATTGATAATGAGCTAAGTCAGTAACTAGGCAATATACAAAAGAAATGGCATGTTCGTAAATATCTAAAAGCGGTTAGAAAGTTCTGATCAAAGTTCTTTCATTGCAATCTCTGACACAGCAGAACACTACACCATACCTACCCTCAGCGCCTACACACGTGCCTTATTTACCGCCGGGGTTTTCCTCCCTTTACTTTTTGTACAGGTCTTTTTATACATGTCGAATCGACAGACAGTTAATTCTTCTCTAGTCGATGGCAAGTCAAAAGTTCGTTGAATCTCTGTGTATTTGAAACTTATACTGAATGTACTATTTGCAATGATTTTCCTCCTAAAACTTTCTCTGTTTAATAATTTAACAGACGCTAAAGTTAACCTGCTTGTTTTTACACATTCATATTTTATTTGTTGTAGAATGTTTTTTGTAATGTTGTTGGAAAAAGATATTGGTACTTGTTTGTAGATATTGGATAATTGGACATAAATAAAAGAAAATTCTAATTTTTTTTAAATTTGCGACGTTTCGTAGATTATTTTTTTACAACTTGAAGATATTGGTACTGTTTTATTCATAAGATTTTGTGGCTGTAATTAAAGCTTTTTAGTGTATTTGCCATATATGGCAACATACACTATTGGCATCGGTCGGATGGCGGGACCTAGGGGTCGGACCAAAATTTCTCGACGTTTCATAACCTCCTAAACACATTGGCACCATTTTTAAAAATGTTTATATATATATGTATAATATATATATATATATATATTTATATACGTATATATATATGTGTGCGGGCAATAACTTTCGAAGGAGTTAATTGATTTTAACGAAATTTGGTCCACGTGTTTCAATCCATCACCGCAAGAAGCCTATTTAAAATGGGCGTAATCGGGCCATTTTAAGGGTAGTTTTTAGGGGTTGAAAAATGTTTTTGGGCCCCAAAATACCGAAAAAATTCTCAGAATCGTTTTAAAATTGACATTAAACCCTTTAGTAGTAATTAAAAAGTGTCCCTAAAATTTCAATAAAATCGGCCCAACAGGACCGGACTTATAAATTTTTTGAAAACACTGATTTGTAGATAGTGACTTATTTATTGAACGGTGTGTTTAATTCGGTGTAGACGTTAGATTGATAATAATATTGCAGTTAAGAAAAAAAATGTTATTTTAAGGGGTGTATTAAAGAGTCAAATTTTTAATTTTGCCCAAAAACCAACTTAAGTTCGCGTAATAAAGCCACCCTGCCTGTATAAGCAAATACACTATATTGTCGGCAGGGTTTTGGCACTGCGACCCGGGTTTTTTAATAATTAGGTTCCGTTTGTCAAGAAGGTTAAAGATGTACTTATTATCAAAGTAAAAGTAAATTCGTTACTAAGGTATCGAATTTTTATAAACTTAATATAATAATGACAGATACAGATTTGCATAAATAAAGAGTGGCATTATGTACTATGCATCTATGGATACACAGCATTGCGGCATTTTGACGTGATTTACGAATTAATAGGATAATTAATTTATATATTTTTCAATATGTAGTAGCTGGATTTTCTAATTATAATTTCCAAATTTAAATATTTTTTTATGAACAAAAAAAAATTGTTACCAATTTAATATTTAATTGTAATCAATTATGTTGTTTTTAGAGTTAAGATAGGACATTATGTCCAAAGTAACAATAACCTTTCATATGAAAATCATCAAAACATAGAAAAGCTAGTATTTTTCTCTATAGTGTGAGTACCTATAATGAAGACTATAAATAAATAATAATATAATACTATGTAAATATTACTATGAATATTTTAAAGTTTGTTCCGATCCTGACTATGAATAGATTTAATGTTTTCCGAGGATTTAGGATCAAATAAGTTAATATTAAATTTTTCAACGTTTCAGAAATAATAAAATTCTGAAACGTTGCGATAATAAAAATTTAATATTAACTTATTTGATCCTAAATCCTCGGAAAACTTTACATCTATTACTATGAATGTTGAATACCCTGGATTGGTTAGATTTTTTTATCCAAGTTTTATTTAACAGCCAAAAGTGTGCTGCTGTTTTTCACGAATATTAAAAAATAGTATGCCTTTTTGTTTATAGTCGATATGTAGCGCAGATTTTGATCTAATCAAGAATTAAATAATAAGGCATGTCATATAGATATTTGTTTGACATTTGAGTGTGTTTTAGGTATACAAAATAGTAGATTGTGTATCTTAGGCGCAATGACATACGCATTCAACGAGATGTGAAATTAGGTATGTTAAACGAGCGTAGCCTAGCTTAACAATTAGGTGGGTCCAAATAGCAAGGCGCTCTAAATACACACTCTACTTTTTTGTACAGTGTACACTCTATAAAATAGTGGTCCTTCTCTCCATTTTTTAGCATTTTCAACATTCAACAGCATTCACCGGCCTGTAACAGATACACGTATGAAAAGCAACTATTTTTTTAGTGTCTAGAACTATAAATTAATATTAAAATATTTTTTCGTTATGTAAAAATGCAAAACAGGTAGGTAGGCTTAAATTTAAATGAAACATAGCTTTCTTATTTTTTAGCATTGTAAAACTGTAACCGAAATCTTACGTACCACATTCCCCTAACATCAATCACCATGAAGTAGGTATGTGTCTTTCGTCATACAACAAATGTTGTCCCAGCCATGAAATACTAGCTTCAGTTATGCTTTTCTAGTGTGAACATAGCTGGAGTAAAAGAAATCGTTTTTACACAACCGCGTCACCAAAAGTGTAAATATTTAATATAACTGTATTCAGCTTTGCCTATTACTTTGCGGCTCTTTTGTTAATAAATTATAGTGATTTTGTGCAGCCCACGGAGGCAAAAAGTATATTTTCCGTATCATTACCTCCATGAACCATAAATAGTTTGTTACATTTACAGTGTATGGGGTAAAAAGTTTCTTAGAGCAGATTCAGGGGCGTGCAGCCGCTGAAAATAATAGAAATGTCGAAATTAATTCTAAACATTTACAGTAAATAGTTTTTGTAATTAGTGACACTTTGAGACTTAATTTTGTTTGTAACATTTTTATTTAATTTGATCTTATAAGAAAATTTAATTATGATGTATTGGCCGGTAATAATAATAATACATTTATTGTTTATAAAGATATACATCTTATAACAAGGGTTTGGTTCTAAATTTATGTTAATTAAGCATGTAATTAACAAATAATGAGTTATATTCTTCTTTAATTATAAATGATCTCAATTTTAATGCATTTATTACATAATAATATAAATTATTAACTTTTGTTGAAGTGTTTGTCGTTAATAATAGTTGTGCAAAATTTGTATTCGTCGTAAAATTGTCAATGTTTGATAGAAACTGGATGCGAAAACCATTATAGATTGGGCATCGGACTAAGAAATGGAATAAACTTTCTTTTCCATACAAATTACATAAACTACATATATTTTCAGCATCAAGACAGTATGAATTTCCCTTAAAATATATTATACGATGGTAATCATTTTTCATTACACGAAGTTGACAGAATATTCTTAGTTTACTTATATTTATTTGATAAGTCAAGTAGGGTTCTATTTCATTATTTACTTTTAACATTTTATATTGACATACGATGATAGCTGAATTCTGTTTTGGTCTTCCCTGACTAATTTACCGTCGACACTTTAAGATCGAAAACCAACGACTGTTTCATGTTGAATAATTTTGTGCATTCCAAACATCTTCGCCATGATCGATTAGAACATATTTTTTTAATTGAGATGTCCAGCTGAATTTTTCAATATTCTCAGTGCCTGTATCCAGCTGCAGAAGTTTGTTATAGCATAATTTTGGATATCTATTATCGGGCATCGCAAGCAGTTTACCCCACCATACAAGACACTTCTTAACTATATCTATTATCACTTTTCGTTGTCCTGTTTCTATTCTAACAATGTAGCCTGGAGTATTACGTGGTAAATAGAGCAACGATTTAAAAAATCTTACTTGCACTCTTTCAATCAGCTCGGGATATCTAAGCCCCCAAACCTTTGCAGAGTATAAAAGCACTGACAATATTAAACTGTTAAATAATTGTACACGGGCATTCCAGGAGTCCAGTTTTATAGAGCACATTACTTGTCTTACACACCCAATAGTGTTATAGCTACGTTAAATAAGGACGAGGACGTAAAAGTCAGGCCAAGGTACGTATATTGATTCACTGTGTTTATTTCAGAATTTTTATACAAAAAATTATGCTGAGTTCTTGGTTTCCTACCCTTATGAAACAATAGAATTTTTGTTTTTTCAGTGTTTATTTGCTGCTGATTATCTACATATATAATTTCCAATTGTGTGTCCGGATGTCCGGATGTCCAGATGTCCGTCTGTCTTTCCAGACCCTCCAGAAGGCCCCAGCAGACTTAGGAAGTTGAAATTTGGCACACTTATAGTACGAAACACGGGACAGATCCTTACGTAGCCGGATTTTCGATTTTTTCCCCGGGGGTCAAAATAGGGGGGTTTTTAGAAAAAACTTCATAGAAGATAATAGGCCATGAATAGGTGTTTGGTTGCCTTGGTTACCAATAACAAACTCAGAATCATTCTGATATCAAATGTTAAATAAGTTTGCAAATAATTACAAATTTTTTAATTAAGCTAATAATCAGTTGAAAAAAGTGTAGAATAATTGTGTGCGCAGTGAGTTATTAGTTTACAGATTATTTTTCGTCTTATAGCAGTAAAAAATGTGAATTAAAGGAAACATTGAAAATGTTAATATTACAATTTAGTGCAAGCGTCATACTTCTGTATGCAAAATATGAAAACCGCTTTTTGCCGTCTAAAATATGTTCAGGAGTCACAGTGTTGTCAGATATAATTATGGTCCAATATGTTTTTAACATATTCAAAGTTTACAGCTTAGGTTTGAGAAAGTTGCTGTTGCTGAAACTATGAAACATGAAATTTGGAATCTACATATATTTCTTCTATAACCTAACAAACTGATATTCAAAATTTGTTTTTACAGATTGAGCGGTCATAAAAACAGCAATATTTTACTTTACAATTAATATTTAAAATTATTCTGATCAAAATTATTTTCTACTTTTTAGTGCAAAAGAAAACCATTGTTTTTAAAATTATTTTTTAGTCAAATAATTTAAGTTTTTTATTATTTTTATAACTAACGATTTAGGTGAAATTCACTGAAAAAGGGTTTTGGGGGACGAAAAATCGATCAAGATAAGTTTTATTCTTGGAAGCCCCCGTTTTCTTACAAATTTAATCATTTAAGGAATTAGAAATGAGCAATTGTATCAAAATACTGAAAGTGAATCCTTTTAATAAATTATACTAAATGAAACGTAAATTATTTTAATAAAAAAGAAGAAATATTAAGTAGGTAAATATAGTGTTAACTAATTTTTCAATAATTGGCATAAGGTATGTTATTTTTATATCATGGCGTATTAAACATTATCCTAACCTAGAATTTCGGCTCCAGAGAAGTGAAAATAAAAATGTGTTTTGCTTAGAACTCACTCAATTAATTTCAGATCGATTCAAGCATTTTTTAAACGAAAAGGAAGAAATGTCTACATACATTTTATATATTAGAGTGAGTTTAAATAGTTCTTTATAAAGATTTAGAAGCATTAAAAATGTATAAACTCGATTTTACGGAACATATCAAAAGAGAAAAACGGTACGTGAAAATTAATGCAAAACGACCCTTGCACATAAATAATGACAAAATAGCACTTTTGTATGGTAAAATTTCACTGAGTGGGAGCATACGATTTTTAGTGTATTTTTAGAGGCATTGACAGTTCATTGCTATAGAACAGTTATTAATTTTATAAACACAGTAATGTCAGTAACATATTTAGTTTCACTGAATAAATACTTGGGATTTTTGTTGAACTTTTAAACGCACTGACTGCCTAAACCTATTGTTATATAAGTAATATAAGAATTTTAAGGCGCGATATTTTTATAATAAATTCACCGCGGTTTCTAAGTATGAAAATCGGGTTTATATTTTTATTGACGATTTGAATTTAAACTTGACTCTTTATTACTGTCAAATCTTCGTAAACAATCACGCACAGTTAAATCACAGCCCTCACATGCCACAGTTTTGCGACCTGTATGCGAGTTATTGTTATCGATCGAGAAACTCTAATATCATTAAAATGTATCTGAAATATTTTAACGGTATTTTTTCATTGTTTAAACATTTTTATTTGTTGGTTCTTTGTTGCCAATTTTTTCAATTGTTATTTTAAATGAGAAAAAAATTAATTAAAAAATGTATAGATTTGTGTATACTATTTTTAAAATCACGGCAAATTAATACCATGTTTATTGAACTCTCCGAGCAAAGCTCGGTCTCCCAGGTACTAATTAATTAATTCATGTAAGTTTTTTGACATGTATAAGCAATTATAAAACCATTAAAAAAATAATTTTTCGCCCAGCGTGGGACTTCAATTCAGGGCGCTGCAGATTTGAATTTGACCCATACATTTAGACTTCCTAGGTCAACGGGAGATAACTTAAGGGGATCTTCTAAAATATATATAAAATATATGTAAAAGAAAAATGCCATTTTGAATATTTGAACTTCAATTGCGCCTGACGGAGACAGGCTTAACCCACTAGTTATCACAATAAGACTCTAGAGCTATCAGTTTTTTTTTGGTCGATTGCAGAATGCGATATAATAACCAGATTTACAGTAAATAGTTTTTGTAATTAGTGACACTTTGAGACTTAATTTTGTTTGTAACATTTTTATTTCAATTTGATCTTATAAGACAATTTAATTATGATGTATTGACCGGTATATTGATACTAATTTATTTATTTATAAGAAGTGTTGATTTTATAGCGGGAAAACGGGGTGACTAGGGTGCTTCGACTGGGCTGAAATTTGAGATATAACCCTATAATTTTTTATTAATGGTTCAAGATTTTTATGACTGTATAATCCTCGCGCATGCGAGTGAAAAACAAAAATCGAACGAAAAGGAATGAGCTATTAAACGCAATGGTTTTTTTTTTCGGTCGTTTTGGTTATGTTTAATAACTTGAAGTTTTGCTATTCATTTGACTATACATTTTTCGTTTACTCATTAACTCGTCCTTTTTCCTTCGACATTTTATCAACTCGCGCGTGAAAATCTTGAACCATCGATAAATTACAAGAAAAATGTTAATACCCTAAATTTGAGTCCGGGTGGAGTCCTCCACTTCCCCGGTCTTCTTATCATGCCCATTTTCTGAAAAAAATTTGATGGCTCCATCTTCACATTGATAGAATTGACTTTTCGCAATTTAAAACTGATATTTCGAGAATCGTTAATCCGATTTTGCAAAACTTTACACGTGTTTATACGCTTCGCCAAATTCTACAACTTTTTTTGTACAGTAAAAAACAAACGAATTACATAGAAAACCCGGTTTCCCATACGTTTGACGCATGGTTTGCCCCTTCCCCCCTGCCCCCTGAACTAAAAGTGTTGGAATATTGGAGGAAGTTGACTTTATCGATGGAAAAAAATACTTTGACAATTGTGCAGTCAGCCCTATTTACACCACTATTTTTAAGCTAAGCTCTATAGATTAATCGCGTTACATTGCCACTGAAATACGGCGGATTCTATTTACTAGAAGGCAGACAACCTACCGTGCATTCTTGTGCAAGTTGTTCGATTGGTTGGAATCATTTTTAAAATTAATAATTTTTTTATTTGTGTTGTCCTTTTCTGAATTAAACTCTATACGCTAAGAACCAATACGCAATTATACTCTTTCAAACTAAACAAATCACATCAAAATTGGACCACCCGTTACGACAAACAGACACAAATAGAGCGGGGTGTTAAGAACACTGGAAAAATATCACGTACCCATGTGGACAAAATGGACCACCGGGATTATTATACCAGACACATAAGAATTGGAGAACTTGGGCAACTGTATAATGGAATTTTCTGCAAACCGTTCTGTATCGTACATTTTGTTTGAAAGTGCCAGAGATTTTTTTATTATGCATAAAGCTTATAGTCGATATACATTTATTTTTCATTTTTAAAATTGTTAAATTTTATTGAAAAATAAAAGTTAAAATAATTTAACTATTAAATTTATATATCTTAGGCTCTGCAGAAATAAGCTACAAAACCCTAACTAATAAAAGACTACAAGTAGTTTTCCTGAACAAGAAGAAAAAATAACTCTTACCACTTGACCGTCAAGTCCTAAGGATAAAAACCCGGGTCGCAGTGCCAAAACCCTACCGACAATATAGTGTATTTGCTTGTATAGGGCCGTGTGGTTTTATATTTTTATTATGTGAAATTAAGTTTATTTTTGGGCAAAATAAAAAATTTAACCCCTTAATACACCCCTTAAAATAACATTTTTTTCTTAATTGTAATATTATTATCAATCTAACGTCTACACCGAATTAAATACACCCTTCAATAAATAAGTCACTATCTGCAAACCACTGTTTTCATAAAATTTGTAAATCCGGTCCTGTCGGGCCGATTTTATTAAAATTGTGGGGACACTTTTTAATCACTACCAAAGGGTTAAATTTCAATTTTGAAACGGTTCGGAGAATTTTTTCGGTATTTTGGGGCCCAAAAACAGTTTTCAACCCCTAAAAACTACCCTTAAAATAGTCCGATTAGGCCCATTTTAAATAGGCTTCTTGCGGTAATGGATTTCAACACGTGGCCCAAATTTCGTTGAAATCAATTAACTCTTTCGAAAGTTATCGCGCGTACACATATATATATATATATATATATATATATATATATATACGTATATAAATATATATATATATATATATACGTATATAAATATATATATATATATATATATATATATATATATATATATATATATATATATATATATATATACATATATATATAAACATTTTCAAAAATGGTGGCAAAGTGTTTAGGAGGTTATGAAACGTCGAGAAATTTTTGTCCGACCCCTAGGTCCCGCCATCCGACCGACGCCAATAGTGTATGTTGCCATATTATGGCAAATACACTAAAAATGTGCACCGAATAAGTCATTTAGTGACGAATCTCTGTGCTTGTCAAAAAAGAGTGAGTTTTAATAGGACGCGGTTGTCTGTTGGACAGAGCGCACGTGCCCTGTATACCTGTCGCTATAGTAGCGTCTGCTCAATGAGAATGAATGTTACTCCAGACATCTAATACACAGAAACCGGATGACATAATAGTCTAATTCGATGTATGAGGGAGCAAGGCTGTCCCACTGAATGATACTAATACTGGATCGCGTTTTCTCGATTCCGTTCTGTGCAAAAATCCAAAAAAATCGAAAAAAATGGTCAAAATTTTCCACTGTTCTTGGTGATTCCACAATATTTTGATCGTCTTGGGAAAAATACTTTTTGTAAAAGCGATGCAAGAATTATATTATGAAACCGAAGGATCCGTGTTAATTTTTAAAAACAATCTAATTCTCTGGGGTTAGATTGGATGGAATTTGAGAGGAAAATAAGTAAATGTTATGATGTTCCTTTAAAATCGGGGGGAAAATCGCACCAGCATCTCCGCGGAAAACTTTCAATGGGATTCGAAAAGCGCAATAACGTTTTTTTTTTTTTGATTTTGTGTTTTATGTTAATTATTAACTTGTTTAAAAAATTATCGCAGGCGGAAGATTTATGTAAAAACGGCTTGCAGAAGTTCCTGCGTTTAGAAAACGATTTACTAACGCTACTGTTAGCGTATGGAAAGCTGAAATATATTTTCTGTGAGGTTCTTTAAAAACCAACTGACTGAAGTATCCAATCTATTATAGGTTTTGAATCTAAATAAACCTGCTAAAATAAAGTGGCTGTATTAAAGAGGCCGAACTCTTTCTAATGTAGCCGCACTTATACTTGCTGAGCCCTCGGGATTTTTTTTTTGTAAATTTAAAATTCAACTAGTAGTGTACATATTTACAAAATAATCAACGAAGTGAAGCTACTTATATTCTCTTAACCGTTATATTTTCTGAAAAATATTTTCAACTGGTTTATAATTTCATAGTTAATGGATATTTAAGTACGGTCCGCATAACATTTTTTATATGGATGCATTGTCAGTGTTGCCAACTCGTGAAATGTTTCTTGTAAATGATTTTTTAAAACAAGTTAAGATTTTATTGGAATGTTTAATGTTAAAGCAAAGAAAATTATGAAATATTGATATATCGATCATTAGCATGATTAACAATATTACATAAAATGGTGACTACAAAGGAAAGATGAATTATTTTCAGTAATTAAGGTAAGTATATCATTTTCATCGTTCAAAAGTGATGTTACTAATATAGGTTATTAGTGTATTTGCCATATGGCAACATACACTATTGGCGTCGGTCGGATGGCGGGACCTAGGGGTCGGACCAAAATTTCTCGACGTTTCATAGCCTTCTAAACACATTGGCACAATTTTTGAAAATGTTTATATATATATGTATATACATATATATATATATATATATATATATATATATATATATATATATATATATATATATATATATATATATATATATATATATATATATATTGTATAATATATTGTTTTTCACCAAATATTATAGTTTAGTTTTTTTGACCCATTAGTTTCCCGACTATCTTAGACCCCTGTTGGACAAGGGGGATTCTAATAAAACAAGTCACTGTCCTGGCGCCCAAATACCGTAGTGGGCCTTGTTTTATATTTTCCATCCGATATTTGAAGCTAGTTGGGTCATTGTTGGTTGAGATGTAGATTTTGTTGGTTAGCTGCGGAAACAAAGATAAACATGTTCTAAGCTAGGAGGCGGTGGAAAGAAAACAAAAGGAGAGGAAAGGAAGCTGTCAAAAGCGAATAACGTATTTTTTTGGAGAAGTGAAAGAATTGTGGTATTTTTAGTAATTTTGTCGAGATAAACAAAATTAGTGTGTTCAATATCGTTCTTAAAAATAACATTTTGTAGTTATGCAAATGGAATTTTGATTAGTCCGTAATTAGTTGTTAGTTTGTGATGGCGATATAAACTAAGTGAATTCTTAAACATTCGCATTGTGACATTAAATAACATTTTGTAGTTACGCAAATGGAATTTTGATTAGTGCGTAATTAGTTGTTTTTTTGTGATGGCAATATAAACCAAGTAACATTCATATTGTCATATTAAGTAACATTCGCATTGTGATATTAAGTAACATTTTGTATTTATGACATATTATAAACCACGACCCCGCACCGATAAAGAGCAGCCATAGTCTAGTGTGACTTTAATTTACAATAGTGAAGAAAGTGTCACAAATTGGCGCTCCCAACGTGGGGCACATTTTTTGTTTGCCGTATTTTGTAAATTTTTGTCTTTTAAAATGGAAGTTGGAGGTTTAACTAGAGATGAATTAGTGTATGAGCTGGCGTTGCGACAAGTTACGAATTATCAATGTATGACTATTAAGTTAATGCGTGCCGCTTTTTCAGAGCTAATAAAGCAAAATATTGATATGGATTTTCCGAATATAATACTGAATGTTCAAAAAGAGATCACTGTGTGTAGTGCAAAAGTTTCAGAATTAGGTCAGCTAATTTTGAATTATTCATTTGGAGTTGAAGGTTTAAATTATGAAGATCTGGATCAACGTCTCTTTCATCTTTTAAATAGGACACAGCGTTTGCTTAGTCGTGCTAAGGATAACGCTAAAGATCAAGTGGAGAATCTAGTCAAACAAATTATTAAATTGGACGAAGATCTTAATCAGCCTTATTTGAGTTTTTCGCGTAGGTTCATTCCGTCATCGACGCTTCATAATCGCTCTGGTGAATTACATAATCAATCTCAAAGTATTGTGGACAGACAAGCAATAGTCGGCTGCCCAGTCTATAAATGGGGAATAACATTCGATGGATCACAGTCACTATATGATTTTCTAGAACGAATTGAAGAACTAAGAATTTCACGTGGTGCTACTAAGCAACAAATTTACGAGTCAGCGACTGACCTCTTCAGTGATTCCGCCTTGCTATGGTATCGTTCTATGAAAGCTACTCTTTTTCATGACTGGGATAGTTTGGTAAGCGCTTTAAAAGAATATTTTTTACCACCTGATGCCGATCATGTTCTCATGCAACATATTTTCTCTCGTTCACAAACTAGTCAGGAGCGATCCTTAGCATATGTTGTCACGATGCTGAATATGTTTAGTCGTCTTTCTAAGCCCCCACCTGAAGACGAAAAGTTGCGTATAATTTTGCGAAACATTCTACCTAGCTTTAGGCCACATTTAGCTTTATTAGAATTTCATTCTGTTGCTGAGTTACTAACGGTGTTGCGGAAACTAGAACCTACATTATTGGGCAATTCTAAACAACCGTCTACTGTTTCTTCTTATTCTAATAAAGGTGTATCGAGTCTGAATACTGTTCAGTACATCTATTACTGAAAATGCCAATAACTCTTCCTTAATACCGATAAAATGCTGGAATTGTTTACAACCTGGGCATAGATATGCACAGTGTAGTGTTGCTAAGCAGCGTTTTTGTTATCGTTGTGGCGACCGAAATCATTTTGCTAACTCCTGTTCTCGTCTGACGTCGGAAAACTCTCAAGACGAAAACTAAACAGGAACCGCCGTTTTCGTTATTATAAGGTTCCGTTATTATCTCGTTTCGATTATACCGATTGGAAGCAGTGGCTTCAAACGGTGCGAAATTTTTGTCGGAAACCACTACCGGAATACAAAATGTCGTCGAAAATTTGTCCAGCCTTTACGTCTCCAGCAAATGATAATCGCCCTTATGTTACTTTAAATATTTTTGATAAAAATCTTGTATGCCTTTTAGATATTGGCGCTAACCGTTCTGTGCTCGGTAAATTTGGTTACGCTCTTTTAGAGATGTTTTCTTTAAAGTTAGCTTATTCCGATGCTGTACTCACTACCGCGGATGGTGCAAGCCAAACTGTTGCTGGATCTGTTCTCTTACCCATAACTCTTGATGGTGTTGTTAAACTTTTAGACGTTTTAGTTGTTCCATCGTTACAGCACTCTCTAATTTTGGGCATGGATTTTGTAAAAGAATTTAACATTTCAATCGACTTTAAATCTGAATCTTACTCAATACATCTGCCAGTTTCTAAACAGCGTGCCTGTCAGATTAAATCTATAAACACTATCTGCAATCATTCTGACCTATCCACTTATCAGCAGCAAAAATTGTCGGTTCTCATTTCAAGTTTTCGTTCCTTATCCTGGAATGAGGGTCAGACATCGGCCGTACTTCTCTTATCCAACATGATGTGAACACTGGAGATGCTAAACCATTGAAACAACGCCAATATCCTCTATCACCGTATATGATGTCACATTTAAACAAGGAACTTGACCAGATGCTGTCCATGAACATCCAGCCATCTTTCATGAAGTAAGGCGTCATTTATTCAAAGCCTATGAACGTCAAGCTGTTGCCTATAACAAAGGTAAACGACCCGCAATCGATATACGTGTGGGAGATCGTATATGGAAAAGACATTACATTTTGTCGAGTGGTGCACATGGATTTTCTTCTAAACTAGCCCCTCGATTTATTCCGTGTGTAGTTACTAAAGTCGTGTCTCCTCTCATATACGAATTAGCTCATGAAGATGGACATGCATTGGGTTGCTGGCATGTTAAGGATCTAAAACCTTACCACAATGAATCAGATATCGAAGATTCCGTTGATTAGATATTATTAACAATTAAAATTCTGTGTTTTTTGTTTGTCAAAATATCGGCTAGTAGATTGGTATCGTTCCGTTTACCGTGAAAACATTGTTTTTGCGCCTATCGCTGTAGATGTAAACATATCTTCAGACTATTTCGAATATAGTCATGTTGCTGTTTTATATTCTGCGTTTGTATAGTTAAGCTGTCGCTGGTTTTCGTTCGTGGTTCAACCACTGTACCATTTCATATTTTTATATACGTTTGTCGCGATTGACCTTTCGTGTTTATAACCCACTCAATACTTTTAGCTGAGAATGTATCTACCTGCAATTTTCTTTTCATCTGCGCATCAAGTTTTTTTAAGAAAAGGTCTTCGCCCTTTTCTTCATTGGGAAGGAGGGGTGTATAATATATTGTTTTTCACCAAATATTATAGTTTAGTTTTTTTGACCCACTAGTTTCCCGACTATCTTAGACCCCTGTTGGACAAGGGGGATTCTAATAAAACAAGTCACTGTCCTGGCGCCCAAATACCGTAGTGGGCCTTGTTTTATATTTTCCATCCGATATTTCAAGCTAGTTGGGTCATTGTTGGTTGAGATGTAGATTTTGTTGGTTAGCTGCGGAAACAAAGATAAACATGTTCTAAGTTAGGAGGCGGTGGAAAGAAAACAAAAGGAGAGGAAAGGAAGCTGTCAAAAGCGAATAACATATTTTTTGGGAGAAGTGAAAGAATTGTGGTATTTTTAGTAATTTTGTCGAGATAAACAAAATTAGTGTGTTCAATATCGTTCTTAAAAATAACATTTTGTAGTTGTGTAATTGTAATTTGGATTAGTGCGTAATTATTTGTTATTTTGTGATGGCGATATAAACTAAGTGAATTCTTAAACATTCGCATTGTGACCTTAAATAACATTTTGTAGTTACGCAAATGGAATTTTGATTAGTGCGTAATTAGTTGTTTTTTTGTGATGGCAATATAAACCAAGTAACATTCATATTGTGATATTAAGTAACATTCGCATTGTGATATTAAGTAACATTTTGTATTTGTGACATATTATAAACCACGACCCCGCACCGATAAAGAGCAGCCGTAGTCTAGAGTGACTTTAATTTACAATAGTGAAGAAAGTGTCACAATATATATATATAATATATATATATATATATATATATATATATATAGGTATATATGTGTGCGGGTAATAACTTTCAAAGGAGCTAATTAATTTTAACGAAATTTGGCATACTTGTTGGAATCCACCACCGCAAGAACCCTATTTAAAATGGATCCAATCGGATAATTTTAAAGGTAGTTTTTAGGGGCTGGAAAAGTTTTTGGGCCCAAAAATACCTAAAAAATTATCAGAACCGTTTCAAAATTGAAATTTAACCCTTTAATAGTAATTAAAAAGTGCTTCTAAAATTTTAATAAAATCGGCCTGACAGGACCGGATTTACAAATTTTTTGAAAACACTA
Source organism: Venustoraphidia nigricollis (assembly GCA_034508555.1). Taxonomy (NCBI): domain Eukaryota; kingdom Metazoa; phylum Arthropoda; class Insecta; order Raphidioptera; family Raphidiidae; genus Venustoraphidia; species Venustoraphidia nigricollis. Next base: position 372,750 of record JAVRKA010000073.1, read on the forward strand.
GTTTGCAGATAGTGAGTTATGTACTGAATGGTGTTTTTAATTTTGGTGTAGACGTTCGATCGACAATAATAATGCAATTAAGAAAAAAATGTAATTTTAAGGTGTGTATTAAGGAGTTAATTTCTTTATTTTGCCCAAATATTACCTTAAGTTCACATAATAAAGCCACAAGGCCTGCATTAGCAAATACACTATATTGTCGGCAGGGTTTTGGCACTGCGACCTGGGTTTTTATTTAATTATTGCTATAGGTATTCTACTATTGATATGATATTAGATTGCACTTACATAAAAAGAAATGCTAAAGACGGAATTCAGTCTGGATTAATACCACATGAACCAATAATAATTAATTTGGACTTAAAGGCCCACATTAAAAATAAAGTAAAAAAAAACTGGGAGAACGAATGGTCACATTTAACAAATAATAAATTAAGGGACATAAAAGAAAATACATCGCTTCAAGAATATAACACCCAACTAAACAGAAAACAGCAAATTCAATTAACTAGATTAAGAACTGGCCACACTAAGTTAACACATTCTTACCTGTTGAAAAAAGAAGAGCCACCTAGGTGCGATCAATGCAATCAACCCATAACGATAAAACACATCTTAATTGAATGTCCTCTATATAAGCATCAACGGAAAACTGCAGCTTTAAACCCCGACCTAAAAGAAATTTTAAATAATAATGAAAATGTAAACAAATTATTTCATTTCCTAAAAATAACAGATTTAGAAACAAAAATATAAATACTTACCTCAAATAGTGCAGCTATAATAGCAATAATAATAATATCAAATTATACATACCTATCATTATACTTACCACGATTTGTATTTTTTTTTCTTCTTTTCTGTGTGCTAATGGCCTTGTAGTCGAAGCACACATTTTGGTATTGTCTTATTTAAAAAAAAAAAAAAAAAGAAATGCTTGCTCCAAATAGAAAACGATCGTTTTTCGATCATATAGAACAAATAATTGATCTACAAAGCTAAATTTTGATCAAAATGCGTAGAAAAATGTTGTCGCTAAATGAAAATTGTACAAAATAGATGTACCAACAGTTTAAAGAAATATAGTTTTAATCGGTCAATTATTTTTCGAGCAAAATCGATTTTTAATTCTACAATGTTTTTCTTATGGAGGAATATGCGTAGTCACAATCTAAGATCATTGTCAAATCAAATTTTCTGACAATGCTTTCTGTAATCCAGCATAAGATTAACGGTTTCTCATCTAATTAACCGTTCGTTTTTTCGAGTAGATAAATATATAATTTATCTAGCCAATGATATGTACATGCAAATATAATTACAGAGTTTGAGACGTCCGGTAACGGTGACGTAATGTATTGTTTAATTAAACCATTAAAGTTTTTTATTTAATTTTACGATTGTTGAAAACTCACGTTTTGATTTTAAATTCTAGTTGACTTGTAAATTGAGAGTGGAATGAGTATATGTTTACTTTCTATTATAATAAAAAAATATCCTGCAATTCATGTAAACAATTCTAAGTTCGCAGCTCATTTTGAAATCTTCTCGTTAAAAAAATGGCAACCCTGTATTGTTGAACCGGTCTACGATATAAACAGTAACGCATATTTTCTCGGGCAATGCCGTAAATGGGGATACAATTAAAACCGGCATTAAATAACGGAAAGGTGGGTGCAACAGAGACTGACGCAGTGCATGTTTAAGGGAATAGAGTGAGAAATAGAAAAGTAGAAGCTTTGAGATGGCAGTAGGCAACAAGGAAGGAGGTAAATGTTCTGCATTCGGTGTATAAGGACGAAGTTCATGAGCTCGTAAGTCTTGTAACAACCGTACAGCAGCCTGCTGGTCATTTCGACGAAACAACGCAACAGTATTCTAGCTCGGAGCTATGTGTACAAGAGACTCCTTCCAAAGAAGAATGACCTCGCACCAACATGGTAATAGTTTATAACTAATGCTATGCCTGCAGCGGTGTTGTCGGATGAGGAATATTTTCTTTTTTTACTGTCAAAAACACAAACACAGATTTTTATAAAATTTTTGAGAGTTAAAAAATTAAATATAAATATTTGTTTCATTCACAGCATCGAAATCACTTACTTAACACGCGGTGAGTCCATCGTGTGTGTAGCATACTAGGGCAGACAAACAGGGAGTCACAATAATTAATATTTTTATAATTATTGTTTACAAGGCAAGTTATTGGCTGCAGTTCAATTTTCGAAAACCGAGTTTTAATCAGATCTCGATGTTTTGGGGTTCTAGGAAGCTATTGTGACGCACTGGACGTACAGATTAATAATCGTTGATGGAAGGTTGTGGAAAGGGGACGTCGATCAACGTTCATACACCGAAGATATAATGACGAACAAGTCACGTTGAAAAATATAATTTTAATGCTGATATGTTACAAATACAATGTGGTCCTTGTGCCGGCTTTATGATGATAATGTGTACTTTCTTGTATTGATAGGTGCTCACTTGTATTGCAAGACCCTTATAATTGTGGTAAATATGGGATAGCTCTCGCCACAATTAGGGTTGCTAGAACTGAACAGCTTGATTAATCAAATACTATTATAAATTTTTAAATTTTTAAAACATAATTCAAGCAAGAATTTTGATAAAACGAATAAAGTCGACACAAGGACATGTTACATAAATAGAAATAATAAGGTTTTATAATGATTATAACTTCGATCAGAGGCGGCGAATAAATTAATTTTATTAAATTTAGTAAAGTAACAACAGTGTTGTTACAGCCACCCCTGCTCGGTGAAAAAAAAAAACAAACAAACTGAGACAGACAATAATTACTTCGATTTAGCATAAATTGAGAAATCGAGATTAGCAAATAAAAAAAATATGTTAAATAAAGATTAATTGTCAAAATCAGTAGGTAGATGACGTCGTCAACGTCTGGTGTAGAATTTCCGCAGGTGCTGAACATGAGTGCGATAAGTCCTGTTGGTGAGATCGTCTTGTAGTTCGACTGATACTGGCGTCGTAAATCTAAGTATTCTCCTGGGTGTCGACCACTTGGGAAGGAATTTCTTACTGCGATCTCCTGGAGTTGGAGGAACGAATACACGTTGTAGAACCAGCTCACCAGGTTGAAATTGGTGTACTGCAGGCCGACGACGATCATAATACTTCTTTCGTCGAAGCATACTGGCGTCAAGAACACGGGCGACTTCTTGTTCATCTGGAACGCGGTCTGGAGATACTAGCTTGACTACATCCCAGAGGTTATCTAGCGGTCGATTTAACTGGCGACCTAAAAACAATGATGCTGGCGATGTTCCGGTGGCCTCGTGCACGGTGTTGTTGAACGAATAGCACAACCACTTCAGCTGTTCATCCCAGTGCTTGTGACGATCTGAACACTGCTTCAAGAGAATTGTCATGCCGGCGACGATGTTCCTGCTCACACGTTCGGATGCGTTGGCGGCCGGGTGGTAGGGTGTAGTCGTAATTCTCTTTATACCGAAGCGTAGGCAGTGCTCTCTGAAGGATTGGCTAGTAAAACATTTGGCATTGTCACTTACCAACATCTGAGGAGGCCCATAACGGCACCATAAATCTTCGAGTCGTCTCAGTGTAGCGTCGGTCGTCGATCGAACAGTAGGCATTATCTCAACCCATTTAGAAAAGGCATCAACTAGTACAAGTGCATAGCAGTTTCTTCTGGAAGTGATGTTCATTGGGCCGATGTAGTCTATATAAACCTTCTGCCATACAGCCGTCGGAAGTTCTGAATGCATAGGTGCACCTGCATGTTCGTTAGCAGCCTTGCAGCGTTGGCACAGCTCACATGATCTGACATAATATGTTCGAACGTCTTGGTACAGGCCGCTCCACCAGAATCTCCGGGTAATATCCCTGTAAGATTTAGTCATGCCAGGATGCGAACTCATGTTAGTGTCGTGGTAGTAATAGATGATCATGTTGCGTATTGACACAGGAACATAAATTCTCCACAATTTATTTTTACCAACGCGTTTCATCAATACACCGGATCTTATCTTGAAATCTTTTACATCCTCTCCTGCTTGGAGTCGCTGGCGGATGCCTTCACAGAACGGATCGGTTATTTGATGATTTTTAATGCTGATAAAGGATTGTGGTATATTCGTCAATACATTTAAGGCGTCAATTGGAGTCGTGTCTTGCTTCAGGTCGTCGTCATGTTGGTCGTATAGGCGAGATAAAGCATCGGCGACGGTGTTCACAGTCCCGCCAATATGGATGATATCAAACTCGAATTTGGAAACTTCGAGGACCCAGCGACCGACTCGACCGAGTTGCCGTTTATGACTAGCAAGCCAGGAGAGCGCGCCGTTGTCGACTTGAAGTGTAAATTTTCGCCCAAGTAGATAATCTTCGAACTTCCTCAAGCCAAAAATCATACCAAGAGCTTCCTTTTCGTATGTAGTATACCGCTGCTCCGCCGGAAGTAATTTGCAGCTAGCGTATTGAATCGGGTGAAGACCATCAGGAGAATCTTGCAGCAATACCGCTCCAACAGCCATATCACATGCGTCGGTTCGCAATATGAACTGTTGGTTGAAGTCGGGATACTTTAAAACCGGAGCTGTGGTAAGTTTCTCTTTTAAAACATTAAATGCTGATAATTGTTCATCTTGTATATCAAATTTAACACCTTTTTGTTTCAGACGATTCAATGGAGCTGCGATCCGGGCATATTCAGGAATGAACTTAGCGAAGAATGACGTCATCCCGAGGAAGGAACGAAGCTGCTTTATATTCTTAGGCGGTTCGAGTCTCTGGATAACCTGAACCTTTTCAGGATCTACATGGATACCATCGCCGCTGATAATATTTCCCAGGAAACGAAGACGAGCCATGCAGAAGACGGATTTGGTTGGATTAGCGGTAAGACCCTCTTGACGTAATCGATCAAGAACAATCCTGAGATGTTCAAGATGGTCATTGATGTTAGCGCTGTACACTAGAAGATCATCAAAATATGGCAGTACAAACTTGAAGCGTAAATCTCCAAAAATGTCGGTGATGATGCGATTCAGTGCACTCGGAGACACAGCTAATCCAAACGGTACATGCGTAAAACGGTATTGGCCTTGTGGAGTCACAAAGGCAGTTATATTTTTCGATTTCTCTGTCAGTGGTATTTGATAAAAGGCGCTAGTGAGATCGATAGATGAAAACACCGAAGAGCCATGCAGTGTCATAAAAACATCTTCTAATTTAGGCGAAGGGAAGGCGTCAAAAACAATGTTCTTGTTCAATTGTCTGTAGTCAACGCATAGTCTTGGGGAACCGTCTCTTTTGGTAATCAAAAATGCAGGAGATGCATATGGACTGATGCATTTTTCAACGATGCCTTTGTCGATTAATTTGTTGACATGCTCTTGCATCACTAAAGCCTTTGGTGGTGTTAAGGTGTACGGCGATTTTCGAACCGGCTTCTTATCTTTCAGACAAATATTTAAGGTGTATCGGTCAGTGTGGCCAATATCATCGGTCAAAACGTCTTTATAATCAGTTATCAGTCGTTTAATACCATTTTCTTGTGCATCGGTAAGATTGTATGGTTGTTCGAGAAGAAGAGAGATAGCTTTATCATCAATCGACATGTATCCCAAAGGAATTTTTGTTTCATTGATGGCAAATTCTAATGAATTCGCATTGAAATTGAGAATAGCTCGCATGTGTCGGAGGCTATGATTCCCAAGGATCATCGGAAATGATAAATCTGGAACAATCAGGAAGGTAAGTCTCCACGTGAAGGATTCGATCTTGATTATACAACTCGCTGACTTCCGAATTGGTACAAAACGCCCATCAGCTATCTTGACTTGAGATTTAAATTTGGTGATTTTTATTTTCTTGCAGGTTTTTAATTGATCGACGACTTTTGGATGGAGGAAATTGGCAGAAGCACCAGTATCAACGATGCATTGAAATGATTTATTGTCAATGGAGAGTTTAATGAAAGGTAAGTATGGTTTATTAGAATTATTTTTCTTCAGAAGGAATGGTGTGTGAGTGAAACAAAGTATGCGATTCCTTCTGGAGTGATCTAGTTTTTTGGAAAATGTCTTTTCACAGGTGCAGATGCGTATTTAGAAGATTCTTCACGAGTTTTCGCCGTTTCGAGACGACGGTGGTAATCTTCTAAGCGTCGAGCGACAGCATGAAGTTCATCTATCGTTGGCGGCATTGGCATATCTTTCAAACTAGTCAGGGTACTGAAGTTTAAATTCGTCCAGATTTGAAGAATTAGTTCCTCCTTAGAGCAGTTCATGTTGAGAGCTTTAGATTTGGACAGAATATCGTTGATAAAGCTTCTAAACGATTCGTCGGGTCGTTGTGTTCTGTGAACCAGATCATTCACTAGTTGATTGTGCGACACTGGCGAAATAAATTCTCGTAACAGTGCCGGTTTGAGTGAACTCCAGTCGTCAAGACGTTGAACAGCATGCGCCCACCATATTCTCAAGGTATCGTGAACTTTATTTAATAAGGATTTCAGAAGTCTTTGTTCAGAAGCCAACTGTAAATCAATACCAGATTGAACTTCCTGTATGAAATCGATTAATTTTCTTGAATTATCGCCTGAACAATGTGATATCGAAGATGTGATTTCTTTGGCGTCGATTTTAAAATCACAATCGTTTTGCGCTAACATAAGACGGTTGGTATTTCTGTTTAACGTATCAACTTGATCCATAAGCGTCGATGTCATGCGTATTTGCGTTGCAGCCGTTTTAACTAATGGAGATGGTTCGTCTGGAACATAGGTCGGCTCCGCTCGGACTGAAGATACGGATGTACCATAAACGGACGTTGTATGTGTAATGGCCACCGTTGTTTGAGGTGACAGAAACGATAATGCGGTAGCTCCAATATCTGCAGGATTAACGTCCTGCTGAGCCGGTAGTTGTGTTCTTTGACTTGTTGTAATTGAACTTGAAGACGCAAGATTAAATTGTTGATCGGTGGTTGTAGTTGTCAAGATCGTTAAAGCTGTTGAAACATTGTCTTGCCCAACTCGATCACTTGCACCCAAATATGGTGGAGAATTTGGTTGCGTTTCTTCCTTCTTCTTATTCTGGCTTCTCGTTTGCGTCATCTTCATATTCGGTGTTGAAATTGAACGAAAACTACGCTCTGCTTACCAATTCTGTGACGCACTGGACGTACAGATTAATAATCGTTGATGGAAGGTTGTGGAAAGGGGACGTCGATCAACGTTCATACACCGAAGATATAATGACGAACAAGTCACGTTGAAAAATATAATTTTAATGCTGATATGTTACAAATACAATGTGGTCCTTGTGCCGGCTTTATGATGATAATGTGTACTTTCTTGTATTGATAGGTGCTCACTTGTATTGCAAGACCCTTATAATTGTGGTAAATATGGGATAGCTCTCGCCACAATTAGGGTTGCTAGAACTGAACAGCTTGATTAATCAAATACTATTATAAATTTTTAAATTTTTAAAACATAATTCAAGCAAGAATTTTGATAAAACGAATAAAGTCGACACAAGGACATGTTACATAAATAGAAATAATAAGGTTTTATAATGATTATAACTTCGATCAGAGGCGGCGAATAAATTAATTTTATTAAATTTAGTAAAGTAACAACAGTGTTGTTACACTATTTTGACTATTATGCGTGTGTGAGTAAAAAATTGGTCGTACGATATCTTTAGAGCGAGTCAACTGACTAAGATTGGGTTTGCGACATTTAGAGACTTATTTAGATCTGATAATATATTGGAGTCAATTGGTCAAATAGTTTCACAGTTATTCAAAGAATAAAAATAAAAAATAACATTTTTTCATTTTTTTCGTGTATAACTTCTAATTTAGGTACATGTTTATACGGTAATCAGAAAAGTTCATTAAAGCTTAAATTAGCTTAAATATAATAATACATAACTTTAAAATTATTCTAAATACGAAGATAAAAAATCAATATTTTTTTTCATACGAATCAGAAATTCTGAAATTATTTTTTTATACCCTTCTTTAATATACTAGGAATATAAACACCAAAGTATCAATTTATCGTGACATATTTTACACACCGCGGGGAATTTTAAGATTTGTTCACAGATCAACCGTTTTCTACATTTTTTGGATTGTCATCGCCTAAATAAATAAAATTGATATCAAAATGTTGAACGCAATGGGTACTTTCATATCACCATGGGGCGTCATAGTATATCCTGCTGCAACCACTTGACAACCCTAATTTTTCAATTTCCGATAAAATAAAATAATAATAATTCCGGCTCTATTTTTGTCTGTCCCGAATCTAACTCCCACTGACAAATTTGTCTATGTATTCGACACACAGAAGTTTCGACGATCGACTTTGGAACTATTAGAAACAAAATCGATTTTTAAAAAAATGATGAAAGGTTAATGTTAAGAATATATTCGCGGAATTTTAAGTCGCAGTTAAAAAAACTGTTTATGAAACAGTACACGCTCTGAAGAAATGTGCGAAAAGGTTTCTGTCTGTATATCATTTGAAAGAAAATTCTTTAACAAAAATAATCGCCTGATTCAGATTTCAACTTCCACGAAATGCTGCTTTATCTATGTATCTTTGATTAAGGTCAAAGTAATAAACGTAATGGATTTGGTATAGTAGTTAAAGAAGACTTAAACGTCTAGCGAGATTTACAGATATGGCTAGTTTAGGTTTTACTGTCGAAGGCATTTCTAACGTAAGAACGCTGTTTACTATGCTTAAATACAGTTTCAACATTGCTACCAAATGCCGTAATGTTGAATAGCTATAGTACATTCCTTTTGGTTAACAATTCGAACAGAAAGCTGGTCAAGAAATCACTTAATCTGACCGTTTTTTATAGTTTATCGTCTCGATTATGTTTACTGGGAAAAAAATACTAAATATTGTTTTTTTTTTTATTTTTTGTATAGTTTTTTCATCTAAGTTACAACAAATTTAATTGCCCGAAGTACTTAGTTATCAGCCACGCCAACAAACCCCGTATTGTTTTTAGTGTAATTTTTATGCTGTAAAATTGATGCAAAACTTTAATTTTTTTCACAGATTCTGAGGAAGCTTAATATAGTTAGAACATTGATCAGAATAAATAGAGTTGACATCACATTGTTATTTCGCTATATATAAAATGGTGAACTTTTTCGTATTCACAATTACAAACAAAGTGGCTGATATTTGATGTTCAATCGGAAACCATCCTAGGTGGGGCTTACAAAGAAGGGTTAAAATGACTGCTCTCGTAATGCACTTTTCTACTACTTTAACCTTACTACTGACTGTCAAAACAACAATAAGAAAACATATTCAAGACAATGCCCTGGTAGTCATGGGCTGACGGGGTACCATCAGTCTTCAAGTGGTTGCCCGATCTCTTTGATTAGTCTCAAACGATAGGCCTCTGTTGACGCACTGCATAGGATTTGCTGGTTTTCGGTTTGAGCTTTTTGGTTCGAGTTTTATTGCGATTTTTGGGTCGAGGCATTTTTAAGGTTCAAATGTTGTTATTATTTTTTGTGAGTGCTTCTGGTGCTTGGTACTGGTGTCATTGGAGATATTTAGTTCTGAAGATCACAACGCAGTTTGTATTTTTACGATTGAACTTGTAGTTCCTGAGATATTTAAGTTTTAGTGAAGCAATTTAGAAACTTTTGACGCAAAAACACCTTCATGCAGACAAAGCCTAGAGGCGACTGAAGTCAGTTGTCAAAATTCACAGTACTACTGGTGGAAGGGGCCGAGTGACTCGGTCATCTGACACCTGGTTTGCTGCGATTGGTTGAGCGGTTCGTGAGACAGTGGTATACCGAAAATATATTCGAAACATAACGGTCGATTTTCATGAAACGTGCGAATAAGACATCACATGCCTATGAATTCTATGTCAAAAATGTTATGTTGTTCAGCTTCTGGTTGCTACGAAAGCTATAGAGAAAAATTAATCTTCTTGTAATTTTCTGCGAAACGTCGTTGTTTAGGCATAAAAATTTAATGGAGCTTCGAGAAATCGATTTTTGAGCTGCATTTTAGAGATTGAGGGAGGCATCGGAAAAAAAATATTTCAGACAAATATGTGATAAAAAATAGGTGTTCATATTAAAAATGTCAAAATCACTATCATTCCTGCGCAGGGATTGGGGATGGGGAGTGGAATTTGCCTCCAAACGATGTCCATCTCCAAAGTGAGCAACTTTTATCTGAAACTTTTCTCCCGAAATTGTTGTTACCTTTTTTTCTTTTCCCTCCGTAATTTAATTAAAACCAATACAATTAAAATAAATATATTTAAAATTAACAATTGAAGTCTATAAATTTCGAATAAAAGATTAAATAACGAATCTAATATTGTCAGACAAGAGTGACCTCTATTATAATTGTACAAAACTATATGTATAGTTTGACAGTCCGGTGTTGGCTAGTCAGTCGTTGCTCGTTTTCGGCGCGTGTCGGAGGTGAAGTGATTTTATACTCATTTTGAGTTTTAATACTCCATATTTCTTTTGGGGGTAAGCTCTTCAGTTTATTTAAAATCCTTTTTTTTTTTTATATTGAAGTTGAGGGATCATTACTGATGCTTTTTAAACCTACTGAACTTGTGCCTAAAAGTTGAGGTTATAAATTTATACGTTTTTTGGTAGGAAAAAATTCTTTGCGCACATTGTCACCTCCTTCACGCCGGAAACGAGCATCGCGGTAATTTTTAATATTTAGGTTAAGTGTACGTGCACGTGCCACATTTTTTTTATTGTTTTAAAATTGAAAAATAATCAAAATACAATCAGTTTTTTGCTAACTTATTTGGCCACATACTAGTGGCGTAGAAATGTATATTTCTTTTTCTTTCTTCTAAAAGAAGAATGATTGTGTATTATATTTTATATACCTACTCTGTGTACGTTTATATGAAATTATATTTGGTTTGATATGATTCGAAATTCGTCTGTTTATTTATTCTAAATCTTTAATTTTAATTAAAGATAAAAAAATAAAAATAAATGTATGTCTGCATGTCCCTGACCTCATGCCGCTATGGGCCCCGGCACGCTGTTTTTTTTAATATTTATTCTGATGGGAACATGTAACATTGTTGCCCTGTCTCAAAAATTTCCCATAGAGATTAAAATGGATCACCTGTGTATAGACGGCGCAACTAGAAAAATACAACTACTCTGTAAGAGATATCAAACCATTTATTTTTTAAACTTCCTAAATCAGTCGCAACTGATCACTGGAAAAAATTCTATCTCACAAAAGAATAGACGCTGTGATATGAAGGTCTCCGATACGTGCGCTGAAATGACGTTAAATGAATGAATATTTAATTGGAACAATGATGTATAGTATATGTTTCGAAGTAACATATGTCTATGAAAACTTGTAGAAGTTTCAGTAGCTGACATCAAATGTTACAACCAGATGTTGTACTAATGTACAGACTTCCGTTCATTGCAAATGTCATTTATACAATACATGTTATTTAACGTACAGTGGCGGCTAAAAAACAATGAATAGGAATCAAGAGAATTCAATTTTTAGTAACTGAGTTCTGTGAACGGTCGACTTTATTTAACCTTTCATGTTTTTGAGTTAATATTTTTCTACGTAATTTTGTAAAACTACTCACCATTTAAATACAAAATATTTTTTTAACGTCGACTTTGGACGTTTAAAAAATATGTTTTTTCTTTTTTTCTGATATATAAAGAATATAATTCCACACTTAAACTATGTATGCTTGTTTATATTTTTAAATTTTCCGCATTTATGAAAATCTACACCAATTCCTAATACACACGATCTAGTTTGAAAGCAAACTTATTAAGATTATTGTGTCGTTTCGCCCAAAATTAAAGCACGCATTTAGTCGTAATCGTGAGAAAAAACACACAGTTATATGCAGGGTTCCCGCCGTCGAAAGAAAAAAGTTTTATTTGTTGCCTTTATTTTAATTAAATGTTATTGTTTTATTTATAAAAAAAAAGATTAAGCCGCCAATTTTGTTTGGATGAATAGTATTTTAAAATATATTTCTTTTTATATAATATTATTTAATTCATAATTTTAGCAACGGTCGTTTGAAAGTCGCAAGCCTTTAGTTAAAAATGTACTTTTGAATTTTGCAAATGAGATATTCAATATAGTTTTAGTCGTGAAACGGTAAATATCCTGTCCTGGTCTTTTCCCGTTTCTATTTCTTTTAAATTCTTTTATCATCCGTTGGCGCTACATTATTTTACGGCGGCTAATCTTTTTGCTTGTATTGCTTCTTTAAATATTCATTAATAATTTCATATATTTCATTGTGTTAATCTATTCATAATACCTATTCGTTGTAATATATAAATTGATATATTTTCATATTCCTTTTTAAATTAGAGTATAAAAATAATAATTAAGTTATTGACTGTCTGAATTTGGAAATATTATAAATAAATTCTCGCTTATATAAGGTGATTCATTCGTTCGTTTCGTTTTGAATTTCTCTTGGGAGTAATTTTAGCTAATCGCAGTCAGCACCAGAAATTTCACTAGCCCTCGACGTGTGTATGGGCCCACTTACATTTACTCTGCTAAAATACATTCTCATGCGTCGACTATTTTCTTTGGAACTGTACTCTGGGATTTTTTATTTGAACACCAGTGACTTATCTTTTGAAGTGCTTTACGGCGGTGGCAAAAGCTTTATTTGTAATTTCGCGTTATTATTAAAATCCACAACGCCACACATACGCCAAACGGAATCTACTCGTTTCACTTGCTCAATCAATGACATTTGACTAACGTCCGTGTTCGAAAGTAACTATTTTAACGTTTCATAAAAAATCATTAATAACTACATTTGCTTTTGCTAATGTTTTTAAGATCATGGAACAAATGACTTCAGTGTAGAGAGATTCAAGGTTTTAATAGAAACGTTGAAGGCGCTAAATGTTGTCATAAAATAACACCATCGAACCTTTTTTCGTCGATTCGTTTAGGTAATAAGGACAGACACAAAATGAAATGAGTGTCTGACAAATTCCTGAGGAAATGTTTTGAAAAATAGCATAGTAGAGGATAATGCCGCAATCGAAGAATGCCCAGGACAGGTGGTAGACTTGATTTAATTGCTTTGAAATTTTTTTATTCAACGAACCTAAATCAAATTTTAAATTTGAGAAAATTGCGATATTTTTGAAAGCGGTTCAATAATATTTGGACATATCATTAATCAAAATCTTACTTCTAGCTATAAGAAGACACAAACATAGTTAAAAACTAGATCCATGGAAACCAGCCGCTTAACCACTTTTTTAGTCGGATAAAAAGAAGTTTTTGAAAGTTATCTTCGAACAAACTATCGTGTGACTGTTAAAACTTGCAATACATGCAAGATCGAATTTTTTTCGTAAGTAACGGCTAGTCTTTGTCAATTATTTGCTAACAAAAAAATCTGAGTCGTCACTTATTATTATTATTATACGAAATAATTTGTACATTCATAGTAAAACGTGTATATGCTAATAAAATGGAATAGGAAGCTATATTGGTACAGTGGAATATCTATCCACGTCTTTTTTGATGAACAATATACTTTTTCACGAGATGAAAAAATGTGGGGAGCTTATTTAACCCCGTCAAGTGTGTCGTCATTTATATCATACATATATATACTGGGGCTGTTGTAAACACCACAATAAAAATACACGGTACATTTTTTGAAGGCTCTACTGCTTATTTGCAAGTATACGTGAAATTTCAAGTGCAGAATAAGAAAAAATGAAGCAAATACTAATACTTCGGTGTTGCAGATATCATCCGCAACCGTGGAGGAATCGTATCACTGTTGACATCTGTATCCGCATTCACAACAGTACGTTGCAAGTCATGACAAGATTATCGAAGGCAGGTCCGTTGTTTGATGCCTGCTCAAGCTCTTTGACTGCTTGGACATAGTAAGGATTATTATAGGTATATAATCAACCTTTGCGAAATTGCCTTGATACTGAAAAGATTGCAATATTATTGTTCTTTAAACATACTTTACCAATTCTGAAATTTGATTATTAAGCAATGAATATAATGACTTTATTCATAAAAATGATAATAAATTATATTAGACGCTGATGACCTCAGCTGTTGAGCGTCTATAATCTACAATCTCTCTCTCTCAAAAAATCTGCATCCACATCTGTAGTCTGTACTCTCTTACTGTCCATTTCCACTCACTTACGTATACGTATAGCAAATTTACCTAATTGGGCTTAAACGTATAAGATTTTTACACAACAAAAATGATTAAAAACCATGAACTCACGGTAGTTAGAAAACACTATTAAAGAAAAAACCGAGAGTGTATGGCGCTTCGGCTAAAGCTATGGGATGATAAGCTCAGTTTTAAAAGTCAGTGAGTGTGTATCAGACGTTTTATATAATACGTCATGTAAATGTATATTATATCCAACCGTCTTGACTGCACGAACAAAGAAATTACTGTAATAAATTGTGGATTACAGAATTATTACTTTTATTAAAAAATTTTCATTTTTTTCTTTTATTCTGTTTCTTCTAAGTTTAGTTTAAATTAAATGGGTCTCTCAATATTATATAATACGCAAAGAATGGACCGCAATGTGAATAATAAACATTTGACTATTTCGTTGCCAAAAGAAGTATGACAAAACCACACATAAATATTTTCACCGTAATTTACTTTTTACCTTATAAAATGTCTGCTTTACATGCTTGATGCAAACATGTAAAGTGGCTCATTGTGTACTAGTGTGGTGACGTAAAACAATTTCATAAGAAATCACGGTTTGCCTTTCAGTTGTTTTTTTAGTTACAAGTGATGTTTGTTCAAAAGTGTACTGTCAAAAATTTTGAGAGTTAAGTGAAAAACAGCTATTTTATAGGAAGTACGTGCAAAAAATACCATATATGTTTCGTGCGTAATGGTATAAAGACACTAGGTATCTACTATTTCCCAATTCAGTGTCACTGTAGAATATTTTTAATCGACCTGCTGCAGAAGAAACACCACAGTCATATAAAGCGAATTATTAAAAAATCTAAGTTTACACTAACCTTACACTATTTTCAAAATTCTTGAAAGATCAAAAGGCATATCACAGAGTAAAAAATAATAATCGATTTTCAAAATGGGGTAATTTTGCAAGAAAATCTTAATTTTCTCGTATAGGTATATCATTTTGACGTTGTAAGTCTCAGTCTTCATTCTCTGATTTTAAATGTTACTGATGACATGTCTAGGAGTCGCTGCACCACTTTCAAGTGTATCAAGCTAAAATTGCAAAAAAATTAGCAACTTTGAGTACATCGAAGAGTGTCCAAATTTTTTTTTCACTCCAATTCCACAAGTGGGAAATGATATATCTACTAATTTAGGCCAAAATTCACTTCTCAAATTTTACAATATTTTTTCGTTTTGAATCCAAAAACAAAATTTTTGGAAAAACTCTGTCCGTCTTTTTGTTGGTCTATGAGCACGATACGGTAAGATTTTTGGCACGTTAATATGAAGAGCCTTATTGTGTTTGAGAAAAATTGGCGCAAGCGCAGAAGAGATATGCGCTATAATGTTATTTTTCCTAATATAATGGTATACTTTTTATAACGGCTTGTTATTTTATTGATTTTTCTAAGAGTTTTGTTAGAAAAACATTTTTCTAAATTTTTTAGTTTCGGAAATATTTTGAAAATAAAAAAAAGTTAGTGCACTAAAACCAAATTAGGTAGCTGGCAAATATACTTTGGTCAATTTTTTCATGTGAAGTCATAGTATGTAACCATGGAAACGATAATCGAATATCAATGTTCGCTACTAGCCATTACCCGCGTCACCACACGCTTTAACAGAATTTTATTTTATTTATTATAATATGTCAAATGTCAATATTGGCTGGAATTTTTTTCATATTTTCCATCATTACAGGTTGAAAGATTAAAGTCTTGGCTCTCAATCTAGCTACTAAAATTAGAGCTACGATTTTTGACTTGAAAATAAGACCATTTGAAAAAAAAACTTACATTTCAGGCGAATTATAGAATAGGTAAGTAAAAAATTTACACAAAAAACTTATCGTTCATAAAACAAGTAATCCCTAGGATTGAATTTAGTGACAGCTGTATAGGATATATTTTGTAAAAATTTTGAACTGAAATTACATTCCATATATATTATATAATATCCATCATCAATCTTCACATAAACAAACCACACAAAACATCAATCAACCTGCGAATAATTAAAATGTCATTCGAGATCTTCAAATGTTTATCTGTGTGTACACAGTTACCCAGCAATGGAAAAACGTCATTTATATAAAGGTTTGTTTACGCTTTTAAGCTTCTGTCATACCTTTAGAGTGAAACTTTCTGGCACAATTTCATTCTCACTTGCATTAAATTTTGCTTGTAGCAATGGCGATCTAGTTTTATCTAATTTAAATTAATATAATTTATTTATTTTTTTGGTTAAATAATAAAAACAGACTATTTAGCTTAATAAAAAGCAAAAATTAATCAATGTTTAACCACAAGAATTTTATTATTTGGATGTACATTTCAAGAGAAATAAAAAAACAGTGCGAGACGAATTCGTTTGGAGAGGGTTCCATGCGAATGTGTTTTTAGTGAGAACTCTAAAACTTGGAATTTTCGCTTAGGTTTTCCTGGAAATTCCAAATTTTTCAAAATTTAAGGCTCAGTAGTTTCGGACGTAAGGAATGAATGCTCAGTTTTTGTATATTTTCTTTGATATCTTTTAAACTATGCATTTCAAAAAAATATATTTGTATTTCTCATAACAAATCATTTCATTTGATACATTGAGTATGTAATATACAGTAAGAGAAATATTGTCTGTACTAATGATCGAGCAACGTCAAATTCATAGAGAGACACAATCGTAACTATGTGCATTTCACTTACAAGCATTATTTGCCGATCATGCATCTCTTTTTAAGATAAAGTTCGGCCGGTGCTGCTACTGAAATCAACGGTCAAAATATGATCTATGCATGGTTGGGTCAGAGCTTTGGTGTATGGTAAAAATATATTTGAACCTCCTTTGAATAACACCTGCATTCACTTTAAATGTCATATACTATTCAAAATGTAAAAATCTGAAGAGAGCAAAATTTGTTAAAATTGACAGAATTGTGTTGGTTTATTATATTTTATTAACTGCATTTTAAAATATGTGCTATAAATGAATATTTTGTAGCTGTCTGATTTGTTGAATATTAATTTTGAAGAAATGTGTTATCAGCTAATCGACATTACATTTTTTATAAATATTTTTGTGCGCGTGTATTGTATTCGTATCATTGTATTTTTAAAAATATAGTTTTATTTCAAAAAATTGAATTATATATTACGAAACTTCACAGTAAAAAGAAGATCTTTTTTGCGTCACTTCAGCGAACAATTCATCGCGTTATTAGTGTTATTACTATTAGTGGATAATATACAAAATACATAATGTAAAAAGGACTTTTCCCTTTTCATTGAACAGTTATGAAGAAATGAAATTTTTTGTTAAATACTTTGACATAACAGTGAGAGGTGTAATGTGATTATCATTATATTTGGACATTGGTCATATTTTTTCCACCGTTTAAATCCATTTTTATTAAACCACATTTTGAATAATTCAATCCTTTCTTCAGTTGTGTACGTTCTAATAAGAGTTATCTTTATAAAACTAGAACTATATTTGCCGTTATAAGAAATTAATTTTAATTGCAATAGTTGCATTTTAAAATAGACGCCTTGATGCATTAGCAGTGCGTGTAACTATAGAAATCATTAACTGTACGCTGCGAGATAAAATAAATTCTTTGTGTATTTTTTCAAGGTCTCGTAGTTATTTTAGCTTTCATAAAATTTATTTGTATTTCTAATTTTTTTCTATTTATTTTAACATTAGAACAATATTTTTCGTTTACATGGTTACACAGCAATAAATACGACGAAATTTTATCAAATTCCAGAAAAAATTATAGATTTCGAATTTAATAAACATTTGTTTACTTTTTCAAATTTGATTTTAATTGAATAACCCTGTGTACCGTAGACACCCTTTTATATAATTATTTTTATATATTTTTATTGTCTCGGATACTTTCAATTTAATTCATCAAATTACATCAATTAAAGAAAATATATATAAAGCGTTAATTATTTTGCAAACTTTTATTAAAATATATTTAGTTTCACGACTGCTGATTACAAAAAGAAATTAAAGGATTTATTTAAATTTATATTAATTTCGACTTTGAAATAGTTTTTGTCAAAATTGGCTCAATAATTATATTTAGAATTTTATTCCAATTTTAAACTATAAGTTTACTAATATTATTTAAATTTTAGATGTTAATTTTAGCTCTGCCAAAGATTAAGTGAAATATTTCTATAAGAAATATTTTAAGAATAAATTGATTATGCAACTGCAATGTCAAATGAAATAAAGAGGTTTTATAATAGTCGAAATTACTATAAATTAAATGATAAAAAAAAATTGTACGAGTATAAAAAAAAATGTTTTTTATACAACGTTACACCTGGTAACGCTTTTTATGTTTCCATATGATTGATATAGAGAAAAAAGTATCAGTATTTAATTTCTAAATTATTATCAGTCATTTTGTGTTATCCGTTGAACGTAAAAATTAAATATTTTTGTTATACTGAAGTTGGTTGTTTTAGACAGTAGGTCATCTATTAATATATGTATTAGGCGTAATGGTTAGGTTATTGTGGTAATTTTACAGAACAGTTGACTCTGATAACCACAGAATGATCAATTCCATAGTGATAATACGTCTACATAAGGAATAATTTGGCTGGTACAATTTTTTTCCAAGAATTGAGCACGATTTCTTTATAGTATTCAATTTTTAAAAATTCAAATGAAAATAATCGTCTTCATGACTATTTAGTTGAAATATAATTTTTTTCATTAATGTGGTTACGCAATGGCATTACTGGCTGCAATATAAATAATGCGTTTATTTTAAAATAGATCGTAGGTTATAATACGTGACGATGTTTTGGTAACCAGCAATTTGAAAAATAAATAGCAAACGTTTAAGCGGTTATTCACAAATGGGGTAACACTTGTGTCATTTTAATAGTTTGTTATTAATTAGCACCTATATCAATAGATGATCTACTGCTTATAACAGTCAGTCTCTGCTCCAAACTTCAGTTTAACAAAAATAGTTTATTTTTACGTTCAACGAATTACACAAAATGGCTGATAATATTTTAGAAATTAAATACTGACCGTTCTTCCTCTATATCAATCATATGGAAACAAAAAAAAAACGTTACCAAGGTTATTTAATAAAAATCAAATTTGGAAAAGTAAACGAACACAAATTTAGAAATATAAATCATTTTTCTTGTATTTGATAAAATTTTGTCGCATTTATTGCTATGCAACAACGTAAACGAACAATTGACTTTATTTCTTTTTTGTCCTTGGTAATTAATATAAAACTGATTTTTCGGGAAAAAGGACTTTATTTATAAGTAAAACACTTAATATTTTATTTTCGAAAATAAAATATTAAGTGTTTTACTTATAAATAAAGTCCTTTTTCCCGAAAAATCATTTTTATATTTGTAAACGAACAATTTTTTTTTTATTGTTAAGTTAGCAGCAGGTACAAATTTAGTTATTTTTAAAATAATTTAATTTTTATTTCACGTGAAAATAAAATAAAACAAAATATATATCAAACAAAAATTTATGAAAAACATAGAAATCAAAATATGTTTCAAATATTTAATTTTTTTATAACTGTCACTTTGCCAAACACAGTGGGTGCGACAAGGACAAGTTATATGAAACCACTCGTGAAACGATTTTTTGTTTTCAAGCTGTCGACCCTGGGTTCTATTTGCACTTTAAACGATTTTTAAATTCACAATTGCTATAGAAACATCGTTAAACAAAAAAACTGTCAGAAAATTATTATATCATAATATAAGACGTGTAATAATAATAATAATTAATTTATATATAGGAAAATGTCTGGAAAAAGAAATTATTTAACCCGGAAAGAAAAACTGGCAGTGGTTGACTGTTGCGACGAGTGAAGAAAAAATAAATACTCTGAAATACATGTGATCAGAAACGACGTTAAAATATTTCCTGTATGCTTGAATTCTATTTAAAAAAAGAATCTTTATAGAATAAATAAATCAATATTTTGATTAAAGCATTATTTTTGTAAATAAATGTAAGGCAAGCATCTATATATAATAAAAAAAAAAAAAAACAGAAAATTTGGCAAAACTTGAAACCCTTGTTTTCCAACAATAATTGAAATATTATATTTCAGTCAGTTTTTCTTTATGATAAAATAAATATTATTTACAGACTTTTCTTTTATTAATTTGTGATGATTTATTACGACTTTATGTTAATATTTTGATATATGATTTTCAAAATTTCTAATAAAAAATTTGAACGGATTTGAAAAAAAGTTATACCATTTATCTTTTAAAATGTTTTTATCAATGTCAAATGTTTTTTCTATAACAAAAATTTGTTTTATATATATCGTATATTAAACTGTGGAAAAAATGTTCAAGTGTCAGTTTTTGGCACAAATATTTTTATTTTTAGTAGTCTACGGGTGTGACTTCCGGTTATAAATTGTTATCGCGACTTATAAACTATGGAGTTCGAGTAGTAACAATTTAGTTTATGTGTGGGAATATTAGTGTCGCTATAGTACATTTAATTTTTTCTATGTCTATGAGTTGGCCGCGAATCCAGCGCTTAGTTCATGTGCCCGTTTAATGGTGGCGCCCCTAAAAACGGGCCCATTTATTGGCTTTTATACCTCCATAAGGTTGCCAATCTTGGTAATTATTTGATCTATGTTTGATATGTCGCATGGTGCCCTTGAAAAATATATTTTTTTAATTTTCTAATCTGCTTCCCAAAATTTTCCCCAAATTCGGAATTCGTTTATTTATGCTATACGTCCATGACTGGGTCATCTAACTCTATAATGTGCTAAGTCCATCATATTTGGAGAAAATAGTGAACTGTGACAGACAGACACACACGAGAATAATTGTGGCGTCTAATTTCAAATTCAGTCGGATCCAAAAATGTCATTTTTACAGTATGTAATTTTTTATATTATTATTATTATTATTACGTGAATAATATAGTTGTCAAAATTTAAAGCAATATTTGATAAGTATAGCAAACACCATATTGATTTTAAATTCATTCGTTTTGGAATAAAAAAAAAATAGACAGAAAATCTCCTTTTAAACAAAGTGGATCTGGCGGTGTTTGAAATTAGACGACACAATTGTATAAGGGTTCGTTTTGTGTACAATTCTTAAACAGGCTGAGATTCTTATGCTCTCTAATTGCAATAAAACAATATAAAAATGCGTAAAAATAGCTACCAGCCGAAAGTTATCTACAATAGCTTTTACTGTTGGGGAATGGTGACAAAAAAAAGGAGAAAACGAAATTCTTTCTTGTAATATGTTGTATTTGGAATTTGATTCTCAAGACTCTATATTCTTTTCATCTCCAGTTGATGTGTAAATAGACTTCAATATTGAACAATACAAAATTAAAATGTATTCATTGAGTGAGTAAAGTATAAAATATGTTTTATGTGAAACAAAAACGCCAATAGCAAGGTATAATAAATTGCTGCTTTTATGTTGTTTTCTCATTTTATTTTCGTATACATATTTTTTATAATATCACGTAATAAAATACCTTTATTCACATAATATTTAAATTTTAGGAAGATTGCAAATCAACAAAACAAAAAAAATACTCGTTATTTTGCAGTTATTGATACTGGCTTTATATGTGCACATAAATGTAGAAATAATTTTCAAAGGTGGAAGTAAAGACTTTAAGACTTTTAAATGGTGGAAGTAAAGTGTTTTAATGGCGGAAGTGAACATCATTTTCTTAAAAATGTAATCAGTTACGCAAAAAAACTAAAGTCCAAACGGTTCGTAAAATACTAATAAAAAGTAATAAATAAATATATTTATGGTTAGCGGGTACTTGGACATAAATAAATAAAAATCCTAAGTTTTATAAATATATATTAACATAATGGACGATATCAACTCGAATGTAATAAATAAATATTTTTTAATTTTTGGGACAATGCTAGTAAATTTTGCAATTCACTTTTCATTTTTATTAATAGTTTTTATACATCTAAGCTCCGCTTCAGATGTATATTATTTTTTTTATAATATCAATCTTGCCTGCTTGAAGCAATTAAGATATCAACTGAAAATAGTACATAAAACGCTAAATATAGTTATAATTTTCTTCAAATTGTTCTGTTATATTTGCTGCTAAGAAAGAGGTGGCGCTATGTGTTTTCAAGCAAAAAAGACTTGATAGCAACATATATATATACATATATATATATATATATATATATATATATATATATATATATATATATATATATACATATATATATATATGTATATATATATATATATATATATATATATATACATATATATATATGTATATACATATATACAGGGTGAGTCAGACCACCCGTATCAGTCGTTTTTTCCGAAAACGGTTAGTCGTAGAGAGTTGTGTCAAAAATCTGTATCATAAAAGCCCTAATGAAGAATCGAATGGTAATATTTTTTCCCCCGGAAAGGTCGGCTTCCCTATTAGTTTGCTCCAGAATGTTTAGAACTCCGGAATTTTAAATAGCACGATAGGTCGAAAGTGGTATTATTGAAAAGATCTTTAAAAAATAAGTTTTGTAGGACATTCTTTTTTGTTGCTGTCTCCCCTGTTAAGTATTATTCGTATGAAATTATTAAATTGAGATGTGATAATAACGAACTTAATTTTAAAAGTCGGCATTTAAAATCTAGTTACCTAATTAGACAATGTCGATCATTAAACACTGAAGAAATACTTAGAGCTAATCATAGCATATCTGGAAGAGCTCAGTAGTGTTTAGAAGTAAATGGAAGACAGTTTGAACATTTGTAACATTGTTAAATTAGGTAACTAGATTTTCAATGCCGACTTTTAAAATTAAGTTCGTTATTATCACATTTCAATTTAATAATTTCAAACTAATATTACTTAACAGGGGTGACAGCAACAAAAAAAAAATGTCCTACAAAACTTGCTTATTTTTTAAAGATCTTTTCAATAATACCACTTTCGACCTATCGTGCTATTTAAAATTCCGGAGTTCTGAACATTCTGGAGCAAACTCATAGGGAAGCCGACCTTTCCGGGGGAAAAAAATATTAGCATTCGATTCTTCATTAGGGCTTTTATGATACAGATTTTTGACACAACTCTCCACGACTAACCGTTTTCGGAAAAAACGACCGATACGGGTGGTCTGACTCACCTGTATATATATATATATATATATATATATATATATATATATATATATATATATATATATATATATATATATATATATATATATATATGTATATATATATGTATATATATGTTTTTTTTTTTTTTGACATATAAAAGTGTCTTTCAAACGAATAATCATTAAGCTTGCATTAATTATTATTGAAGCGCATTTGGAATAAATCAGAGAAAACGCCAACATTCTTTTATTACACATTTTACAACAACAAAAGAACAAATCCATTGTTTCTTTTGTTTACGATCCGAATGACTGTTCAAAAGAAAGCACAAAAATAAGATTGTCATTTAAAATTACATTAGTTTATTCACTGGGATGAAACAAGAGAATTATATAAAAAAAAACGAACGCTAGCTGAGAAGTGTTGGCGAATGAGTTTAAATTATTTGACCTAGCGCAATGTGACTTTCGGTACGTCGGCCTCCCGCTATACGGCAGTACGGGCGAGACGTTTTATTATAGTCATTTGTTGCGATGACGTTGTGGGATTATTTACACAAAACGGGAAGAGAGATAGAAATGCGGTTGTTAGATAACAACAGTTTATTTCGCCATCTGATCCGTCTGACAGCGAGACGCAGTCTGCGGCTATTATTCTCTAACATATCTTCGTTCTCTCTTTGTTTCTGGTTGCAAGAATTTCAAGTTTTAAAATGGAAAAAATGGCAGACAGATTTTTGACAGGCTCTGTAGATAATGAGTTCAAAAATAATAATTACACAGTTTTTTCTTTAAATATTTTCTTGTGTCGGAAAAAAATTTCTTGGAGCCAACGGAGATAAAATATAAGACTCACGTTTCGGATTTTACTTAAATGTTAGATCACTTTTAGGACAATGCAAAATTTAATGCTAACTTGCCTTTGAATTTAAAGGTATGTAAGTCACCATTACTTATTGCAGGCATATTGGAAACTAAGCTGAATATTGAGTAGAATTTTAAGAAATTTAAGTATTAGCACTGTAATCGAGCCTTCAATAAGTAAGTTATGAGAACGAATAAAGACTCATAAGTATATATTTTTAAGAATTGTTTACTAAATTTTAATTTTTTTGGTTTTATTCTCTAAAAATCTTCTCTTTTTTAATTTTCCAGTATAATGGGAAGTTATTGAAATAATTTCGAGAAAAGAAATATTCATCATGCTGGCAAGTTGGTAGTTTTACCCTCAAGAATCGCACTTAGACGACTCACCTCCTCACGGATTAATGTTAAAATATTGTTTGGGCACTCGAAACAATGAACCCTGCGTATATGACCTAAATTATTACTGTAAGAGATTTGTAGTCTTGTAGATCATACAATAATAGCAGTAATTGTAGATATGTCTTTAATTAATTCTATAGATTCCGCATCTCGTAGGTACACAGCGCTTGTCACAAGTGGCACTTGTGGTCTTGTTTACTTGTGAACATGATGGTGCTACATGCATAATATTATATAACTCATCTCTGAATACTCTACGCTAATTTAATATCATATGCTATGAAGTTTGAATCATATTATTATGATGATCCACTGTACATTCGAACGGCAGAAGAATTTTATGCAAGAATACAGTCGACGGGTAAAACTTGTGATCAGAAAGTAATTTCATACATATATTATGATGGTGAGACCAGATGTAACCCAACCTATCGAACAGACGACCACACTGTTTTTGCCAAAACATGACTCCGTGGACCTCAAGATGAAAAAGTATTGTTAAATTATGAAAAATGATATTGCCCTAAATTAAAAGTCATAATAAACTCGTGGAGTTGGAATGGTAAAGTAATGCTTGTAACAGACTTAAAAGATTGCAGGTACAATAAAGATATCGTTAAGGTAAAACGATTAGTCGTGTCCCTGAATAGGCAAAGAATAATCGTAGAGTGAATATAAACAAGGCTCTAAGTGACAAAATACTCGTTTTTCAATAAACTAACTTAGAAAAATAATAACAATTTTTCCAGTTAGATTGGTTCAACTATGGTTTATAAATGTTGTGCTTAATGATGTTGTAAAAAATGTTGTTACAATAAACATTTATTTATTAGATAAAAATCTCAAAAATTTCGAATTTTTTTGATATCCTCTCAGTGCCACCCAAAATATTTCATAAAAGTTCTAAGTGCGAAGTATATGTTTTTAATAAGAGTGAAATCCACACGCTATTTACGATCTTTTAGGTAATAAAAAATGCTCGAGACACAAAACTAATTTAGTCAAATAAGATAAAAAAATTTATTAACGTAACTTAAAAACTTTAGGTTAAAGAAAGCAAAAAAAATAACAATAGTATCACGTCATAACATTGAGTCATATTAAGCAATCAGTTTTCTGAAAAATTCTTGATCTTCTTCTTTGTCTAAATAAGGTATCATGTCACGCAGATCATTTTTCTTTTCACTTGAAATATGATTGACTATAGGTAGATTGTGGAGAGTCATTGTTTAGATGGTTTCAGTAGTTACATTTTTCATAAAACACCTTAATTTTTTTCCAGTCCTCAAAATTACTAAAAGATTCCTTTACTTTTACGATTCCTTGATTACTTTTCTCGATTTTAATCCATGAGACCTTACTGATATTTAATTTCAAAATGTTTAAAGTTTTGTCTGCTACCGATTTAATATCAAAATACTCATTTTCCCGAAGCATTTTGACTTTAAATGGCCGGACATCGTTCGCACCTTCAATCATCTTTTTAAGATCGTCGGGAACTATGCACTTTTCGACTTTCTTCCTGACCTCTATTTTCGCAAAATCTCTATCGCAACTAAGAAGTGAATGTCCTGACACAAGGAACTTTTGACTCATCACATCGAATTTTTCTTTTCAGATGAGATATATTCACAAAAAAATCATCATACGGTTCTTGTTTTGACCACAGCAGTTATCGCTACACAATATCAAATTTCTCTTCAGGGTTTGCTGTTCTGAAAAGGTTTTTAAAACGCATGAGGCAATTTCATTTCTGCCACGACCGGCTATTCCTTTATGCCAAATATTCATATAAGCAGTGTTGTCATTTCCAATATGGATACAAAGGTTGTAATTAGATAACTGCCTCAGATAGAATATCTGGCCGCGTATTAAAGTTGGCAGAAATAAAACGTGTTCCAAGTTCATTGCAGCCATAGTATGATTACTGTTGGGTAGTTGAGATTGCTCAGAATCCTGCTTCATTTTTTCGCGCGCTTTCTCAGCTTTCCTGTGGTGGATCTCTAATTTTACTCTCTTAGATGGGTCTGTTTTTATTTGGGCATGGAGGATGTCGCATGTGCATGTATCAACACGAGGACTGTGAAAACTTAATTGAGGGAAAAATTTCTTGAAAATTCTGGAGTAAAATCTGTAATCGTTGCATCTGGGTACTTCAGCTTAAAACTTTTATACAGCCGATTTATGTTTAGATCGCTTTTCAGTCTGGTATAGTGGCTTTTATCTCTGGGAATGCTATTTAACCATTTCTTCATGCTCAACCGTAAATTTTCTATATTTCTTCTTATTTCCTATTTTTTCTGTGTAAATGCTTCACCTTCTTTTAGTCAAAACTTGGCTATTCTTTTGTGTTTATCCAAATGTATTTGCAAAAGTTGCTCTGCATACTTGCACTGTATTTCCTTTTCCATCAGGTAAGTGAGATTTGGCGTCTGCTTTGATTGGCAATATCGTGTCTACGCCTTTTAATTTGTTCAATATGCATTAGACCCATTATGTAAGGAGATTGTTTGACATTGTCTTGGAGTTTATAAAATTCAGTAAACAATTTCAGTCGATGATCGTATTGAATTTCACCGCATTTATATTGTTTTGATTTTTTTAAGCACTTACAAGCAGCCTGCAAAATTTATAAAATTTTTGTAGAAAAAAAACAAGGGTAGATAGTGGTAATTAACATTAGTTTACTTACATTTCTCTGCGGTGTAGGTTTCTCAGATGCAATCTTATTAGTTTTAGTTGTATGTTGTTTACCCTCAGCTTTTTTTCGTTTATTTTCTTGACTGAGTTTGCCCTCGCTCTTAGATCTTTTTTTCTTTTTATTTTCATCACTCATTTTGAAAGGAAAATACAATATTTCTATTGACAGTTCATACAGATAATGCAAAAAGCCATAACACAGAGCACAAACGTGCAGAATGTAGAATAGAATTAAACATTACCGGCAGACGCAACTGGTACTTAGAGCTTTTAAACCAAACCTTGCATAGGAACATATAACTAGTGACATCTTACAGTTTTTTTTTCGCTATATCTAAATCAGATAGAACTTAGCGCTTTATACAGATTGTTGGCGAAGGCACATAGTGCATTTTTTGATACCAAGGTCGATTTGACCGATCTAGGCACTTACAATTAGAGCCTTGTTTACATTCACTCTACAATCGTTTCTATACAGTATGTAAACTCTTGAAGGTATGTGCATAGGAAATTTGAACAAAATCAATGGATGAAAATGAGCAATGATTATTATTAGTATTGATTTATTTAGGGTTGTTACGGTAATGCTTAATAACTCGAATTTTCATTTCTCCCTCGCACATAAGATATTTTTTATCATGGCGCACTGTGACTCGTTCATTTTATCCCAATATAAGTTTGCAGCATACGAACAGACGGACATGACGAAATTATAAGGGTTCCTAGTGCTACGAAACGCTTAAACATCCTTAGACATTGTACATGATTGGTAAATTGTGACAAAATTAGTAATTCATGTATATTTTTGGCAGTTCAGCTTGATCATACTGGAATTACATGTGGACTGTTTATGATGGAAATGCCTACTATGCAGTCTCTTTTGCTCATATGGATTTAAGTTCCAATTGATAGTAATATTATTTTTGGATTAAAAAAATTGAATTCTGGTGCAAAAATAGTTACTTTACAACCGCTATACAAGCATGCAAAGCGACTATTTTATAATGAGGTAGTGCAGAAAGTAAGTTTTCGATATACCTGCTATTAAAAGTTGTTTACTGATTAGTTGTCATTTTCCTCCCGGTAGTACGTAACACTTCACGTCACTAGCTGCACGTAAAGTGGTACAAATCGACCATGTGACTGAGGTGCGCGCTCTGTTTTCCTGTTCTCATCTCTCTCGTTTACGCAGCGTTAATTAATCAATTAGATTTATGATCGGAACGACCGACTGGCCAAAGCGGTTTATACTCGTACAATATAGTATAGACTACAGACGCGCGTGAACAGAACTTATTTCTGTTTATGTTAGATTTGATAATTTAGGCAACATTTATCTATATAAACAGAGAAAGAAAACATTAACTAAATAAAACATAATTTATAAATAAAATTGTAACAGAATATTTATATGTAGTTTCAGTTTCTTGTCAGTTTTATGATGTTTTCCGTTATTTTTCATAGTGCCTTGACTGAACAGCTGCCCTAATTTTCATGAGACTATATGATAATATACTATCAGTTAAAATTCAAACAGTATTGGATATTATTCGTCCAGGTGATATATCGCATTAACATACGTTTTCGATCAAGTCGTATTAATTCCATTGAAGCCGAGGATAAATGCTAGAATCTATATAATTATTAATTTAATTTATTTATTTGAAACTGAATTATAGAATAAAATATTAGGAAAAATTATAAGATTAAATCAAAACATACTAAAAAGGAAATAAAAAATTGGCCTAGTGCGAGTCAGACTCGTACATGAAGGATTCCGTACTACCGTACATAGTTTAGCAACCAACTTCAACCTGTTAATTTTTGATGTTATAATAGACAAGTTCATTCAGTTAATTTTGGTCAACAGACAAAAATCACTTATCATTCTTTCTGCCAATTATTTTTTGCAAAATATATCTTCAATATACACGCAACGTTTACAGTTTTTTATATATTTAACTGATTCATAGATAAATAAATAGACAAAAAATAATGAAAACTAAAAATTCATTCTATAGGTATCTTTAAAACTATACAATTACAGACTAAGTTACGATTTTTTTAATTTGTATTAATATTGACTGTATAATTCATTAAAAAAACAATTCTCGCGGTTGCTATGTATACCTATAATAAGAATTTCGGTTATATTAATCTCCGTGAAGTTCACAAAAAGCACCCAATGAAGATTTTCTTCAAAAATCATTTGCACTTTAAGTTAGTATAACCTAAAGTATTGCAAGGTACCTACCAACATTTTTTCTCCAATAAGCTAGGATAGGTAGAGTTAGCGTCAAAACTTAGAGGAATGCTAACACGTTTCAAGAAAAAAATAATGTTCAAGCGTATAAAATCACGAGGAAAAGCTAGTCTTTAAATAAATTGTATATATCTTTAGTATAACCACAAGTATATTGAAATATGAAAATCCGATAAACACTTGTCATTCTTAAAACTTTTAACTTAGCGCATTGGTCTGTTAAATAAATGTTTAGTTAAATGTTGCGGGGAAATCCGGAATCTCGTGTTTGAAGCCTGTTGAACGCAATACATTATTCTTTCGTTTACACAAAAGAAGCAGAAGTAGAAGAAGAAACCGTGGAAAGTTTGCAAAGTAAGTATATCTGTGGATAACAAACTTTGATCTACGATCATTCTTCCATGAAAGTGAACTCTTGGTGTGGGTATATTTAAACTGATGGCAGAACACAATGCCTCAAGCGTAACTTAACCACAGTCCATTCAATTGGAAACAGAGTATTTTCTTAACACACGAGTTTAGATGTTTAAAACAGTGCCGTGCGTTACGACTAAGGCAATAGTTTGGTATACTCTCCATCGCATTTACTATTTGAACAAAGATTTTAAATCACGAATTCTCCCAGGTTGACGATAAATATGAAGATATTATATAGCTGAATAAATTACAATAAAAATAACTACCTTTGAAGGGTAAGTGCATTGTGTTGAAAGTGCACGATAGCGAACGAGTGTGACGCTTGCTCGTTAGAGTTTAACGAGAGCGTGAACCGTACGAGCTAAGACACAGTACTTTTTGCAATAAGTAAGTTGAAATAAAAATTATTATAATAAAATAACCAAGAAACCCGACTGAAGAAAATAAGTCGGATAACTTCAACACACAAAAGAAAGAAACACAAATATGTCCACACGTGCCATGTGATGAGGTTTTCCGACTTGTTTTCTCCTTTTTAGTTAGTTTTTTTTAAAGTCGGGTTTCTTCTCTTTAGGAACAAAAACACTTTACTTTATATCTGCGCTTGCGCGAACTTGGTTTTTAGTTTCTGGCATGCAAAAGCCAACTTTCGTCCCCATAAGCAATTATGTAATATTGTACTTTTATTGCACGTATTGCAAAAAAACGTTTTTTGAATCCATGATCGTACCAAAAGATATAAATTATAATGAGTCAGTCTAATATTTTCATAAAAAACATATTTGTTTCTTGAAGAGGTAGGAACCACATAGCATTAACAGTTTTTTGTGTCAACATATTTTTCGCTAACTTAAAACTTTAATCCGAAGTTTCATTCATTTCTTGATGATGCCAACATATTTTCTGAAAAGTGCGTTGATTTTTTCAAAAGTAGTTCTTTTAAAGATTAGAATTGTTCACAAAAAAATAATAAATAAATACATATACAAATGCGCAAGAAAAAACTGTACAATTATAGTGATTAGACAAAAGTGCATTATTTTATTATGAAAAGAAAGGATATTATAGGTTTATAGAGCTGAGTTGTTGATTAATTACATTTTACTTAATCTTAAAGTAAAATACAGCACAGAGAATATGAAATATTTTGATAACTGTGCAGACACATGTTCTTATTACCGTTTTATAAAGAGCGTTTTACAAAAAAAAATATGTTTTATAAAAAAGGTAAGTGGTAAAAAAAGTGCGACCCTTAAAATTCACACGATCAGCTTCCCGTATGATCAATATTAAATATGTATTTGGTTCATATAGAATTAACTGATATTAACGTAGTTGTAGCTGTGCAAATATTTGATATTCAAAGACCGTGCACAAATGGTAAGTATAAACCTGTACGATATGCCCAGTGCAAACCTGCAAAATGCATTGTTGCATAGTAAATTACCGAAAATCAGTAGAAATCTGTACAAAACCAAAAACCAGCAGAAATCTGCACAAAGCAGCAAATAGTGCATGATGCGGGATAGACAATATGCAGTTTTAAAGTAGTTTTATCAATGCTACTATGATTAATAAATGAAAACGACATATCAGATCGATCCAGTACGTCTAGACAGAAATTGCAAGCAACCAAGTGACAGTCGTACTGGTTGCAAGTTGCATATACTAGTCTAATCTGCGCTACTTCATTAAATACCTCCATGAACCGTGTTGTTCGAGTCGTGCAGGTTTATGCTTGACAAGTGTGCGGTCTTTCAAAAGTATCGATTGCTATCAAAACAAATTAGACTCCATAATATTTTTCTGTAATATTTTTGTTTAAACAAAAAAAAAACAAAAATGTGTGACAGACTCACAGACGTACAGACAAATCTGGGCGCAACGATGAAGAATATTTCTGTATTTATAATTTTAATGAATAAATAATATAAAAGTTAATAGTTTGAGGACTTTTAGTTAGTATCTTTGAAAAAAAAAATATAAATTTATTAATGTAAAACTGCGAATAAAATGTGCCTTCTGGTTGTTTAAAGGCAGGATTGCGTTTAAATGGATAACCCTGCCCAACAATGATATTTCTCATCCTTGCGTTAAAGGATGTACATAATATACATATGTATGTGTAGTGTTGGCGGAAACGCACGGAATGAGAAGTAATGGTCCGATATATAGCAGGCACTCTGTCGTCTCTGTTGTCTGTTGTCGCTTCTTCTGCATCTCCCATCTCTCTTGGGACTCTACACTCACTGACTGCCAACCTTATGGCTCGGCTATCTGTCTCTATTGTCACCTGCTTTACCTTCCAAGATTCAATTCATTAAAACATTGTATTGTTAATTTAATACCGTGGAAGAAGAATGAATTGAAACAGTTCAAAAGAAGCGAAGAAATATTTGCATTCATAATTTTGTGGGCTTCGAAGTCAGTGCTTTTATCAACCAACAAATATTTCTCGCTCGATTGCAAAAACGTAGTTCTATCTGTAATTTTGCGTTACAGAGTGTGAATCATCAATCAGTTTCACTTTGTCACAATTAGGATCTCTCATTTAAATTCCTTCGTGTCTTACTGTTCTCGAAATCCCAGTGGCAAGAGTGAAATCTATTCATTCATTTGATAAGACTTTTTAGTATTTTAATAACAATCCTGAAAGAATAAAATTACTTGATTAATATGAAAGCTTTTTGGATCGGGTTTAAGCTTAAGAATTATTTTCTTATTTTTGAAAGTCTTTCAGCGACTCAGCACGCGATTGTGATGAAACACGGTAGCAACAATAGTCGTGGAGCCTTCGGCTCCAGCATATTACAACCTTGTCTCGCGGGGCAAGGAAAATATTAGTAGAGTCACCGTATTGCAGTCTTGCCTCGAGGGGCATAAAAAATATAACAGTTAAATTTCAAGTCCATAGGAGCTGTAGTTTCAAAATTAGAATATATTAATTATTGACACCGCCGTACCTGTCCCCCACTGCTTTTTTTAAGGAAATCACATTTATGGTGCATGTCTATATACCTAATATAAGAGGCATCCCTACCAAACTTCAGGTCTGTAGAAGGTATAGTTATGAAATGAACTTACTATATACTCCACCACCTCGGTTGT
The DNA here is from genome assembly GCA_034508555.1 of Venustoraphidia nigricollis. Taxonomy (NCBI): domain Eukaryota; kingdom Metazoa; phylum Arthropoda; class Insecta; order Raphidioptera; family Raphidiidae; genus Venustoraphidia; species Venustoraphidia nigricollis. Next base: position 405,937 of record JAVRKA010000073.1, read on the forward strand.
CGATATTTGCGAAATCTGTTCTTAGCGGATCTCTGCTCTACAAAAGAAACATGTCTGCCAAATTTTTAGTCTGTAGATCTGATAGTTTAATTAAATCTAGGAATTTTCTCTTAAAAATGTTGTAGTCAAAACATTTTTACAATTATTTCCCCAATGAGTTGGAAGCATTTATTTTTATGAAAAACTATTTAAAATAAAAAATATATTCTTAATCATTAAGCATGCTTATGAAATAAAATTAAAGATATAAATCGAGCATCGTTATTAAATAATTAATAGTGCGGACACATTGACGTAATATTTGCACCCCATATCCTCCTTGGCTCAATTTTTTTTGTACTCACAATGCAATTAAGTTCGTCATACCAACTCAGTTGCGTGAAAAATGAATCTTATGTCTGTGAAAATAAAAACTACGTTTGAAAAGTTTAATACATGAATTGCATGGTTTTACTTTTAACAGATGTGTAAAATATAAGTTTGGAGTCATAGTTTTGAGTATTCACTGTATTCTAAATGCACTTTACAATTTATTATATAGTTAGTACCTTAACAGTTTTTAGTAGCCGAATACATAATATTATCTGAATTGCATTCTTTTCTCTAAAAATATAAAATATTATTATTCATTCCAAATTTGATATTCTGTACTGAAAGTGGTACTATTTTAAAATGAAGAATTATTCAATTGGACTTACTTATTAGTAAATAAATACTTATTACTAAACAACACATTCACCGCTGCTGGTATCGGCGCTTGTTAGATTGCCTTTAGTTGCCGCCTTCGTCAAATTTGTCGCTCAGGGCAAGTGCCTGTGTAGACAGCCGTTGTCTACCATATAACTTAGTACATGGTATAATACGAGAAGCGTGCGTGAATTTCCATTAATATATACGGCATGAAGGTTAAAAAAGTATAATGGTTATAGCAAAGATAAATCAAAATAAAAAAAACCCGGGTCGCAGTGCCCAAACCCTGCCGACAATATAGTGTATTTGCTAATACAGGCAGTGTGGCTTTATTATGCGAACTTAAAGTAGGTTTTTGGGCAAAATAAAAAAATTGACTCCTTAATACACCCCTTAAAAGAACATTTTTTTTCTCAATTGCAATATTATTATCAATCGAACCTCTATACCAAATTATATACATCTTTCAGTATATAATTCACTATCTGCAAATTAATGTTTTCATAAAATTTGTAAATCCGGTCCTGTCGGGCCGATTTTATTAAAATTTTAGGAACACTTTTTAATTACTACCATAGGATTAAATTTCAATTTTGAAATGATTCGGAAAATTTTTTCGGTATTTTGAGGCCCAAAAACATTTTCCAACCCCTAAAAACTACCCTTAAAATGGTCCGATTAAGCCCATTTTAAATAGGCTTCTTGCGGTGGTGGATTTCAACACGTGGGCCAAATTTAGTTGAAATCAATTAACTCTTTCGAAAGTTATTGCCCGCACACATATATATATATATACGTATATATATACGCTTATATATATATATATAAATATATATATACATATATATATAAACATTTTTAAAAATGGTGCCAAAGTGTTTAGAAGGTTATGAAACGTCGAGAAATTTTGGTCCGACCCCTAGGTCCCGCCATCCGACCGACGCCAATAGTGTATGTTGCCATATGGCAAATACACTAATAATAGTAGGCTGACTATTTCAAAATTTAATCTGGTTTGAGATGAGCCTGTAAGTCGGAGGATTAATATAATACTTGCAAGCGAAGGTCTACGTAGAGATAGAATAATACATACATTGTTCTAGACATCTCAGTGGTTGGCGGAGACAACCGACTTAAATAGATAAGAGATAAAAGCATAGAAGGACAGACGGAGACAGCTTGTATTTTTGCCCACAAGGGCAAAGTGGTATAAATAAATAAATGAGAACATACATAATTATATTGTGACATTTCAGTATAATTTCCTTGGTGATGTCACATAAATAAAATATGGCTGAATACTGCTGTAGAGAAATAGAAAAAGTTGAAACTTGTTGATACAAAGATTTTGAAATATATCGATACGCCAGAATTATTGACTCTTTATTTCATTTCTTGAGTAATAATGAACCATTGTGTAGTTCTTTTCAATGCTATAATGATCAACGGTGGTAGACTATGATATCATTACTTTAAGAGCAATGTTTCTAAACTGAGATTTACTGCCTAGTTGTGCATACGTGTACATGCGATTAGATCTAACCGAACTCTTTTCGTGTGTTTGACATTCGTAACAAATACCAATGAATCTAGTCTCATTTCTGTTTCTACCATTTTAAAAAATCTCTAAAACCATGCATGCTAAATTTTTTAGTATCACGCGCGATGCGTATTCAGTGTTTGAATGCGACTTGCATATGCGCGCAGTCACCAAGGTTCATGTGCGCTCACTTACTGCCTGTACTGAAAACACTGCGCCTGATGCATTGTTAATACAGTTTTGCCGCCATTAAACTTATTTTGCCAAAAATATGTCATTAGCTACTTTGCCTTGTGATCACAAAAATAATGTTACAATACAATCGGAGACATGGACAACAACTGGGTCGACGTTCTGGCTGAAATAGCATCTATATTGTCTTCATCTAAATTAAACCGCAGGACTTTGAAAACTACATCTGGGGTGTACAGATGGAATTTCCTACTCTTGCATTCTTAGCGATTGTGAATTGAAATTTAGATTTTGTAACGTTTCGCATTTAAACGCATTTCGAAGGAAACAATTAAACCTGTCTTCTAATAATTTGGCTTCTCAGCTACTTCAACATTTTCGCTTTACCTTTTGTGTAACTGTCCTTTTGAATATTTTATTTTATTATTCACTATAAAATTATAAAATAAGATTTAGGAATTAGGATCAATATAATGAAAATGCTAAATTCTCTTAGATCGCGACGTTTCGCTGTGTATTTCCAGCTTCTTCAGGCTCTGTACAAAAAAATATATATATACATGAATACAATGCTCTGTGATAACAATGCAATGTGAAAATAACAAATTCCATACCTCTAATTATGTATATTATTCTATACATAACTAGAGGTATGGAATTTGTTATTAGTGTATTTGCCATATGGCAACATACACTATTGGGGTCGGACCAAAATTTCTCGACGTTTCATAACCTTCTAAGCACTTTGGCACCATTTTTGGAAAAATTATATATACATGTATATATATATATATATATATATATATATATATGTGTGTACGGGCAATAACTTTCGAAAGAGTTAATTTATTTTAACGAAATTTGGCAAGCATGTTGGAATCCATCACCGCACGAAGCCTATTTAAAATGAGCAAAATTGGATCACTTTAAGGGTGGTTTTTAGGGGTTGAAAAAAGTTTTTGGGTCCAAAAATACCGAAAAAATTCTCAGAATCGTTTCAAAATTGAAATTTACTCTTTTAGTAGCAATTAAAATGTGCTCCCGAAATTTGAAAAAAATCGCCCCGCCAGGGCCGGATTTACAAATTATATGAAAACACTAATTTGCAGATAGTAAGTTATTTACTGAAAGATGTATTTAATTTGGTGTAAATGTTCGATGATAGTAATGTTGCAGTTAAGAAAAAAACTGTTAATTTAAGGGGTGTATCAAGAGGTTAATTTTTTTATTTTGACCAAAAAACTTAAGTTCATGTACTAAAACCAGACTGCCTGTATTAGCAAATACACTCTATTGTCGGCAGGGTTTGGGCACTGCGACCCGGTTTTTTTTTCACATTGCATTGTTATCATAGAGCATTGTATTCATGTATATATATATATATTTTTTGTACAGAGCCTAAAGAAGCTGAAAATACACAGCGAAACGTCGCGATCTAAGAGAATTTAGCATTGTCGTTATATTGATCCTAATCATTCCTCTTATTTTATAATTCTGTCATGAATTAATTGGATCTTATCATCTCACCCACATTATTCACTATATAATTTTGTGTCCATCAATATTTCAAGTTTTTAGTTATATTTCTAATTTTCTTGTGCAATACAGGCTTTAGGTTGGATACGGTTCTCTAGAAGGTGCGCAAAGTAGGTACAGATGAAAAATAAGGCGCAGTAAATAAGTAACCCTTTTTTTAGCGGAGATAAACAACATTAATATACTTTTCATATTAGTTCTAGAAAATGAATGCCGAACCTTTCCACATCTAGGCACCATTTTTTTTTCCAAAAAATGTGTAATGGGACCATGACATGCCGACAAGTAGTCAAAGGATTTTGGTTGTCAAAAAAATGAATCAAATATAGATAAAGAGAATAATTTCAATAATGCATCGAACGCATAAAAAATTTTCATATTTGTTGTTTAGTAATAGTCAAATGTTTTCGACACCTCATTAGTACCGTGCCAATCATTTTCTGTCGTGTGCTATAGACTTGTCATCCCTGTCCAGAGCATTTTTAAAACCCATCACAATTAAATATACAAGATTTTTTGTACCATAGGTATACCTATTATTGTTTAAAAATTTACTACTAAAAGTATGTAATGTTGATATAGATCTAGTTATCGGTAAATCCTTTTTATCACAAGAACGGAATGTAAAATATAATTAATGTAGTTACAATCCGTATTCACGATGCACAGTGCACATCCCTGCTTAAATGTTCTTAAACTCAAACTTGTAGATTACAGGAAGGGTAATACATAGTTAACAAAGGAGAGTATGTTTATGCCGCGGCGCTAGTTTGTGTAGTTTGTGGGCTTATCATTTTGATTAGAATTACTATCAACTGTACCAAGTGACACAATCATTGTTTGTAATGACAGTTCAAATTTTATAATTTTAGCGTATTGGAATTTACTTAGAATGCAAAATATGATTTATACTGTAACATTTTCAGCCCATTAATGGGGAGTGTTACCAACTAATTTAAATCAAAAATCACTTTTTAACATTTTACATTTTCCGTTTGGAGGCTCCCTGAATCCAAAAAACATATTTTTGGAAAAACTATGCGTCTGTTTTTCGGTTTGTCTGTGAACACAATACAGAGGATATATGCCGTAATGTTCTTTTTTGTATGATGATAGTTACTTTTTATAACTTCATAGCTTCACACATTTGGAAATATTTTTAAAACAAAATAAAACTGCTGTTCTTTTGTTATGAAGATCTGTCAAAACTAATTAGTTCCAAGCATGCTTTGGTTAATATTTACAGTAAAGCCATATTATGTAACTATGCAAATAAATATTACTAGTCATTACTTACGTCACCGCACGAAAATTTAGTTTATTTATTATTTCAAATGTCAATATTTTTTAATTGTACTGTCACCAAATTGGCGGGATTTTTTTAGTTTTACAATTATTTTCCCTAACTATATTTAAATAGACTTCGGTAAAATTGCTTCTCTATAATCATAATAATACAACCATGTCATGGTGGATAAGTTTGTAAAAAGAAGACATATTTTATTCTGATTTTCATTTCTCTTTCGCTCAGTGATAAAAATGAGCATTTTGAAACGCGAAATAATGAAGTAAATGTGATTGGATGAGATTTGTGTTAAGAGACAGACATAAAAAGTATCATAATAATTGTTTTTTTGGTTACCAACATCTAAATATAGACAAAATAAATTGATGAACAACTCTACTAATTAACATTTCAAAGAACATTCTAACTTATTAAAAATTTACAAGAAAAACACCATATTTATTGACAAACTGATAAAACAGTTCAGTTATTATTGCCGCATTGAAAAATATTTTAACAACATTTTTCAAATAAAATAATAGCGAAGAAAATAAAAATCAGGCGAGTGAAGACATGGGTTAAGGTTTGTAAAATTATAGTAAAATGATTAACTCTAAAAGCTTTTCAGTGTAATTTTACTAAAACGCTTAATAATTGATTATTCTAGTGCGGTTATAACTGGGTAATACCTAGTATGAAAAGTTACGAACTACTTTCTTTTTTTTTGTAATTTTCATTCTAGTAAGAGAAAACATAATTTTTTAAATAAAGCAACTTAAAATACCAACAGAGACTAATGAACATTTAATTTGTTTTTAAATGGTTTCTTTAAGCGTGAGGACTGAATAAAAATCTTCAATTTGAACGAAGAAAAGAATTAAAAGAAAAAACTAGAAGTTTGTATCGTGATTTGAGACACTAATGTACATCTTCCATGCAATGTATTTTGAATTTCCCATTTCAATTCAGGCTGTTTTGAAAATAACATGAATGCCCAACATAGATATGTATATATACGTGTTGGTTTTGGTTGTATCCTTTTACAAAAGCTTGTATAATCAAATCAAAAACCTATTCACGCAGTACACAAAAGCGTAATCAACGTAGCGGAAAGCGTGCGATGCTGCTGCCACCACAACGTACGTCGTTTGTTTCGGACATATTCCATCGCTAGTACGTCGTTTGTTTGGGTTTGTGAACACCAATGACAATCCACAGAATTCATAGGATAGTGAAAGCCATTCATAATAAACATCATTAAGATAAAATGGCGAAAATAAGAAACTGTTGCATAACTCCGTAATATGCATGTTAAATAACATCCTAGTTTATTTTTTTTATAAAAAAGTATGCGTGGAGATTAGATAAGGTAAATATACTAGATAACTACACCTGTTTTCATTTACATAAAGGCAAGGTATTGTGATCTGACATAGGGGCATCTTTTTCCACTTTCTTTTTCAAACTCCGAATTTCTGTAAGGGTGTGTCATAGAATATAGCAATAATTAATTCCCCATAAGACATTTGACATGAAGTCGGTGCAACATTTTGACATCAAATTTCATGGTGTCACACGAGAAAAGTTCATTTTTTTATATTATGTCGAATTAGGTACAAGAAATTCTGTTGATACAAACAACCGCAAAATCTTTCATTTGGCGTATATTTTCCAAAAAAAAAGTACATTGAATTCAATAAAATATATACTAAGCCTATGGAATATGAAAATGCCCTGAAAAATTAATCTTAAAGTAGGTACAATATTATTCAAAATTTTTAAATTGATAGTTATTAAATTTCGAATTACTGATAGTTCAAATTTAACGGTTAATTATTGATAAAAATATTTTTTGCACGACCACCTATATAGCTACTATATAGCTACTTTTCATGCCTGAATAGCGGTAGTAAAATTACTTTTTTCGAACTAGTGCGTAAAGTAGAACAAAAGTAATGCGATTTTACCAATCAAATAGTTATATCTTTGTCAGTTACCAACTGAATCCATATGAGCGACAGAGAAGCTAAGTAGGCGCTGAATAGTCCTTAGAGATACCCATATGGCCGAACGTGAACTGTCAAAAATATAACAAATATACTAATTATGATGTGAAAATCAGCTAACTAAACACATATACTACTATTTTGAATAGGTAATATGTAATGTTTTAAAAATTTCGCAAGCTGTCAGTTTGCACTCTAGTTACACAGAAAGTTTGTTCTGTGTGATAATCGTGCGATTCGTTTTATAGTATTTTCATGTATCCTGCATACAAATTGACGTGACTAAGTGACAGTAATTGGTATGAAAAATGATTGCATGTCGAACATGATCTTTTTTAATTAGAATAATATTCAATAAATGAAATTTTCCAAGCAAAACATGGTTTGTAATTGATGTTTCACTTATATAGATGACTCCAATGAAAATTAAACTCGGGTCGCAGTGCCAAAACCCTGCGAACAATATAGTGCAGGGGTGGCCAAGCTCCTTGATAGTCCGAGCCATTTTTTAAAATTTGAAATTTTTCGCGAGCCGCAATCAAATACGTATTTAAAAGGTATGCAAAAAAGGTATAAAAATTTTTTTTTTACAGATATTATATTTATTGAAAACATTTATATAAAAGTACAAGATATATATGTGTATTGAATTAATTTTTTTTTTAAATATAACACAAAAATGAAAAGGGAACTCGGGTTCATTTATCCTTCAATGAACCGCATGTGGCTCGCGAATCGCAGGTTGCCCCCCCCTCTGAATAGTGTATTTGCCAATACAGGCACTGCGGCTTTATACGTGGACAAGTAAGTTGTCTTTGAACAAAATAAAAAATGTTAACTCGTTAATACGTCCCATAAAATAATATTTTTTTTCTCAGATGAAATACTGTAATGAAATCCACATCTGCATCGAATTAAATATACACCCTTCAGTAAGTAAATTTGTTGGAAGCCATCACTGAAAGAAGCTTATTTAAAATGGGCCTAATCGGACTAATTTAAGGTGTCTATTTAGGGGTTGCATTTTGTGTTGGCGCTCAAAAACAACCAAACAATTCTCCGATTTGATTCAAAATTGAAATTCAGTCCTTTAGTAACTAATAAAAGCTGCTCTTGAAATTTTAGTAAAATTTGATTAACGGGACCGGACTTACAAATTTTATGAAAACACTAGTTTTTGGATGCAAATTTACTTACTGAAGGGCATATTTAATCATCGAAGTTTAAGTCCATTTTTTTTTTTAATAATTTTAAAGTTTAATGGGAATTATGGACAAATTTGATGTGTTAAACTTTTTAATTTATTGCCAACGTTTCAACAGTCTTTGCTGTTTTCTTCAGGGCTCAAATTTTGCGCTTTACACATAAGTCAAAATCAAATTTGTCCATAATTCCCATTAAACTTTAAAAAGGCATATTTAATTTGTGCAAATGTTCGATTGATAACGATATTTTAACAGGGAAAAAAAATATTATATTAGGGGGCATATTAAGGAGTTAATTTTTTTTATTTTGCGCCAAAACAGACTTAAATAATAAAACCACAATGCCTGTATTACCAAGTGCACTATATTGTCGGCAGGGTTTTGGCACTGCGGCCCAAGTTTTTTATTTTTTATTATTTTTAACTGGATAAGTATTGATTGCAAATGTTTCACTTAAAAAGTGTAAACGATTGAACTACAAAGTGATTCAATAGTAACTGAATATTCCTGTGAATATTGCTATGAATAGATCTTGTGTGCTGAATTGGCAAAACTTTCAACAACAAAAGTGGAAAGTGTCACTTTTGAGTGTTTTTTTTTTGTTACATTACTTATATTGATATTAACTGAACTAATAATTATAAAGGTCCTTAAATATAAACAAGGATGAAAAAGAAAATTTTTGTACCTGCACAATACTGTAAAATTAATACGTGAACTAGATTTATTATTTATAAACCTGACAAAATAAAAAGAAAATATGAAAACCATTGCTAAGAAAATTTAATATTCTTTTGGAAAAAGTCTTCACGACATAGCTTGACTTTATTTGAATTAAAAATACGTGGTTTATATTTGAAATTTTTTTTATTAATTTATTTACGGAAAATTTGTTATCAATGTAGGTTTCATCAAATAATATATAAGGATATTACAATCGATTTAATAGGAAATAGATTCAGTAAAAAGTCGGTTTTTTCGATAGCTGGAAATTGTTTCAAATAAGTGAAAACGAAACAGAAAAGTTGTTCCACTGGTGGACGTACCGGGTCATTTATGGTGGAAACGAAGGGCCATCATTTATGATGAATTACAAGCAATGTTATAATCTTGAAGCATCAATTTGCTACATTATTTTTCTTTATCTAATGTGTTTTTTTCAATTATTTTAAATATTTTTATTACAAATTAAGCTAAAATCGTTTTATTTATTAATTATTTTAAGTAAGTAGCTTTGTATTTACAATATTTATCAAAAAATACATGTTATAGGTGTTAATTCGTAAGAATGAAATTCTTTAAATTTTTAGACTTGGAAGACAGAGTAGTATTGCTAAAAATAATATCAGTTTACATTCAAAAACACATTAAGAAGAGTGCTATTAGATTATCAAAAATTATTATCTGATTCCTGAATGTTACCTCTGTATAATATAGTAATTTTATTGACAGGTATGTTAAAATAATTCGTTCTAAATAACCGTAATAAGATAGCTGTGTTGTGTTATAAAAAATATTCTTACAGTACTGAAATCGTGAAGAGGAAAAAATATACATTTTAGTAATTTTCACACACTGCATTCTTTCTATAAAAGCATTGTCCTAAAATCTTGATAACAGACTATTTTTTAAAAAGGTGTTTCAGTAATTTTTATAACCAATTTTTTCTCGTCTATCTTTATATTTGAACATAAAATAAGTACTCTTCACAAATCATTATTGTATTTAGCAGCCGTTTTGTTAAAGTATCTGTTATTTAAGAACGCTTTCTTTAAAAATCTGTTCTTCAAAAGCATATTTTAAAAACATGTTCTGTTAGAAACTGTTCTTGCTAAGCGACATAATTCTGAGAGCTGTTATTTAATAGTTTTAAGTGAAGTTTAATATTTTTACAAGGCGTCAAACTAATCTGTAGTGAAGTGAAAAATGATGTTTTCAGACGTGGTGCGGTGTTCGCACCGTCAACTTTAGTTCACTTTGTTATCTAAAAGTGCACGTTCAGCAGCTGCTTTGTACAGGTTGGATCAATAGTTTTAAGAACAAGTTTTTTAATTCAGATTTAGGACGTTTTTGCCAACTTATTGTACATTTATATTTATCACTAACCACAGATATGGAGGACTTAAGCAATAGTAAGTGTAAATATATTATTATTTTTGTTTTCCCGTAATTATCAATTTTTATAGATCCAACTGTCGTGGATTTGAATCCACTTCCGCTCATGAGTGTTTTGTAATATATTCAATATAATTTGGTTTATTGGAGAAAGTTTGGATAAAAATCCGTGACACAGGATCAATTAAGAAGCAATTTAGAATTGCATTTTTACTGACGTTTCGATAAACTATGTACCATCTTCATAGTTTCTAAAAATTATTTGTAACACAAAGCTTGTGTTTTTTTTAAATTAATATAAATAAGGTTACATTGAGTAATCTGTAATCTGTATTTATTTATTTCAATTTAAAAATTCATAGGTCTGCGTAACACGAACAAAAGACCTTTCCATAAAATGTTTACATACATTCATCTTAAAAATAAAAATAAAATTAAATAAAATTCATAAGCGAAAAAATAAAAACAACATATTTTTGTTTCCTTTCCTAATCTCGCTTTTTTGTTAGAGTCTGAGCAACTATAAGTTTTTTCGTTTCGTCCTCTCAACTTATTCTCTCACTCTAATCTTTCCATTCTTCTTTCCATCATACGTTCAATGTATTTCACTACCCCCGGATCTCCGCTGTCCAGTAACTCACAAATTGTCTGATTTTCAGTGTTTTTTATGCATTTCTCTCTTTCTATGTTCATCCCTTTGCACGTTTTAATCAAATGATGTGGATTCTCTTCTTCGTTGCATAATACACATATCCTTCCACCATACTCATCGTTTTTTGTTTTATAAATCCATCCCCCTAATCTAAAACCAGCTAATATTTTTCTGTGCTTTTCCTTTACTCTTTCAATATATTTTGCTCCTTTTTCGTAGTGTGCTAATCCTTTAAATAGTTCTAACGATTTTTTACTTTCTATCTCTTCAAATAAATTTCTGTACGTTTCTTCTTTTACTTTTTCTTTAATTTTTCTTCTCATATTATTAGTTTCATCTTCTTCTATCTTAATTTCTTTCATTTTTTTTCTTATCATGTCACCCCATGTTAAACTTTCATTCCCATTACTCTTCATTTTTGCGCATTCTTTTTGTAATAATCTCTTTTCATCTCTCATTGTATCTGTATAGTAATTTATTATTTGTTTGTTTATTTGCGCAGAGGTAGGAAATCTTCCTATTTCTATATATACTGCACTACTGGCCACATTCTTCCCTACCCCTAGAAACTTACATTGAGTAAAAACTTATCAAATAATGTTTTCCAACAGTCATCAAGGAACACAACCGCTCTAATTAATCATTTAATTATAGTCAACCTCGTATAATTTGATTTATTTAAATGCTTACAACCTTAGTTGTCAAGCGTCTATAATTTACAATAAAAATACAAATTATTTTTTTTTTGTGTTGTGTGCATACATTTTTTGTAGAAAATATAGTTTAGTGTTAATAAAAAACAAATTAAAGAATTTAGGAAATCCGTTACTTAATGACCCTTTAAAATGAATAAGGAAGTTTCCCTTTCTTTTTTTTTACTTTTAATCATATAATCCGAAAAATCAAAAAATTAGTGGTGATATAATGTTTTTCATATACTTATTTAACAACAACATAGTTTTGCTGCTTCAAAGTTTAAATCTGACAATACTCTGCGCAGTGCCATTATCAGTGTGGGTGACTTTATGCGGCTGAATGTTATATTTACAGGAACTAAAAATATAGCAAGTCATGGAGACAGCTGAGTATTAACAGTTGAATATATATGAAAATGAATGTAATGTCAATTATACAGGTTGATCCATTTTAATCGATACACCCCGAGAATCCGGAGAAGATGATGTTTTCGAACAAAGTTGTTCAGACAAAAGTTGTTTGGTTCGAAGGGGGCATTTTATGCCTGTGGTACTTTTGACCTTGAACCCAGGATTCAAGGTCAACTTTTTTTTCAATAGGAACCCCTAATTTTTACCTTGGCAATCGATTAAACGTCAAAAAGCATGAAACTTATGTCCAAAACATTTTTTTTAAAAACCCAAATTTTCCAAAAAAAACTTTTTTTTATCATTTTTCAATGACGAATGGTCAGTCACCCGAAAAAATTATCAAAAACAAACAATTCTTGAAATTTTTTGAGGAATCAATTACAATTTTTTAAATACAAAATAAAATTAAATTGAATTTTTAAATTATTTTTTTCCATTTTTTAACTTTTTTATGGGAAAGAAAAATTATTCCAACAGAAACTCAAACTCAATTTTTTCCAAAACTAAGCACTTTAAACCGCTCAAACTTCCAGAGCATGTTACAAGTACATAAATAAAGTAAATTGTGAAGTGGTAACGATTATTTTTAATTTGGGTGGTAATAAGGGGGTGACTCACATTTTTTGACGCCGAAAAAAAAGGGACAAACATTATTTTCGTCAGAACTCAATTAGTTTTAATGCTAGGGACTTTTATAAAAAATAAAAATAAAGGTTCTTTAAGCACTTCAAAAAATGTTCCATGAGTTTCCCCCGAAAAATACATTTTATTTTGGTAACTTCACGTTGAAACTTTCAATTTTGGCTTTTGACGAATAAGAACCAACCTTCAACAAGCACTCCGTTTGTATTGGGTCTACAGACACTATAAACTCACCGTTATTTTTGTTTTTTTATAAGCTACATTTTTACTAAGAGTGATTTTTTTGATAAAATACTTACTTTTTCAGTTATTCTGGAAAAACCATCGGAAAACGTGGGTTTATTGGTTGAAAAATTGACACTTATACTCGCGAATAAGTTGAAAACTATGGACTGTCAGAAAAAACTTTATAGGACAAAAGTTGCTTAGAATTAGTCAATCTATCCACTCCCGTACTTATTTTCAACGAAACTTTTTTCAGCCCCGAGAAGGGCTGGCATCCACCCCGCAATCGAGAGCGACAATTTTTTTTTTAATTTTTTTATTTGAGCTTTTAACAATGCAGTCCAACAGTGTTTATGAAGATTCATTGACTGGTCCTGGATTCCGAGGTTTTACAATTTTTAGGTCTAACGGCACTCCACTAATAATGAAAAAAAAATAAAAAAATTCGAAACCACAGTATTTTAAAGAATTTAAAGTTTGTTTAATTAAAATTTGTATTTTTGGAAAATTGTAATGCAACATGTATGTGTAAGTACTTAAAGACAACGGTTTATAATCAGTGTTCCACGACACAATAATGTTACTTAAGATCGCAGGTGTACTGCTGTCATTAATCCTTTTTTAACCCCCGACGCAAAAACAGGTGTGTTATAAGTTATTGACCGCTAAGTGTGTGTGTGTCTGTCTGTGACACTGTAGCTCTTAAACAGCTGAACTGATTTGGATGCAATTTTTTTTAATATGAAAGCAGGTTTTCTAGCGGCGCTTCTTAGACATATTTTATCAAAATCGGTTAAGCCGTTTCAAAGTCATCAGTTTTTATTTTCGCTGCGGTACCAATCTTAGACGCAAAAAGGGTATTTTGTTTGTAACTAAGTCTAAAAAGTTTAAAATAAAAATCAAATTAAAAATTAAAAAAACCCCCGACACAAAATAACCTATAAAAAGTTAACAAATAAAATTTCTAGGCCTGGTCCTTTAACTTTAATATTTAAATACTTAAGGCTGTCGGAACGCTCTGAATTTTGTTTGTGCTGAGACCCAGCGGTAAGGGGCGAGGTAGACAAAAGACATATTGTGGGTGTGACTTTCTTTAGCTCTGTCTCGCTCAAATCATCCGCACGTTTTAATTTTTGGCTGGTGCCAACTACAAGGATAAAAGATGCTATTGCAAGGGTGCCGCTGTCAATTGATTACTCTAATTTTTGAAAATATTTTGAAGATTTAAAAAACTTTTCCGAAAAAGGAAGAGTCACTTTAGGTTTGCGATGGAACAGTTTTGTGAAATAAGTACGAATAAGGTCGTAGTGTGACATTGAAAACGTGTGTTTTTTAGCACAATTAATGCCAACTTTTTTCTAGTAAATCGTACATAAATTAGAAAAGTAGTCCATTAGAGACCTAGATTTGTCCTTTATCTTCCTTATAGAGAAAGAATTTTTGCAGAATATTGACGAATAAGTCTACAATCAGTTGACAGCCGAAACTCTATTTTTGACTTTAAATTCAGAGCGTTCCGACAGCCTTAATTAGTAATATTTTGTGATTTAAAGGTCGTCGCGTCGGGACACCGCTAAATAAATAAAATATAAGTTAGAGTACCTACAAACAAAAAGGAGGTTAATATAAGTACTCTGTCTAGGTCCCCCGACGCGACGACGTTTGAATCACAAAATATTACTAATTAAGTATTTAAATATTAAAGTTAAAGGACCAGGCCCAGAAATTTTATTTGTTAACTTTTTATAGGTTTTTTTGTGTCGGGGGTTTTTTAAATTCTTTATTTGATTTTTTATTATGATTAATCTAAAGTTTACAAGGTCAATAATAACCTCTTTATAAAAATCTGTAATAATTTTATTCAGTGTTATTAGTTACTAGTAGTTTGTCAGTATGCTTCTTTAGTTTGACTTACTTGTATATTAATTTTACCGTTTGATAATGTTGGTTTAACTTGAACAAAATGTTATTACTGCAATGATTTCAAAATTAAAGTATTTTGCATCGTATATTTATTTATTTATTCGACAAACAGGTCAAGACCTAATTAAATGTCAAGTTATAAGAAATTAGGATAAGATAGGCAAATTCAAGGTCATGGCCTTGAATAAGAAATCATCTCGATATTTATCTGGAATTAATTGAGGAAAACCATGGAAGACAATAACTAGATGGTCGGTGCAGGAACTACCGTTTCTCGGCGAGAGGCAGTAGGAAAAAGTGCCCCCACCGGGATTCGAACTCGGTACCTCCAGAATGCGAGTTTAATGCTCTCACCACTACGCTACGACGCTCGGTGAAAACAAAGCAGATGAATTAATAATCGGTCAAGGATCAACTCCGTTTGTACTCAGAGGGTCAAAAAAACATCATAAAGGAAAGCAAACATTTTTTGATATACGTATATAAAAATTAAATAAGTCAATTATAAGAAACACAAAAAATAAATATTTGAAAACTTATATATATATTGCTAGAGCTGTGATTGTATATTATAAATATAATAATGTCTTAATATGTTAAGGAAACTCTTTTCGCAATGATATTTTCTAACGATGCACAAACCTCGATAATTAATCAATGACTACTCGGATTCAAGTAATAACAATATACGATTTGATTATTCTTTAAAATTTAACAATTATATTGACAATTCCTATACTTGTTATGGTTCATATTGTATAAAAACAGTTGACGTACGTTCATTGGTCCTATTTCAGTCGCACTAATGCTGAACCTATAGCTTCATCGCATCTTCACGACCTACTGTGATTGATTGTAGCTTTAAACGTGAGATTCCGATGGCGGTCACCTGAGAAGCTACCATAGGAATTCGATAACATCAATCCTTAGCTTAGCAAACTCTAATGATTAGTACTACAAACATTAGATAAAATTAATTGGCCACTAAATTTATCCAGTTTCTTTACAATATACTATTTTTGAACTGTCATGCCCTTTTATAGAACTTTTGTATCTTTATCGGTGTTATCTAACAAAAACATGTGTATGATATGAACCTAAGAAAAGAACATATTTGTCAGCTAAGTGCTATATTACAATATTAAATCTTAATCTTATATATTTAAACGAGCAATTCTTGTATATAGATAGATAGATAGATAGATAGATAGATAGATAGATATATTTATTAGTTACAGTGACAAACTATCTATCTTGATTAGAAATTTCGCGTATCTAACGGCTCTAACGATTTGGTGAAATTCACGGAAAGAGGGTATTGGGGGACAAAAAATTGATCTAGATAAGTTTATTTCTTGGAAACTCCCGTTTTCTTCCAAATTTATTCATTTAAAACTGTAATAAATACTGCAATATTGTAAGTAAGCTTTGGAAATACAAATGAACAATTGTGTCAAAATACTGATAGTCAATCTTTTTAATAAGTTATACTAATATAAGTAAAACGTAAATTATTTTAATAAAAAAGAAGAAATATTAATTAGGTAAACATAATGTTAACTAATATTTCAATAATATTGGCGTAAAGTATGTTATTTTTATATCATGACGTATTTATTAACATTATATTTAATAGTTCTAGCGTAGAATTTCGGTTTCAGAAGTTTGAAAATTAAAATGTTTTTTGCTTTTATAACTCGCTCAATTAATGTCAGATCGATTAGAGCATTTTTTAAACGAAAAGGAGAAATATCTACACTCTGTATAGATTTTGTATATTAGAGTGTGTTAAAATAGTTCTTTATAAGAAGCATTAAAAACGTATAAACTCGATTTTACGGAACATATCAAAAGAGAAAAACGGTACGTGAAAATTAATGCAAAAAGACTCTTACACATAAATAACGACGAAATAGCGGCCCGAAGGGTCGCAATTTTGACGCTGGAAGTTTGTATGGTAAAATTTGGAACAAGCGATTTTTAGTGAAATTTTAGACGCATTGACAGCTTATTGCTATAGAACAGTTAACATATTTCCAGTTAGTTGAAAGACACCTTTTTCCAAACAAAAAAAAACCGGGTCGCAGTGCCAAAACCCTGTCGACAATATAGTGTATTTGCTAATACAGATATTGTGGCTTTATTAAATGAAATTAAGTTTGTTTTTGGACAAAATAAAAAAAAATGAACCCCTTAATACACCCCTTACAATAATAATTTTATTAGTTGAAATATTGTTATCAATCCAACATCTACACCAAATTAAATACGACCTTCAGTAAGTAAATTCGTATGCGCAAACTAGTGTTTTCATAAAATTTGTAAGTCCGGTCCTGTCGGGCCGATTTACTTATAATTTCAGGAGCAGTTTTTAATTGCTACTAAAGGGTTAAATTTCAATTTTGAAACGATTCTGAGAATTTTTTCGGTATTTTTGGGCCCAAAAACTTTTTTCAACCCCTAAAAACTACCCTTAAAATGACCCGATTGGGCCCATTTTAAATAGGCTTCGTGCGGTGATGGATTCCAACATGTGTGCCAAATTTCGTTAAAATGAATTAACTCCTTCGAAAGTTATTGCCCGCACATATATATATATATATACGTATATATATATATATATATACGTATATATATACGTATATGTATACGTATATATATACGTATATATATACGTATATATATATATATATATATATAAATAAATATATATATATATACATATATATATGTAGAATCGAGAGAGAAATGAACAGTTGACATAAGACAGAGACAGACAGACGACACAGAAAAAAAAAAACCCGGGTCGCAGTGCCAAAACCCTGCCGACAATATAGTGTATTTGCTTATACAGGCAGTATGGCTTTATTATGCGAACTTAAGTTGGTTTTTGGGCAAAATAAAAAATTTGACTCCTTAATACACCCCTTAAAATAACATTTATTTTCTTAATTGCAATATTATTATCAATCAAACTTCTATACCAAATTATATACAACTTTCAGTAAATAATTCACTATCTGCAAACTAGTGTTTTCATAAAATTTGTAAGTCCGGTCCTGTCGGGCCGATTTTATTAAAATTTTAGGGACACTTTTTAATTACTACTGGAGGGTACCCTGTCAATTTTGAAACGATTCTGAGAATTTTTTCGGTATTTTGGAGCCCAAAAACGTTTCTCAACCCCTAAAAACTACCCTTAAGATGGCCCGATTACGCCCATTTTAAATAGGCTTCTTGCGGTGATGGATTTCAACACGTGGGCCAAATTTCGTTAAAATCAATTAACTCTTTCGAAAGTTATTGCCCGCACACATATATATATATATATACGCTTATATATATATATATATATATATAAATATATATATACATATATATATAAACATTTTTAAAAATGGTGCCAAAGTGTTTAGGAGGTTATGAAACGTCGAGAAATTTTGGTCCGACCCCTAGGTCCCGCCATCCGACCGACGCCAATAGTGTATGTTGCCATATGGCAAATACACTAAAAAGACAGTAATACGCGTAGTCATCGACGAGGTGTAAGTGTGAAACGACGTACGACGAATGACGATTTTTCATAGAGTGTAATATTCATTTTTTGTTATATTGTTTTCAATAAAATCAGTTAAAATCAAGTGTATTTCTTCCTGACAAAACGGCCATCCTACAAATTCAGAAGTGGGATTCGAAGGGATTACAGGATTACGAAAACATACGACGAAAAATATTGAACAAACGTGGTTGAGGTTAGTTTGGGCGGGAAAAGTAGTGCTGTGAAGTGCATAGAGTGTGCATCAAGCAAGCAAGACGCGACGACGTACCAGTCTGACATTTCAACTGTTGTACAAAGCGTAAAGTGAGACAAAGACATTAAGCCAACGGCGTGTACGAGTGAGAAGCTGTTTCATTACAACGACGACGGTGAACAGTTACTATAACGTACTATTGTGTACTGTGATTGAACATTGCAGCGTAATAAAGACAGAAATACAGTGACGTGAGAGTAAGACTGAATAAGACGGAAAACAGTGTGAATATTGCAATATACGTGATAAAGACAGTGTTATACAGTGGTATAAAAGTAGAACTGAGTAAGATAACAAACAAACAAACGTCAAAGTCAAAATAAACTATCTGTCAAATTTAAAATAAAAGTTTAAAAAGTGAAAGAAAAACAAAGTGAAATTAAAATGACTGACGCCGGAGTAACATTAAATGAGTTAAGTGACAATACGCAACAGAGTCCGAATCCAAATATAAGATCATCGTCGCCTATGGACGAAAGTGACGTTACTACGATGCGTAATGTTGATAGGGAACGTGATCTGTTAAACCGCGAAAGACAATTACTAGAACGAGAACGCACTTTGCTTCAAGAAGAGCGTAGACTTTTGTTGAATAATACGGCAACGTTTGTGCAACCAGGATGCGACAGTATCCGAAGTTCAATGCCAGAATTTAACGCGACGGCGAACAACGGACTGACGGCAAAACAGTGGTGTCAAAAACTTGATGATATAGCTACAGTGTACAATTGGGATAGCAAAACCCTGTTGTATCATGCTATAAGCAAATTACGCGGCGCGGCTAAATTATGGTTCGACGGAAATACGCGAAGAATAAATGAGTGGAATATTTTCAAGACTGAAATAATTCGCAGTTTTCCGGTATGGTGCGACGAGTCCGATATACACGTGCAATTAATGTCACGAATCAGAAAGCCTAATGAAGCCGTAGAAGACTATGTTTACGAGATGACCTGCATAGCAAGTCGTTGTGACAGCATCAGCCAACACGCAATAATAAAATACGTGATAGGTGGCTTAGGTGATCCAGAACTTATCAAGTCGCTATCTCTCGCGAAATTCTATGATGTGCAAGAGTTGCTTACCCAAATAAAGTATTATGAAGGCGCAATGTCGCAATCGCAACAACGACAAAATATGAAAGCGCGTACAAAACCAACTGAGTCAACTCCAAAGAGGACTACTGTAAATGCAGAAACGACAGCAAAACCAGAGCAGC
Source organism: Venustoraphidia nigricollis (assembly GCA_034508555.1). Classification (NCBI taxonomy): domain Eukaryota; kingdom Metazoa; phylum Arthropoda; class Insecta; order Raphidioptera; family Raphidiidae; genus Venustoraphidia; species Venustoraphidia nigricollis. The sequence continues at coordinate 426,085 of JAVRKA010000073.1, forward strand.
GAACCGTGAAGTGCTACAATTGTGGTCGCCAAGGACATCTGTCTAAAGACTGCCGAGACAAGGAGAAGGGCAGTAAGTTCTTCCACTGTAACCAGTTTGGTCATATTTCAAGAAATTGCCCGAACAAAAACCCGACGACAAATGCAATGTTGATACGAGCACCAAACGACTGTAACATGATGACGGTGATTCGAATAGACGACGCTGAATTAACCGCTCTTGTTGACACTGGGTGTGACGTCAATTTGATTGCAGTTGACGAATTTTTCAAGCTAGATACCTACAATATCAATAAAGATTCCATTAAGCTGACCGGTATAGGTGGTTACGAAGTAAAAACGTTAGGTAAATTCACGACGACGATTGTTATTGACGAAGAGCCATACGATACACAGTTCCACATTGTTCCGAAAGCAACGATGAAACCCGAAGTGATACTGGGGAAAGAATACCTTAAGCACGACGACGTAATAATATCAAATGGCCAAATTAAATTCAAGAAGACGCGTGAAGACGAAAACCTTGCGAAAATTATGCTAATAGCGGAAGAAGAACTAAATATTGAAGAAACCGTCGGCAAAGAAGCAAAAGAAGAGATAAAAACTATTGTCAAAAGTTATCAACCGAGAAACGAAAAAACAACGTCTATCGAAGCCAATTTAATACTGACCGATGAAATTCCGGTATGCCAGAATCCTCGTAGAATGTCAATCTGGGAACAACAAGAAGTCGACACGCACATAAAAAATTGGCTAGAGAACGGAATTATACGACCTAGTAACTCGAATTATGCCAGTCCGGTCGTGCTAGTGCGAAAGAAAGATAACAGCACCCGATTGTGCATCGACTATCGAAAGCTAAACAAGAAGATAATCAAAGATAGGTATCCATTGCCTATTATCGAAGACCAAATTAGCAAGTTGCACGGGGCAAGTGTATTCACAACACTCGACCTCGAAAATGGATTCTTCCACGTACCGATAGCGGACAACAGCAAGAAATATACGTCTTTTGTAATGCCAACGGGACAGTACGAATTTCAAAAACTACCCTTCGGTTTATGTAATTCGCCCGCGATATTTCAACGTTTCGTCAACGCTGTTTTCCAAGAGCAAATTCGCGATGGATTAGTATTAACCTATATATGGACGATATTATAATTCCTGCCGAAGATCCAGAAGACGGCCTTTTCAAGCTTCGACGAGTACTCGAGCAAGCTGAGATACATAATCTACGCATCAAATGGAGAAAATGTCAATTTCTGAGACGAACTGTCGATTATCTAGGTTAACGGATAAGCGATGGAAAAATTATGCCTTCGACGCAGAAGACATTGGCCGTAGAAAAATATCCACAGCCGGAGTCGATCAAACAGATACAGTCATTTCTAGGTTTGACCGGTTATTTCCGGAAGTTTATAAAAAATTATTCAATAATCGCAAGACCTTTGACGGATCTTTTGCGAAAAGATGCCGTTTTCCAATTTAACGAAGAACAAAAAGTGGCGTTCAGGACACTGAAAGCAGCTCTCGCGAGCCAACCGGTGTTATCGATATATCAACACGGTGCAGAGACTGAACTACACACCGACGCATCGAGGCTAGGTTACGGATCGATACTATCGCAACGAGGTCCAGACCAAAAGCTTCACCCGATTCAATATATGAGTCGAAAGACAACCGAAGCCGAGAAAAATTATACAAGCTACGAACTAGAAATCTTAGCTGTCATCGAGTCATTGAAAAAATTCCGCGTTTACCTGCTGGGTACAAAATTCAAAATTGTTACCGATTGCATAGCTTTTCAGCTAACGATGAACAAAAAAGATCTAACCGCACGTGTGGCGAGATGGCTTCTACTTTTAAGCGAGTTCGATTATGATATCGAGCATCGACCTGGGAAACAAATGGCCCATGCCGACGCTCTAAGCCGAAACCCTGTAGCTTTAATAATAGAAAATGGGTTAATCAACCGATTAAAAGCAGCTCAAGAAAGGGATGAGAAATTAAAAATTATTTCAAAAATCCTCGCAACGCAAGAACATGAAGATTACATCAAAGTAGATGGTTTATTATACAAAAGGACGGATGGAGATAGACTGCTAGTAATTCCAAAACAGATGCAAACAGAAATCATACGTAATGCCCATGAAATTGGTCACTTCGCTTTGAAAAAAACGAAAGAGCTTATAAGCAAAGACTATTATATTCCGAGGCTAGACGGTAAGATAGAAAACTATATTTTAAATTGTATACCTTGTATATTGGCCGAGAGGAAAAGCGGTAGGGCTGAGGGATTTCTAAATCCTATAAACAAAGGTGACGCTCCACTAGACACCTACCATATCGACCACGTTGGTCCGCTTGCAGTAACAAAGAAGCAGTACAAGCACATATTAGTAGTTATAGACGCATTTACCAAGTTTGTTTGGTTGTACGCGGTAAAAACCGTTAGTGCCAGCGAGACAATCCAAAAATTAGAGTTGCAGAGAGTAACTTTTGGAAATCCGAGTCGTATAGTGAGCGACAGAGGTACCGCCTTCACTGCAAAAGAATTCGAAGACTATTGTACGACGAACAAAATCGAACACATTAGAGTAACAACAGGCGTTCCTAGGGGAAATGGACAAGTCGAGAGGGTTATGCGAATAATAATACCTATTTTGACAAAACTTTCCCAAGATGATGATTCACAATGGTACAAATATGTAGACAAGGTGCAGCAATTGCTAAATAGCACATATCAAAGAAGTATTGATATGACACCGTTCGAATTGCTAACGGGTGTCAAGATGAAAACCTCCGAGCAGATAGATTTGAAGAAGCATATCGACGAAGAAACCAGGCGTGTCTTCGAAGAAGAACGCGACGAGTTAAGACAGCAAGCCAAATTGCAGCTTCTTAAGGTACAGGGAGAAAACAGGAAAACATTCAATAAAAAACGTAAATCTCCAGCCGTGTACCAAGTAGATGACGTCGTAGCAATAAAACGTACGCAGTTCGGCACTCGACTCAAGTTGCGACGAAAGTTCTTGGGACCGTACAAAATAATCAAGATCCTACCGAATGACAGATACGCTGTCGAGCGAATGGGCGAGGGCGAAGGCTCCATGAAGACGACCGCCAGCATAGATCACATGAAGAGATGGGGTGATCAGTTCGATGACGAATCATCCGAGGCGGATGACGATCAGGACGGCCGAGTGTAGAATCGAGAGAGAAATGAACAGTTGACATAAGACAGAGACAGACAGACGACACAGTAGTCATCGACGAGGTGTAAGTGTGAAACGACGTACGACGAATGACGATTTTTCATAGAGTGTAATATTCATTTTTTGTTATATTGTTTTCAATAAAATCAGTTAAAATCAAGTGTATTTCTTCCTGACAAAACGGCCATCCTACATATATAAACATTTTTAAAAATGGTGCCAAAATGTTTAGGAGGTTATGAAACGTCGAGAAATTTTGGTCCGACCCCTAGGTCCCGCCATCCGACCAACGCCAATAGTGTATGTTGCCATATGGCAAATACACTAAAAAGCACAAAATTTAGGTACGTGTAGATGTTAATTTTTTAAGTTATAACTGCACATTAAAAACACATAGATCTAAAAAAGTACACCAGGTAGAGAAAAACCTGATTGCATATTTAGATTCACCACACCAAATATAGTTAGGTACCAAAAATAATTTTTTTTTACTTTGTAGGCCTGTGTAATTGATTTCAACTTATTAGTGTATTTGCCATATGGCAACATACACTATTGGCGTCGGTCGGATGGCGGGATCTAGGGGTCGGACCAAAATTTCTCGACGTTTCATAACCTCCTAAACACTTTGGCACCATTTTTAAAAATGTTTATATATATATGTATATAGACGCCCTTTTGGATTTTCAGATATTCGAAATTTGCTTATTTTTCTGAATAATTTGACATAGCATATCCTAATTCTAAACGAATCAGAAGCTACAAAATTGACCAAAATAGCTTTTTGACGTTATCCATACCGGTCAGAGTGTGCCGTGTAAAATAAAATTTGTTGAAACAAATACATATCGACAGGTAAACAATCTTACGAGCGATCGCTACAGTTTTGCTAATTCATTTTGTTTGATTTACTATCTAAGATCGCTCAAGCATTTTCAAATTTGGAGAAACAGGCTATTTTTGCGCATACATTCAGCATAACAAAAATACCACGTGGGCTCAAGCAGAATACTTGAACCTTTATGCAGAATTCAATATGTTTTAGGAACTTAAATAGAAATTTAAAAGTATACGGTTCATTTTCAAAGAAAAAAGGCAACATTCAACACTGTGAAGAAGATTTAGTTTTAGCAAGCTTTAAAATTAATGGAGAAAAGTCAACCAGACAACTTGCAGAATACTTGAACTTTATCCAGAGAGACGACAGCCTAATTAAAAAACTTTTAGGAACTTAAATAGAAATTTCTGCGGATGGTAGACTGGGAATATTAAAAAAAAAAAACGATATAAGAATCAAATTTATTCGCGATATTTATTTCTATGATACCTCTATTTTTTTAAATTCTCGTAACTGTCGATTTATTTACACCGACTTCATTTTCAAGAGGTCTGGTTGACTTTTCTCCATTAATTTCAAAGCTTGCTAAAACTAAATCTTCTTCACAGTGTTGAATGTTGCCTTTTTTCTTTGAAAATGAACCGTATACTTTTAAATTTCTATTTAAGTTCCTAAAACATATTGAATAAGACTGTCGCCTTTCTGGATAAAGGTTCAAGCATTCCGCTTGAGCCAACGTGGCATTTTTGTTGCGCTGAATATATGCGCAAAAAATATCATATTTCTGCAAATTCGAAAATTCTTTTGCCATTTTAGAGAGTAAATTAAACAAAATGAATTAACAAAACTATAGCGATCGCTTGACAGATTGTTAAACTGTTTGTTTAACAAATTTTGTTTTACACGGCACACTCTGATCAGTATGGATAACGTCAAAAAGATATTTTGGTCAATTTTGTAGCTTCTGATTCGTTTAGATATAGGATATGCTATGTCAAATTATTCAGAAAAATAAGCAGAATTCGAATATCTGAAAATCCAAAAGGGCGTCTATAAGAAAAACGAAATTTCATGTCAATATCTCGTTATGTAGTGAAAATAAAAAAATTAAACCTACGCCGCTGAAAGGAACTTAAAAAGTTATTAAAAAATTATTTATGAAATTTTCAGATATCTTCATAAATAAAAAGGTTATGGCCAGTTTTCATAAATGACAATTTTCACTATTTTTTGAATAAATTCATAGGGTGTCAAAATTCAATTGTTTTTTCGACGGGTCGTTAATAAGTCACCCTGTATATATGTCGCAGGGAGATGATAAAAACGGAGATGATAAAATTACAACTCTGTTGGGTCATTTCCCGAAAGATGGTAAGAGATTTGATCAAATCAAATCAAAACTGTTTTAGTGAAATGATAAAATAATTTTGTTTAGATATTAAAAATATTTCTTTCGCAAGCCATCCCTTATTAAATGTACAACAATAGACATTGAACAAAAAATTATTCAAAACTAATTAACAAGAGAAATAGGCCCATGCGCTGGTATTTTTAAAAACAAAAAGGATATTTTTGGTAAAGTTTTAACTTTTTTACTGAAGATTTTAGCATGTTGTGCTGTTTGTGGAATGGAATTTACTAGAGCCCATTCATGTGACATTTTAAAACTCTGGTGCACGCAATATGTGGGAATACAGTAGGAGAGGAAGGATATGGAATATGGATCGAAAATTCTATGCTATTTATGCCAACAAGAAAAGATCACTAAAGATCAAAGGGTAAATGCTGCAAAACACCTGAAAAGATCAGCTGAAAAAATGAAAGAAGTTTCTTCGAAGAAATTTAAAGACTTGTTAGTGAATTCCACAGTCTTGGTTGATGTATCTAAGGTAGATAGAGGCCCATTAGATGGAAATAACATTATGGGGATCAAATTAGATATAAAAAACAATTTATACCGAATTGGAACCTCAGTTGGAATTATAAAAGATTGGCTTCCTTGAAACGCTCTTCAAATTCCTACTATAACATTTACCAAAACAGTTCCACAAATTAACATAAGTCTGCGTGAGATTGCAGCAAAATTATCCATATTTGGAGGTCAAGGATTTAAGAAGTGTTCCTGTGAACAATCCAAAATGTGCAACAAAAAGATGTTCCTGTAAAGTCGAGGTGCCACAAATCAACAACATGTTTTATTAAAAATAGATGAACATTATTATTTATTAATTACATTCACTAACATGTTCAAAATTCATTTATTTACGTTACACGTTCGTGTTTCGGTCACCGACTTACATATGTGTACCAAATTTCTACTCAATCGGTCCGGTAGTTCGGAGGAAATTGGCTGTTACCGTAGGACGGAGAGACACACGAGTGATCATATAAGGGCTCCGTTTTTCCTTTTGAGGTATACGAAACCCTAAAAAGGTTTAAAACTTCACCAAAAATATCCTTTTTGTTTTTAAAAATACCAGCTTATGTACCTATTTCTTTTGTTAATTAGTTTCGAATAAATATTTTTTTTCCAATGACTATTGTTGTACTTTACCAAATAAATACTTTTAATATCTAAACAATATTGTTTCATCATTTCACTAAAACAGTTTGGGGATATGATCAAATCCTTTACTTTCTTTAGGGATATGACTCAACAGAGTTGTAATTTTATCATCTTCCGTGATTTGATCAAATCCCTGTTTTTGTCATCTCCCTGCGACATAATATATAAGTTAGAATTGAACTAGCTGCATACGAAATAGAGTAAACGGATCATCGAGCTTGATTCATATATATGTACTTGGCTGTTAATTTGTTATAACAAGTAGTTTAATAGCCTGTAAACTGTACTGTTAATTTGTACTGTTTAGTTATTATTAATATATGGTAATCATTACTAAAAGTAAATATCATGTTATAGATTGAAATTTTATTGCTGTCACAAAATTATCAAATCGTTTATAACAATTATAGTGGAGTGCCGTAAGACGTAAAAATTGTAAAATCTCGGAATCCCGGGCCAGTCAATGAATCTTCATAAAAACTGTTGGACTGCATTGTTAAAAGTTCAAATAAAAAAGTTAAAAAAAATTGTCGCTCTCGATTGCGGAGTGGATGTCACCCCTTCTCGGGGGTGAAAAAAGTTTCGTTGAAAATAAGTACGGGAATGGATAAGTTGACTAATTCTAAGCAACTTTTGTCCTATACTTAAAGTTTTTTCTGACAGTCCATAGTTTTCCACTTATTCGCGAGTGTAAGTGTCAATTTTTCAACCAATAAACCCACGTTTTCCGATGGTTTTTCCGGAATAAGTGAAAAAGTAAGTATTTTATCGAAAAAATCACTCTTAGTAAAAATGTAGCTTATAAAAAACAAAAATAACGGTGCGTTTATAGTGTCTGTAGACACCCAATACAAACGGAGTGCTTGTTGAAGGTTGGTTCTTATTCGTCAAAAGCCAAAATTGAAAGTTTCAACGTGAGGTTACCAAAAAACAATACATTCTTCGGGGGAAACTCATGGAACATTTTTTGAAGTACTTCAAAGAACCTTTATTTTTACTTTTTATAAAAGTCCCTAGCATCAAAACTAACTAAGTTCTGACGAAAATAATATTGGTCCCTATTTTGTTCGGCGTCAAAAAATGTGAAAATCACCCTCTTATTACCACCCAAATTAAAAATAATCGTTACCACTTCACAATTCACTTTATTTATGTACTTGCAACATGCACTAGAAATTTGACAGGTTTAAAGTGCTTAGTTTTGGAAAAAATTGAGTTTGAAGTGAAAAGAGCATTTTTGTATTTTTGCAAAAAATTGCCTTTTCTTCAAAATAACTCAAAAACTATTAATGATACTCAAAATTGTGTAGTGTGCCAAATTAATTGTAGGTTTTGCTTTTCTGAAAGTTTTCGTTTTTTCTTTTTTTCTGTAGGATGAAACTTGGATAAGATATGGCCGTTTAAAGTTTGCATATATTCGTAAATAGTAACTTTTCGAGCCCTTTCAGCTCTAACCCTTTCAAAAATAAGGCCTGAAAGAAAATTAACTTAATATGAGCTTATCGTTCTTGAAAAAACGTTCAAAATGTTTTTTGAAGGAATTGATAGCTTAAAAAGTAAGTTATGGATAAAAAACCCATCACATATTAAATAAATAACTCACTAACTGCAAACTAGTGTTTTCATAAAATGTGTAAGTCCGGTCCTGTTGGATTGATTTTGTGAAAACTTTAGGGGCACTTTTTGATTGCCTCTAAAGGGTTTAATTTCAATTTTGAAATGATTCTGAGAATTTTTTCGGCATTTTGGAGCCCAAGAACATTTTTCAACCCCAAAAAACCACCCTAAAATAGCCCGATTGGGTCCATTTTAAATAGGCTTTCTACGGTGATCTATTACAATATGTGGACCAAATTTCGTTAAAATCAATTAACTCTTTCGAAAGATATTGTCCACAAACACTGAGGTCAATAGTATATGTGCCATATTATGGCAAATACACTAATAATAATTGAAAGCGGTAAAAAAAAAGTTTTAGCATTTTTTTATAGATTGTTAAAAACACATTTCTAAAGTTTATATAAAGATTCATTGACTGGCCCTGGATTCCGAGGTATAAATCTTACGGCGCTCCACTAATTGTATTTTGGTAACTTCACGTTGAAACTTTCAATTTTGGCTTTTGACGAATAAGAACCAACCTTCAGCAAGGTAGTACTCCGTTTGTATTGGATCTACAGACACTAAACTCACCACTATTTTTGTTTTTTTATAAGCTATACTTACTTTTTCAGATATTCGGGAAAAACCATCTGTAAACGTGAGTTTATTGGTTGAAAAATTGATACACTCGCGAATAAGTCGAAAAGTATGGACTTTTATAGAACAAAAGTTGCTTAGAATTAGTCAACCTATCCATTTCCGTACTTATTTTCAACGAAACATTTTTCACCCCCGAGAAAGGGTGGGATCCAGCCCGCAATCGAGAGCGTCAATTTTTTTTTTTACTTTTTTATTTAAGCTTTTAACAATGCAGTGCAACAGTTTTTATGAAGACTCATTGACGGGCCCTGGATTCCGAGGTATATATCTTACGGCAATCCACTGTTAAACAACTGCATGCGTTTTAATGAATTTTAATATATTTTTACTTTGAGACTAAACAAAATAATCTGACGCGATCCGTCTAGAATCCCGACTTGTATAGTTCGAACGTACCATACTATATTGTCGGCAGGGTTGGGCACTGCGACCCGAGTTTTTTAAAATATTTTCTTGAAAATTAACATTTATTAGTGTACAATAATAAAAGTGGTTTCGTCAGAGCACCAAAATATAAATATAAAATAACGAAATACAAGTACACAGTACGAATATACATATTAAATATGGAAATCATCTATGTATGGTATAACGACAATGTTTAAATAATGCCGTCTTTATTTCCTTTTCAAATTTATTCACTTCTAAATTATTAATATCATATGGCAACACATTACACATTTTTATAGCATGATATTCGGTTCTGCTATTAAATAACGTCTTTGTAAACTTCGACAGAAGTATATACAGTATTTATCCCTTGTGTCATGTTCATGAACTGACTGAAATGTGTTGTAATTTTTGTACGTTTCTTAACAAAGCACAAGCCAAATAGACACACATAAAATATTGGTCGTATTAAGTGTTTCCATTAATATAGGTTTTGGCGAACGAAAAATATTTTTTTCAAAGAGTCAATGTGAAACGAAAACATTTTTTTATTAAAAAATATTACAAGCGAACCATATTACTAATATTATAAACATATATAAACTGCTTCAAAATCCAGATATTTTAGAACCCCGGTAGTTTTAAAATCAATCAAATGTACACTTTTTCGCTTTAGAGGTTTCTACTGTTTACACAGGGTGAGTTTTATAATTTGCCCAACTAAGGTAATTAGCGTTTGATTTCATCATATTAAATTAAACGACATCACAAAACATTTATGAGCGGAGGTGAGATCAGAATCCACGAGCGTTTAATTAGAAATTCCAAACGCAGCGATTTATTTCTCGATTACGTCTCGACATTCTAGATGAGAAAAAATGTCGATATCTTTTCGATTTTTCTCACCTTGTGTCGTTTTGTCGACAAAAATGCGATGCAGTATCAAAAACGCCAATAAAAATTCTCTTTGCAGTGCTTCATGAAAGTATTCTCTTAACAGAGCTGTTTTTTTAGCGAATATTTTAATTGCAATTATTATTTATTATTAATTAAATGAATAAAGCTAAAAATATGTTGTCTTACTATCCACTTTTAAAAACACTTTTCTATGGTCTGATGTTTGGGGACATTTTGTATATTGTGACGGTGTTCTAACTAAATTGTAGACAAACCTTCGGCGTTGCAACTGAGCAAGAAGACATGTTTTGTGCGTCGCTCAAGTGTCATGGGTATACCATACCACATGTAGGAAAGTACGTTTAGCACAATAAGGTCTCGACCATTGTACTCTATGTGCCGTCTGCGTCATCGCCAGCGCAGCATTACCACAGACTGTTCGCTCCCCATTCATAAACCCTCTTTTCATTTTTCCCCACTCGCTCCTCGGAAAACGTACAAGTCTTGTGACGTTTTTTTATATAACAAACAAAAGACACATAGGTCATTGTGTTCTTTTTATACTTTGTTTCGATGGCAGTGTTGATAGCTATTATGAAATTGAAATCGATTTTGACTTGTACAGAAAAGTTATTGGTATTGGTTGGGTGTTTCTTATTCTCTAAAATAAGATTATTTTCACGATCATAAAAAGAATATTGTACAAGGTGTCACTTATCTGTCAAGGAATGAGTTGTAGTTTTTTATTCTTAAAAAAAGAAACAATATCTCCACGATCGTGAGAATTATGTACAAATACCCAGTCTGAAACTTTGAGGTTAAATATTTAAAAAGCCAGTGATGGATAAGAGATTTCGTGGTTCTAGAAAAAATGACGCTCTTTCCAGCTACTCGTTCTGAGAATGTTTATATGAAAATATAAACACTGTGAGAATTTATACCATTATAAAACACGCCCTGCATTTTAAATATAAATTATCTCTAAAAAACACGGAAAATTTAATTAAATGTCACTAGTTTGTGCTTAACTGTCATGTGTTCACCAAAAGAAAACCGGTCATTAATAAATAATTGAATATCAATAAATGATTCATTGGGCAAACTTTGTTAAATTTTATTCTCGACACAACAAATTTTAAATAAAATTGGGTAATGTTAATTTTTAATCAAAAATATAAATTGTAGTAACTTCATTTATTATGATCATGTATATTACTATTAGTACAATTTATCAATCATTGACTTGCCTAAGACCCTGATGATGAAATAAAATATTTCGAAACGTTGGCCACCAGCGAAATATCGGTAGAGCCTTGTTCTTTTGATTGTTCCGAATCCAAACTTCCTTTCAACGACCTGTTAAAAGTATTTTGGTATTTTACGCTTGAAAAGTTAAGTTTTATTAAATATATTTATGTTATTATCGAAACCGCTCACTGAGAGAAAAAAGGACTACAATGCTTTCTGGTACATGTGAAAAGACTGCGAAACGAAATTCGTGTCATAGCTGTTACAAAAACACTTGCAACAATTTTGCTGAATTCCCTATAGCAGAGTGATGTTTTGCATTTTTTGAATTGCTGGTACCTACACAGCCGTTAGTGAAGTTAGGACGATTGGGAAGAAGTAATTTGCTTGACGGTGGTCTACCATTTAAGTTGCAATTAAGTAGTGAACGATACATTATCGTATATTCGCGTACGATACCTTCATTCGAAACAGCGGATCATTCATGGCCATTTTAATATTGATCGAAATGACGCAGTTCTAATCCTCAGTACGATCGATGGCTCGAACAACAGAAAAAATTACAAAGGTGCCGTTACAGAACAGGTGCTCGAGTTATGCATGGTTTCTGGTGAGGTTTAAAAATTGTCTTTCAAAGGATGGTCGCCACTTAAGTGACATACTTTTTTATACCTTACTGTATAAAAACAAACAGTATAGGCGTTAAGCTTTCACATTCGAAAAATATATTTTCTCCTTGAAAATCAACTGTATATTTTTTCTTCCCTTCTTAAAACAACACTCTAATGACAGATATATGTGGTGGCAACAGGATCGATGTATCTTTAATTTAGCATCATCAGTTTTAAATTAACACAATACAGTATTAGAGAAGGCAGTAATAATTGAACAATCGATTAATCGATTATTAGGTTAATAGAATTGTAATAATCGATAACCCGATTAAATCGTCCCAAGATAATCAATTTTTATCATTTGATAAATTGTTTTTGTCAATATAACAGGTCATCCAAAACGTATTAAATTAATGTGCCCATTGCAAAAATTACGACCCTGTTCTGTCTACCCTTGTCTGTAATGGTATAAGTACCTACTATAATTCCATATTACGGTTTGAATCACAGATTATAGTTTTGTTAATTATAAATCATAAATAATTTTCATACCAATACAGAACAGTCGAAACATTGAAACAAAAGTAAGACCGTTTACCAACTTAATTAATTTTCAGTTTCGCAAATATTTAACATTTCAGTTTTAAATCTTGTAGCAGCTATAAAAATCGTAGATTATTAGAAAAATAATTGATTATTTTATCGATTAATCGAAACAAAATATAGGATCAATCAATTAATCGAAAAAAAATCGATTATTAATCGTTGCCGTCTCTATATAGTTGTTAGGATTGGGGCCCAGTAGATGGAATTTACTGGACCCTTCCTATGTGGATTCTTTTTCTGTCTGAGCTGTCTGAGGAAACCAGAAGGAGTGTTCGGGATAACACTAAATAAATTATGACATCTACATTAAAATCAATATAATTAAAAAAAAATTATATACAAAAATATATGCAAAATCAAATAGAAAACTTTACAAAAATTATGCCCATTATAACTGACCCTTTGAAACACTTAACTGAATAAAACAATAAAAATAAAATGATGAAAAAAAAACTGACCTTTTGGACATAGATTGTAAATGCACCACATCCTGAAAGGGTTAAGTTTGGACGTGAAGTGAAGAACCCCCCCCCTTCTTCACTTCACGTCCAAACTTAACCCTTTCAGGATGTGGTGCATTTACAATCTATGTCCAAAAGGTCAGTTTTTTTTTCATCATTTTATTTTTATTGTTTTATTCAGTTAAGTGTTTCAAAGGGTCAGTTATAATGGGCATAATTTTTGTAAAGTTTTCTATTTGATTTTGCATATATTTTTGTATATAATTTTTTTTTAATTATATTGATTTTAATGTAGATGTCATAATTTATTTAGTGTTATCCCGAACACTCCTTCTGGTTTCCTCAGACAGCTCAGACAGAAAAAGAAGAACCCCCCCCTTCTTCACTTCACGTCCAAACTTAACCCATTGTAAACAACAACTGAACGACTTAATGAATGAATAAACGAATGCCTGAATGAACCAACAAAAGAATATACAAGAATCAAAGAATGTGAATGTCGAATGAATGAATTGACGAATGCCTGAATGAACCAACAAAAGAATATACAAGAATTAAAGAATGTGAATGTCGAATGAATGAATTGACGAATGTGGCGATTTTACTCGGGAAGCCTTTTTATATAAATTCTTCCCGATTGCTCGTTGGGTGGGAGATCCATAAAAACAAAGGCTGGCAATATTTTTGTTTCTGCCAGCTTGCGGTTCTCAGGAGACCACCGGTGTCGCCAAATTATCACCGGAAAACGTTATCACCGGAAAACACTATCGCCGAAAAACTGCCGATTAATATCCGAACATCTCAGGAGGCTAAACGCCAACGCAATTTACAACATGATTAATAATATCCGGCCGCTTACATAGTACAAATTGCAATGCAATGAACTTTCAAGTGAAGTTAAATATCTGGGAGTCATACTTGACACCAAACTCACTTGGAATTCTCATCTGTCTAAGGTAATAGAAAGAGCTACTTTGGCTCTCCACACCAGTCGTAGATACGTGGGCAGAACCTGGGGACTGGAGCCAAAACTGACTTATTGGTTATATACAACGGTAGTCAGAGCCATGGTCACCTATGCTGCTTTGGCATGGTGGCCAAAGATCAAATAAAAAACAGCCGAGGCTCAGCTGCAAAAAGTCCAGCGACTGGCCTGCCTAGGAATTCCGGGAGTTATGCCCACCTGCCCCACTATAGCTCTAGAGGCTACTACTAAACCTCCCCCCACTGCACCTTCGGGTTAAGAGCGAGGCATTATCAGGGGCTATTAGGCTACAAAGAAGCAGGAAATTCAAACCGGGTGATCTGGTTGGTCACATGAGCATACTAAGAGAAATCAACTTAGGGCCTATGACCATCATTTCCGATATACGCACACCTACACTAGATTTCACAAAGTCTTTTGACGTGACCATTGGAGATCGCCAGCAATGGTTTAGTGAGCCATCTTTCAGCAAAGGATCAGTGGTGTGGTATACTGATGGATCCAAAACAAATGAAGGCGTTGGACTAGGCGTTTTTGGTCCCAAATGCCGGATATTTAAAGCACTTGGCACGACACTTACTGTTTTTCAAGCGGAAGTACTAGCAATTGTAGAATGATTCCAAGTTTATATTGACAGAGCTGTAAATGGCTCTACAATACACATACTCTCAGACAGTCAAGTTGCCCTTAAGCCACTTAAATTATTTAGAGTAGACTCTAAGGTAGTCTGGGAATGCATACAATTGTTAAAAGAATCGTCAAAAAGTAATAAAATTACTCTTAGATGGATCCCGGGACACAAGGGTCATCAAGGCATGAAATTGCCGACAATCTAGTCAAAAAGGGTTCGGAAACGCCCTTTATAAGACTAGAGCCCTATTGTGGAAAATCAAAATGTGACTTTAGAACGGCTCTTTCCACGGGAAAATAAACAACATTCCCTGTTCTGGGAAAGCTCTCAAGATCTTCGTCAAGCGAAGATCTTCATAAACCTAATAATGACAAAGCGGATAAAATTCTACGCTTAAAGAAATCTGAGCTCAGAATAATTGCAGGGCTCTTTTCAGGTTACTGCCCTTTGAGGTATCACCTTAAAAAAATTGGCGTTATTGACGTCGAGTCATGTCGCTTCTGTCTGGAGGCTCCTGAAACATCGGAGCATCTGCTTTGTAAATGTGAAGCAGTCATGAAGCGAAGACTCTGTCACCTCAATAATCCATTCCCAACACCTGATCAGGTATGGGACACAGATCTTAAAGCAATTCTGGGCTTTATTGAAAGCCTTAATCTCATAGAGATATAAACGAGTCAGGGCTACACAATAGATCTATCAAGGTCGCGGTGTTGACGAGGAATAAAATCCTCTCGCCCTCTTTTCTAATCTAATCTAATGCAATGAAATGTAATGTTATACCGGGTGTCTCAGAAATTGCGCACCCAATTGTTGGGATCGAAAGAGAAAAATATTCTGAGCCCAAAAATCCATGTTTAGATTTTTTTGATAACGGAGTTAATTATTAATTAATTAATGAAAGTGACCAATCAGGAGCGCGCTACAGAAGAGAGTGTCGTCGGCTGATTTATTTCGATTAATTACTAAAATAATAATTATTATTATTAAAATAAAAAAACCGACGGACTCAGACGAACCGAGAGAGTGTCGTTGGCTGACTTATTTTGGTTAATTAATAAAATAATAATTATTATTATTACAATAAAAAAATAATGTACTTAGACAAACCAAGAGCGTGTCGTCGGCTGATTTATTTTTCTCAAGAAACTTTTGTATTTTTATTCTTCCGTTCTCCTTGTTTATTGACTTTTTTCATGCTGATTGTTGCCATTATTTCGTCTCGCTTGTTTTTTTTTTAATGTTGCTGTCCTTCTTCAGCGATTCTATTTGTTTTCCGATTTCATTTTTTTCCGTCTTTTGACTGACTGTTTTCCGTTGTCAGTCGTCTTTGAATTTTCTGACAACTAACAACGTTATCATGATTTATACGTCTGCTGATTTTACTGAGATGCTTATCCTTTATGAAGAGTGTAATCGTAATGCTGTGGCGACTGCACGCGTTTATCGTGAGAGGTTTCCGAATCGCGACAGTTATCCGGATAAAAATGTGATTTTCCGCGCTGTTCATCGTGGTCGCGAATCTGGCAATTTGATGCCAAACAACGTCGAGCGAGTCGGTCGACCTCGTAACGTCCGGAACGTTCGCAACGAAGAGCGCGTTATCGCTGCTTTCCGTGCGGATCCCAGTACGAGTACGAGACGGGTTGAACGTCGAATTCATATTTCACGCTCTACAATTAACCGTATTACTCGCACTGAGAAGTTCCATCCTTACCACAGAAGGAAAGTGCAGAAGTTAGAAGCTGGAGATTATCGCTTGCGAATGGACTTCTGTCAGTTCATTCGTGACTCCAACGACGCGGATTCAACTTTCTTACGAGGAATATTGTGGACTGACGAATCACTCTTTACTCGGGAGGGGTGTTTCGATCAGCATAATACTCATTGGTATGCAGAGGAAAATCCGCACATGACGGTGAACCGTAATTTCCAGAATAAATGGAAGATTAATGTCTGGGGTGGAATCATCGGTAACCACGTCATTCTTTACGAATTACCCGAAACAATGGACGTAAGTAAACATTTGAATACACAAGTAATAAATCTTACGTGTTGAGGATTTGAATTGAGTCTTTTTGAAAATTAATTGAGAGCTATTATCATTCATAAAAATCGAGCCTTTTTTACACTAGTCGTTTTTGTGTTTTAATGGAATCATTTGTTTTTCCATAATCAGTTACGTCGTCCTCGTCGTCCTTAAATATTCCTTAACTGAATTCACCACTTCACCATTTCCTAGTTTCTTACAACAAACCATGAATTCTTCTTATTACAGGGCCTGACATTCCTGCATGATGAACTTCCTCAAGTACTCGGTGAAGTAAACGAACAGCACGTAGGCTGTTCGTAGCATTGTACCAACATAGTGACTCAGTGCTCCGTCATGCTGAAACCACGTAGGGTTTCAGCATGACGGAGCACTGAGTCACTATGTTGGTACAGTGCGAGACTTCCTTAGCCGCCTTTACCCTCAGCGTTGGTTGGGAAGAAACGGACCACGAAGGTGGCCCCCAAGATCACCTGACTGGACTATTTTTTGTGGGGAAATTTCAAAGAGTTGGTCTACTTTGATGAGCCCCAGGACCAAATGGAGACCGTGGCACGAATTCATGCTGCTCAGACAACAGTCACTCCATAAATGCTAGAAACTGTCCGAGAAAATTTTCTCAAGCGATGCCGGCTCTGTCTTCAGGAGAACGGACGACATTTTGAGCATCTACTCGATTGCATTTAGACTTTTTTCTTTTGATTGCTCAAATAATTATGAATAAATAAATAAATTTGATCAACGCTTGCGAAAAAAATTATCTATGTCGATCTTTGGATTCATAATATGAAAATGCTTTAATATTTCTAAATAAATAAATTTATTGTATCAAAACCTTTCAGAGTTTTTGTCTGAGTCCAGTTTCGACTTTTTTTTTAAACTACATTAATAATTTTTAATAAATAAAATAACTTAATTAACGGTCGCCAGTGATTTCCACTTTTTGCATCTGTCTTGTCAAGGCCCTCTGGCGTCTCACTCTCGCGTCCCCTACTGCCTCCCCACTCACTTTTTATTCTTCTGTAGCGCGCTCCTGATTGGTCACTTTCATTAATTAATTTCTAACTAACTGCGTTATCAAAAAAATCCAAACATGGATTTTTGGGCTCAGGATATTTTTCTCTTTCGATCCCAACAATTGGATGCGCGATTTCTGAGACACCCGGTATATTAATTTGTTTAATAAAAAAATGGGCGCGTGTACTTATGTACACATGTTAGAATTGATGCTTCCTTGAAGTGTTTTAAAATTAATTTTTAATTTGCATCCAAATCATTATTTTATTGAAATAAAATAGTAAAATGACTGGAGAGGGATTAGCATTATACCTACAGTTATTAGACGCTACGTACATGCAAACATTGTCTCTTTCATACTCTATCCTCCTCACTCAGTGGACCGAAAATAGTGCAACCTCTATTCTGATAGCAGCCTTTTTCTGCGAAGCAACTTCATCCTGCTAATTTTGGTTTCTCATCTAAAATCTTCTACTTTCAACAATTTCATATTTTCTAGTTTATCCAATTTCAATTTTTTTTCGAAATTTTGTGTGACAGCCTGCATATATATTTTTTTAAAGCTCAGCAGTTTACTTCAGAGAAATTAATCTGAAATAAACTGTGAATATACTATACTCGTGCATTACGAAAGCGCAATATAAAAATCAACAAACCTATTAACGGTATGATGTGACAGCGCGACGCTCGAATGAAAACAGCTGCATTGACATGGCGTCGGACTGCACATTAGTACATGAATGATAGAAACACAGCTGAATATCATATGATCTAGTTATGAGTAGGTTTCGAGTAATAAGGATTCTTAATCCTTCATTTGAAGTGTGCGCTGGATGTCATTACGACAGTAAGCTGGTATCAACAGCACTTACATACTGCTTACATACTTTATAATGTGTTATTAAGAGTTAATACTATTCGGACTCTAGTAATGACTATTATAAAATATATTGACTTAGAGAACGACGAAAACCTATTAATATTTTCAAATTGAGAGGCAAAACTAGAAGATGTACCCAGCAGTGTGTCGGCCAAGTTCTCGCAAACTGCACTGTGCAATTATTGCACGGACTCGATATAGTTCGTGTATAAATATTATATATTTACACGAACTATGTCGAGTTCTTTCCTCTATCCTCCCCCTTCTCTATCGCTAAAACTATAGTTACGTTACAGGGCCGATTTTTTCCAGGGGTTAATGTTACCAAGAAAGAATTGGTATTCCATTTTTTTTTGCGTTCAGATGGAATAGTTGTATCTTTATTTTTTACAAAGTTGTAGTAATTTGCCTGTTTCATAAAAGACATGGCATGAGGAGGCTGAAGTAAGAAGCGTCTAGATAAATAGACAGACAGATAGATAGATTTATTTATTATTATTTATTTACACATAATAAACCGTTTTGTACGTGACGTCAAAGGATATATAAAAGAATGTAAACTTTCCAAGTAAATAATTAGAATTATTTTAAAAATAATAGTATAAAAATCACAAATATTATGAAAACAATTCGTAATAAAATATATATTCAATATTTTTTAAATTTTTTTTTATATTTAAAAGTTAAAATCTTATATATACATATATATACACACACCAAGCAATAATATATAGAAAGAGTCATTATTTTATTATTTACGAAAATGGTCGACAGTGTTCTGCCAATACCCTCATACAAACTCGCGAATACGACGTCCGAGGACCCCTTGGTAAAAATACAAACTTGTTGGAAATATTATACTAAAGTTGTATACGCCAACTACTTGTTCTATTTAGGTGTATTCTAAAACCGAAAATGCATTTTTTTACACCCTCTAAAAAATAAAGGCTTTTAAGCTTGTACAGAGTAGTAAAGTAACTCATTTCGCACTGGTGCGAAAATCAAAACAAAACGCTGTTGTACTGCCATTTGCATAATTAAAGTATGAAAATCTAACGCAGCAGACAAATTAGAAGCAAACTTGCTTAAAACTGAACTGCCAAAAATTTTGAAAATTAAGTGAAAATCAGCTATTTTATAGAGATTGCCTAGAAAAAATTCTATAATTATTTCGTGCGTGTTAATCTTATGACTCATGTGTCTGTTAAAACTCGTTAGTTCCTGTTTTAATATAAATTTATATTATAGTAATATAATATATCATTATGTACTAGAAACATAGCCATTCTGGACATAATATAATTTATATAATATATAATATATTTTAGTCAACAATGCGATTTTCTGAAATTATCTTCTGAAAATGAGAGCGTCGAGTATTAAAATAAATTTAATTGATTCGTTGAATTATTGAATTCATACTGCGCAGATGCAAACCATTAACAAGTGGCCTGTAATTATGTACACGATGTTCATTGGGCCTTAAATAAATCGATACGTCAAACCAAAACTGGGATAGCGAACGGTGTTAATCAGAGCCAACTTGATGTAGGTCACTATTTTACACTAGTATGCAAAAAGTTCTGTAATAGCATGTCGAATTGCACAGGGGATAAAAACTTTCCAGGAGTCATTTCTGAAAATCGTAAAACAGAATTAATGTACAGTGATATTTTAAGACAATAACCGGCCAAGTGCGTATCGCACACGAATTCAAATAATTCGTAGAGAATTAGTTCATCATTAGTAAATTGAAAATTGTGAATGTCTAAAGAAATATCTTGTTCAAAATAATATTCGTTGAACGTATTTATAAGTGTTACTATCTTTTTTCTGATTTTTTTTAACCACGTGGTTGAACAATAAGACGGAGGATACAATATTAACCACTTTAGGAAAACATATCTTAGTCACCTAAGGAAACAAGTCATTTAAGAACTTTTATTGCATTTTTTAAAGATCTGTCAAACGATATCTCATGAAATGTGCTGCTCAAATATTAAAATTTAATTCCTCAGTTCTAAGTATGGAATGTTACCTTTACATTATTTTTTGTAATAGGTATTTTACACAAATTTTGTATCTTACTTTTGCTTATAAAAGGAACGGAAGATATTATGAAGTTTATGTAAGATAAAAACAATAATATCTGAAAAACGATTGACCATAAAGGCCAGTTCTATAACTTCAAGGTCATTGAGCTCAAAAGCACCATTTTTTTTAAATTCTATTTTTGATGTTTAATAAAATTTCTAAAAAAGCCTTACGGCTTATCATTTGGGGGGAAGGTGCTTACGATTTTTTTATTTTCTCGTATACATGTGGTCCCCTTTTATAATAGCGTTTTTTTTCTTTATGAGAATTTGTGGCTATATTCATTCAAAAAATCCGCTGCAGCAAAATATGTCTGTCAGCTATCTTTAATAGGCATTCTACAAACCTGGGCCAAGCCGGGCCGAGCTGCTAGTATTTTATAATATTATAAAGCAGCACCGTTTAGATGCTAAGATTAGGATTTAAAATTTTGACAGAACACTTCCTTCAGTTGATCTAAATTGAAATGACAGATTTATTTTTAATCTATTAGATTTAAAACTAAGTAAATAGTAATATGTTCTGTATGTTTAAAGTTTGCTTTAGAAATTAAATTTAGAGTGCAATGGAGGACGTTCGGTCCCATTAAATAGGGGATCAATTTACTGACACATTGACGGACGAACAGATTTTACAACACAGTCGGATTGGATGTATTCTACAGACGGTTGCTTAAGCTGTTGCCATTTTCGATCACAGAAAAAGTGTTCAAAAACTCATTCTAAAAATGGCGATGAACTTGTTTAATAAAAGGAACATTATGTAGAAAACGTATGTGATACAAACATTACATTTAAATTAAAAAATGTAAAAAAGAAACTTTTTAAAGGTAAGCTTTATTAAAATATAGTAAAGAGGGAAAAATAATTTTTATTAATAATGATTTCGGATCATAATTATAAACACTTGGCACGTGATAAACGGGTTATCATAGAGTTTGCAACATACATGTTATAATTATGAATCGGAATTATTAAAAATGATTCATTCCCTTTTTAGTACATTGCTGATATTACGAGTCTCATGGTCTGCCGACTGAGCTATACTCAGGCTAGTCAATATTGCTCGATATTAATCTATGCCAGTTTCACGTCCATTCATTAATTTAAAAAAGAAAAACGTTTACTTATTATTAATTGATTACTCAAACCTAAAAGAAAATTTAAGTGTATTTTCAAAATCGATTTACAAGTTTTGTAGCAGACATAAAAAGCAATAAAAAAAATGAAATATGACAGTTGTCAATTTATAAAATTTATAATTTACGTAAAATAACAAACTCTTGATATTTTGCACACATTCCTATGACGGTCACAAAAAAAAGCCGCCATCTATAGACTTGCTGTATCACTAGTGTATAGCAATAAAATAATAGCAATAACTGGCTATAGTGTTGTGGCAACACTGCGACATACAAAAAGTACTGTGGCAACACTGCGAGAGACGCCGAAGTGAAGTGCGTAGGGACTTGACGACAATGAGTTAGTAAAAAAGAGTGTGCCGTGTGTTACGCCAGTACAAAAAGGAACCGCTACATTTTGTCATTATAAGTCATTTAAGTTTGTCCAATTATTACCTCGTAAGTTACGCTACAATTTCAAAGAAAGCATTGTGTTAATCGAATGTAAACTTATTAAACCAAAAAAAGTAAAAATAAATTTTGTTTTATGAACACACTTGTTTCTATTTTGACAATAACTACAGTGGTGACTACCGACGTGAAATAAGTGATAAACTCAGTAAAAAGTAGTATGTGGTTAATTTGGAAACAATAACTAGTGTTTAATTTACAAATAACAACCCAACAAATAGATATGTAAATTTGATGAAATTCAGTGACAATAGAAAATAAACAAAAAGTGAAAATGCCGAGTGAGGAATCAAATCAAACACCTACAACCCAAGGGGAGGAAATATCTCGCGTGGCGGTGAAGATACCACCGTTTTGGCGAAAAAATGTACAAACGTGGTTCCTGCAAGTTGAATCACAATTCATCATATCAGGTATTAAATCGGAAGTAACAAAGTATCATTATATACTAGGCTCTGTTGACGGGGAAATTGCGGATCTGGTATCTGACGTCATTGCTCGACCGCTTTCTACAACGCCGTATACAGACCTAAAAAATAGACTTATTCAAGAATTTGCGCAATCTGAAGGGCCAAAAATTAAATCATTACTCACCGAATTACAATTAGGAGACAAGAAGCCTACAACTCTCCTGCGAGAAATGCGCTCACTCGCGAATAATCAAATTACAGACGAATTCTTGAAAACAATGTTTTTACAACGACTCCCAACCACGGCACGGACAGTCCTGGCAGCTAGCAACGACAACCTAGAAACCATAGCCACAATGGCCGACAAAATTTTAGAGATGTCATCAACTACAAATACGTCTTTCAACGTCAATGAGGTACAGCAGCCTACATCAAGTATTGATCACCGCATATCACGCTTAGAAGAGCAGATTTCGAATCTATGTACGACTTTAGTTGGTGAGATACGCAATCGTTCTACATCCAGATCCCGTCCATTTCAAAACCAAAGAGACAGATCCAATTCTCCGAATTCAAACCGCCAACTATGTTGGTATCATTTCAAATTTAAACAAAACGCAAGAAAATGTGTACCCCCATGCAATTTTCAAACAAATAACCCTACCACAGCTAACAAACCTAATCAGGGAAACGAATAGAGCCTGTTCTCGCAACGACGGGGGAGGACAGGACTACATCCCGTCGCGTCTTTGTCTTCGACAAAAATACGAATTTAAAATTTCTAATCGATACTGGGGCGGATGTTTCAGTTATTCCACCGAAATCCACAGATACCCCCAATCTTTCAACTAGAAAACTTTACGCCGCAAACGGGACTAGCATAAAAACGTTCGGTGAACGGCTACTTGATTTGGATCTAAATTTACGTAGATCTTTCACATGGCCATTTATTATTGCTGACGTCAACTGTCCTATCTTAGGCGCGGATTTTCTTGCTCACTATGGACTCTTACTTGACATCCGTAAAAAGAAACTAATTGATAACGTGACCCAACTTACAATCTCAACTATTACGTCACCAACCAAACAACAAACAGTACACGTCATTGCGCCGGAACATAAGTATGCAAACCTTCTTAAGAAGTATCAAAATCTTTTTCGAACAACCCCCACGTTTTCTTTCAAACCAATAAACTTCTCGCATACAATCACAACTTCCGGTCCTCCAGTATTTGCAAAACCTCGACGATTACCACCCGACAAATTAGAACAAGCCCGCAGGGAATTCCAACAATTAGTAAACCTGGGAATCTGTCGCCCATCAAATAGTTCTTGGGCCAGTCCGTTACACCTCGTATCCAAATCAGACGGTTCGTGGCGCCCTTGTGGGGATTACCGTGCTCTGAATGCGAAAACAGCTCCAGATCGGTATCCTATCCCTCACTTACACGACTTTAATTCTCAACTTACTGAAAAAATAATTTTTACAAAGCTAGATCTAGTAAAAGCATTCCACCACATACCTGTTGAGCCTGACGACATACAAAAAACCGCGGTTACTACTCCATTCGGGTTATTCGAATATTTACGCCTACCATTTGGCCTTCGAAATGCTGCCTAATCATTTCAGCGATTTATTCATTACATTTTGCGAGATTTACCGTTCGTTTACGCTTACATCGATGATTTGTTGATTGCATCCTCCTCAGAGAAGGAACATCTCATTCATTTAGAACTTCTTTTCAAAGCGCTGAGCGAATTTCATGTCAACGTGAATCTAGCAAAATGTATATTTGGAGTTTCTGAGGTACCGTTTCTTGGATATAAAGTAAACCACCTCGGGATTACACCTCTTCCGGACCGCGTTACCGCTATTCAAGCGTACCCTCTGCCGGCCACCGTTGCTGACCTGCGCAGATTTCTCGGTTGCATTAATTTTTATCGGCGTTCATTACCAAATGCCGCGAAAATACAACAGCCACTTTTTGATTTGTGCGGCCAAGTAAAAAAGAAGGACAAAAGACTCATAGAATGGACTGAGGCTACTAGGGTGAGTTTTGAACAACTAAAAAGTGACTTAGCGAAAGCCACCTTGTTAGCCCATCCGGCATTAGATGCACACCTGGTATTAACGGTTGACGCCTCGGATTTCGCAATAGGTGCTGCCTTGTACCAAAATCGAAATGACAAACGGGAACCTCTCGGGTTTTTTTCAAAAAAGTTGTCGCCAGCCCAAACCAAATACAGCACATATGACCGCGAATTATTAGCCGCCTATTCGGCAATAAAATATTTTCGCTACATTTTAGAAGCGAGAAATTTCACCATCTATACAGACCATAAACCCCTAACTTTCGCTTTTCAACAAAAGTCAGACAAAGCATCCCCTAGACAACTGAGACAACTCGATTATATTGGGCAATTTACAACAGACATTCGATACGTCCCGGGTTCGGAAAATCATGTTGCAGATGCATGCTCCCGAATCAGAGAAATCACACTCCCTTCGGTCATATCCCCGACCAAATTGGCAGAAGCTCAACTAGAATGCCCAGAACTACACAACATAATGCAAAATAACCTACTTTCACTACAACTCAAACCAGTCCCAGTTGACCAAAATTTACAACTTTTTTGTGATAACTCCACCGACATTTTACGTCCTTTTGTTCCATCACAATTCAGAAAAGATATATTCCTGTCTATTCACAACCTTTCACATCCTGGAATACGAGCGTCGGTTGCTTTAGTAACAAAAAAATTCGTGTGGCCTTCAATCAGAAAAGACATTACAGCTTGGGCCAGAGCATGCATACCATGCCAACGCATCAAAGTATCAAAACATACGCAAAGCGCAGTCGGTCAATACCCACCTGTCAACTCAAGATTTTCGCATATTAATCTGGACATTGTGGGACCCTTGCCACCGTCCCAAGGTTTTTCATACCTAGTTACAATCACTGATAGATTTTCTCGCTGGCCTGAGGCCATACCTGTAACGGATATTACTGCAGAAACTGTTGCCAACGCAATTCTCTCCACATGGATAGCACGTTTTGGAGTTCCGAAAATAATTACAACAGACAGAGGACGACAATTTGAGTGCCAACTATTTAAACATCTTACAAGTGCTCTTGGTATCCAACACATCATGACAACAGCGTACCATCCTGCTGCAAATGGCAAAATAGAAAGATGGCACCGCACTCTCAAGGCCGCTTTAAAGGCACATCTCAACAATGACTGGGTTATAAATTTACCCACAGTATTATTGGGACTAAGATCGTATATAATTCCTGAGCACAATACCACTCCTGCCGAACTCACGTATGGTGAACCCCTTAAATTACCATCTGACATGCTTAGTGAATCCTCTCTACAAACTGATATCCCAACCTTCATCTATAAATTGAAATCATTCATGTCTTCAATCCGTCCAGTCGCTTCGCAGCACCATTCAAAAAGATGCGTTTTTATCCATCCGGAACTTTCAACATGCACGCATGTTTTCGTCCGCCATGATGCACACCGACAACCACTCCAACCAATTTATGATGGCCCATTCCGGGTGATTTCTCGTCAAGCCAAACATTTCCTAGTCGACACGCTCCGAGGTCATCAAACAATTTCAATTGATAGACTCAAACCAGCATTTCTTCTGAACGAAGCTGAAAAGGAACAACCTCTGCCAAGCATACATACGCCTAGTCCAGCAACAGAAGAAATGCCGATACCTGAGACTTCAAATTCAACTACTCAACGAACCTCTCGTTGCGGTCGGAAGGTCACCATTCCGGCCCGGTTTCTCACCTCGTTGTCACTGGAGAGGGAGTACTGTGGCAACACTGCGACATACAAAAAGTACTGTGGCAACACTGCGAGAGACGCCGAAGTGAAGTGCGTAGGGACTTGACGACAATGAGTCAGTAAAAAAGAGTGTGCCGTGTGTTACGCCAGTACAAAAAGGAACCGCTACATTTTGTCATTATAAGTCATTTAAGTTTGTCCAATTATTACCTCGTAAGTTACGCTACAATTTCAAAGAAAGCATTGTGTTAATCGTATGTAAACTTATTAAACCAAAAAAAGTAAAAATAAATTTTGATTTATGAACACACTTGTTTCTATTTTGACAATAACTACAGTGTTTTTCTTTTTCTCAAAAATAATATTGTTTAAATTATTTTCCTAAGCTATGCAGGAAAATTAAATAAATCTAAAAAAACACAATCTGCTAATTATATTATTGTGTCCTTTCTATAATATTGCCTAGGAAAATTAGATAAATAAAAGACAAAAAAAGTCATCGAAATCAAATCTCTTTTTGTGAGTTTAGAAGTAAAAACCTTCATTAACTCGGCTGTATTGCGAGCTGGAGTTAAAAAAAAAACAGGTCTCCGCTGTACTCGTACTTCAGTATACGAACATTGCTGTGAGAAATCGTGTTTAAATGCCGAGACTGAAGAAAAAGAAAATAATGAAATATAGATAAAGATATTTAAATCCGATGGCTTTCTTAGTTCGACAAATGAGATAATCAACAGATGAGTGTCATTGAGGAAGATAAGGAAGTTCTAATGGAACTTTGGAAATAGGTCAGAAGGAAAACTGAAAAATTTAATATGTTTTTTTTTTTCTAGTATGTCTTTCAATGTGGATTAGGCCTACTGTGGAAAATCGTAACTAATATTATAAATGCGAATGTAAGTTAGTTTGTTTGTTACGCTTTCACGCCTAAATCGCTGAACAGATGTCTGTAAATTTTGACTAGTAGATATATTGTATCCTAAAGAAGGACATAGACTACCTTTTGTCTCAAAATAAAAACTTAAAGGGGGTGAAATAGGAAATGAATGTTACCAACAGGTCATCACGATACCTTCCGGAACTATTAGGCCTCCAGACTTAAAATTTGATAGACATGTTTCTTTTGTTATGTGGAGATACTAAAATAGTCTTCTAAGGTGTGGAGAATTACAGGGGTGTCAATGATTAACACACTCTAATTTTAAAAATACGGTTTATACGGACTGAAAATGAAGCTGTTAGATCTTGATGATTCCACTACTGCTGTGTATCATCACAATCGTGGGCGGAGCCGCAGGGAGCGGCTATAGTAAAAGTAGATTTTATAAATGAATCACAAATTTATCTCAAAAAAAATCAGGGAACTTTATTTGTGTAGAATTTTATTTATAAATTACAATTTTTCTTATTACTACTTTTCCCGGAAAATTGACAATTTTCGAGATATTTGCAAGATACTAGAATTCACCCCCCAAAAATAATACGGTTTAAATTAAAGGCACTTTTCAGCATATGCTTAGGACATCAAAATAAAGGTCATCACAAAAAATTTTTGAAATCAAAGTTTAATTTTTGTGGGTTATATATGATAATGTGTCAAAACTTTTTAAGGGTTTCAAACCATACGTATAACTATAGCTACTTGGCAAATTTAAACCAGAGTAGCATGTGTATAAAATCTCTAGTATTTGTAGAAAATTAAGATAGAATATTATATTATCGATTAAAATATAAAATATAAATTAGGTAAAACAATAAAAATCTAATGTTAGTTCTTACACAGACTGAATTATTCATTTTCAGATATTGGTCTGTCTATATGTTTGCTTCGAGTCAACTCAAAAAATACTGAACCGATTCTAATTAAAATTTGACCATCAGAGAATAAGACAGGCGATATTTATATCATTAGGAAGCTGGGTTATAGTTAAAAAACTAACTATCGCTTAAGAGTTTATATATTATATGAAACGATGATCCGCAACCAGTACTTTTATTTTATTTATTTTTTAGTTTTGATCAATCCTGTATGTTTAACAAAGGGGCAATTTGATGAGGTAATTCCCGTAAGTCGTATTGTGCCTACAACATCGCACCCGGTTTAATGCCCTTCTGGACGGTTTGCATACAGGATATTCGATGGCATTCCAATTTACTGCAGGTCAAACGTCACGGTTATAAGATAATCTAGTTAAATGGGTTTGTTTTCGGGGTGATTTTAAAGCACAAGAATAAAAATGAAATCGTCTTTTAGATTTACATTTTCCAAAAAAAGCGATTTATGTAATAATGGTTTATGTATTTATGTCACGAGTTGTTACATTACAAAGAAACAAGTCCGAGTTCGAGGTATACACTAATTTTTTTTGCACGTACCTCCTAAAAAAAAGCTGAATTTCACACCATATGTTATGAGTATTTTTTTAATATTTTTGGTAATGAATTGGGACAAAAAACTTCACTTCTGTTAAGGCTGTTTATGAAAATTACTGTTAAATTGGTAAGATCGCATTTATTTTTTTACTTTACGACACTAGTATTAAATGAGAGATTTTATGGCCACTATAAAGGCATGAAAAGTCACTATTTTATAAAAGAATGTGCAAAAAAAATATTTTACTAAATGCTTCGTTTTTAGGCCTGTGTATATTGTTCTTATTATTCTATTTGTCTACTAGCCCGCCTAAAGACCTAAAACATGAGGCCTATAAATAACGAAATTGAAATATATTATGTATGTTGATAACTTAAATCCAAACAGATGCAACTTTTTTTTATTGAATGTAGTAGGCTGCTGAGTGAAAGGGAATAAAATGTAATTTAAAATATAGTAAACAATTTTTTTTCTTGGGAACTTGGACAGAATTAATATCTTTAATTTATTACTTACATGTATTATATTTTCTGTTTTATGTAACATAATTTTAAAATTTATGCATATTGTTACAGCTTGCCTGATGAAGTTGGAAAATAAATAAACGCCAACGAAACGTTGCAAATTTTGATAAGTTAAATCTTATTAATTCTGTCCAAGTTCCCAAGAAAAAAAATTTTTTACTATATTTATAACATGAATGAGACCCAAGATTTAGATACTTTAAAATATGTAAGTATATTTTAAATTTATGAGTTACTAAATACATAATTATTACTTACTATAACTACTACTATGCCATTTGTGCCGCGTTACGTAATAATGGGTAATCAGACGTCTATCAGTCTCATTTTCGATTCCACGTACAAAAAATTGAATATCTCCATGAATTTAAAGATATCGAAAATAATTTTTCATCATC
This sequence comes from Venustoraphidia nigricollis, assembly GCA_034508555.1. NCBI lineage: Eukaryota > Metazoa > Arthropoda > Insecta > Raphidioptera > Raphidiidae > Venustoraphidia > Venustoraphidia nigricollis. The sequence continues at coordinate 455,942 of JAVRKA010000073.1, forward strand.
CTAATTGCTATATACTTTTTATCAATGTGATTTATAAATATATGTATCTTTCTAATATATATGTTTACAATCCATTAGTTTAATTTTTGGGTAAAGTTAAAATCTTATTTATCAACGCAATATTACGTCAATAATATTATAAAGGTCACCTAACAAACTACTGTCGTTTCATCTTGATAATATTTTACCATTTAACTAGGTTGCAATTGGAATAGCAATGACTATTAGTGAGTTTGCTATCACATTCACTGTTCCCATTATACCCTCGGGATTTATCAAACTAACAATACTAGGCCACTTGATTATGCGTTCCCCTGACAGAAGTGGGTCGATGATGCATACATTAGGTATGATTTCCTGGAATAGCGTCGATTATAATATACCGTACCCACGAAATTTTAAAGTTATTTAACAAATCAACTAGTGTACAGAACACACTATTTAGACGTATTTATTTTGCTATTATACCAAACTGAACACAAATGCCATTATACTCGTAATAAAAAAAATCAAATATATCAAAAAAATTCCAGCCAAATAGGCGACAAGACAATTCCAACTCCTGAGATTTCAATCGACGAAAGTGCAAATTCATATGTCGCCATCTCGCCGTTTTTACTACGTTTTATTAGTGTATTTGCCACATGACAACATACACTATTGGCATCGGTCGGATGGCGGGACCTAGGGGTCGGACCAAAATTTCTCGACGTTTCATATCATTCTAAGCAACTTGGCACCATTTTTAAAAATGTTTATATATATATATATGTATATATATATATATATATATATATATATATATATATATATATATATATATATTTATATATATACATATATATATATATATATATATATATATATATGTGTGTGTGTGTGCGGGCAATAACTTTCGAAAGAGTTAATTGATTTTAACGAAATTTGGTATACATGTTGGAATCCATCACCGCACGAAGCCTATTTAAAATGGGCCCAATCGGGTCAATTTAAGAGTGGTTTTTAGGGGTTGAAAAAAGTTTTTGGCCCAAAAATACCTAAAAAATTCTCAGAATCGTTTCAAAATTGAAATTTAACCCTTTAATAACAATTTAAAAGTGCTCCTAAAATTTTAATAAAATCGGCCCAACAGGACCGGATTTACAAATCTTCTGAAAACACTAGTTTGCAGATAGTGAGTTATTTACTGAAAGGTATTTTTAATTTTGGTGTAGACGTTCGATTGAGAATAATAATGTAGTTAAAAAAAAATGTAATTTTAAGGGGCGTATTAAGGAGTTAATTTTTTTATTTTGCCCAACAATCACCTTAAGTTCACATAATAAAACCACAAGGCCTGTATTAGCAAATACACTATAATATGTCGGTAGGGTTTTGGCACTGCGACCCGGGTTTTTATTTTTTATTTACTAATATCTGTTTTTAACACATTTGTATTTGTACCAGTTTTATGTTTATTTTTAAGCTTATTTTTAACTTCCCGCTAAGAAAATTTAACATTTTCAAAAATTGTAATGTTATTGGTTTTACCTCGATTTTCGAAATTCGAGTTTTCGTCAGATTTCGACGAATTGAGGTCCTAGGAAGCTATTCTGACCATTTCCACGATGATGTCCGTATTTCTCTGAGTGTGTTTGTGTGTGTGTGTATGTAAACCTCTCATAACTTTTGAACGGGCAGACCGATCGAAATGCAGATTGCGGTATCTGAAAGGGTCTTGCTGAACTTAGATATTCTGAAAATTTGAATTGATTCAGCCACGTAGATTTTGAGAAATGTCAAAAATAAAACTTTTTGGAAAACAGTTTTTTTGAATCAGCTCTACTTCTCATGAAACAACGTCGATCGCCGCAAACCGCATCAAAATCGGTTCATTCTTCGAGAGCTATCGTCGGAGAAAAAATTTGATAAAACGGTTTATTATTCTCTGCATTTTTCCAAGAAAGTTTCGTAGAAAAACTTTTTTTCTAAGTTTCATAATTTTGAAAATATTTTGAAAATAAAAAAACATCAGATGTTCTTTTGTTCGAAGATCTGTCAAAAAGAAATTAGTTCGGTAGCTGACAAGCATGCTTGATTATTATTGTAATACAAACAAAATGCAATAGTTTAATCCAAGCCTTAACAAAAAACAATAAGATAGAACCAGAATTAGCAAAAAAACTAAAATGTCATAACAGTAGTTATACCCCCCAAAATTAATTTCTTACCGAAAATGCACATACCACAAATACCATTACGCCCTATAGTTTCCTGCATTGGTAGTGCTACCAGTAATTTATCAAAATTTTTATGTCCACTCCTACAAAGAGCATTTATAAAAAACCAGTACTATGTAAAAAATTCCTTCGATCTTACAGAAGAACTACAAAACACAATGTTACCAAATAATTACATTTTAGCATCTTTAGATGTCAAAAACATGTTTACCAACTTACCTACGGACCTAGCATTACAACAAATTACAGAAAAATGGCAGTTTATTGAACCGCATACAAATTTGGAAAAAAATCAATTTATAAATTTAGTAGAATTTTGCATCAACTCAAGTTATTTTGTTTACAATGATCAATTTTACAAACAAATTAAAGATTTAGCTATGGGAAACTGTTTTAAACCGATAATTAGTGACATAGTAATGAGTGATTTACAAAATAAAATAATACCTAAACTACCATATAAAATAATTTTTTACAAAAGATATGTAGATGACATTCTATTAGCGATTCCCAAAGATAAATTAGATCTCACTCTTAACACGTTTAATTCATATCACTCGGATATTCAATTTACGCTAGAGACGGAACATAACAATTACATTTCATTTTTAGATATAAAAGTTATCCATATGCCCGACAATTCTATTTTGACGGATTGGTACCTCAAACCCACCCATTCTAGACGATACTTAAACTATTTCTCCGATAGCCCGTTGTTACGTACCCAATTTTCGATGGGATATTTTTTGTTATGCTGGGTTTAAATTAAGCTAGGTTGAATGAAACAAAGCTTTTAAAAATATATAATAACACAGGATTTATTAAACAAATCAAATACATCATAAACATACATATAAAATAATACTTTATCTTCCTTACAACAATCGGTCATAAACAAATATTTATATCAAAACAATGTACTCTGCAAATAGCTTATTACGCGTGAAATTAACGGACAAGATTGAGTCTTAATAATACGGACTGATGGTCCAAAATATAATATAAGGCCCCCTACGTTGTGTTTTTTTATTAAATGGACAGGTCAATTTTAACAATGAAAATTACTAATTGTTACAACGGTCGAGGTCAAATTGGTCAGGGTGTAAAGTATAAAGTGTGGTGCTGAACCGAGGTTCAGATTTAAGTGTGTTCAGAGCAGTCACTGTAATGACCAGCTCTGAGTGTGTGTGTGTAAAAGTGTAATGGTCTATCCAAATGCCAGACTATTGTTGACGCCGTCGATATTCTAACACACGCCAACTTTAGTCCCCAGTATCCAGACACCGTTCAGAACGATTCCCGCTAGACGTGTGTCGATCGCGATTGATCGAATCGTTTTGATTCGATCACCACCCGTGACCGAGTGATTGAATCACTGAATCTCAAAAGATCCAATCATTCGATCGCGAATCGATCATCAGCTCAAGCTGAAACCTGGTTGCTACACACGCACACATTGAGTGAGTTATTACACGTGACCGAGTGATTGAATGATGAATCACTGAATCTCACAAGCAGAGTACCTTTTTATGGTAGAGTTACTTAGTCCTGCGTGCGTACGCGGTTTGTTTCGATTCATTCGTTTGCGTAAACAATACCTAGGTAATAATAATTAGTTTTGTGTTTTGTTTCGTTTTTAAGGTGGTGGTTATAAATATTAATTAGAATTATTGTGGTTTTGGCTTAATTTTATTTTAAAATAACTCTAATTTAACAATAATATTAACATAATGGATAGCACTTGTTTGCTACAATTGTTAAGAAACGACCATTGTTACAATGCTATATTAGAAATATTTATTTTTCAAACAATGTCACAGTCGGGAAGATTCGGATTCGTGTCCCGACTGTGACATTGTTAGCTGGAATGACAATAAGTGCAAAAAGAAGCTCTTTAAATCCCGAAAAAGCTTCTCAAGTTTTATTTCTTAATCATAACCTATAGTGTCATAAAATAGATAAAAACATTAATTTATTATTACAATGCCTACTTAGTGTTAATTTATCGTATCTAATTACCTATTTTATATTAGTAATTTGAGTTGAGTTAAATAAAAGCTTCATTGTTCTGTTCAAACTTCAATGGTATGTTTTTCTTTCGTACAGACAGGACTTAGCGCAGTAAATTACATTAAGAGGTCAATGGTAACTCGTATAGAAAATTTCTATACGAGTTAGGTAATCGTATCACAATGATTCGATCGTTTGATCATTTCTATTAGAAATGAAGTAATGAAGAAAATTAAGTAGGTACTCAGGCGGCCGATCGATCAAACGATCGAATCATTGTGATACGATCACCTAACCTGTAGGTCGCGATCGACCTGGGTCGCAAGAAATGATCGATCGACACACGTCTAATTCCCGCCGTCGCTGTACTAACGTCTAACACCAGGGTCTCGGACTTCACAATGCTGGTTCCGCAGAAAACTCGATATATCGTTACTATATTAACACACTATATCCAGATGTCATACGAAAGATCGCCTTCGAAAGATAAATTATGCATCCGCAGTCCGCAAAGTCATATAGAATTGGCGTCACGAACCAAGCGGACGTTGTGATAAAAATAAAAGAAATTTGTAAACGATAAACGATGCTAATGGCATCAGACGTTCACAATTGAATGACGTTATAGTATTGTCGATCATGGACATCAGCATAGACACGAACCCAAATGCACTAGGTGGCACTATTAACTTATGTAGTTTGGCCGAATTTTAGTTACACAAGTTATCACTGTGTATCTAAACACAAAAATAAAAATACAGACTCGAATGTTAAGTTATGCAATTAATATTCGTTACACCGTTTCGATATAAACTGAACGTAATAAAAAATCTTATATACAGATCCACACATATCTCTAGCCCAGAGTTCCATAACAAAAACCTTAAATTAATAAAACAATTTCTAATCAACAACAATTTATTATCCATCTTCCCTAATTAATAAAATCTTTTATAAAACTACGAACAATAACAATAGTAATAACCTAAACAATAACAACAATAATAACACTAACAATGAAACCTACAAGTTCTTCTCTATCCCTTATCTCACCTCATTATCGGAGAAAATAAAAAGCATTTTTAAAAATGAAAATATTGAAATATCCTGCAAAAATCATAATTCAATAAATAAAAACTTTTTTTCTAAACTTAAAACCAAAAATAACAATCGATTGTCAAAATTGTGATGTTACATATATTGGTCAAACTTCCCAATATCTGTCCCTCCGCTTAAAACAACACAGCTATGATTTAAACAAATGTACAAAATATTTTTACACCAATTCTAATCTCACAACACTAGTTCAACACAGTTTTAATTACAAACATAATTTCGACTTTAATAACCCTACAATTCTAATCCAAGAATCAAATTATTTCAAACGAATATTTTTAGAAATGGTTTTCATTAAAAAATACAAAAATAGTATTAATAAATGGACAGATATTAAGAATTTGTCCCATATATATAGTAAATTAATTGATAAAATATAACCGTGATTACATAAACATCATAATTAAAAGTCGTCTTTTCATATCATTATTTCTTTTAGTCTATAATAAAATTCGTTTTGAGTGGATGCCATCAGTTTTATTTTAGTGACAATTTTAATAATTGGCATAAACAATTTTAAATAGAATATTTTATTACAAACATATCCATTTTACCATTTATATCACCATGTTTTTAATCTCTCGACGAAATACTGATATGAATTGACAGCATTCGGTAAGTTTGTACATATTATTGTAATCCGTTTATATTTATAACACAACATCATTTATATACAAATATTTTTAGAACTCTGAAGATGGTGCAAAGCGCACCGAAACGTCAGTGAAAATGCAAATTTAAACTTCAGTATTGTGTTTTTATTGATCCTGTGCCACAGATTTTATCTACACTTATCCAACAATCATATTTGGTACTAGCCATTACCCGCGTCACTACGCGTGTTAACAGAAATTTTATTTTATTTATTATAATATTTCAAATGTTAATCTTTATGAAGTTGGAATGACCCTGTCGCCCAATTGGCTGGAATTTTTTTAAAATAATTTGTAACAAACATCGTAGGGGTAAGCCACATCTCAACAGAACAGAAACAGCGGGAAGTTCCAGGGATGGCCTGCAGGGTCAACCGTTTTTCAGATTTTTTTTAATTTTTAACGCTTTGGGGCGATCTGGGCTCATAACCTGCTAGGGTTAATTGAATATTATGGATTTAATCAATAACATTTTATTAATGTAAAATAGTTGATATAATAGATATTTTAAAACATTGTATTAAAAAGTATCAAAAATATATAGCTTGTGTACCAGAGAAGGGTAGTTGAACTGCGTAAATTTCAAAACATTTATGTGTTCTTCTGGTATATGATCTTTTATTACACAACATTAAAATTATATCCGTAGCAGTTACGACTTAGTAGGAAATTACTTAGTAGATACTTATAATTTGTATTACAATACAAACATTTTTTTTCATATAGAATTTAGATTAAAAATGTTTTAATTGCAATGACAGCTTACGATAAACTTTATATACACATTTATGTACCTTTGGTAAACCACATTTTTTGGTTTTTATTACTTTATCCAAGCTCTACTAGATATTATGTATAATAACTAGATTATTTAATAAGTTTCAACTCAATAATCACTTTGTTTTTATACATAATAGCTACATTATTCGCTTTAGCTATACTGTTTACATGTTACTCGCATACTTTTTTCTCTCCTCTTATTTTTTTCTTTCGCTGTTCTTGTATGGCGATTGAAAAATATTGTAATTATTTTTTATATCTAAGAGGCGTCATTTGTTTGAAGTTTGAGTATGCTTGGCATCCAAATGAAATAAATATCCTATACCTGTTATAATAAAATCAATACATATTAAGCACGTCATTTGAATACGATTCTATAATAAAATGTAAAATCTCTAAAAATAAAATCACTTGGTTCTGAAAATTTAATCAATGTCAAAAGTTTATAACTAGAGACTACACGTTTCCTTAATTAAGAAAAATAATGAAAAGACGGAAAAACATCAAATGTCATTTCGTTGTAAATTTCCTCACGGCTCAGGAATAATAATGAAGTATTCTCGGTCGATTTCTTCCATCGTCGACATCGACAGACCGTAATACCGGCTTTTGTTTTCTCGCCTTTGAATTCGACAGAAGTACATTTCCTGAACCACTCGTACCTACCAGGCTGCGTACAATGCCATAATAATATACTCCCCTATATGAGTTTGAAGAGCCTGGTGTTACTATAGTGAAATCTAGGTAGGTACAGTATGGAATGGAAAAGTACATTGACGTACTTAAACTGTTTTAAAAGAAAGGTAGTTTATAATATATTATATTTAATTCAATTTCACATTTATTTTAATTTTAAGTAACGTTTAGTTGTAATCAATAACACATTGGTGTAAATAGCCCTAGTAGCTGCACACTGTTAAAAAAAAAAAAAAAAAAAAAAAAAGAATAACACATTGTAGTACCTTAAATAAGATGTCTTCTATAATCCAAGTGTTTTGGAAAAGCCGACATGTGTATCAATTACATTAAAAACGGTTCAAGAATTTTAGAGGAATGCTGATATAAACAGACAGACGGACAATCAAAAATTATATATAAAATATATCCGAAAATTCCGAATAAAATTAAATTAGAGACAGAAGTCCTGTTACATTCTTTACAATAGTAGGTATTGCTATTTTATTTCTTTTTTTGAAATCTTGGAGTTTTTTTTACAAAATCTAAAAAAGGTAGGTTCCGTTTCTAGTGCGTGGCATATTATACTAGGCGAATGTGACATTATTTTATAAGGGATGCGTGCAAAAAATATACTATAGTATTTTTTGCACGCATCCCTTATAAAATAACTGATCTTCACATAACTTAAAAAATGTTGGACAGTTCAATTTAGAATTTCTACTTTGTAGGCTGTGTGGATTTTCATACTTTTACTACGGTAGTACGACGACCTTTATTTTACTTTAAGCACTAGTGCAAAATGGATCATTTTACTATCGATATTATAGGAAGGTGTATAAAGAAATTATTATGACATTCTTTTTTTAGATTAGGTTTCTTTTTGGATGATGTTCTTGTATAATTAAACGATTAAAATTATTTCTGAGGGCTATTATATAAACAACATGTTCAGTTGATGTGATCTTCCAAATTTTGGTTCTTTTTCAATAAGAAATTATTTTTCAAGTATCGGCTTCACCGTAAGCAAACAAACTTGATTGTAGAATTTTTTTGTTGAACACGGTTTGAGCGATTTTTAGCGTGCGCTTGATGAGCTATAACAATGAAAGTGAAGAACACAGAGAAACGGCTTTTGAAGAGGTTTCGCTCCAACCCGTAGCTTATTCAATTTAATATGGCAGCCTCTAACACAATATCTAGACGCTCACATTATAATTTTATTAGAAAGTATTGTAGAAAAAAAATCCGGTCTTATAGTAATTCCATAGAGTAAACAATCACTCATAATTGCCGCAAAATTGACTATTTTCTCAAGAAAATAGTTATTTTTTTTAAATCTTAATATAAAAAACATTGCATGTTTATTGATTGACTATAAAGATTAACTGAAATGTATCTCGTTTGTAAATGCTATTATTATAGTACGAGCTGTAACACTATGTTGCACGAGATTCAGCAAATTTAATAGTCTTACAAATCTCAATATAGCATTATTAAAATTTTTGCACGTATCACCTATAAAATAGCTGATTTTTACAACATAATAAGCGTATTTGCAATATTTTTGACAGTTCTCTTATTGGTTATTCTGTGTGTAGGACGTGCCTATGTCTCTGTCTCTTATATGAATTTAAATGGCAACCGACAAAATTATGCTGTCTCTTTTGCTCATATGGATTTAAATGGTAACTAACAGAGATATTACTATTGGATTGGTAAAATTTGTTTTACTTTACGCACTAATGCGAAAAAGAGTCATATCATAATCGCTATGCAGACATGAAAAGCAGCTATGTTATAAGGGATCGTGTAAGAATAATTTGCGTACATTTTTTTAAATTTTTAGTAAACGTCTTTTTTTACGAAATCTGTACACATATTTTATCATCTTTTTTCAAATATTTTTTCATTAGGACATTTTATGATAAAACATTATCCATAGAGAATGAGCAATATATCTTGATATTTTTAAGTATTTTTGCAAAACAAAGCGAATTTTTTTAACGCCATTGTTATTTTGTTAGGATATCTGTGCCAGCTGTATTTTCGACTAAAGGAGTAACAAATCACTCAAATTCTTGTTTTAAACGGTGTTTACAATTAATCTAAAACTTCTATATGGCAGCTTAAATTATGCAGATATAACTGTATCCTTGAAGTTTGGGGAAATCGGTGTAATAGCTTGTAAAAATGACGCAAGGGCTTAAAAACAAAGGGAACCAGCAGAAGGGTTAATTTGAAGGACTTCATTTGTTCAACCCTCCTCGCATATAAGTGAAAGAGTCTGCAGGAACACACTCTGCTTGTAAAACTGAAATCAATTCGTTTGTATGCGGAATAACATTAAGTTTGAAGCATTGGGTCAGAAAATAATATTTTATGTAACCCGTTCGTAAATGAAGGTATTATACGAGTGGGTGACATTAGTTAAAAAAAGTCACCAGCGAGTTTTAACAGTAGTCGAGTCATAATATCATTGTATATACTACGAAATAAATACTACATTTTTTATTCGTATCTCCTATATACTCATTTTCACTTCGTAATATAAGCCGGGTCAAAAAGCACGATTGAGGTAAAACAAACAAAAAACGTGCCTCTTTATAAAAAGCGTTTCAGGAGAAATAACTAATATTTATATTTATATAATTTAATATAAACATGAGTCCTTGATACTAACGTTACTAGAATTGACAAAGTACAGTAATCATCCACCATTTTAGAATTTAGGGCATGAGATTCAATTATAATAAAGGATAGAATAAAATAGAATATAATTTATTGAAATGCCACAAATGCGGAAATAGAAAATAATTTAAAAAAGATTCTTCGAATTATAAGGCACGGTGTTGCAAAAATGTTTTTTTAGTTTATTTATAAAATGTTCTGCTTTATTACTACTTTTTATTTCATTAGATAGTTTATTGAATATTTTAATTTCTATATTTCTCTCAAAAAAAGTTGTTTTGTGTTTTAAGACAATATCATTCCCACGGGTGTTGTATGATTTGGGTGCGTTGTTATTTTCAATGGAGTATCTAATAGAATGCAACTGTGAGCAGTTCAATTGCAAAAATCCCGTAAAAAGTTAGTAGCTTATTTTCTTTGAATAGGTTGCGATACGAGTCTCTACATTTTAAATTATAAATTAACCTCAAGATAGGACAGATAACATGCGTAACATGCCACGGTGGAGTTGCAGTGCTTATTGACAACTCTTACTACAGCGAACAAATTGATATTCAAACAGATCTCGAAATACATGTGACTAATATTTATCTCCCATATAAGGTTACGATATACAGTATATACCTGTCTAACAAGAAAACGATTAAATCTGAAGACCTAAACATAATGTATTAAATTAAATCTCAGCTCCATTTATTTTACTCGGTGATTTCAATGCACACAGTGTACTATGGGGAGATAAGAAGACTCAAGAGGCAAAGTAATTGAGAAATTTCTAAAATCTGATAATCTTATTTTGTTAAACAACGGTCATTATACCCAGTGCAATCAAAGCTATAGATCATTTTCTTCAATAGACCTTTCTATCATCATCCACAATTAGCTCCTTTAAATCGAATGGTCAGTTCTAGAAAATTTGCATGGAAGCGACCACTTCCCTATTCTATTAAAAATATTATGTTACAAAAATTCTCCTAATCAACTACCCAAATAGAACAATACCAAAGCAAACTGGTGTGAATATCAAGAAAATATAATAAAAAAATGATTTCAATTTTGACAGAAAGGAAAATATAGACGCTATAAACGCACTAAACAGTCGTATAATATCAACAGTACACAGCTAGTATTTACATGCAGATGGAACGTCTTGATAATGTGCAGGTTTTCAATTACCTTGGCGTCTACATTGACAAGAATTTACAGTGGAGTCATCATGTTGACGTTTTATCCAAAAAACTACATAAAAGTATATTCTTACTACGTCAAATGAAGGGTTTGATGGAAAATAAATACTTACTGTCACTTTACTATGCCTTCGTTCATTCCAATATCAATTATGGTGTTCTCCTATGGGGAAATTCTAGTGATAGCAAACGTATCTTTTATCTGCAGAAAAGAGTTATACGAACAACTTTTGGCTTAAATCCGCGTGTTTCTTGCCGTAATATTTTCAAAGAAAATAACATTTTAACTTTGGCAACAGTTTATATTTATAAGGCTGCAGTATATATTCATACAAATTTGGAAAGTAATGGCTGAGAACTCACGAGTACAGTACACGGCATAGAGATTTACTTCTGTTACCGAAACCGAACTTGACTATGTTCAGTAAAAGCGCCTCTTGCAAGGATCTACAATCATCTGCCAAATCATATAAAAAATATTAATAACATTGTTAAATTCAAAAGCACTTTAAAAAAGTTTTTACACGATGGATGTTTTTATTCATAAGATGAATTTTTTAACAATATATGTTTGTAATTATATTTATGTATTTTGACCTTTCCTATAACCTATGTAGGTTTTAATGGAAAAAATATATATTATTATTATTATTATTATTATTATTATTATTATTATTATTATTATAGTAGAATCAATAACTACAAAAATAATTACTTCAGCCAAAACAACTATACCCATCACTAAAAAAGACAAAATATACTTTCAGTCCCATGGTGGAACGATGCTTGTAAAACAGCGATGAAAAATAATAATACGGCGCTTAACAAATACAAAAAAACAAAAAGCCAAATGTCATCGAGTTCAAGAAATGAAGAGCAGAAGGTAGACTTAGGGGAGGAGGGGGCTAGTTGTCACAATTTTGATTTAAGTAAGAATATTTTTGATATTATTGAATTTAATAAAGTCTCCAATTTTTATTGAAATAAAGTAATATTCTTTTACAATATTTGGTATACAAAAGTTGACTAAACATGAAATACAAATTTGAATTCACGTTTTTTATAGGTGATGCACGTGTGACAACTTACCCCGACAAGGGGGCTAGTTGTCACAATGGCCGGGGTAAATTGTCTCATTTGTTAAACCGTACAAAAACAAAGATATAATTAAAAATAAACAACAAACAAAGAGTAAAATAAGAAAATATAGCGTTAAAAACATAGTTGTAGTTGAGCAACACTTCATTTTGATTTATAAATCATCGTCCGAATTACAGTTAATACATAAATAGAACAGCACATTGTCACCAGCACACTTATCATGAGCCCACAATCGACAGTTTGTGCATTGCACCCATTTTTCTTTGGGCCTGCTGTTTGCCCACGATTCGCCGCACACCAGACACAACGTTTCTTCTTCGTCAGAGCTGTCTTTTTCTTCTTGCTGTTCCTTTTCTGTGACTGTTTTTTGTACAACCTTCGCAGTTTTCTTTTGTGTTCCAAGCTCCAGTCTTTTTTTAATTGTTTTCTTTTTCAACTCCGCCAGTCCATTTTTAATAGGAGTGTCTGTTAAAATGGCGGTGGTTCGCTTTCTCTTGTTGATTCTAGCATTGGGCTTCCTAGTATCCGCTTTTGGAAACGGCCTAATACTCTCTGGTGTAACTGGAACAATAGGTCTTTTCACAGGAGTTGTTTCAACTGCAGTTTGTGAACACATTGGAAATGGTATAGTATCATTCTGTGCAGACGTGGTTGGGATTGGAGATGGTGTCCTGCGATCATCTGCTGCTTCATCGACGTTAACATCCTCTATGATTGGATTGGGTCTGTTCGTAGCATAACCTGGAGCATAGTCTGCCTCAGTGAAAATGTTTTGGTTAAACGGGAATATTCCAGTACAGGAAAAACCAGCCAATATGTTTTTGGGACTAATAGCTGACGGTAGCGCTTGCCGAACTATTCCTGGAACATCGTATATCGTCATAGTTTTTCCCGGGTGGGTTCGAATCCAGTCGTCGCAAGCCATATTCACATAATGCTTGAATGGCCCATACACACTCCGATCAAGCGGTTGCAGTTTGTGTGAACAATGGGGCGGAAATGATAGAACCACGATTCCATTTTCTTTGCAGAAGTCGAGGGTTTGAATCGATAAATGCGAGTCGTGGTTATCTAACAATAACAATACGAGATGTTCCTTGCAGCACCTAACATTTTTAACAAAATGGACCATATATTCATAAAATGTGTTTTCGTTCATCCATCCAGACGAGTTAGCACTTCCACCACATCCAGGGGGCCCATTTATTATGAAATGCTCACGAAAATGTACCCGTGGAAACACAAAAAAGGGCGGAACAGAATTCCCGCTTGCTGACACACTCAGAGCCATGGTAACTAAAGTTCCACGTTCTGCCGATGTAATAGAACCTATTTGTTTAACTCCCTTCCTGGCCACAACACGCTCTGGTCTTTGCACGGTGGTGATACCAGTCTCATCAACGTTCCATATATCACTTGGGTCAAAATGATGACGATTCTGAACAGTAGCCAAATTTTCGAAAAACTTGCCCACGTTCACTTCGTTAAAGCTAGAAGCTCTAGCTAAGCTGGTGGCTTCTGGTTTTCTAACACTGAGAGTATTATGCCTCTTCAAAAAGCTTTTAAACCAGTCGACACCCGCCATTTTATTAGTAGTCCAAGATTGAGGAAATTTATGGTTTAGGGCAGTTGCATATTCTAAAGCGAATTTCCTTACTTCAAATGGACTTAATCCAAAATAAATATCTGCCATTTTCTTCAGGTACGTAACCAATTTCACTTCCTCCTCGTCTGTGAATACTTGACGAACCTTCTTGTACCCTATTATTTCAGTATCGGGATGTACATTTGGCTCATTACGAAACTTTTTATAGTATCGTGAGAGGGTCCTATAATTAATATTGTAATCTTTTGCCACATTTCTAATGGATTTTCCCGGTCCAATTTCTCCAATGGCCCTGAACATAATATCATTAGGTGTATTCCCCCGTTCGGTTAACCGTTTTCTATCACGTGGCATAATGAAGTTGCTATAAGAAAGAAAACCATGGAAATTCAATTATAAAACCAAAATTCAAAACATTTCAAACAATGGATGGGGCTAGTTGTCACATTAGGACTAGTTGTCACATGTGACAACTAGCCCCGTTTTCGTTGTGACAACTAGCCCCCGACGCGAAATATCTATCTTGAAGTGAGACAACAAAACATGGTAAAAGATAACCTAAAAATCATCTTGTGTTTCAGTAGTGCATAATATTGTTTACACGGCCATACCATTGTCATGTTTGGATGACTTAGTTAATATAAGATAAATGATGATTTTCCATTTTCTAAAAATTTACTTACTTATATCAGTTTTGAAGAAAGATTTCTCGCGTACACAATAACTGTCGAAAATCACTAATACTTTCTGTGGTGTTCACTTCTAACATACTGATTTACCGACCATATTCATGTAGTTCGTTATTATACCGCAAGATGAGTTTAAATACTTGAGACAACTAGTACTTGTGACAACTAGCCCCCTTCTCCCCTACTATTAATGAAAGTAAAAAGATCTCCTGGGCTACTTACGTATCTACTATTAATTATCCGAAACTACACCTAGAGAAATTTGGAGCAAAATAAAAAAAAAATCAAGGGCGTAAACAACTCTTTCAAGCTCAAACAATTATAATAAGGAATTTCAAAGTTACAAAGAAAAAAAAGAGCAAACAATTATAGATTACTCTACACCTACCCAAGAAGACTACAATTATTACAGCTTTAACATGGACGAACTTATCGCATCACTTGACAGCTGTAATGGTTCGACACCAGATTCGGACAACATACCACATGATTTTATCAAAAATCTACCACCATCAGGAAAAATAACAATATTGAAACTAAATATATGTATAATTACATCTGGTCAGAAAATGTATTTCCGGCTGAATGGAGAAAGTCTATAATATTACCACTGCTGAAAAACAATAAAGACAAAACTGCTCTTAACAGTTACAAGCCTATCTCACTAACAGTCTTTGTAAAATAATGGAAAAAATGACGAATAATAGACTAATGTGGATACTTGAAAGCCACAATCTTATACAACCTCAACAATTCGGATTTAGGAAAAACCATTCTACAATGGATGCGGTAGTTCAGCTAGAAACAAATATTCTAAACGCTTTCGCGCATAGGGAACACCCAGTCGCTATTTTCCTTGACCTTGAAAAATCATATTACTGAACTTGTAGAAGATACATTTTGGACAAACTGACAGAATGGAACATCAAAGGCAACTTAACTGCTTTTATCAACAACCTTATCTGCAAAAGATCTTTTAAAATCAGACTAAACAACATATATTCCAACGAATTTCCCTAAGAGAACGGTATCCCACAGGGATCTCCTTTAAGCGTAACATTGTTCCTAATAGCAATTAACGACATTACAAAATCCGTTCCATCTACGATAAAGATAGGTATATACGCGGATGATATTATTCTATTTAATAGTAACGACAATATAAAAGCGGTAGAACTAAATCTACTACAAGCATTATATTATTCAATAGAAATCTAGTGCTTAAAAACCTGTTTCAAGTTTTCGACATCAAAAGCTAAATACATACAGTTCAAATACTCTAGAAAAAAGCTGACCATCCCCATGCTAAAACTTAACAATAAATTACTAACTTTCACGCATGAAGTAGTTTACCTGGGAGTCACATTTGACTGTCAGCTGACATGGATTCCACATATTAAACAACTGAAAGTAAACTGCCAAAGAAATTTAAATTTACTAAAAATTATCTCACATCACCAATGGGGCAGTGACAGAAAAACGCTATCTCGGGTTTTTCACGCATTAATCAAATTCAAACTCGAGTATGGTAGTATAGTCTGCATGACAGCAAATAAGCACAATCTTAATCAGATAAACTCAGTGTACAATAACGGCTTAACACTGGTGTCAGGAGCACTAAAGACTACACCACTAGACAGTCTACACTGTGAAAGTAGCGGACTGCCCCTAGATATGAATCAACAATGTCTAAACTATTACGCACAAATATTAGCAAACCAAAGACACATTAATTATGAACAGTTCAAATGTCCAGAACATATAAACAAATTCAAAGATATATATATATATATATATATATATATATATATATATATATATATATATATATATATATATATATATATCGCCTTTCTGGATACAGGTTCAAGTATTCTGCTTGAGCCCACGTGGTATTTTTGTTACGCTGAATGTATGCGCAAAAATAGCCTGTTTCTCCAAATTTGAGAATGCTTGAGCCATCTTAGAGAGTAAATCAAACAAAATTAATTACCAAAACTGTAGCGATCGCTGGACAGATTGTTAACCTGTCGATATATATTTGTTTCAACAAATTTTGTTTTACACGGCACACTTTGATAACGCCAAAAAGCTATTTTTGTCATTTTTTTAGATTCTGATTAGTTTAGATATAGGATATGCTATGTCAAATTATTCAGAAAAATAAGTAGAATTCGAATATCTGAAAATCAAAAATGCCGTCCCTAAGAAATACCAAAGTTCATGTCAATATCTCATTATGTAGTGGAAATAAAAAAATTAAACCTACGCCACTGAAAAGAGCTTAGAAAGTTATCAAATAATGGTTTATGAAATTTTCAAATATCTTCATAAATAAAACAGTTATGGCCAGTTTTCATAAATGGCAATTTTCACTATTTTCTGAATAAATTCATAGGGTGTCAAAGTTCAATTGTTTTTTCGACGGGACGTTAATGAGCCCAATTTTCTGCACTACTTTTCCCATTTAACCGACTTTCTATCTCCACTAATAACAAAGTTACCCATGTTAGCCAACGTTCCGTGAGACACCCTATATAGGTATATATGTGTGCGGGCTATAACTTTCGAAGAAGTTAATTTATTTTAACGAAATTTGGCACACATGTTGGAATTTATCATCGCACGAAGCCTATTTAAAATGGGCCCAATTGGGCCATTTTAAGGGTAGTTTTTAGGGGTTGAAAAAAGTTTTTGGGCCCCAAAATACCGAAAAAATTCTCCGAATCGTTTCAAAATTGAAATTTAACCCTCTGGTAGTAATTAAAATGTGTCCCTAAAATTTTAATAAAATCGGCCTGACAGGACCGGATTTACAAATTTTGTGAAAACACTATTTTTCAGTTAGTGAATTATATTTACTGAAAGTTGCATATAATTTGGTATAGAGGTTCGATTGATAATAATATTGCAATTAAGAAAAAAAATGTGATTTTAAGGGCTTTATCAAGGAGTAAAATTTTTTATTTTGCCCAAAAACCAACTTAAGTTCGCATAATAAAGCCACACTGCGTGTATCAGCAAATACACTATATTGTCGGCAGGGTTTTGGCACTGCGACCCGGGTTTTTTTGAATTGCAAACCGAAGTAAATGTTACTGGAAACATGTAAAACTTAAAATCACTATTTTTCAGTCGTCTTGCGCCAGTTTCACTGATTTCTATATCTATCACAATGGCTACTCGGTACTCGGTAAATCTAATAACTTTTACTTGGTACAATTATGATTGCCCAGATACAGCCATTTAAATCTTTATAAAGTGCATCTATTTACTTCAGAACAGTAAATTATTTGTTAAACCGACCTCAATTCGATTTTGTTCTTCTTCTAACTCAATTCGTTCAAAAGTAAAGATGTGCGTCTTAAATTGTTTTACACCTTACAATTGTTGAATTACATGCTTATAGAATATTAAATCACTTAGTTGGTAATTTTCCATTTTAAAGGCCCTGTGCATTTCCAATAAATAAATGTAATATTATTATATTATTACAGATGTCTAAAGCGTTGATGTTGTTTCAATAGGAAAAGCTCCTATTATGATTCTGTTGACGTAAACAAATTCGTTTCCAAGTTGAATCAATGCACTCATGAACAACAAATACGTGCAGGTGCAGCATTCGCAGAATCTATAATCTCACCCGGTGCGGAGTGGATATTTATTCTGCCAAGTTCCAAAACTCATTAATGCAGATCGTGATGGATATCGACTTAACATGAACAGTAATTCATACCAGTTGTAGAGTTGCAGCGGAAATACACTGTTGTCTATCTGTCAAGTAAAAATAATATCGACAATCTTGAGCACCTCATGTTCTTACTTGGTTTGGAATTTTTAATCGTTTTAGTGTTTGTGCTATATGCAGTACATACTAGCTTTCGACAAACCAATTGAAACGAAATTTAGTCCACATGTCGGAATCCATCAACGCACGAAGCTTACTTAAAATATGCTAAAAACTCTTATAATATGTTAATATCAATTTATATTCTAATGTAGTGCATAATGAAATAGTGACCGAAAACTACATACAACACGCCTATATAATATATATAGTTTACAGTCACTATTTCATACAAGGATGTAAAGTAACACATTTCACACTAGTGCTGTGATTAAAAACTAAAGTCCGCGATCTAACCAATTCAACAGTAATTCCCGTAAGTTCCCATTAGATAACTTTAGAAGAATATACGAGTATATAACAATAGCAGGCGTGAACAGTAGTTTTCATAAACAAGCTAATAGAAATAAATTGAAGTTTGTTTCACAACCAAACAATGAATAATTTTTAAAATATACGGAAAATTAAGTGAAAACTACATATTTTTTAGGGAGTCCATGCAAAAAATACCATATAATATATTTCGTGCGTAATTATATTGTGCAATTAGATATACAATCTACGATTTTCTAGCATTATAAAAACAATCCATAGTTATTGCAGTTCTATTAATATTTAATTAATATGTTGCATCATTTTTTACACAAAACATATTCATATGGGCGGAGGGGTTGCGCGAATATTTTCCAATTTATTAGAGGGTTGATAAGTTTGGGACACACTCTAATTCATCCTTTTATAAACGAAGTGCTTGGCATATTGTTGGCAGAATGTTTGTTGTTTTTCAGATATAAAAACAAAGCCCGTATGCTATAGTTTACCACAATGCAACAGCAGAGAACGAATTCATGCAACTGTGCAGTGCATCGATAATTCATAGACAACTACCATCGACATACATTACTGGACTGCAACTCTACGACTAGGGATCCAAAAGCGCAGGAAACAGAGAGCAACATCTCTCTTTCTGATGTTTTCTTATTGACTCTTTACCATCAGCAGATCTAAATGCTGAGATAGAATATGCTTTAACTTTATAGTCCTCTCTTTTTGCACCATTTGGCTCGTAAAGCTCAGACTAGCAGTCCAAATTTCTATGTCGATGGTCAGTACAAGTATCTATTCTAATTATAGTATACTAAAACTTTTTATAACAAAAATTGAACTGTCTTCAAAAAAAAAGACCCTAAAACAGAAAAAATAATTAAATTTTAATGTGAAGGTCGCCAGTTACCACCAGTTTATTATGAGTATATAAAAAGTTTTAGTAATTAAATTGGTGTTGGCCTCAAAACTTAATTATTTTTCTTTTTGATGATACGTAAAAAAACACCCGTCACTAGTATGGTAGTGGTACAGTGTAGAGTGTTCAGTGTCATCTTCTTTTAGTCGCTAAAAAAAAAACTTGAATACGAATATTGATCAACTGCGGTCCTGTAAGGTCCTATGATTTCAGAGTTTAGACATACGACGTCTACTTTCTGATTGGATTGTTTTATTACATGGAATATTTCTTTGATGTTTTTCCTATTTAACATATGCTACTAACGTGTGTGTAAGAGAGTGACTTTAATTGTTGTTAAAATATATTTGTTAATGTGAAACATCTTTTGACGCGCTTGGTTGCGAGTAAAAACGTTTAATAATGTACATACGTCGTTTAAGATTGTACGATGTTTAACATTGCACGACGTTTACTATTGAGTATTAATTATGCTATGCAATAGTGACTTCTATAATAAGTGCGTTTCGTGTGCTTATATTTCAAGAAGAGGGCAGTTAATTTTATTGTGACGATAAATTTTGGACTTCTAAAATTATCAAGGGCAGTTAGTTTGATCTCGGACAACGCCAGTATAGCTATTACCTTTTTCTAGAATTATTTCATACTTTACTCGATAGTTTCTTATAAATATAGTATATATTTTAAATTTATTTTATTTAAATATATGTTAGTGTGTCCGCATAATTATGTCTGTCTATCTTGCTCTCGTAAGCCGCTATGAAATATAAAGAAATAAATAATTATATAATATTTTTAAAATAAAGTAAAATAATCAATATTAGGGGCTCAAGAAAAATTTATATAACCCAATTCGCCGAACCGGCGTTTTAGTATCATATGGGTTTGAAAAATTTTGATTTTTTTATTATAAACTGTCCAGAGTAGTTACTGGTAAACGACGCAAATAACGAAAAGTCATAACTCATAATATATAATTATTATTTGTTAAGTGAAGATTCACAACAAACATCTCACCTACATCACTTTGGAAAACAATTAAGATTTTCAAAAACATACACTCCAACCCAATTCAATTTAGTAAGGATCCCGACATATGACAAAAAGATTTTTTTAGAAAACTTGCACCAGATTACGTTCCAGAATTAAAAGAAACTCATTTCGATATCCATACCCAGAATATACAACATCAGCTAACAAAACCCTTTACGATTAACGAAATACAAGTCGCTCGGCACAATAGAAAAGAAATAACTCCGGGTAAGGATAATTTCGCTTACGATATGTTATGACATCTTCCGTTTCAATTTAAAATTAAACTGTTAAAATAGTAATCACATCTTATATACAACCAATGTCCCCACTATTTGGAAAGAATAGACTATTTTATCAATATTAAAACCTAATAGAGATCCTAATGAGCATAATTCATATAGACCGATCGCTTTATCATATTGTGTGGGAAAACTTTTTGGAACAATGATTAACGGTAGGATGGAACACTGGCTAGAAGCAAATAATATAATATCCCAACAACAATACGGATTTAGAAAGGAGAAAAGTTCTATAGACAATTTAGCCATACAGATAACCGATATCTTACTTTCATTTTCTAGAAAAGAAACATTATTAGCAGCGTTCCTAGATATAGGAACAGCTTATGACAATGTACATATTCCAACATTAGTGGACATTGTAGAATAAATGATAATTCATATGCAGCGATAGTGAAAGATTCGGGTTTGAGTCTCGACAGTGACACTGAATAAAACATTTTTCAAATATTACATTATAATGTCAGCAATGGATATCTCATAATATGAAACTATAGCTATTGTGACGCAAGCCTTGGCTGCTCCAGGTCGGTTGCAAGGGTGAGTTGTCCGAAATTCCAAGACAAAAAAAAAATAAACAAAATATTAAAATACCACTGTGCTTCTGATGGTAAAACTCTGGCCCAGCGCTTATTATAAGGGACGTGAGAAATTTTGTCCCGTAAAGATCGATAATGTTGGGCGCCAGAAGTCACGCTGGACTGTGGTAAAGCAGGTGCCGTCGACTTCAAACGGACCTGAAAGAACCAGAGCACGGGGCGGGAGAGCAAACCAATTAAAAAACTCAGTAATTTATTGTTAAATGAACTAATTTAATCTAACAAAAAATAACATAAACCGTAATTAATAATAAACAGTCTCAGGAAAGATTGCAATCTTTTTTTAAATTTTATATATAATTTGTTACGAATAATAATTAATTTCCCGTAACCAAGGTAATCAAAATTAAACATTCAATCGACGCACAGATCAAGTATGAGGTTCAGTACTGTCAGAGCTCAAACAATAGAACTCATCACACGGCGAAACCGCACCACCGGAAAAGGAAAATTGTTATCAAAACCACACCAAAAATAACAATATGGAGCAATCCTACCAGACTTGCCGACTCCCAAGCGCCTTCGTAAGAAAGCCTATGATGAACCACGTCCAAGTTCCACCCGTGTCGAACATCAAATACCATATACGAATTAACCACGTGTGCACATGTGACACGCACGAACCATCATCCAACACATACAACAAACCCAATAGAACCTCACAAACTTTTCCACATAGCAATCAACAACGCAACTCTATTCAATGAAAAATCTCTATCCTGTCAAAATTTTTTCGTCAACAACTCTCACAAAAAAACTGTCATCATTTCTTTTCCATGCCAACGAAATCACGTACAATAAACATTCTTTTTCCAATTATAGCTGAACCCAAATCTTAAAAACACGTCACACTATTTATTTGTATATTAAGACACTGCGTCCTGTATCTTAAAATTTAGGAATTTGTTGCTGGAATCATTAGAGCTGATTTTCATTTTTTGTTCATAAAGTAATACAATTTACATTTAGTTTAATTTTAATCTAAATTTTTTTTCAATAATAGGTCAGAATAATATATATTTATCAAATGGAACATGCTTTTATAAGCGGTTTTATTTTCAATCAGAATTAATAAATGTATAACAATATAAGCGCTGTACATAACAAGGTTACGTTTATAAACCCTCCTTAACTTGTTATCCTCACCATTCCCGTGTTCCGTGATTTTTGTGTGTGGATAGGACAGCAGCCTAGAAGTCAATATGACAATTCTAATTCCGATAAGAGTAGATGACAGCTATTTTCAGAGTCATATGATGGAGCTTGGGGACGAAAATTCTTTTGTAACAACTGGCGAGTACGCGAGTACGACATAATATATGCTACAATGTGTGTGTCAACAGCGTAATGTTTTCTATTACATTTTACATATTAAATTCAAATGTACCTTTTGAGCCTTGAGACATGGAACACTAAAATACATAATACACCCATACCTCGCTTTACGGCCTAGATACGTTCCACGAAACTTGGCCGCAAAGCGAAAAGCCGTATAAGGAATCAATTATTCTAAATTGCAAGATTGGCAACATGTAGATATATTGACATCGAAAAAATGTTTATTTTTGCCGTTATAGCGAAACATTTTAGGCCGTAAATCGAAAACGTGCCTTAATTGAATAGGGCCGTTAAAGCGAAATGCCGTATAAAGAGCGGCCTTATAGCGAAGTATGTGTGACAAAAAGAAAATATTACTTCTCTTGAACATTTGTTCCTAAAATAAAATATACTAACACTCTAAGTACACATCCTATGTAATGAGAAACCAGACAATTTTAAACTTAGAATAATTTTCAATGGACGTATCTTAGGACTAAGTCTTTTAAAGCGTTTATCCCTTGAAATTTAGCTTATCTCGACTTAACTCTATTAGCCATTGTAACTTAATAACAACACTATATTAAATGTCAAAATTCATTAGTAGTTCAACTATTTTGTGTACTTGCATATAGCAAGTAAAATCAATGGTTTCATTTATAGCTGCCTTGAAATAGTATAGAGTAATAAATCTAATATATTACATAAACATTCTTACTATTACGTTACCATAGACTAGGTACCTAGCTTTCCTTTATGTATTTTATGCAGTTTCTACATATACATGTTTGGTATTACGTTAATTACTGCATAACATTTCAGGACAGACAGTTTAGTTTTTTTTGTGAGATATAAATTATATATGTTATAAAGTAACAAATTTTTCTTTTTCTTCACAACAAATTTTTATATTTGTATACAATTTTATACTCAAATATTGGGATTTGATCTTATGAGAGGTAATTCTTAAATAAAAACATTGTTTAAAGACAGCAATTTTTATACTTTTATGGAAACTGTAACGGAGAGTGTTTATCGCTAACAGTTTTTTTACCAATGTGATATCATAAAATAAAATAAATTATTTTCATTCATAGCGAATGATTTAAGCGTACACTTCATGATAAATATTTTTGATAATCACTCACGTACCTATAGATATTTTGATGACAGTTTTGTAGGTTTATATGCTGTTCTATAAAATTGTACCAACTGGGAAACATCTCTTCTGCTAAATTAATTAATAAAATGGAAATTAAAGTTGATGCTCGCTACATTAATAGTCAATTTGTCCGTAATGTTACTAAGTTTTGTACACGGTTGGTGCCTCGTGCCAGAGAAATCGTAATCAGTACTTATATATAAAGCAAAGTTCGCGTTCTCGGCTGTCTGGCTGCTAAAAAGGGGAGAACTACTAAACGGATCTGAATGAGGTTTTCACCATTTGACAGCTTATGGCTTAGGGAAGGCTTGAGTCTATAATAACTGTCCACTTCAGCAACTCCCTGGTGCAATTCGGATTTAATTCGTTATATATTTTGCCATACTAATACTAATACTAAACAGTATACCTAAAGCAAAGTTCCTCGGATGTGTCTTGTCTGTTTGTTCAGTAAAAATACAAGAACTACTAAGCAGATTTGAATGCGGTTTTCACTATTCGATAGCTTATTTCTCGGGAAAGGTTTAGGGCTGCTATAACCGTGGGCCTCGGCTTCTTTCGAATGCTTATATATATAATGTAAAGTGCCTCGCGTGTGTTTTTTCTATGTTCGCTAAAACTCTAGAACTACCTATCTATATATTAAATTTAAACGTATGCAAAGAGAAACCGGGCCCCTAGTATAAGTTAAACTAAAATATAAATTGAGTAACAGTTATCAGAGTGCGCTTTTATTGATAGGTATTTTTCAAATCGGCTTGTATATATCTGTCGCCAAAAGGCAAAACCGTTTATGTGGAATTTTGGTATAAAATAAATTTAACTCATTTAGTTCAGCTATTAATCCAATTTTCCATTTTTTTGTAGTAAAAATAGGAATCGCAACGTCGATCACATCCCTCGAGGTTCTTTCCTTCTGCACCAAAGTTAATTCATCAACATAATACATTTGAAATCAAAATGCCCTCAAAACAGCGAGTCCCCTCGAGAGAGTCTCACGGTCGAGAAAAGATTATTTTATCATAAAATACACGACACTGAATGAATTTTATTCGAATACCTTGGGACATGTGATTGATGATTCCGTTTACTTTTATTGTTGAGTGACTCATTCATCTTCTGGAAACTTAAAAAGGCGTTTTTATTGCAGTTTACATTTTGCATTTGTATGAAAATTAAACGTTTTCACTCAATGTTATGCAATATACTGTCAAAAATATAGTTGCCTACCTTATTCTAATTTCCTATAATTTCTGCATTCACTCATTGGAAAGTCAGATAGACGGAAAAAAAGTAATGGTGCGAATGGGGCGTCTGTTTTGACACAATTTCGACAAATAAACGTTAAACTCACTACTATTGTTAAATGTTTAACACGGTGTAGTTCGTAAGACTGAATAAACAGAATAATAGCTATCGTTTGCTATATTTGAATCCCGGCGGTGACAGTTGTTCAAAAATAAATTTTTCTAATTTACTATTGTAACAATGGATATTTCTCAACAATTATATAGTAAACGATAGCTATTATCCTGATTATTAATACTGTAAAAAATTATAGAGCATACAAGTAATTCAAGATTTAAAAAACATAAAGGCGCATCGACCTTGTTATTATTAGCACTCCTATAAAGGTGAGTACAAAGATAAGATAAATTATTTTTAGCGATATGCATTTCAAAGTGTGGGTTACTTAGTTATTATGTTCTAATAGGTTCTTTTAGGAAACTGCCACATATGGAGGGAGTTCAAAACAGGTAAGTAGATGGAGCTATTTATTATATTTGAGACATTAAATTTATACATTTGATGAGGAGGTGTTCTACCGTAATATATTCATCACAGATGTTGCATTGTGGAGAGTCGACGTGAGGTGAAAATGGGCACGTTTACAATGTCCTAATATTAAACTGGTAATTGCTGTTTCTTCTTGAAATTTAAGAATTTCAAGCCGCGAAATTCACACAATAATACCCTAGTGTTAAAGTATGAAAATCGATGTATATTTCTAATGGCATTCAACCTTCAATTATTATAGTTGAATTTACTTATGGTGTTACTCTATATGGTTAGAGTAAGAATTTACGTGGCTGTTAACTTTTCATTATTAACAAGTACGATATCACATAACTTAAAATGAGAATGGAATTTAACAGTGCTGTCTATAAGCACATAGCATGGGTGTATTATCATCAGAACCGTCTGCCGACCGTAACGAACTAACACGGCACGTCTAATGGAAAACGAAATGGTATGAAGTGAAATAAACATTCTTAGATAAAAATTATGCACACAATTTTAATTCAAGATGTACATTATACAATACTACAATCACGTAAACCGTGTGCTTTATCTACCTAGAACAGTGTGAACAGATGCACAGTGTTGTTTAAAAAAGATGCAACAAATCAGGAGTGGTACCTCAGAACTCTTCTAATTCTTTATTTCTGTGTGTTAAATGTTTCACTGAGTTAACTTGTCCGTTGTGCCGTCGGGTCAAAACGAGAGAAATCGGCTTCTACGGATCTTCTGTCGGAGTTGTATCTTTAAACCGATTCAGAACTGAATTACCCAACCCTAGCTTCAGGTTATGGTTATCAGATTATTGTTTTGTCATCGATATTACGTAAGTGTGCAAAAATTCAAAGTAATAGATCAAGTGAAAGTGGTTCAAAATCCATTTGCAATATTGGACCTAAACTGAATGACTGTTCACATTAATTGAAGTTGAATAAAAACTTGTAAAAAAATTTAGTCTTCTTCACATATAGCCACTAAAAAACGGAAAATATTAAAGTTTTGAGGTCAGCGCCAGTTTAATAAACGTATACACATAGGCACTTTTTAGATGATTTTATGTTATACAAATATTATTAATATTTATTGTTAAATATTATTAAGCTAGGAAAAATAAGACGCGTCGTTGTTCCTTCAAAAACCAACTTGTAATAATCTTTATTAATACCATTTTTATTATAACTGATTTTAATCATACATTGTATAATATTTCTTATCTAATGCCGCCTCGATAATTTGCAAAGTTTGCTATTACAGTCGACCAGTATGATGTCGCACTTCTCATTCTTGAAGCGTAACAATCGGCCTCCTGACCCTCTGGCGCCCTCGTCAGTGTAGAAAGACGGCATTGTGGACGGCGTCTCAATGACTGCTACGGCTGCTACTTGCTCTCCTGTCAAACAGAATTAGTTGCAAATACTACATAGCTGACGTTGTTGCCAATTATTATGAACTTATCACCATCACACTCATTTTAAACAGGTGAACTTTGTTACCACCTCATTGTGACCATTGTTACCACAATTATTTTTGTTTTAAATAGGTGAACTTTCTTTACCACCTCATTGTGACCATCGTTACCACAATTATTTTTGTTTTATACGGGTGAACTTTGTTACCACCTCATTGTGACCATTGTTACCACAATTATTTTTGTTTTAAATAGGTGAACTTTGTTTACCACCTCATTGTGACCATCGTTACCACAATTATTTTTGTTTTATACGGGTGAACTTTGTTACCACCTCATTGTGACCATTGTTACCACAATTATTTTTGTTTTAAATAGGTGAACTTTGTTTACCACCTCATTGTGACCATTGTTACCACAATTACTTTTGTTTTATATAGAAATACTAAATAATTTTTAAATAATTTTACTCAAACAAACGTATACATGTTACAACTTACAGAATGCTTATATACTATCCTTCTAATAAGTCGATAAGTTCATCGGTGCTGTCAATGTCACTATCACTTTCATTTTCCTCTATTACTCCACCTCCCCATTTTCTCAATTTTTCTGCCGAAACCACGGCTTTAAATCTTTGGTAGCCTTTTAGGCCTTTTATAGCGACAATTTCGTACCGGTCATTTCCTAGTACCTTTTGCACTTTGTACGGTCCACCGAATTTATAATAGCCAACTTTTCGGCTAATTTCTTTAGAACTTTTATCAGCTCCAGACCATAGCACCAAATCTCCTACCTCATATGAGAGACTCACTTTGCGCTTAGCGTCAAAGTGTTCTTTCATTTTCTTTGCCTGTTTGTCCAAATTTTCCTTCGCATTATGTCTAACATTTTCTATTTCTACAAACTCGTTGTCCCCTAGATCAACGTGACGATTTTTTTCAAAGCCAAACATGAGTAAATGAGGCGTGTACTTCGTACTACTATTCACAGTATTGTTTATACCCCATATGACATTTGGGAGAGCTTTTTGCCAATCACTTTCATTTTCAATAGAGGAATTTAATCCGTCAAGGATAGTACGGTTGTAACGTTCTACCTGTCCGTTTGATCTCGGACTTGCAACCGCATTTAAGATATGCTTAACTTGATATTGCGTTACAAATGCTTTAAAAGCTGTACTTTTGAAAGCTTTCCCACAGTCAGAAATAATTCTTTTGGGGGTACCAAACATACTAAATAAATCATTTAAATGGTCCACAACTTCTTGTGCACCCACTGTTTTTGTAGGCCTAGCAAAGACAAATTTGGCGAATGAATCCACGATTACTAGAATATAAGAATTTCCTTTCGGACTTTTACAGAATGGACCTAAATGGTCAATGTGCCATGTATGTAGTGGTTCAGTAGGTTTATCTATAGGGAACAAATAGCCCTCCTGTTTGCCATATTGGCCGCGCTTATAGCGACAGTCTAAACATGCATTGACGTATTTTTTTATAAACCTAGTCATATTCTTGAACCAAAATTTTTCTTTAATAAGAGTCTCACAACGCTTTAGACCCACGTGGCCTATGTCATCGTGATATTTTCTCATCAAATTGAACCGTGCTGATCTAGGTACCACAAGTTTAGTCTTACCATCTAATGTTTTCCTATATAATCTATCATCATTAATGACATATGTGTTTAAGAGACCTTGATCATCCGCTTTAGCCAATTTGTTCCTTATTAATCGTATACTTTCGTCCTGCATTTGCAAAGCCAGTATCCAATCATGCGTATCTAATAAAAGTACATTTGATGTTGGGTTTCTGCTAAGAGCATCGACATGTCTCATTTTATCGCCCGGACGATGTTCTATCGTAAAATCGTACTCTTGTATGCTTAGCCACCACCGAGCAACCCTTGGCAACAAGTCTTTTTTTTCGAACGTACTTCGTACCGCGCTACAGTCCGTAATTATTTTGAAACGTATACCCATCAAATAGACCCTAAACCTCTTAATAGAATCTATAATAGCCAATGTTTCCAAATCGTAGGAATGATATAAGCTTTCATCGCGAGATGTAACTCTACTAAAATAAGAAACGGGTTTTAACTCACTTCCCTCGTATTGTAACAAAATACCGGCAATTCCTCTGCTGCATGCATCAGTGTGCAATTCCGTTTCAGCTTGTGGGTCATAAATCTTTAGCAAAGGTTTACTAATTAAAATATTTTTAATGGTAATAACCGCCTCCGTTTGTTCATCTCCCCAAATCCATGACACATTTTTACGCAAAAGGATTGTAAGCGGGGTAACTATTTTAGCATAATCCTTTATGAATTTTCGAAAATAAGAACTGAGACCTAAAAACTGCCTTAACTCATGTATATTGGTAGGATTTTTAAAATTCGCAACTGCTCTAATTTTTTGATCGCCAGGTCTCACTCCTTGCTCCGAAACTTCATAACCAAGGAAACTAATACTGGATTGCAAGAACGAACACTTCTCAATATTTAATTTTAAATTTGCTTCAGCAAACAGTTCAAGGACTCTTTCCAAAATTGCTAAACCTTCATCGACTGTATCCGAGGGAATTAATATGTCGTCAAGATAAGCAATGACCTTATCAAATCTTAATTTACCTAGTATTTTATTAATCATACGCTGGAATGTAGCAGGAGCATTTGCTAGTCCAAATGGCATTCTTAAAAATTCGTATTCACCATCTGGGGTCACAAAGGCTGTCTTGTGAATTGAATCTGGTGCTACAGGGACTTGATAATAGCCCTGTGCCATGTCGAGATTGGAAAAATATTTCTTATTACTCAACCTGCTGATGAGGTCTTCGATGCATGGCAAGGGATATTTGTCTTTGATTGTGATTGAATTTAACTTTCTGTAGTCCACACATAAACGATAATCACCTGTTTTCTTTTTAACTAGTATCATGGGACTTGAGAAATTTGAACAAGATTCTCTGATAATTCCCCCTGCTAGAAGGTCGTTTACTTTGTCCCTCACTACATTCTTTTCAAATTCAGACAGTCGGTAAGGCCTATGTACTACAGGTTTATCGGATGAAATATTTATTTTTAATTCAACAGTGGAATTGCTACCTAATTCGAGAGTATCTTGCGCAAAACAGTTACTATATTTTTGCAGCAAAGTTTTAAGTCTGTTTTCATCATTCTCCTCTAGATTTCCACTTTTAATTTGATGGACTTGTAACGAAAGACAGTTACTAACTTCTTGAACTAATTTAACTTTATTTGGAAATGACAACTTGAATCCCTTTGTTAACAAATGCCCTTTCTCCCAGCAAATAGGCGTAACGCCCAAATTTATAATATTTAACGTTTGAACCAAACCATTAAGTAGCCCACTTTGAATACAAAAATTTTGATCATCCTTCTTAACAATAGCTGCATTTACAAAAACGATTTCTTCAATACTCTCTAGACCTTCTAGGAGAACCAGTACGCGTTTAACGCCATGACCTTGTATATGCGTATGATCATAGATTTTAATGGGTATTTTGTTAAACCAACACATACAGGTCGGGTTTTCTTCAGCAGATTTTAATTCTACCTTATTCCCAGAAACAATTAGAGTTACTTTATCATTGTTTATTACAGGCTGTCCAATAATTATTTCAAAATCATTCATTTCTGTTGTAACAAATACTAATGGTGTCAGAATAGATACGTTTCCAATATTAATTTGTACCTCACACATTCCTTTAGGTATTATAAAAGCATTTCCGAAACCCCTTACAATTAGATCGCAGTTATTTAATTCCAAATGTAATTTTTCTGCTACTGAAATGTGTGCCAGGTTTACTTGGCTACCGGTATCAATATACCCATTAAAATTGTGATCGTTTATAACTACAGGAATATTATAAAATAAATTTACAACTTGCCCTTGTAATATTTTGATATCCTTGACCTTGTCCTTGGACCAACAGCTAGCTGCTAAATGGCCTACTTTTCCACAGATCGTGCATGTTATAGATGCGCTCGGCCGTTGCATGGCCCAACAGCTCCGCACGTCGTGCCCCAGCTTGCCGCATTTTGTACAGGTTAACTTAGGTTTTGTTTTCGACCAGCATGCCTCTTCTGTATGACCGCTCTTTCCGCAGCCTGAGCAGTGGGTTACTGGTTGCTGTTGCCCTTTGTCTATAGCCGCCCTTTGTGTTCTCTTGAAATTACACTGCCTCCATTTGTGTCCAAATCGCTTGCATATATGACATTTAAGTAGCCCAGAAGTAGTCGGTCGACTTGTGCCCGCATCATATCCATCGTTGCGACGAATATCAACATTTGCTGCTAGTTTACTGAGAAATCCATAAAATAATTCATCGGGACTCTTGTGATTTCCCGCCTTCGCAGTACCTTGCAGTTCTAATGGCAGCCCATCTATTATGCACGAAACCGCATTTGTACCAGTTAAGCCGCATTTATTCACAAGCATATTTTTCGAGTAGAAATAATGCATCATGGTTTCATTCTTCTCTTTATGCCTGGCCATCATTTGTTTCAATAAATCCACATAGTCCGTATGGGATGGGAACGCCCGCTCAATAGATTCTTTCCATTCGGACCACGTCAAATCGTAATTTGTTAACCCGTTGTACCACACTTTTGCCAGTCCATTAAGATGAGATTGCATACAAATAGATTTACTGTCGTCACTCCAATTATGTATCAAGCCAATTTGCTCAATTTTTTGTATCCAGTTAAGCACTGTGATTTCGGATTTTTCAGGGTCAAATGACGGTATTAGATCTATGTTGTCCGTATATTTTCGAACAGCGTTAGCTTGCGACAATGTACTATTTTGCTCCATTATGATATTTATTTTCTCTGCAACTAATCGATCTACCTCAGCTAAGGTAGTATCGTCCAGTCGAAGTCTCTTTTTTGGTATGGTTACATAACGACCAGCTTCGTCAGAAGAGCTCATTTTTATTAGTTGCTTTTAACGAACACTCGGTACAGTTAAAACAGCACTAGAACTACCGTGAATTAATAAGTTTACAGTTCTTTAATGTGATATAAAACACGAGATAGCAGCCGTGAATTCTTGTATCCCACTTCTGAAATATTAAGCTAGGAAAAATAAGACGCGTCGTTGTTCCTTCAAAAACCAACTTGTAATAATCTTTATTAATACCATTTTTATTATAACTGATTTTAATCATACATTGTATAATATTTCTTATCTAATGCCGCCTCGATAATTTGCAAAGTTTGCTATTACAGTCGACCAGTATGATGTCGCACTTCTCATTCTTGAAGCGTAACAATATTTTATTAATGTTATACAAAATAATAATGTAAATGTTTATAAATGTTTAATATAGTTGTAGGCGTTTAAATTTTTTAAAGTTTTTTCTATGTCTTTTTACCTAATATGCCCAAAGTAATTATACGTATGTAATATGGACAAAAAATTAAGAAGCGAGTACTAGCTCTGAGACAAGTACAAACACAACAGTAATAATGATTTGTGTTATAGTATTTCGTCAGGTATTTTGGTTATTCGCGCATCTAGACCTATTTCACTTTATTGTGTGTAAAGAAGTTTTATTTAAATATTTTACTTTAAAATACAGAAAAAAGTTTACCATAATCAGTTTTGCATTCTGGTCACAGATATACAAAGCGGTATAATACACAGCGCACGTATATACCGTTAACATTACTTTTTAATTAATGAATGTATTGTTTTGTACTTTTTTGTGTGCTAGATTAGAGCGAAAATACCAGTCGAGTAATTAAAAACGTTTCGAACTCGAACAGCATCGTTCGTCCCAGTTTTGGTTTTATAAAATAAAACAAATTCACTATATATAGGTAATTTTGTAGCGGATGCGGAGTAAAAAGAGGCATTGAAAACGATTTAAAAAGCTTACTTCGAAACGCTTTTAGTTGCTTTCAGCAAGTGAATAAGACTATTTTTTCAAATACTATTTAATCTGAGGCCGTTCCCACACGAGACAACTGGAAATCAATTCAAAGGAGATACGATATCCTTTCGGTATCGCCCATCAACGAGGCAATAAGAAACCAATCTATACTAAACTTGCGTGATGGAACGCTAAATATTAGTAAACGTTCAAGTATTACGTAACGCAATTTTCGAGGATTTTTGACCCCCCCCCCTTCCCTCTTGTAACGCACTGTAACGTTTTGCCAGACCCCCTCTCCCCCTTTTCTGTCAATAAATCTATTTTTTTATTTAAAAGAAATATGTTATGTAACACTTTGCTCGACGGCTCCTCCCCCGCTTGTAACGCACTGTAACGTTTTGCCGGACTCCCCCTCACCCCTAAGTGTGCTACGTAATACTTGAAAGGTCCCTTATCTCAGAAACTACCGATTCGATTTTAATGCGTTGTGATCATGAAAACTTCATATCTATCAAATTTCATATTTTTAGGAGAACTGTTTAAATAATTATAATTTATGAGCTAAAAGAGTGTGACAGACAAACAGAACAGTGAAAAAAATAGAGTTTGAACTTTTGGGTACGGAGCACTAAAATGGTGGTTTTCATTTATAGCTCCCCCAAATGATGTCGAATTGATTCGAAACTTGTTTCAAATAATTTTTTCTGCTAGTTACTTTACTTTACGTAAATTATCTAAAAATATTAATGTGGCTTATAAATCAAACCGTGGATGTATATGTGTCTGTAAAAGCCCGACTATCGAAAAATGTTAGGATTTACCAGAAAATTTACCAGAAATGTCACAGTGTTTGTTATCGAACTCCTCCGAAACGGCTTGACCGATTTTTATGAAATTTTTTGTGTGAACTTGGTAGGTCTAAGAATAGGTCGTAGGCTATTTTTATACCCCTAGGTGAAAAGGGTGGCCCTTTCCAGATTTTTTTTTTTATTTTTTGGACAATTTTTTTTTTATTTTTTATGATTTGCCATTAAAATACCCTAAATTTTCACAGTTCTGCCATCAACCCTTATTTTTTAATAGCGATATTAGTATTTTTACTTTCATCCACAGATGCGCAATAGGGTTGCATGATAGCAATATAACAGTAAATTTGTCACAATGTTTATATATATTTGACAATAAAAATTTTTATCTATCTATCTATCTCATGAATTATTTTAATTTTGTGGAAAAATGAAAATAGTCAAAATTATAAAATTAATTTTGCTTTCTTCTTAGAATGCAAAATTTTATAATTTTGACCATTTTCATTTTTTCACAAAATTAAAATAGTTCATGATGGATATTTATTATCAATTGTACAATATACTGAAATTTTAACCGCATTGTTGCTCTGAGGATGTTTACACCATCACCAGAGCAACAATGCGGTTAAATATTAGCCATAAATGCAATTTTAACATCAGTATTGCGTTTTATTGATCCTGAGCCATTGAGTTTCTTTCAAATTTTTAACAATCATGTGATCACCATATCTCTATTTGTTAGAGTTTTTTTTTCTCCAATAGATTATAATATCTTAGGAAATATCACAGAATAAACTACCTATTTATATATGATTCCCGGTGAAGCGGGACCGGGCCACTAGTAGACACTATAAATATATAAAAGTTTCACTGAAATGAATCTTAGGAAATTCAACTGAACTGCTGTTTGAAGCTTTATATTGAGAGTTTTTGTTTTTGTTCGTTTGTCATTTCAAAAATTCAGTTACATGATTAATTATCAAAAATATTGTCGCTTTTCTTTGCGTTTTACTCTCAAAAAATACTTTTACGAAGTGCCAGTGTTAAATATTACCTTATACCAAAACGAAACGGTAAAAGTCCAAAACCGCAGATTTTTACATTAAAATTGCGAGTTACTGGTAAATCTTAGGATTTTCCTGTAACATGTATAACTATATCATGGTATTCAGATTCAAAGGTTCCAGCGTGAACGAATAGTTTCGAATATCTCAGTCTTAGTTTTATTAAATACACATTTTCTTCCGATAATTAAAATAATGGGTGTTTATTGGAAGTGGCATATTTTGTTTCATTTCGTGTGTCGCGACTATATTTTTTTAACATTTTTTTTGCCCTCGTCTCTCTTTTCTTTGATTATAGGTTCTTCAGTTTTAGTTTTTATTAAATATAACGTAGATAGCGTTCGTAATACAATGTATTTTTGGAGATATTTTATATTCATTCAACAAAAATAGTATCATCATATCAGAAAAATTGAAATCGTACAGGTTTATACAATGTGGTGGCCTTTTTCAAGAATACATATATAAACTAATTAATTGGAATCTTTTAATAAAGTTTCTTGACCTAGGTACATATTTGGCATCACGTATTTTAAATTCCTTCTTCCAACGGCAGAAAACTTATATTATGTTGACGTTAGTAGCGCTTGCAAACTATTTGCAACACTATTTTTTAATTTATATTTATTTTAAAAAAGGCAAGTAAAACTTGCGTGTTGACGGTTTCGTATCGCTATAACAATTTAATTTAATTTATAATCATCACGTAGAATAGCGCCTCTGTCGCTTCTTTCGGCAATTTCAAAGATGCACGTATTACAAAGACGAATTATGTAATAAAGGCCGTACCTTTTTATTGTAATACGTTCCTTCGTGCCAGATTTCAAGCTTCGAGGTCAACGAGAAGTACTGTAATAGGTTTTGATGAAATAAAAAAAAGCATATTTTTCCCAATCTTTTTTTTGTATTGAGTTACAAGCTTGTATTTTTACAGGTTTATGAAGTATTTAATATAATTTTTAACTTGGTATCTACAGCCGCTCCTGAGAAAAGTAGTCTTGACACAAGAACAGACAGACTGACGACAAATGCATTTGTAAGGGTTCGGTTTTTTCATTCTGAGGACGGAACTGCATAAACATATATTTTAGACAGTTGGTAGATCCGTTAGTGTCACCAGAGCATAGATCTACGCAAGTAACCTTACATTTCCTTTTTATTATTGCATTAATAATATTTACACATATATCGATTATTATTAGTGTAAATTAAATAAAACGAAACTACTTGCGTTTACTGTTCAAAATATTTTTTTATTTATAAAACGTTTCTACCAAATTTTTGTATTTATAAAACGTTTCTACCAAATTTTTGGTCCTTTTCAATTTATCAAAATACAAATAAATTATATTTATTATTAGTGTAGTTGCCATATGGCAACATACACTATTGGCGTCGGTCGGATGGCGGGACCTAGGGGTCGGACCAAAATTTCTCGACTTTTCATAACCTCCTAAACACTTTGGCACCATTTTTAAAAATGTTTATATATATCTATGTATATATATATATAACGGGCAACAACTTTCGAAAGAGTAATTTGATTTAAACGAAATTTGGCCCACGTGTTGAAATCCATCACTGCAAGAAGCCTATTTAAAATGGCCGTAATCGGGCCATTTTACGGGTAGTTTTTAGGGGTTGAAAAACGTTTTTGGGCCCCAAAATACCGAAAAAATTCTCAGAATCGTTTCAAAATTGACATTTAACCCTTTAGTAGTAATTAAAAAGTTCCCCTAAAATTTTAATAAAATCGGCCCGACAGGACCGGACTTACAAATTTTATGAAAACACTATAGTTTGTAGATAGTGAATTATTTAAATTTGGTATAGAGGTTCGATTGATAAAAATATCGCAATTAAGAAAAAAAAAGTTATTTTAAGGGGTGTATTAAGTAGTCAAATTTTTTATTTTGCCCAAAAACCAACTTAAGTTCGCGTAATAAAGTCACGCTGCCTATATAAGCAAATACACTATATTGTCGGCAGGGTTTTGGCACTGCGACCAGGGTTATTTATTTTTAGTCATATAAAAGTTACAGAGGTCAAAGTCTCAAGGGATCCGCCACTTTTGGCAGTCGACAAAAATTTTCTATAAAGTTAATTAAATTTCTTTGTATAGTTTTTAATGACATGAGCGCTTCATGTGCCAAGAATACTAACAATTTTAATGCTCTTTATCTCGAACGTATACGCGTTAAAGAGGAAGAGAGATAACCGGTCTGTAACGGCATACTATAACATGCAGCATTTATTATTTATAATCAATTTACTAATTAACACCTAGACGATTGAAGGGTTGTTTTCATAGTGTCTAACATAAATTTTGCCAGCGAGAAATTTTGTAATTTAAAAACTGCTCTCCGTAACAAAATACTATAAGACCGGACAGAATGAAATAAACTGTTGTAGATATTTTTTGTTCTTGATAGTTTTTCCAGGTCAGCACATAAGAATGATTCATATAAATGTTCACAATGATGTGCGCTCACTAAATTTATTTTTAATGATGTATTTTGAAACACACAGATAAGGCGCCGAGGGTTTCATAGCATCAGCTATATTTTAACTGCTAAAAAAATCGTAATAGTATAATGAAGGGTGAATCAGTTTTCGAGAAGCGTTTTTTGAAAAATAAAAAAAAAGTTTTGACATCCTTAAGAAAATCTCTTCTGAATGATAAAATACGAACATACATTTTTAGGGTTTCCTTATGGTTTGCGAAATTTATTTATTTATTTGTTTTGGCTTGATTTTTGTTTCATTTTGTGTCATGGATTAAAATTAGTTCCCATCACATTTCATACAGGAACCGGTTTCACAATTTAAGCAAAAAGCAAGCAAAAACGCGTACGAAATTTTTCTGCCCATAGATCAATAGACCTGGAGCTACATTATCGAGAAAAAATGTAAGCTGAAAGATTCTGTTTTTTTTTTTATTTATTTTAAATCGAAATTTAAATTTAATTTTTTGCTGGGTAATTTAACACGTTAGCTTTAAGTGATGATTTCTACACAGCGAAATGACCAAATCGCTCAAAATTATAAACCAAAATGATGTACTTACTATGCATGGTATTCTCCATATTACACTTTTTCAGTAACTTCAATACAATGTCTGCAGAAAATGTTCAAATCTGTCACAATTTTGCTCTTGATTTAACATCAGAATAATGCTTCGTCGCCATTTCAAGAGTTGATAGGGACTGTCAGTAGGTTAAAACCCTTTCAATAATGATACAGTCAATAAATTCAGATATTCTAGTGGCTCATTTTCAAAGATTTTTGACGGTTTTTACAATTTTGGCCCCGTTTAGTGAAATCAGGTTCCCTCTGTGCAATCGAATTTATTAACTACGTATTCGATATGAGACATTCGGTATATGTCTACATCATTATAAAGTAGATCTACACGTATTGTAGACGCTATATGTTCAAATCGAAAACAACAATAGTACAAAACAAAGTCTATGGAGGAATACATATGTAAAATAATAATGTATTAAACGCATGAATCATATATCCAAAGTGCACTGGTACATATTGTCTAACAACAATAACAATTAGTAAGTACATAAATAAAATGAAATACGGTTGTAGACAAAACCTTTGAAACGCCACTGTTATGTAATGATATTATGATCAATTTCTTAAGTTTTTAATATGAAAACTTTTGAAAGTTTTCACTTGATAAACTAAAAGCATTAATTTGAACTAGACCTAAATAAGTCCTGAACTTGATGGCCTAGACGTAATTACGGTGGAAGAATCGGTGTTTTTATGGTGGAAATATCGGTAATAGGTTATCACAGAAAATGATCACAGAAGTGACAGTCGCTGACAGATATGCAAAATAAATTTTCACTTAAAAAAAGCAACTAGTCGGCATATATATATCGTAGAGTCAATACCTATATCAGTTAAAACGTAAAAAGTTCCAGTCAATTAGACGACAGAACCGTTTCAACTTCCAAAATATTGACGTTTGACATATAATAAAATAAAATAAAATTTTAACGTTCACGGTGACACGGTAAGGTCTAGTAACAAATATTATGATATTTGATATTAATTTCCATGGTTACATAATATGGTTTCACGCGAAAAAATTAACCAAAGCATACTTCTCAGCTACCTGACTAATCTCTTTTTGACAGATCTTCAGAACAAAAGAACACCATTTTTATTTATTTTGAAACTATTTTCGAAACTAAAAAGGAAAAAAAAATTAACAAAACTTTCATGGAAAAATAAATAGAACAGAACCATTATGAAAATATATACTATTATAGTAAGAAAAATAACGTTCTAGCGCTTACGCCATTATCTCTCAAAAAACACTATAGGTCTTTTCATATTTAAGTACATATCAAACATCTTATTAAAATTTGTTTCGAACTGCTCAGCTGTTTGCCCTGTATCGTGCTCAAAGACAAACACACTAACAGACTTTTTCTAAAATTATATTTTTTGGATTCAAGAGACCTTAAAATGAAAAAATATTGTAAAAATTTGAAAAGTGAATTTTGACCAAAATTATTACCATTCATTATTTGTAGGTTGAAATGGTAAAATAACGTTATAGTATATATCTCTTCCCCGCATGCGCCGATTTTCCCCAAAAATAAAAGGATCTTCATATTCGCATATAAAACATCCTTCCAACATTAGGTTTCAATCTACTCATCCGTTTGACCTATAACGTGATTTATTTGGGGGACCCCAAAAACAATAAAATGTGAAATTTTGAAATATTGAGTTGGAACGGTAAACACTACTTAACTGTTACCAGTTACTGTCGTACCTTATTAGTCTTGATTGATTTCCTTTCTTCCACCATTTTTTTAGTTAGTGATAATACGTACCAGTTTACATAGAACCGATTATACAAGTTGGTACGTCATGTTCAGAGTATGTGTATTAAGCACGATATGTTGTTCATACACATTCAATCACTACACTTACAAAGAATATCAGTGCGATGAACGCAACGAATGTGGAGGCATTCGAACCAGTGTCGCGCGTGCTTTATTGCAAAAAAAAACTCCGGTCGCAGTGTCAAACCCTGCCAATAGTGTATGTGCAATATGGCAAATACACTAAAAAGAACACTTTTAAAAGCAACTGACGAGACGTGCAAAGGATTGTTTAAATATAGTCAATGAAATATTAAAATCACGGTTGAGCAAACTGGAAAATCCCCAAATCTGGCGCAAAAATTTCCTTCTTATTTCCAAAAAGTTAGATAGTTACCCGGATGGTAGCTTAGCTTATATTCTTATTATTGTCAGTTTCTTTACTTTTTGATGCCAAGAAGAATGTATGTTTTAATAATTTTCACTCTTCTTGCTCATAATTTCTGCATACAGAATAAAAAAGTATCTGCCATATTTGAATATCTTCTAAAATCTTCCTGACTAATGTATTTTTATATCTATAATTATTTTTAAAATATCTTCCATTGATACTTTGGAAAATAGAAGCATCGAATAAACGTGAATTGAAGAACATATATTATTTTTCTAGAAGCAAAGTGTAATCACAATAGACAGATTTTCAATAAAAAAAAATAATTATCATGATCAACTTAAAAAATGTATCGTATATTACTAAATACGAAAAAAGATGTACCACTCCAATTCGAAGTTATTTTTAAATTAGGCTATCCAGGTTGGGAAAAACAAAAAATTTAAATTGATAATGATCACACTTTTTTCTTGAAAATCTGCTTCTTTTATGATTACACTCTGTTTTTAGGAAACTATTTTTTTTCAATTTATGTTTTTTCTATGCTTTTATTTTCAAGAATATCACTGGAAGATATTTTAAAAAGAATTGTAAATAAAAAATTACATTCGTCACAAAAATTTTGGAAGATATCCAAACATGACAGTTGTTTTTTTTGTGTGCAGAAAATACGAACAAGGACAGTGAAAATAATTAAAACTTGCATTCTTCTTGACACCAAAAAGTAAAGAGTCTTCAAAGCCATTGAATAAAATCACATTTTATAATTGTGGTTGAGTAAAACAATTATAAATCCAGACAGAGTCGGTAGAGAGACAAGCGGACGTGTTTTGTTTCTTATCGTGACGTCACTGACCGTAATCCGTGACGCGAGTTGTTCAGAGAACAGTAATTTTTCTCTCGTCTGTCAGACAACGATTTTAATCACGGCGTATTCAATCGAGCGCGCCAGACAACACTATATATAGAGAGATACGGAAAAACAAAAGATGTCGACACCTACACACTCACTCCTTTTCTCGTCGAACCTCAAACCAACCAGACGACTGAACTTACTACTGCCTATTATGTTTTATCATGATACTGTTTTCGTATTTAAAGAGTTGACCGACGTTGAAACATTTCAAAATCCATACTATGTTTCTTAGGAGATTTATAGAATAGAACATGTTAATTTTCTTTCGGATACATAGAAATTTATTAATTATTGAACACAGAAAAAGTCAAATCGAAATAATGCATTGATGTGTAATACTAGGAAATTTTCGTAACTTCTAGTTTTTACTCGAACGTAGCCGGATAAAAAGTACTACCAATCGACCGTGTACCAAATAATACCACTACAAACAAAGAGATAGAAATTCTGGAAAAATGTACGTTCGGTTAGGTATTATATGAACCCTAAAAACTTTGCTAATATAAAAATGCAGACAGAAATACCGTTACCTAATAGTTGTAAGTATGGATTAATATTTTCATAATTTAAACGTTCTTAATATGTAAGATATGATGTTAAGTCAAATGTAGGCGAGGACATGTACTTTTGCTTTTTGAGGGTAACATTTTCTCTGCTACGGAAGTTGCGCACGCAGCATGCAACGAACATGAGACACCATGTACTACGTGTTTCGGCAAGGTTGAAATCATCGATAAAACTGACTCTTCGGTGCAGTACAGTTTTACTTTGTATTGATAGACAACACGTCTCATTTGTCCTACTCGAAAGGTTGAAATCGTCGATAAAATTGAATCTTCGATGCAGTACATTTTTACTTTGTGCTCATGGATGACACGTCTCTTTATTGTTATAATGTGTCGATGGAGTTGCCTCACCTATTATCCGTAGTAAATAAGTACTATTCGAAGTGATGTACATCTTTAACGAATACGTGAATATATATATATATATATATATATATATATATATATATATATATATATATGTGAATATCAATTATCGCAATCACGCCAAAGAAGCATCGTTTCTGTCGTACGTATAAGTACACTTTTTATATTCGCGATTTAATAACAAGCTGACATCTGGGGTTCGAATTTGAAACTGTTTCTATGTAAGACGACCAAAAAGATAGCTGCTGTAGCGCACGACAGCAGTAAAAAATGTATATTCACCATATTGTTAGTATACAAATGCAGAGCCTTGTTGCTCTGAAAAGATGGAAAAACAATATTTTCATATATAAACCATGCATACAGTTCGTGAAAAATATGATATGTGAATAAGGTCAAGACGTAGAAACGAAGAAATGTCATACGCACACGGTAATGGAACATTTTTATTGCTTCCACCTATAATTCATTTTAATTGCAAATAAGTTGTTTTATACATCTCTTGCCAGCAGCATTAGTAGCTCAGTTCAATAAAGTTTTCAAAATTAAAAGACGAGGAGAAAAACAATTTTTGCACACCTCCTTTATAAAATGTCTATATAGCGGTCGTAAAATGACCCATTTAACTCTAGTGCTGTAAAGTGAAACGAATAAATGTAAATGACTCAGTTGAACAGTTCTTTCAATTTGAAGCTAAAAATATCAAAAATATGAAAAACTAAGCAATTTTGTCGAAGGTAGGTGCGTGCAAAAAATACTAATACTATATATCTCGTACATAATTATAGTTTGGCTTGTGTGACTGCTGAAACTCGCTACTTTCACTATAACGGTACACAATGTCATAATCAGGCACTAGATACAAAACCTATTTTTTTTTATTAACAAACAAAAAAAAGGACATGGAGGTGTATTGACCTTACGGTCATTAGCTGTGAACCTACTATTATTTACAACAAATACCCTACAAATTTTTCACACAAATCACCAGCATTTTGACAGATTTTCAAACGTTCATTTTTGTTCCGGAATATCCTGCGCATTATGTTTATTATTATTATTATATATTTTTTGTCTATATGTTATGTTTGTGTATATATATCGTGAACTTTATACGTACTCTGTAATTGGACATTATGTCTGCAATGTATTGATATAGAAATAAATAAACATTGTTTCAGAAAGAATAAAAAAGAAATCACATTTGATACGTTTTTTCTTGAACGAAGTTTTATTATTAGTCTAATTATTTTAGTTATTGACGAAGAAATTATCTCGTAAAAGCCTCTAGAAATTAGATAACTATATGTTCGCGTTGTAAAGAATAGATTCGATTGAACAGGCAGCATAACAATCGTACACTTTTTTTAATTTTTTGATCATGAAAAGTGTCTCGGACACTGTACTGTAACTACTTATTTGGAAGTCAGTTGTTTCTATCTTTAACTTTATGAAAGAACTTTGGTATTTGCAAAAATTGTACCTACGTCAAAATTATGTTTGCAGATGTGGTGCCACGTCCATTCCTTCCTTCTTTCCTGATTGAAAAATTGTGATATTTCTTTAGACTACTAATCATAAACATTTTATTAGATATTATTACATATTAAAAAAAATCATGAAATTTGAAATAAAAAACTCTTCAGTAGATATTCTTCTGATATGATATTTTTATTTTGGCGTGGAACTTGCACCCAAAAAAAGCGTCTGGCAGTGATAAGACTTACTATACATATATACCATATGTTAAAAACATTCATCATCTTTGTTTTAGACAGATGCAGATGTGTACAAGGATTTTTAACCCCCTTCCGAGATCCATACGATCAACAAAATCATTCTCTTATTTGAAGAAA
Organism: Venustoraphidia nigricollis; assembly: GCA_034508555.1. Taxonomy (NCBI): domain Eukaryota; kingdom Metazoa; phylum Arthropoda; class Insecta; order Raphidioptera; family Raphidiidae; genus Venustoraphidia; species Venustoraphidia nigricollis. The sequence continues at coordinate 500,106 of JAVRKA010000073.1, forward strand.
GCAAAGTTGAGTTTTTTGTTTTTTTACTGATGCTGAGTTTTATTCGTAAAATGAATATTTTCTATAATTTTAAACTCTTTGATTGCAATACGAGAAATAACTTGTCACTGTAACGAATAAATATCTATTTATCTACCAGCCACTGTATTGCAAACATGCGATTTACAATGTGTAGAATAGATAAGTGCTACAACGATATTTTTCCATCACAATGTTATACTTGTAGAATAATATTTATTATTCTACTGATTTTAGCAAGAATGTTTCATTCTGTGTGACGTGTGTGCGTGTGCGATTCCGTGTGTAACCAGTTTTACTTCTGTAGTGTGTAGTGTAAAACACATAGTCTCTTTTTTATTTTGCTGTTTACTGTTTGATTAAACTGATGGGTGAACACAAGTCGAGCTCGTAAGTTTCTCGCCTGTTAGAAATATAACTCCGAACGCATTGTTTTCTGCTATTCATATGAAGTGTGCACCGTATATAAAATTAATATAATATAAATCTAATTTATGATCAACTGATATACAGTACAAATTAAACGCAAAACGTATAACCGTTACGAAGTTACCCAGCTCATTCCAATTAGCGGACCCAACGTTACATAATATAATATTACGTAACAGCAATAAGGGCAACATTAGCAAACCTAATCTCATTAATTAGAGTGGAAGTAAATTAAGTCTAACAGTTAGTAAATTCTCATTCATATTGCTCTTATAATATGTATATTAATATGTGAAACAACTGAACGCTGACAAAAACAAGTGAAGAGAGAGAGTATAACGAACTGAAGTTAGCTTCTGAACGCATGTGCGTGACGTCACAAAGGTTGGGCAAACACTGAACCGTGGGGTTTCAGTTAATTGCTTCTTCATTGCCCTGCATTGTATTTAATATCCTATATAAACACTGTTTAAACGTACGATCATGAACATCGCTGCGTCGCAAGTTGTGCAGTCAAATATCCTGAAAATTTTAAAAATTCATCGACCCTAGTTTTAGGAATTTGAGTACCACTTATGATAAGACCGCAGAATAAACAAGCGTCTAGCGGTTCACGGCACAAATCCTATCGGCCAACTTCAATTGACTGCACACAACATACACTTGCTGTCTAGCACTGAGTATACGTGGTATTCTAAAATACGCATACACCACAGTTAACATAGATGGATTTAATGCGTGTACATTGTTTCATACCTAGATGTATATAATTCGAATCTAAAGATCGGCGATGTGTTTCATTTTTTACATGATATTTATTTACATTATTTTCCAATTTTCTTTTATATAATAAAAATAAATTATTTTCTTATTTTAGTAATTAGTGGTGCGACCGCTCAGAAACTGCAATTTCGACGTTTCACATCATTCTAAGCAGCTTAGCACCATGCTCGAATCCATCGCCGCATGAAACCTGTTTAAAATAGGCCAAATCGTTTAATTTTGAAGGGTGTATTTAGGAGTTGCGAATTGTTTTGAGACCCAAAAACACCGAAAATACTTGCAGAATTGCTTAAAAATTAAAATTTGACCTTTCAGTATCAATTAAAAGGTGCTTTTAAATTTTTAATAAAACCGGATCGATATTTCATGAAAACGCGTGCTTGCGGATATAGAACTATACTTTCTGAAGGCGTATATAATTTTGTGTAGATGACGAATTGATAAAACAGTGACAAAATATTGAAATTAAGAAACAAAAATATTTTAAGGGATGTATTAAGGAGTTAAAATTTTTATTTTGTTTAAAAAATAAATTCGCATAATAGTCACACTGCCTGTAATAGCAAAACACTATATTGTTGGTAGGGCTTGGCACTGTGATCTGGGTTTTTTATGTTTTATAAACAGTAAATTAAGGTCACATGGTATATATTTTGAGAACGTTTGTGAATTTTACATGTCTATTACTTCACTCTGGGAAACCCAACCATAGACCCGTTAATTGAAACCAATAATATTCAATAAATTTACAAGTCAATTTGTTTGAAGGTAAAACAATTCGTGTTTAAATTATCAAACTACACGCTTATACCTTATAACACGTGTCTGCCATTGTATGCTACATAGACCGCTAAGTAAGGAGGAAAAAACGTATCTGCATCATTACATTTCTGTTCCTGTTTTCTTCAGATTTTTAATATTTTTGTTTATAATTATGTTTAAGTGCAGCGTAAGGTCTATGGTTGGGTTTCCCAGAGTGAAGTACTCTGGGAAACCCAACCATAGACCCGTTAATTGAAACCAATAATATTCAATAAATTTACAAGTCAATTTGTTTGAAGGTAAAACAATTCGTGTTTAAATTATCAAACTACACGCTTATACCTTATAACACGTGTCTGTCATTGTATGCTACATAGACCGCTAAGTAAGGAGGAAAAAACGTATCTGCATCATTACATTTCTGTTCCTGTTTTCTTCAGATTTTTAATATTTTTGTTAGTGTATTTGCCATAAGGCAACATACACTATTGGCGTCGGTCGGATGGCGGGACCTAGGGGTCGGACCAAAATTTCTCGACGTTTCATAACCTCCTAAACACGTTGGCACCATTTTTAAAAATGTTTATATATATATATATATTTATATATATATATATATATATATATATATATATATATATATATATATATATATGTGTACGCGCGATAACTTTCGAAAGAATTAATTGATTTCAACGAAATTTGGGCCACGTGTTGAAACCCATCACCGCAAGAAGCCTATTTAAAATGGGCCTAATCGGGCTATTTTAAGGGTAGTTTTTAGGGGTTGAAAACAGTTTTTGGGCCCCAAAATACCGAAAAAATTCTCCGAATCGTTTCAAAATTGAAATTTAACCCTCTGGTAGTGATTAAAAAGTGTCCCCACAATTTTAATAAAATCGGCCCGACAGGACCGGATTTACAAATTTTATGAAAACACTAGTTTGCAGATAGTGACTTATTTATTGAAGGGTGTATTTAATTCGGTGTAGACGTTAGATTGATAATAATATTACAATTAAGAAAAAAATGTTATTTTAGGGGGTGTATTAAGGGATTAAATTTTTTATTTTGCCCAAAAACAAACTTATTTTCACATAATAAAAGTATAAAACCACACGGCCCTACACAAGCAAATACACTATATTGTCGGCAGGGTTTTGGCACTGCGACCCGGGTTTTTTTATAATTATGTTTAAGTGCAGCGTAAAACTAACGTTAAAGCTTTTAATATCGATCTTAATGTTATATAGCGTACTTTTAGTATTATGTAACGCCTCATTTGTACTGTAAATCCTCTGTTAACATAATCATTAATAAATGAATTATCAAAGATTGAAGTACTAAATTATTTCTATATACAACACTTTACACTTTTTGTACGCGTAAAAACACTTTAACATCCTTTTCTGCGTTGCTAAGCCTTAAAAAATATGTCGCTACCACATTTAGCTAAGCAAAACGCATGTGTCTCAGAAATTGTAGAAATAAAACTGCACTGAATCAAAACCATCCTCGGTTCTTGCCAAAACGAAGTTCACCATATCATGTTATTTACTTATTTGCTATTAGAATGAAGGAATCAAAAGAGTCAGTGAATATGTTTGGATATTTGACATCGCAATTTAATGACAAACTATAACTAACATTTATGTAAAGAGTGTAAACATCTGGGCGTAAACATGGTCAATAAGAATCATTTTGGAAGCCTGGAAACTTTATGCAGGGTGCGGTAGAGAAGCATGACGTTCAGATTTGGTTCGTCAGAAATTCATGTTTTTATTGTGAAAATACGTTTTAAGAAATATGATTACTTGATCGCAATAATCACAAAGCTGTGGGTATTTGTCAACGACATTCTTTTCGAAGCGGTAAAAAGATTAAATTGAACTATTAAACAAGACGCAGTCTTGAAAATATCTGACCGAATTTATACACAATTGTTAATTAATGTTAATTTTTGCCCGTGCATTCACAAGGTTAATGATAATGTATTTCATATTTGAATTTTTACAGGAGCAGTTTGGATCAAGTGCAGGAATTTTGTATGTAATTTTTGTAGATTATTCGCTGAAGATGGTACTTATTTTTACCGAAACGGTCGTCTGAATAGAAATAAAAATATATTCATTTTTTGGATTTTGGTCTAATTTGTTGAAACAATTAATAATGATCAATCATTAAATTTTCAAAACCGTACGATGGGGCAAGTAGAAACAACATTTAGGGGCAAGTTGTAAAATTAATTTACATCAAGTAACTACCGAAATTGTTACATAGTCTCTTCGGATGCTTGTTTTTGATTAAAAGATCAACAATGATCTTTTTATTCTTTTCATGAAAATCCTGATGACTTAAATTGAGTGCTTTTTTAATTAAACCTTTAACCATCCCAACTTTCTGACTTATTGGGTGGTTAGAGTCATAATTTAATAATCTGCCAGAATTAATCGATTTACGATACCAGTCAGTCTTCAAACTGCCGTCAGGTAGTCTAATGTAAGTATTGTCACATCTAAAAAGTTAATGGTCTCATTGTTCTCTAGTTCCATTTAAATTTTAATCTGGGGTAAAATTATTAAAGACAGCTAGTAAATTCACGGTTTCACTCTTTGGAATGCTAAGTACACTGTCATCTACGTATAACTTTACTAAAGGTACTGGGTAGTTCAGTAATTTTAAAACATTCTTAAACATATAGTCCATAATAATATCAGCAAACACAGGGCTTACAGGGTTACCCATGCTTGTTTCATCGCACTGTTGATACATTTTACCATCAAACTGAAAATAGCTTGAATCAAAACAGAACTCAATTAATTTTAAAACTAATTCTTTGTCTTTCAAATTGATCAGTTGTGAGTGATAACAAAAAAGATCGCAATCAGTTAGTTAAGTATTACAGATTTCCGTTTATCAAAGAAATAGCGTTTAAAATTGATAGTCTTGTAAGAAAAAAATATGGCAAACTAGCCTTTTATAATCTTAAAACTGTTAATTCAGTTAACACAAGGCTAAAAGACAAGATTCCAGTTTTGGACCAGTCTAATGTGATCTATAAAATACCATGCACTTGCGAGAAGTCTTACATAGGTCAGACCAGACAGATGTTAAAGGACAGGATCAAACAACATCATTACGACTGTAAAAATATTAATATCTTGAAAAAAAATAAGACAGCACTTGCTAGTCATCATTTTGACACGGAACATAATTTTTTGTTCGATGAGGTATCAATTTTAGACAAAGAAACTAACTATGTAACGTTCCCTTCCTTAAATTGGCTCTATACCGTCTAGGGGTGGAAGGGCCGTACAAAATAAAAACCTTTCTTGACTTTATATTAATGATAACACTTTAGTTTTAAGAATATTGCTCACTATGAGCTTTTATTAGAAAAAAAAAATGACAAAAGATATATTCACAATCACCTCCATGTATTTTCCCGCAGTTCCAGCCGATGTTGACGGTCCAAAACAAGCATTTATTCGTGCTTAAAAATACTATATCTCCTGAAAAAACAAAATCATTATACGAAAAAAACATACATAATTCAAAATCAGCATCCATTTAATCGGTTCATATTTATAGGTAATTATTAATTTAAAATTTCACAAATGTATATTATTATTTTTTTTTCACGCATAATGAGAAACGGTTTCTTAAAATCCAGGTGTTTCAACGTATTCTATTTTCTTCACCCCTTTAAAACATTCTTGCTGCTCAATCGTCCATTTCCATTTATTGTCCTTTTTTGGCAATTCAAGCCTTTTCGTAAATGGCACAGGATTCGTTTTCAAACGAAATTTGACAATTTGCCGTATATTAAATTTACATTTATAATTCTTCATTAACCCCGGTTTATCTTAAAAAATATCTGTGTACTCTTTTATTAACGTTTCTAATTCAACATTTACCGCATAGTTGGTAGTATCCGAACTATGTCTATTTGTTTTTATCATCGAATCAGTCGTTGCAAATTTTAAAAAATGATTATATAATAAATTAGATACAAACTTGTCCGTTTTACACAAAGAAACTGCACTGATTTTTTTATTTGAATAAAAATACATTTTTTTAGACTCCAAATCCAATTTAGCTTTAATTTCATTTAAAAAATCACTTCCTAATATAATATTCACATTTAAATCCGGTATTACTACAAAAATATAACTCATTTCCGATTCATTTATTTTAAAATTTAATACAATTTGAAACTTTATATTTTTAATCACTTTACCATCAGCCGTTTTTATTTGTATTCCTTTAAAGGGTAAAATTGGGTACTTTTTAATATCTAATTTTTCAAAAAACTTTTCCTCAATAACGCATATATCCGAACCTGTATCAATTAAAGCCTTGCAAATATTTCCTTCAATTTCCAAATCAACCGTAGGTGTATTTCGTGTCAAACATTCAGTTTCTTTTATCTGTTCCATGTCTTCTAATAATCCTGTGTCATCCATTTTTAATAAGCTTTCTATTTGTTTGTGATTATTGCCCCTATCTTTTTCGTCATTTATTTTTGGAGCCATTAACAAATGTCAAGCTGGTTTCCCTGACCCGTCTGATTATTTTCTTCTCTTCCATTATTTTCTCCGCTTGAATTACTCCTTGAATGTTGATTATAATTGTTTTGCCATCTGTAATTGTTATTGTTATTTTGTTCATTCCTCCTTTATTGCTGTAATTATTGTTAAATAATCTATCAGTTACTTTTAATTTTTCGTAAGCTTGCATAAATGCTGTAACTTCTGAGCCTAATAAAAATTGTTGAACTTCGGTTTCAAAATGTTCAAAAATGAGTCGTATCATTTCAATCGTCGGTATTTCTGGTTTTAAAAATTTGCCTCTACTGTACCAATATTTAAAATGTTCTGCTCGTGGGGTTCCATTTTCTTTTTTGTATAAGTTACTTGCATATATCAATTTTCTAATTTTCATTTGACTCTCATTTGACCAGTATATTTGCAACAACCATGTTTTGAAATCTTCGTAGGTTTTCACTTCATCTACAACTGAAGCTAGACAGTCGTTATCTCCGCTCAGTAAATAATTTTTTGCCATAAATATTTTTTCTTTATCCGTACGACTTCTTGTACTTTCTAAAACTCCATCTAATTTTTCCAAAAATACTATCGGGTGCTCATCTCCACGGTATGGTTTCAGTTCTATTTTAGGTAAATAATTAACAGACATACTTTCGCTGTTTTTCAAGTAATTGGCGCAAGTATCCTCAATTTTAAACTTTATTTGTGACTCTAAGCTACTAATTTTTTCACCATGTCTTTCAATTTGTTCCGTACAATGATAAATATTTGTTTCCGTATATCGAGCTAGTGTATCGTACTGATTTTTATTATCTAGTCATATTATTTATTGTTGTAATATCATTGCATATTTTTACAATATCTTTTCCGATATCCGTTTTTGTGTTCAGTAAATTTTTTTCTAATAATTGTACGTCTGATTTTAATTCGTCGTATTGTTTGTCCATTCGGTCTTCCATTTTATCCATTCTATTTGTTAAATTTTTGAAACCTTTATCTAAATCTTCTCGAATGTGAGATAGCTCGAGTCGCAAACCTCCTGTATTTGTTTGAATGTCTTCTAATGCTTTCAATAGAGTGCTGTTCATATCAATGGATTTATTTTCAGTGTCATCATTACTTTTCAGCGGTGTAGAAGCCCTTTCCTTCATTTCTTCTGCATTGTCAATATTCTTTTCTAATTTCTTTTCAAAAAATGTGTTCTCGTCGTCCATGTTTCTGTCACCTTCCACTTCCGACATTTTGTCACTTTCGAAAATCTCAAATTTTTTTCTGTCCAAAATAATCTCGGCTGAGCCCCCAATTGTAACGTTCCCTTCCTTAAATTGGCTCTATACCGTCTAGGGGTGGAAGGGCCGTACAAAATAAAAACCTTTCTTGACTTTATATTAATGATAACACTTTAGTTTTAAGAATATTGCTCACTATGAGCTTTTATTAGAAAAAAAAATGACAAAAGATATATTCACAATCACAAATAATCAATAATAAAATATAAAAAACCCGGGTCGCAGTGCCAAAACCCTGTCGACAATATAGTGTATTTGCTTATACAGGCAGTGTGTCTTCATTATGCGAACTTTATTTGGTTTCTGGGCAAAATAAAAAATTAGACTCCTTAATACACCCCTTAAATAACATTTTTTTTCTTGATTACAATATTATTATCAATCGAATCTCTATACTAAATTATATACACCTTTCAGTAAATAATTCATAATCTGCAAACTAGTTTTTTCATAAAATTTGTAAATCCGGTCCTGTCGGGCCCATTTTATCAAAATTTTAGGGACACTTTTTAATTACTACCAGAGGGTTAAATTTCAATTTTGAAACGATTCGGAGAATTTTTTCGGTATTTTGGGGCCCAAAAACATTTTTCAACCCCTAAAAACTACCCTTAAAATAGCCCGATTAGGCCCATTTTGAATAGGCTTCTTGCGATGATGTATTTCAACACGTGGGCCAAATTTCGTTAAAATCAATTAGCTCCTTCGAAAGTTATTGCCCGCACACATATATATATATATATATATATATATATATATACGTATATATATATATATATATATATATATATATATATATATATATATACATATATATATATATATATATATATATATATACATATAAATATATATATATATATATACATATATATATATATAAACATTTTTAAAAATGGTGCCAAAGTGTTTAGGAGGTTATGAAACGTCGAGAAATTTTGGTCCGACCCCTAGGTCCCGCCATCCGACCAACGCCAATAGTGTATGTTGCCATATGGCAAATACACTAATAAAAATATTTGATGTATGGGTGTAAGGAAAGAATCCAAAGTTTAGACACGGAGAACGGGAAACGACAGCCCCCAGAAATAAATCCGTAGAGAAACTGTCGTCAGGATTCGGTAAAATGGGATTAAGTTACTGTCAACAAGACGAGTAACTGGGTGTAAAAAAAAGGAATACAAACCAAAACAAAATAATGTTCACAAAAAATATCACAAAGAAATTGAAAAAGAAAATATTAAATACCAGAAAAAAATCACTTTGCTTGATAAAAAAAAAATTATTTAGAAATAAGTTTATAAAAAAAATGATCACCAATGGGTGTTTGACAAAATACTAATTTAAACGAAACTAAGAGAAAAACTAAAAATTAACTAGATAGAACTAAAAGAAAAGACAAAAAAAAAATTACCACTGACACGACCTTTTTATACAAAAAAAAACAAGGACAGAAAATAAGAAAAATTACCTAACAACAAAAAATAATTACATAATGTATAAAAATCGCGTCAACTTATAAACTAAAATAAAATTCTAAATTTATACATTAAAAAAAACTAAAAATTATCAATATACTCTAGCGTACCGCTACAACTACTTCAAGCGAAATTTAAGTGAAATGGTTTTCATTAAATTAACCCGCGAGCACTCGCGCTATGAGCATTTTGCTCACAGTAAATTTAAAACACGCGCCATTTTGTCAAAATTATTCGTACGTACATCGTTCATTTGGTAGCTGAGTTTTGTTCCGTCCCCCACCCCTGTATGTAGTTCACTTCTGGCCAGTGTGCGCCAGTCACTCGGACGGGGTGGTTTGTTGCGCCGTGTATACCGTAAGTACTTTTTTTTACTCATGACTTTATTTTTTAGTGTATTTGCCATATGGCAACATACACTATTGGCGTCGGTCGGATGGCGGGACCTAGGGGTCGGACCAAAATTTCTCGACGTTTCATAACCTCCTAAACACTTTGGCACCATTTTTAAAAATGTTTATATATATATGTATATATATATATATATATATATATATATATATATATATATATATATATATATATATATATATATATATATATATATATTTATATACGTATATATATATATATATATATGTGTACGCGCGATAACTTTCGAAAGAGTTAATTGATTTCAACGAAATTTGGGCCACGTGTTGAAACCCATCACCGCAAGAAGCCTATTTAAAATGGGCCTAATCGGGCTATTTAGGGGTTGAAAACTGTTTTTGGGCCCCAAAATACCGAAAAAATTCTTCGAATCGTTTCAAAATTGAAAGTTAACCCTCTGGTAGTGATTAAAAAGTGTCCCCACAATTTTAATAAAATCGGCCCGACAGGACCGGATTTACAAATTTTGTGAAAACACTATTTTGCAGATAGGGAAGTTTTTACTGAAAGGTGTATATGATTTGGTATATAGGTTCGATTGATAATAATATTGCAATTAAGAAAAAAATGTTATTTTAAGGGGTGTATTAAGAAGTAAAATTTTTTATTTTGCCCAAAAACCAACTTAAGTTCGCATAATAAAGCCACACTGCCTGTATAGCAAATACACTATATTGTCGGCAGGGTTTTGGCATTGCGACCCGGGTTTTTTTATCTTAGCGACAGTTTTACTGCTACTTTTATGCAATATTATGATTTTACATTACTGAAATTATTCATACTTAGTTTTAAGTTTTTTTTGAAAAGTTTTTTTTTTGTTTAATTTTTTCCGTAAGACTGCCTTAGAAGACTGGCAAATTAGTTCCTATGATTGTTAATTCAAATAAAAAAGATTAATATTGTTAACTTTTTGAATATATATTTTGTAGAATAAATAATGTGTATTTTATTTAATAAAATATTTTTTTATTAATATTTTTTAGTAAAACTTGCATTTATTGACATTCATAAACGTGAGCAAAATGCTCTACACGCGAGTGCTGATGTAATTTCTTGAGGCGCGAGTGCTGGCGGGTTAAACAAGATAGTTAATTTAAAATCAGATACAACAAACTTAAGTTTAGTGTACAATGACATTCTAAATTTGAAATGATTATCTTGAAAAATGAAAGATTGCTGTATTTTAATTTATATATATAAAAAAATTAAAAGTTTGAAAAGATTAATTTGTTAAATTTTCTAATTTTTTGTCACTTGATTAGTACCTACTAAAATTTTTCAATTTTTGTGATGTATATTTAATTTAAATTCAAAATTTTGGGAATTGTACTGATCTCTAGCGGAGAATTTGTTAAACTGAGCAACTGTCATACAATATTTTTTAGTTGACTGTGAATATAATAATAAAAAAGCACATACTATTTTCTACAATTTTTCAATTTTTAATAATTGTTTTTGTATTTAACAGTAATGCCGGATTGTATATACCTATATCATAATTTTACTATCCTTTAAACATATTGAGGTTAGTTTCTTTTTAGTAAGTTATTTAATCCAAAATGTTTAATATTTTTATTATATGAATGTTGTTAATTGTTGTAAAATTTTTTAGAGCTTGCAAAAGTCTTTATAATAAAGACGAAAAGTTGCGATCAATGAGTGTTTAAATTGACTTAACTTTGTTATTCCAATTACCCGTGATCCTGTTCTCTATTATTATAACTGTTTGCTTTTTGGAAAATTTTAATAACATTGTTTTTAAAAATATTTACCTATTTTGATTGTAAAAACAACTGCAAATACGTTCATCCACCACCAATACCGGAGCTTCCACCACTTGTTATTTTTTCCATTTGATAAATGTTGTTACGCAGTTACAATTATTATAGCTAAAATATCACAATATTGTCTTCGGAACTATAAAACTTTGTATAGCTGTGGTCTGTCAGTTGATACCATTGCTATAATGTGCCTACGATTTATCGATTTTTAAAATTATATCTCGTATTGTGTTTGACGCGTAATACAATGTGTAGCTGTAAGTTACTCATTAGGGATAAATACGTATTCTTATTCCAAAACAAAATTTCAATAGGAAATATTTTTAAAAATCGTCAAAACTCTTTACCACACCTTATATAATGAAGCTATTCAATATTTGTTTGGAAATGTAACATTTCCAGATGGGCACATTGCATGTATAGCTGTATAAGTATGTAGCAATTAAGATGGTGGGAAACGTAACTCAAAGCGATTTGTGCCTCGTTATTTATTAGTGAAGTATGACGAAGTGAGAAGGGCTAACAAAGACAGAGAAAGTGAGATAGCGCCTGTCACAGAAAAGACGCAGGTACGTCTTGTTGCCAACTTCAAGAGAATTGTTAACGTGTGCAGATTATATGTATATAGATACATATTATAGCCTATGGATGAGAATTCCTAAGGTAAGTGATTCAATGTTGTGCTGTGATAATAAATTTACGACTCACGATCTCAGTGATGCCATTTAATGATAACTTTTGACGTAGAAATACAATTTCAAGTGGTACCACTAAATATCGTTACATATACTGTTTGTATTTCAATTCTGAAAATTTGAAATTTATATCTTTTAGCAAATTTGTTATCGTATCATATTTAAGTGCAATATTTGTAGATGCAGGCTGAACATTGCTCTGTTTCTTACTGTTCTTGCTTCAAAGCTCCGTAAGGAAATTGACATATGGTGACTGAATTTTGAAATGGTGTTTTGACGATGGGAATTGATAATTAATAAGTTACACTCAAAATGTAAAAGAAAATAATTTCATCCTGACGACTGTTCTTTTGAGCTCCTACCGTACGAAAGCCTACTGGACAACACTACAAAAATCTCATTAGTGAATTTTATAGATAATATGATGAAGATATCAAATCAGCGGAGGACTAATTCTATTTTTTTTTATTATCAGTATCTCGTATACTCATCAACACTACTTGTCAAAGACGCTTATGATCTCTGTTGTCAAGCGTCTGTAATTTACAATATTTATCTCACAACACTCCTTGTTGAATATATACAGATTATAGAAAAATATCAATTATTTACAATTATTACCATTGTCTTGCAAGAATCAAACATTTTCAAGACGGACACTGACATTAATAATTGATATTTTTCTATAATTCTTAAGGAGTTATGAGCAGTATTGGAGACTCCTACGGATAAGAAAAAATGATTTAAAAATTCGAATTAGTCTGCCACCTATTTGATGTTGTCCATCATATTATTATCTATAGAATTCATTAAGATAGTTTTATTAGTGTTCTCTAGTAGATTTTTTACGTTTAGATTATGCAGTTGTTTTAAAAAATGACGTCTTTGCCAGATGAGATCCGAAACCTGAACCCGAAATCGTGAATGCTGATTAAATGGCAATTGCCATTCTTTTATAGTTTAGTGAAAGAAACCTCATCCCTATATTTTCTCTTTATAATGATTACAAGAGCAAAGTATATTTATGTTTAGAAGATTTTAAAATTTTGTCAGCGTTAATTCGCCTGGATTATTACATTTAATACCGTTGGAAAATAATATATTAAATTTGCATGGCAGAAACAACGTTATTATCTTTTGTTTCAATAGGCATTTGAATACTTATACGTTCCTGTTGGTATATCTTAAGTTATATTTTTTTTTCATAAAATTTACTCTGATTTCAAGCAAATAAGAATAAGAATAAAAAAATCAATGGGTTGAGCTCTGGCTGTGTTAGTAGGAGAGCTTGTAACACTAAAACCTTATGGATCGCCGAAAAGGTCAGTTCACGGTTATTTGGGAAATTTAAGCCCTGCTTAAAAGAAAAACACAATGATTGGCAGACTGGCGTAGGCACGGCCGCGAAAAAGGGATAACTTCCGGTTGTAATGTAATATATTGTGCCTGGAAAAACCAGTCGTCCTAAGTATCTTCGAATAGAATGATACTAACTTTATTTTAAAATTTATGTTTTTAATGTGCTAAAACTCGGTTAGTTCGCGGATTCCGCTGGTCCGATGCCCCCGACACTCGCGTAGAAAGTTGATTATTTTTTTCTATATAACGCATAAGAAAATATCAAACGTCAATTTTTTTTACCAAAACCATGCTAACGTATGGTTGGCGTATCAAAAAAGTAAATTATTTAAAATGACATAAAAATTATGTAAGTTTCACCTTGGTCATTAAATACATCCCACGACGATGCCTTTTCTCATTTTTGTTAATATCAGAAAAAAAAATATTTTTTAATTTAATTAAACTGCCAAAACAAATATTGAAATTAATATTTTTGGACTGCAATTCAGCCAAAACAAACGTGAAATGAAAAGAGAACCGTCAGTATTATTATAAAACCGTCTACAAATCCAGTTTCATCTTGTGAAAGGTTGTGATGGAATTTTCTTTTTGTTAAAATTTTAACCACTTGAAGAGTGATTGGAAAAATTATCTCCTCTCACGGTTTACAAAAAGAAAGAATTGCGGGTGTTAGCCAGGCAATTTCCAACACATCAAAAAAAATACATTGGACGGTTAATATGTCCAAAGTATATAAAAAATTTATACAGTGGATTCCTTGTGCGGGTTCCTTTAATCGGGTTAGTAATGGCAATATTGTCCAGTCGGTATGTTTGTATGAATCAAATGAATTTCAAAAAAAATTATAACAACAGAGATTTATTAAAATTTCTCTCTTAACATTGGATTGGTACATTTATAGATACTGGCACTATGTTATTATATTAAGTATGGGAAAAATTTTGTACTCTTTATACCTGTGCATCATCACCAGTTTAAATCAAATCTTACACAATTATCTTTAAATTTTATGATTCAGTTATAATACGTTCATGAAGTTAAATCAATTATATGTAATAGAATTTTTTATTTTTTATTATCCAAACAAGTTTTTTTTTTTTTTTTTTTTATACAAGTCGAAGAAAAGGAGTAGTCAGAATCGTCAAAGTCAAAACGCCTCTATGGAAAAATGAAGTTAGGTATTAGTATGGAACCGAAAGTCACATAACATTTCATCTTATATATGTATTATTTTAATTAAGTTGTAAATTGTTAATGGTTAGTATGGAACCGTAATTGAGGTATTATTATTTTAGTAATAAGATAAATGCGACGAGGAGACTACTGTCCAATGTCGATAATATTAATATTATTTATGTCCTGGAAAGAATTACGTCAAGTGAAGCAAAATTTTTTATATTTTATGAACGTATTGCAACCAAAATCAATATAACTATCTCGGAATAACCAGTTGTTAATTTTGAACTATGAAAGACAATAACAATAAAAAAATTAATGAATGCAATATAAATACACTGTACCATAGAGGATCAAACTATCACCTCAATGATCTGATGATGACACCGCATAATTTCATAAACCGCATGACTAAATTTAATTCCAATAATCTAGCAAATGCTTAATAAAAAAAATAATAATTGATATTATGAAGTAGATTAATTTATCATTAAAAGCAAACATGAAGTTACGATTACGACATTTTAAAATGAAAAAAAACTTTCATCTGCTGCGTTACTATATTAAGTCGCTTCCGGTCACATGGATGTTATCCTGTTCAATCTCCAATTTTAATGGATCATGAAACCAATTCATTCAAAAGTTATATCTTAATTTATTATGACGATCCCGCAATGGATAATCGTCTTTATTTTCATATTATCTTTAAATTTAAATAATAAAATAGATTTATTATCTATTTTTGCAAAACGTGGTAAACTCGTTTTCTTTCCCTAAATTTCTATACTTAATTCGAGCATGCACTTACTTGGAACTAGAATTTATCACTACGAACTTAATTCTAATTCATTTTTATTAACTTAACTAAATTTCTTAAATTTAATATTTGCAAATGGTTTACTTATCTTGGATTGTTTTCATAGAAGTAGACGTTGTGACATCGATGGTCTATGGAATTCAGGACCGATGAATGCAACGCCGAGCATCTGTGGCCGTTCTCGCAAAAAACAGAATACTAAATTTGCATTTCCGATAAATGCCAATTTTAGGAAATTATGATAAAAACCGCGCCGACGCAATAAGATCAGATGAATAAACGCTACAGTGCGTAACTGACTATAGGTAATAACAGATGGCGTGAGAAAGTTATTCCACGACAAGGTATAAATATATAATTAGGTATTATTTTAGCCATACTCTATTATAATATTTTATGTTAAATAATATCTTCATATTATTCGATTAAACATTTAATTTCCCGTAAGTAATCAATTGAATCGGAATTACCCCAAGTTTCTTAACTTTCATTAATCGTCGATTACGGTCAGGATATATTTTTAACCCCCGACGCAAAAACAGGGTGTGACCGCTATGTCTGTGAGTCTGTCTGTGGCACCGTAGCTCTTAAACGGGTAAACCGATTTGGGTGCGGTTTTCTTATATGAAAGCAGGTTTTCTAGTGGTGGTTCTTAGACATATCTTATAAAAATCGGCTTAACTGTTTCAAGGTCGTCAGCTCTTTTCTTAGCTGCGGTAGGGATCTTAAACGCATAACGGGTATTTTGTTTGTAACTAAGTTTAAAAAGGTTTAAAATAAAAATTAAATTAAAAATTTAGAAAAACCCCGGCACAAAAAACCTATAAAAAGTTAAAAAATAAAATTAGTAATATTTTGAGAGTCAAGCGTCGTCGCGTCGGGGGACCGCTAAATAAATAAAATAAAAAACAGAATACCAATAAAAAGAAGCTTGGTAATAATATAAAAAAATATGCAATTTTAATACAAGTACTCTGTCTAGGTCCCCCGACGCGACGACACTCAAATCACAAAATATTACTGTTTAAGTGTTTAAATATTCAAGTTAAAGGACCAGGTCCAGAAATTTTATTTTTTAACTTTTTGTAGGTTTTTAATTTACTTTTTTCATTCGATTACACAATCTTCTTCTAATTGTTCTGATTTATACTCTTTGATTGCTTGCTAGCTGAGAGCTGGTTAAGGTGTCGGTCATATTTTCAATTTATTATTAACAAATAAACAAAAAATGAATTAGCGTTAGGCCCAAATACCTTTATTATTGAATGTAATAATTGAATTTTACCACCGTTTTTTGAAACTACGTTTCGCAGTTTTAGCGGAATAATTGTTGCAAATTCATAAATGGTTAATATATAATATAAGAAGTAAAAACAAAATAGAAAAAACAACGCGTCCCGGTGCTAGTGGTGGAAGAATATGTCTTCAGCCATTTTTGCAATCTTTTTTTCATAATAATACACACTAAAAATTTGAATATAAAAATTGTCCATTTTATTAAAATGTAGTGTAAAGAAAAAATAATGGTAAATTTACATTCATAATTATAAAAGTGGGTCGTAACTGTAACAAATAACTATAGAAATTGCGACCCACTGTTCTAAAATTATGAACTTACGACTCAAACAAAAAAAAATGTATCTTATAGAATATTCTGGCGACTGAACTAACAAAGATCCCGTTATTATTTTACATATTTGAGCCGTGATTACACGGTGTTGCCTGATAAAAGTTAGCACCTTATTATGATAACGTATTGAGATAGCTCAATAATCGTTCGTTATAGGATTACTTTAGTCTTCGTTATGCTCAAAATATAAAATGAAATAAAACAGGTCTGTTTAAAATTAGTCCGATAAATTCATATCTTTTCGATTTTTATGAAGAACTCACATGTAGAGTTTCGTGTTTCTAACAGAAATGGTTTCGGAAAAATATAAAATGATTCCCTTGCAGAAATATTGAGATATTTAGTGTTTTGGGAAGGCATTTACTTCGAAGCCCTCACAGTTTTAGAAATATTGCAGGCCGAAAATCTTTTTGTAAGCCTGTTCACAATCATCTGATGGTTTCAACTTGTGTTCTGGTTCCATTAAAAAAAATTATTCAAGTAAAATTTACACTAAAAATATAGTGGAAAAACCGAGAGGTGCATACTCGATTTAGACTAGGAATGTATTATATAAGAAATCGAAATGTATTACCAATTATGCCAATAATTTTTTGAGAAGACATTGTATACTGAATACGAAATACGTATAAATACGTATAAAAAGATGTAATAATTTCCTTATACAGGGTGTTTTCAGTCCACTTATTTTTTTGTTTTATTTTTTATGAATGGATAATACAGTCAAAAGAATGCGGTTAGTGTTAAAATACTTTAGTAGAAGCTGTGTGATAATTTATTCTGAGATAATTTCATATCAACTAATCTAATATTAAAATATTAATTTAGTTAATTATTGTGCTCTTTTTTCATATAATTTTTATTTTTTCATATAATTTTTACTAATAGTCTTTTTTTGACTCGTAGATAAATGGAAAAATATTTTTTTGAGTGATTAAATCAGTTGATACAAAAAGTCACCTATTAAAAATAAAATAGGCAATTTTACCGAAAATACCCCGCAATATTTTTATGATTGATGTTATCTTCTATTCTTTTGACTTTTTGAATACTTGTTCACATAAAAATTTCAAAATTAAAGGTGCAAAATACCCAACTGCGTCCAACACAAATGTACAAGACAAAATTTTAAAATGAAAATTAGTAAGATAAAAACACGTTGGTTTTAGTATATTTCACTACTAGTAAATTAAAATATTAGGTAATAACCTTTTATCAAACAGCTTTTCATATTGAAACTTTAAAGCCTGTTTTGTACTTTTTTTAGGCGCAGTCGGTCTTTTTGTTCGTTTAAAAAATAATTTAATTTGTTTTTTTTTAAATTTTCGAATAATTTTTTATTGATGCTTGTATGCATTTATAAAGGGTGTCTCAGTAAGAGTGCACTTTTCAAATTCAGTGTCATTTTCTTTTTGTGCAAGTGGCAACTCTGAAATTTGACAGGTGTCACCTATGTTTATTCCGATTATTAAAAATGGAGCGCTTTACGAAAGAACAACGCGTTATAATTGTGAAAACTTCTTACAAAGTTATACTGAGACCGCTCGCAAAGTTCGCGGAATTTTCAGTCGAGAAAGTGCACCTAATGTGTCAACCATTCGAAGAGTGGTAAAAAAAATTGAAGAAACTGGGTCGGTTATGGACAGTAAGACTCCTGTGCGTCAACGTACCAGTCGGTCTTTTGAAAAAATTGCTGTTGTAAGCAAGAGTGTCGCTGAAAACCCGGAAACATCAATTCGGCATCACTCTTAACAGCTTCAAATTTCGCGAAGCAGTACACAGCGAATTTTGACAAAAGACCTCCACCTTCATGCGTACAGAATTCAGCTTACTCAGGAGCTCAAACTAGCAGACCATGGAAAGCGCCGGCAATTCGTTCAATGGGTAATGGAGCAAAGTGAAGTCAATGCCAATTTTTCGAAAAAAGTCACCTTCTCCGATGAAGCGCATTTCCATCTGAATGGCTTCGTGAATACACAAAATTGTCGAATTTGGGGCTCAGAAAATCCTCATGCAATCCATGAGAAACAAACGCACCCATAACGAGCAACTGTCTGCTGCGGATTTTGGTCAGGTGGCGTGACTGGGCCTTACTTTTTTGAAGATGACGCCGAAATTGCAGTAACTGTGAACGGCATTCATTACAGGAACACGATAGCGGAGTTCTTGTGGCCTCAATTGGACGGCATGGATCTGGACGACATGTGGTTTCAGCAAGACGGCGCCACCTGCCACACCGCGCATGAAACAATCAATTTATTGCAGCAACGATTTCCAGAACAAATTATCTCAAGAAATTCTGATGTCAACTAGCCACCAAGATCATGCGATTTAACGCCGTGCGATTTTTTTCTTTGGGGTTTTGTGAAATCTCGGGTTTATTAAAATGAACCAGAAACAATTTCTAAGCTCAAATCCGAGATCCAACGCGTCATCGATGAGATACAGCCACATCTCTGTGAAAAAGTCATGGAAAATTTCATGAAAAGAGTAATGGCCTGTCATCATAGCCGTCAAATGGCCCCCATTTGACGGATATTTTATTCCATACTTAATCGGAACATGTCTTCTTTAAAATCCAATAAAAATACCACTATACTCTCTCAAAAAATACATGTTTTTATGTTAAAATAAAAAAGTGCACTCTTACTGAGACACCCTTTACAACATATTATATATTTTTGATATCTACTCATCAAAATCTTCAATTTTCTTATTTTTTTCACGTTGAACAATACAGTGGCACGACACGTCGTATATGGTTGGATACTTGAGGGAATAAAACTATTCTAACAATTCTTTTGTCAAATTTCTATCCATTTAAGCTTCAGAGCGTAACATCTGAACGTAGTTACAGTAATAGACACAATATTGTTACGTAGATAAAGTGACCTTTTTTAAATCAAGATTTATGGTGCTGTTCTGTATAGTCAATGTAAAAATTTACAATGCTCTAATAAATTTAACATAACATACATTAAAGTGAGATAGAAACTTTAACAGTGCTAATAATTTAAAAATTGATCATACAAAACAGCGCCATTAATTATTTAATAACACTTTAATGTTATATGGCTACATAACATTAAAGTTAAACTAATCAAATCACGACTAAATAAATCCACTTTGAAAGTTATTTAAATTGTTTATTTGGAGCAAAACTCTAGAAACTTAAATGTTGTGATAACGACAACTGGTATTGACATATGAAAATCACAACAATAAGTATACAGTCCGTTGTCAAATGAATTGTGCGTATTTTCATACACCTTGTATATACCATGCGCACATATGTAAATGGGGAAGCAAAGGGTGTAAAGAAACGAGACAGAGCGTAATGAAATAGACAGAGAAAGCGTCCGTGCGCGACGCTCCGTGACCGGCGCACGAGAGACGCCGGCCGATGCTGGGGCGTTAGTTTGGTCCAGGCGTCGGTGAGGATCTGTCATACACGCGCGCTTCTCTCGTCTGATGTGTGGTGACCAACCGCACACAATACTAACCCTGCACTCACAGACACACTTACATACTGAGTTCAATTAACCGATTGAAATTATTAATGTGTGAAGTCGTTATAAATTAACTTTGGACAATTGAAGAATTCAAAACGAGTAACAGTTAAGAAATCACTTAGCGATTAATTAAACTCTAATCGTTAAAAACGATATAACAGTTTTTCAAAAATAAAATAATTTTGTGAATAAAACTCATAAAAAATATGTGATCGGTGGACACGTCACTTATTTTAATAAATTTTAATAATTACACAGTTGTTTAAATAATATTAGAAAACTAAAAAAAAAATCTGTGAATATAACTATTGTAGCAAATCACATTTCGGAAAAGTGTAGCGATCAAAAATTGACTTGACATTGTATAAAGACAACTTGTTGTTTAAAAATGTTGTAATTTAGAAAATAAATAATTATAGTGCAACATTAATTAGATATTGTGCTATAAATAATTTTTAAAAAACTTCAAATCTTGCGCATAAAACTTACAATCTTATAGCATAGACGCGAAATATATATATCATATACTTGTTGAACTTGATCGGAAGCATGTGCGTGGAATCATATGTGAAATAATCAAGAAAAAATCAAAAATAGTTAGGATCTTATAATCAAAAATTGGTGTTTGTTATCCTGTTAATATATAAACATATTCTGTCTTTAACTATTAAGTGATAAAAATTATTAAACGTGTTTATAGGTAACTGATATAAAATTGTTTAAATTATTGAAAATGTTCGTTTTCAAATTAAAATGTTTAATCAATGAACTTGTACGAGCTATTATTGCTGAGAGCCGCTGAATTAAAGGTAAACATTTTAATTAATTAATTACACTTAAATGTAGAAACCATATGCTTGAAATACAACAATTCGCGGTACCTGCTGTGACGAGAAAATATAAAAGGGTTATCAACAACTCATTGGGAATAATAAAAAAAAAATAACTGTATCAAACATGAAAAACTATCATTTTCTATTTTATTTTGGCATAATGTAAAAATTAAAATCAAAATACAAAAAAGCACAAACAAAATAGATGCTTGTAACAACCTAAAATGTCGACAGCTTATCTGTGGTTCACTTCAAAAACCCATTATTCGAGGCTGTAACCATAGTGACCACGTGTCCCTCAATCACAGTGTTTGTTTTGATATTTTCTAGCCGCAGGTGGTACAAAACATAATAGGTGTGTTTGTAGTAACACTATGATGAAACATGTATATTGTGATCTCCCCCGCCGATATTGGCTTATACAAGTAATTTGTACACTACAATTTAATTTTAAGAACCGTTCTGTAAAATCCTGCAACTATATGGACGAATCAACAAAAGACAAGTAAATGCATATTATACTTGCACAACTAGTGTTTCGTGCCGTCAGCCCCCCCCCCTCCCCTTCTAGAGTATTCTAAAACCAAATTAAATTGCTTATAACAATTGATTGCGTGAGATTTTTGCAATCCTGATAATTTTTTTTACTTCTTTTTAGACTTTTAAATTTTTAACTAAAAGGATATTTATATATACATGAAAAATAAAAATAAATCACATTCACACGACACTGGGTTCGAACCCAAGACCCAGATATTACAAGTATTGCTCTCTGCTAACACAGCTATAACTAATAGTTTCCATATTATACATTGCTTGATAATATTCTATACCAGTTTGACGTCCTTTCAATAATTTGATTTGTAGTGTTATTTACATTTTTATAACTGATTGCATTAGCAGTTTTCAGTCCTGATTATTTTTGTTCATTCTACACTCAATTCTGGATGTTCATGATATTTTTCAGATTTTTCTGAGCGACACTTTTGACGATATGGATAGAGTACAGAAATTTTTCCGCGTTCTCCCAAAAAATGAAAAAAAAAATAAAAAATATACTTAAATTCGTACGTCATTAAGCTTGAATTTGACACAGTTTTTTTTTTTTCACTTTTCAAGGTGTAACCATGGATTATATACCTCCCATACACTTTTTAGTGTAAACACTGAATTAAGTACACTACACAAATATACTAAACACACATATTGTTTTATTTCAATTGCGTGTGAAACCGCGGGTACTGGTTTCTAAATTATAAAATGAACATACGCATTGGTACGTAGTTCAAATAGTCCTTGCTATTAGTGGACTAAACAAAAAAGGTGGTTAAGTGCGAGTCGAACTCGCGAGAAGAGGGTTCTGTATTATTCCGTTTTCCGTGAGTACTTTGAGATAAGATTTTCGTTTAGGTTTTCCTGTAAACTATGGGCGAGACTCTACATTCCCAATTTTTTCAAAATTTTGCTCCAGTAGTTTCGGAGATAAAGGGGGGAATTGTCAATTGTTCATCTATTTGCTTAAATAACTTTATAACTGTTTATTTTAAAATTACAAAAAAATATATATTTGGGACCCTTACTACAAGCCCTTTCATTTGATATGCCATACGGTACAGTTGGCAAAACTTTTTTTTTAATTTCCTAATTTGCTCCTGAAAAATGACCCCAATGTTCAAAATTCATTTATATACCTACATTACACATCCGTCTTTCGATCACCGACTTGTGTACCAAATTTCAACTCAATTTGTCCAATAGTTCGAAGCAAAGTGGCTGTGACAGTAGGACGGACAGACACACGAGTGCTCCTATAGAGGTTTCGTTTTTTTTCCTTTTGAGGAACGAAACCCTAAAAAGGACTTGTTTTTTAAACATATTACACAGTGTACATTTTATATGGGACATCAGGCACGTTTAAGATATATAAATATTTTACATCTATGCAAGTACGGCAAAATTAGAGTTAATTAATTATGTTGTTTATAATAATAATAATGAACTTTTATTCCATAAAAAACTTACAAAGTGTAGAACATGTCAATTTAACGACTGTGCCCAAAATATTCCAAACAATGCTGTGTTATGATATGGGATTGAGAGGCTGCTCGCAGCACGCGTATCATAATTACAGTATTCACTATTTTTAGAAAAGAGATAGAGATGTTTTTTCACAAACACTGAAGGCTCAAATATAACTACACTAGGTAGAGTTTGAATATTATTATTTCTGAAAATATCGCGACAATGAGCCCGTCTGCTAAGTTTAAACATACATCTGATTACTTTTTTTTGCACTACAAAGAACTGTGTTATGAAAGGGGAAAATCCCCAGATGATAATGTCATACCGCAACCTAGAAACAACATAGGCATTGTAAAATAAAATTAAAGAATGTAAACTAACATAGTCTCTTAAGACAAAAATCGCAATGCGATGAAAGCACTTTTGAGACTAAAAAATCAATGTGATTTTCCCAACGAAGATTTTGATCAATATAAATTCCAAGAAACTTCACACAGCTCGATAAAGGTACTACAGCACTAGGGCAGTTTTATGAGAATTCAGATTTAAGGAATTTTCAAGACACCATTGATTTTTGTGACAAGTCGTTCAGAGAAATACTTCATCCGCAAATTGATACAGTAACTGCTGTTCTGAGTCTGTCTGACGTCTCAAATCGTTTGTATGTATTATAAATATAAGAGACCAAGTACGGAGCCGTGGGGTATACCACGTCTAATGTGGACAGATTCAGAATGAAAACTAGAAACAAATACAAACTGTCTTCGATTTAGCAAATATGACATAACAGGCCGAAGGGGAGTACCTCTCACCCCATAAGCTTCTAATTTACATAAAAGCAGATTGTAGTCAATAGTGTCAAAAGCACTAATCAAATTGAAGTAAAAGCCAAGAGTGAACAATTTTGTATCCAAAGTGTTAAGAATATTTGAAATAGAGTGAAATAGCGCAAGACAAAATATTATGACTAGTAAAAAAGGTACATAGCCGTGCGTGAAAAACTTTTTGAAAATTTTTGGAAAATGCAGGTAAAATTGATACTGGACGATAATTACTAACCATGGATTTATCGCCTTTCTTATACACCGGCATAATTTTTGCATCCTTAAGGGATGATGGAAAAATGCCAGTTGTTAAAGAAAGATTTATTATAAATAAGTTTTCGAAAATCTTTTTAGTAAGTATCAGGTTTTTCCACATCATAGCAATAGCAGTATCAATCTGAAATTCTTTACTAAAAAACAAATTCTCATAAATTGATGATCTTGCTATTCTAAACATTTTTTCAGCAACAATTTGTCCTAAAGTCGACCATTTTTTTGATAAAATTGCATATCTTTTAAGAACGTTTACTAGAATCAGCTTTTAAACTTAAAAAAATGTAAATGAATCCAAATCATGTAAAGTATTATAAATTGCTGACATTTTTGTCATTTTTAGAGTACTGAATTATTTTAGTTTTCTATTTTTTTTTTCTTCATTTTTTGTGACTGCAGTTTTTGATCGTTTCTTGTATCGTAACTATTTTTTTATATACTTATGTATTCTATATTTTACTTAGCTGTTAATTGATTGGTTTTGTTCAATAAAATTAAAAATATAACATAATTTCTTCTGCAATTTGATGAAACGCATAAATAAAATACCCAGTACATTACATTTCTAAAAATAAATTTGTGATAGCTTTTATCTATAAAATGGCAATTTCTCACGAGATTTTATTTAATAGAAATCAGTTACGGCGTTTTGGAAGGCGCCGTACAATAAAACGTATCATTAGCTATTCACTGTAGTCATTAAATTCGATATTCCTTATTTTATAAATGTATTCACCTAGCTTAATCTCAACTAAATTTAATTTTTTTTTGTTTGTTGCATGTTTCAGAATAATGAAGACGACGACTGTTTCCATAATGGCTGTGTTTGAGACAGTTGTTATTATACTTTCAATCGGTAAGTCTAAATTACGTTATATGTATAACTGTAGTAGAATAGAAATGAAATTGGAAAAACCATATAACTATAAACATAAAATAGCCTGCATTAAGGTGATTAACAAAAATTAATTCACCTATAAAAGTATAATTTTATATGTACATAGATTTTTTTTCTCTCGTGACTGTCCTGATTTATCGAAATATTCTTGAAATTTCTTTTTCCTTAATTTTTCTGTCACTACTGTACTCCATACTGTATCAAAATAATTTAATACTAAAGTGTAATATTCTACTAAGTAGTATCTGCCTGCAAATAGTTTTTACAATAAACAAAATTTCTAAAATTAAATAACGGTTTGGTATACCAGCCTGTTTAAAGAGATGCGATCTGAAATTTTAATAATTGGATAATATAATCAAAACATTAGTCTATAAAACTATTTAAAAAGCAACAAAGTTTTGAAATATTAACGCTATTTAGCAGTTTACTTTAAATTTTGAAAAACTAGTATAATTAAAAAAAAACAAAAAAAACGTAATAATGGCACTGACCACCGGGATCGAACCTACCACCTTTAGCTCATAAAGCAAATAATCTACCTCGCCGTCAATTTAACAGATTGTTCAACAGCGGATTTTTATAATAAACGACGTACATTGGAACCCTCTGACTACATTTTCAATCTCAAGATTGAATTTTATCCTACCGTGGTAAAAGAAGTTTTATTTAAATGTAATGCTAATCTAAAACGGTCCGTTTAAAATACAATTCATAACTTTGATACAAATAACACTGCCAGTAATTTTCCAAAAAATATTACACGTTGAGGGAAAGTTTGGTTTAGTAGCTTAGTACAATTTAAAAAGAAGCTTTACCAATATTTTTCTCGGGGTCAACGTTTCAAAAAAATTTCATCTTCATGGCCAATATGTACACAATAATTATTTCAGAACCACGTACAATTTTACTTTAAATCTAAAACAAAGTGTTGCAATTGGATATTGCTTAATAGCATTTGATTGATCCACTATCCTCTTAACTTAGTATTAAATAAATGTAAATCTATATATTTGTTTTATGTTTACTGTAAACTTGTAGGCGGGAAAACATCGTTTTTTGTTTGGGGTCCAAAAATATGGAATAACTTACCGTCTGAACTAAGACTTTGAAGTATAGTAACGTTAAAAGAAAAATTAAAGACATATTTGTTGGCCTAAATCAGTTGAAAAAAAATAAATAAATTAAAATAAACATTGTATACTGTATATTATGTTGTCTTGTTATATTTTTATGTTTTTATGTTACTTTGTTTTTACCAATGGCATGTATGTACGTATTGAAAAAGGGGAGACGCTAGACAATCCAAAAGGCTTTCGTCTGGCTCTAAATAAACTTATTATTATTATTATTAAAAAATAATTATTGTGTATATACTCGTAGATCCTGGAGATAAAAATATATGTTCCGAAACGTTGGTAACAAGTAAAATATTGGTAAAGCTTCTTTTTAAATTGTGCAACCAAAATCACTTCCTACTTGACTAACATAACGTTTAAAATACGTAATACGGGTTATGTTGATTAGAGGCATATTTTAATATTTATTTAAAGGTTAAATTTCGATTTTTAAACCAGTTCAAAAATTGTTTTGTTGACATGTACAGAAAAATGCAATAAACTGTGAGACAGGACCCTTTACCTGGACTTGGTTTAAAATATACATTGCAAAAAAAAGATGAATAATCCAAAAATGGATTTTTGAATTTCAATCTTGACAGGATTTACTAAATTGGTAGTAGGCAGTAGCAGATGATATTACAGTAGAACGATGATACTGGATAGGCAAGGGTAGCGGAAGATTCGGTTTATGGTTTTAACTGAGTTATGCTCTTGCGATGGCATAAGTTTTAATATAAGCAGATGAAATTGTATTAAAGTTTAGTTCGGGTATCGCCTTCGGGTTTAATAACAGTTTTACGTACCTACATACATTTCCTACGCACAACACGAAAGCTAAGATAATACGTTGACTATTCATGACAATGTCATATTTTGACATTCATCTAGTTATCAACTCATTTTTAAGCGCGAATAGCGCAAACTAAAACGCCTATTATATACACTCGCTTTGTCTGTAACTCTGTAGGTCTATCACGTTTTTTTGTGTCACGCTACAACTCAAACGAATTAACCGATTTAGAAAACTTTTTCTTTGTTCGATTCATCTCGCGGTTTATATGATTCTAGCTTCGCACGATTTTTGAATTTATATCAAGAGAAGGAGAAAATTAATAAAACAATGGTTTTAGCTTGTAATTCGCTCAACTAAAGTCAGGTCGATTCGAAACCTATTTTAAACCAGCATTAGATTGTAAAAAGGTTACTAGCTGTAAGGTCATATTTTTTGTAAATACAGTCAAAATCTGTTATAACGACATCGAAGGGTGTACTCATATTTGGTCATAAAAACCGATAGTCGTAACAACTAGTGATGTTTTCGATGTACAAAGTAATTTTTTAATAAATAAGCAGTATTATCGAATGTCTATAGGTACATATAAATGCATAGATATTAATAGAAATAATATTTACATTTTTATTATCATTTTTCTGTATTTACAAAATCAGTCATTTTAGTCTGTTTGGAAAACTTCTGTGCGTACGAATATTGTTTACAATACAACTGGTCGTTCTAACAGATATAATTCTCGGAAGATATGAAGATATTACATTAAATGGCGTAAAAAGCAGTAGAAAACAGTTTCACGGGTAATTGGAATAAAAATAAATCAATTTAAACACTCATTGATTGCAACGTTTCGTCTTTATTCAATCAAGACTTTTTCAAGCTCTCAATATGTTTAAATTATAATAAAACTATGAAAGCAATTTCGCATTACATTTTTGTAATGCGAAATTGCTTATTATATCATAGTTTTATTATAATTTAAACATATTGAGAACTTGAAAAAGTCTTGATTGAATAAAGACGAAACGTTGCAATCAATGAGTGTTTAAATTGATTTATTTTTATTGCAATTACTCGTGAAACTGTTTTCTATTATAACATATTCTGGAATTGAACTTTAAAGATGAAAGATGTAAAAAGCAGTGTTTTTTATAAGGCGGTCATATAGCATTTAGGCGGGACCTATGATTTTGGTCAATATAACCGACATGTTGTTCTAAACGATGTCGTCGTAAACGGTTTTGACTGTATTTATATTTTTATATTTGTTTTTCATCAGCTGTAAAGAAATACGTTCTAGTAAAATTAAATTCCATTCAATAAAAAATTGCATTGGTCTTTTGAGTTTTAAATAAATTTTTACTAAAGGCATTTTCTCTTGAAATTATCTTCGAATTTTGACATATTCTGTTTTCTTTATCAGCAATAATAGCCCGTATATAAGAAATGTTGCGAGGAAGAAAAACAATTTCCGTTTTCATAAAAATACTACCTACCAACATTTTCAGAATTGGAAATGAAATGAAATAAATTGAATAGTACAGAAGAAATGTTTCTGTACCTAGAAACAGGAATCTATTCATTTTGTGTGTAGTGCCAGTATTACAACTATGTAGGGACATAAAGATTGGTTTGTTTGGTATTTAGTTGTGGCATGTAGGAACATTTCAGTAGCATGAGGAGTATAGACTATACAGCATAGGCGCTGGATACAAAAGGACAGAAAACAGAACACGGTGACACAAAATGACACAGAACTAGGATGAGAAACGGTTGGAAGGAGTGGGGGGGCAAGAAAAGAGAATACGAATTCTGTGCGCTATTTGTAAGGATAGGAAACGTATTATAAGACAAATATATCTCGGGAATATTAGCTAAAAATTACAATTATTGATAATAACAATAATTAAAAAAACATTTAAAATCTGACTGAAATCGAATCTCAGATTTAAACTTTGAACTAAAGATTTATGATGATAATTTTCTATAATATACGGAATGGTCAGTAAAAAATGAGCTATATTAAAATAGAAGAGGTTCAAATAACACGATTTAACCAAACATATCTTGGTTAAATGTTACTACTTAAGGAAATACGAGGTTTTTAGTAACGACATTTCTATTTTCATTCTCCACGATAACATAAGATGTTTTAGATGCATCAGAATCATTTGAACGACCCACTTTTGATGAAAAGAAATTACATTACATATATTTAGATTACTCGTGGAGAACGTCAGTTACCGCGCATTACTTTTAAATACTATAACCTGTAACTTTAGAGCTGTTTTGCTTAAAAGTGTTATGCACATATTTTAAAAAAGATATACCTGCTAGAAATAGCTAAAATCAACGTTTTTCAAGTGAGGTAACATGATATGAATACAGGTCAGTTCCATTCGAGAACATTATTTTTTATGTACCGGAACAAAGTTTTTCGTGGTTGTGAAGCCTCTGCTCATGCCTCACTGCTTTTTGTTTTATGGCACCATCGACAGTATCCATTTTTAAATCTTTGTGAATGTGGTCATTACGTATGTACCAAGGAGCATTAACAATACCCGCAGCAGTTTGTTTTGAACATTTTGTATTATTTTGGCATTTGTTTTCTTGGTACATCCCCAGAGTTGTAGCCCATACGTCCAAATTGGCTTCCGCACTTGTTTATATAATAACAGTTTATTATGTATGTTCAGCACTGATCGTCTCCCAAGTAGCCAATACATTTTTCTATATTTGATTAGGCGTTCTTCTTGTTTCTTTTTAACATGCGCCTTCCATTTAAGTTTAGCGTCAAGACTCATACCTAAATACTTCGCTTCGTTTACGTATGGAATTGTTTGCGAGTTAATATTAACAGGAATATATTGACCTTTTTTATTCATGAAGTTAATGTGACACGATTTTGATTCATTTAGCTGAATATGCCACTTTTTAGTCCAGTTACTAACTCTGTCCACAGCCTGCTGTAGTTTTTTTGTTGCTTCTTCAACAGAATCACCTACTGCCATAATAGCGGTGTCGTCTGCAAATGTGGCCATAGTTGTTTTCCTATTGTCTTGTGGAATATCACTTATGTATAGCAGATATAAGATCGGACCAAGGACACTTCTTTGTGGCACTCCTGCTTTTATTTCTCTGAAAACTGAATATTCACTTCCATGTTTAACTCGAAATAGCCTTTCAGATAGATAAAATTCCAGAATTTCACAGTACTGCCTAGGAAGTTGACGCCTTAGTTTACAGATCAATCCTTCATGCCAAACTTTATCAAATGCTTGGGAGACATCTAAGAATATACTCGAGCAAACTTTCTTTTTTTCTGAAGTCTCTTCAATTATGTCGGTAATTCGGTGAACTTGTTCTATAGTTGAGTGGTTACTCCTGAAGCCAAACTGATGGTTTGGGATTAGATTTCTTTTTAGTGTATTTGCCATATGGCAACATACACTATTGGCGTCGGTCGGATGGCGGGACCTAGGGGTCGGACCAAAATTTCTCGACGTTTCATAACCCCATAAACACTTTGGCACCATTTTTAAAAATGTTTATATATATATATGTATATATATATATATATATATATATATATATATATATATATATATATATATATATATATATATATATATATATATATGTGTACGCGCAATAACTTTCGAAAGAGTTAATTGATTTCAACGAAATTTGGCCCACGTGTTGAAATCCATCACCGCAAGAAGCCTATTTAAAATGGGCCTAATCGGGCTATTTTAAGGGTAGTTTTTAGGGGTTGAAAAATGTTTTTGGGCCCCAAAATACCGAAAAAATTCTCCGAATCGTTTCAAAATTGAAACTTAACCCTCTGGTAGTAATTAAAAAGTGTCCCCAAAATTTTAATAAAATCGGCCCGATAGGACCGGATTTACAAATTTTATGAAAACACTAGTTTGCTGCAGATACATAGTAACTTATTTATTGAAGGGTGTATTTAATTCGGTGTAGACGTTAGATTGATAATAATATTACAATTAAGAAAAAAAATGTTATTTTAAGGGGTGTATTAAGGGATTAAATTTTTTATTTTGCCCAAAAACAAACTTAATTTCACATAATAAAAGTATAAAACCACACGGCCCTATACAAGCAAATACACTATATTGTCGGCAGGGTTTTGGCACTGCGACCCGGGTTTTTTGTAAGATTGGACTCAGTCGCTTAAGCAATACTTTTTCAAACACTTTTGATATTATTGGCAGCAACGAGATGGGTCGGTAAGATCAAAAGTGGAATTTGATCTGGTTTACACCTTACTTTTACTCTCTCGAAAATGGTTGCACAAAGCGACTTTTAAGGAATTCGAATCCGACACTTCCGAATGCAAGTCGAACGCTCTCACCACTATGCTACGTTGCTTGGTCTGTCTTTTTTTTCTATAAATATCTGAAAGAAGCGAAAGGTTACTTCGATACACAATTGGGTTTTTGTATAATTTTTTTTACATAAATGGAAAGAGCATGTACAACTACTTTTATTTTTTTTTACTTCATAATTAAACAGTTATATTTCATTTAAAAATAATTTTTAAACTAAGTACCGATAACATGTGTGACGTCATAATGTTTTTTTGATCCATGTTTCCATGGTTCCGTTCATTGTATGTATAATAAATACATACATAAATACATAACTTTTAACATAACGAGGTCGCAAAGAATCCTGGCGCGTTTTGTAAATATGTGATATCTTATCAAGCTTTATACATTTTAATTAATTTGTTATTAATTGTCTATGGCTTTACATTTTATTGTCTGTCCATTATTCAATACTATTGACGATACATTATTTAAAAAACAAAAAAATGTAGTATTTTTAAATTCAAATACTCAATTCTCAACCCGCAGAGTCCACCATATTAGACCCGTTACGTCCACCATAAAATTCATTTCTTTCTCTAAGTTTTGTATTTTACCTTACAAATTAATAATATACGTATTTGTTATGTGCATTTTTACTGCTCATATACTAATATAAAGTCAAAGGTCAAAATGATATTTCGTAAATGCTACATTATTAATTGTAATAATACATAAAAAATAGTGATGTTAGCATTATTGTTTCCCAAAATATAAGCATAAGTTAATTCAAAGAGAAACATGAATTTCAATAGTGAGAAAGCAGAATTAAGTATCATAACCTTAATTGTAAATTCAAAATAAAATTCACAAAAAAAAAATAGTGTGAATGCCCTATGAAAATATATATGTAATATAAAGTAAATATAAGAATAATGAAATTTAATAATTTATATAAAATTGCAACTTGAAATGTGTTATTAAATTAATAAAATGACATATTCTTTTATTTCTAGTGGATATACATCCAGCTGGAATCCTACATTAAAAGATCTAATTTGTAATGCACATTTCACTGGAGACAAACAGGGAGAAAAGGAATTGAGTCCTAATTACGTACTCAGCAAATTTTCTTCACCTCAATGGAAATCAAAATTAATTGAGGAAACAGTTTTGACATCAACTTTTCATTAAGCGTAGGCTACAAAATACTTCATTAATGGTTCAAGTTCTCTCTTATTAAATCTAATTATATATATATTTTTTTTAAATTATAGAAAATGTTTATAATTAGCTAACTTTTATAAAAACTTTTTATAATTGTTTTTATTTTTCTAAGAATAATTTTCTAGAATAAAATATAACAATAATATAATAATATAATTTATATATTTTAAAAAATTAATTCCGAAAAAATAAAAAAATTAGTATTGATTTAAAAAAACTGATCCTAAGTCCTCAGAGAATTTTTCATCTAATAATTTATATATCATTAATTTTAATTCACTTTTTACTAATTGTCCCATTTGACATAATGTATAAAAGTGGCAGTGGGTTCGCCGGAAAATGGCACTAGATGTCGCCACTTTGATGTTGCACATAGCCAAAATGAAAAAGCATTGAACGTAGTTAAAAGTTAACCCACCTTCGTAGCTTAACCCAGTCCTAGTCAGTCCCAGTACATCCGTGAGTCTACTAGGTCCGGGTAGCCGCCATCGCCTCCCGTGTCGGAATCTCACACTTTGCTGCACAATCAATCACGGCATGTTGTGCGAGGGAGACATCGTGACATGCATTGCTATGTGTCGAACTGAGACAGATAGATCCGTGCGCGCGACGAACATGAACGAACAGCGTTCGAGTACTCACACTAACCTAAATGAGGGTTGACAGCGTGGACGTCACCAGCGTCCGAACAAAAAAAACAACAACACACATACACCTTCCTTCTCTTCTCATCACCGCAACAAACACTTCGATACAGATTGGGTTTGATGGGTCGCATTGACAGCTACGTTATATTTATACACTATAAGCGGATAAATCATTTAAATTTTAATGGCTGCTTTACAGTAAATTATTCATTAACTACACTGAATGTCAAATTATGAAATCAAAATCGAAATGCTGCCTACTGCAGCAGGGAAACTTCGTTTCAGGTTTTTTGTACAGGTGATTAGAAAATCAGTTGATAATGGAAAATAGAGATTTCTCTAATGGTTTTCTTTATAAGGAAAAAAATACACGTATTTAGAATTATAATAAGATTTGTTTTATTTTCTTACAGATTTGTTGGTGTTTTGTACCTCTATACTGGCAAACGGCTTTTCTTACATTTTTATCTATCTGTATGTTTGTAAATTCTGCACTTGAAAACTGTTGGATCGATATTGATCAAACTTGATACACTATCAATTTGTAACCAAACTTGTAGCACACTTTACTACCCTTGATTCAAAGTAGGGTTTCCGGAAAAAAAGACAACACGAAAAGAGTAATTTTGCAAGTGCAATCGCGAGCAAGACGATAATCTCATGACAAAAAATTAGTTAAATGAATTGTATAAAATGTATTTTATTGCATGCTTTTCTTGGCCGCAGTAAAAACGTAAACAAAATAAACGTATTAAAACTTTTACTTTTAAGTACATTTTTAAAGGCCTTTCACACTCTTAAATCAATATTTAACAACTAATCCATTTTGTCGATAAAAGAATTTCAGGGATAAAAAGTGTAAAAATAAACGATAAAATAATAGTCGCGTTTTATAGGTTATGTCTGTAAGTATGTGTGTGTATGTATATACTATATATATAATAATGTATACTGACTCCTAATAATGGTGTTTATTTTGCATTTAAAGATCATAGAAGGGGAGCAAGCTCAAGCTTGCGGTGAATGTTGCATAATTTATACCATCTACATTTATATAGATGAGATCATCTATATATAATGTCTGTTCATCGTCTGCGTTTACCGTTCGCGACTATAATATGTAGGCAGAGTACAGTAGGATCTTTTCTAGAACATCTCTCGTGTTAAATATTTAATCTTAGACAAATACTTTCTATTTACTGGTAAACTGCTATCACGTGTTTTGCTTTGAACTGCAATACAGAGAACACTAAAAGTATCCCCAACTATCTTTCGAACTCCATTATACAGGATAATGAAGTTTGGGGCATTTTGGCCTCAGCGACCTCAAGGTAATCGTACAGTTTATAAAATGTTGACAATAATAAATTGTATGAATATTAAATAAAATTTCAATACGAAAAATTATTTATGTTTAATAGTTGTATTATAATATTATTATGTGTATTGTGAATAAATTATCATGCTTGAGGAAGATTGAATTTAAATCGAAAGGTAGCTGAAGTAATCAATTGTAGTAATTTAAAATAAATATAATTAATCCAAGTTCCTGCAAATATATTATTGAACTTAAAAATAATGGATGCTAATATCAATATGGATTAAATAAAATCAACATTAGGGTAGTTCTTAAAACAGTAATTTTTGAATATTAATATTTCTATGTTCACAAACGTTTGTAAATAAATTTTTAAAAAACGTGATTAACATTTCAAGGCTCTATCTCAAAGCTTTTCTACGGAAATTTTGTTTTAAAAAATCTAAAAGTTGGTAAATTTCTTACATGCGGTTTTTGGACTTGACAATTTTTAATACTATCCTATTGCAAATATACTATTACTTATGCCTTTATATTTTATATAATCAATTTTTATAGAAATTAGTTTCATGGGTAATTGGAATAAAAAATCAATTTAAACACTTATTGATTGCAACGTTTCGTCTTTATTAAATTAAGACTTTTTCAAGCTCTGGAAAAATTTTTTTTTACAAAAATTAACAATCATATTGTTAATTTTTGTAAAAAAAAAAAATTTTTTCCAGAGCTTGAAAAAGTCTTAATTTAATAAAAACGAAACGTTGCAATCAATAAGTGTTTAAATTGATTTTTTATTCCAATTACCCATGAAACTAATCTACAATTTCTATTATTACATATTTTGGAATTGAACTTTAAAGATGAATCATTTTTTATATACTATACTCTATTTTCCATCTAGTAAACAATCGTTCATAGCTGTCACAGCATTGCAAAAACCATGGTCGTCTTATTTGTTTAGAGATCATGATATCCAGCTGATGGTTAGCTAAAATCATAATTATCTTGATTTTCTCATATATTTAGAGACTATCATAATAAGTACAGAAATCTTTTAGAACCATCTAAAAAGCGCGACAAACTGACAAGTATAAATTAAATGTATTTCGAGAAATTGCCAAAAAAGAGTCGTTTGATATTTTCGCCTGCAAGTGCATATAATTTTCTGCATACAATAATATTGTAAAAAATCCTGGAAAGTCTCTGAAGGTGAGCAATTATTTTTTATTGATGAACGAACTGAGAGAAAAATGATCACGGGATTTATTGATATTATAGCTACCAGAAAATATGAATTTTATAGACTGTATGACTTTGTTGATTTTCGCGACAGGATTAGAGAGTAGACACAGAGCGTGAAATGTAAAAAATCGTATCTATTTGTGGTTTTTGCCGATACCTATCGCACGGAATCCAAGTGAATAACATGAAACGCTTCAAGTTTGTATCTATATGAACTCATTTATCTTATATTTTGCCTTACGTTAATTACTGCATTGTGTTTGGGGCTGGCCGTATACATTAAAAAAATACTAAGAATATGTTATTATGTTACATTACTAATTTATAATATTATAAAGTAGGTAATTTTTAATATTTGTTAAATTCTAATTTAACTGTGTTCACGTTTGTTGCATTGTAATCCATATATTCCATTCCAGTTTATAATATTATTATAATTCAAGAAACTGTGGTTCTATGAATTTTGAGTAGTTTTTTTCTACCGTGAGTTTTATGTTACATACCTAAAGGAAATATTAACACTAGAATACATAATAAATAGAAAACATCTTGTAGAATAATTATAATAGTACAATGCATTTTTTGCTTAAAAAGTAATTGCAATAAACATTCTTTATTTTTACTTTTCAACACCAATGCTTTTTTGTTTATTACAACAATATGATCTATTAATATACTGGCTGTGGTTAAATTAGTTGAGCGGTAGTTAGCAGTCAAATAATCTATTGAAAATGTATTTCATTTGAATTGTAATTTTTATGAAGTTAATTATTATTTATTGGTATCAGATTTAGAATGGCTAACCAAAAAAATTGTTAGCATTTTAATTATCTATTTATTTATTTTTTATTTTAAGTACCAACTTTGCCCATCGGCGCATAAGAGTTTTAATCTTGCCAGTTTTTTATGTAACTAACACACTAATGAACTTTACCTAAATACGTCTGTTTATCATTATTTTAATTTGCCCTTTTCCTGAACATTTTGAAGTAGAGTTAAAAAAGATATGACAACATAATATATAAAGAAAATACGGAATCAAGAGCACAAAAGCGTAGGCATTCGAAAAAAGGAATTGATTTTATTGAAATTTGGTTTTTTTATATTTCTTATTAATAAAAAAAATAATTTATTAATTTTGTTGCTTTTTTGTGTATACTTAAATTTTAAACGTTAATATAAAATACGTAAGGAGTATATCTTCCGTCAAGTGTCTATAAACTAACGCACCACTTTTTTTTAATAATAAATGAGATTCTCATTTAACATGCAAAAAAAAACCATCTTTAATAATTATTGACTTGAAAACTAGAGGTCCAACATAAAAAAAGTTGAATGTATGACATACCTATATTAAATTTTCAGATTTTTATCTGGGCATTGTTCTAATGATCAAAAAACCAAATTCACAAAGAAAACAACAATGAATGTGTTAGAAAATACATTATATTATCGGCAAGGTTTAGCATTGCGACTCGAGTTATTTTTGTTTTATCTAAACTTCCATTTGGGTTCTAAACAGCCGTCTGATTGATCACTATAAAATTAAAGAACGTCTTAATGTTTTAGTTAAAACGCGTGTTACGTCGTTTAAGTGCAATAAATTTGCAAGATTGCTGCCAACATTTTACAAATATTTCATATAAGATGCATCTGTGAAGATAACATCTACAATTTTATCAAAAACCAGACGTTGAAAGAAAAACAGTAGTGAAATGAAACGCTAGCAAGCAATTTAACGCTCTGACGCATCTCTTATTTGACAATATTGAATGTCTCTGCTTGTCTACCGTTTGGTAGGTGGACTCTTGAGGAAAATACTATAGTGATAGTATTGTGTCGATAATAAATTATTATACACATTTAATATCTCAATATCAAAAATAACCGAACAAATATTACAAATATATACTTAATATGATTTAAAAATCAGCTATTTTATAGGAGGTACCTACGTGAAAAAAATGTAGTATGTATTTCGATAATTCTTTTATGACTCATGTGACTGTTAAAACTCACTAATAATTCGTTATTAAAAACACAGTCACAACTCGTGATATAATAGTGAATTACAATCTAGATACATACATAATATAATACTTTGATATGTTTTTTTAAAATTCTAAATAATTTGTAAGAAAAGTTTATAATCAGGGCTATTCTACTAATGATAATCACGGTGATTACCAAGTGCTTAGCAACATAAACACTCTGGGCAACAACTTTTATTTGTTTCTTTCTGCTAAGCAAAGTGCTTGCCATAAGTGGTTAAAATGATCATGTGCCGTGTTTATAAGAGTGGATAAATTCTAACTTGTAAATGGGTGTTGTTAAGCTTGACACTTTGAGTGTTTATTAATTAAAATGGACGGCGAAATATTTCACTTACTTATTTTGGAGTTAATTGAGAATGAAAACAGGGTAATAATAGAATTATATTATAATGTACACGTGTTATACATTTTTTTATTATTCTTTTACGTTTTTTATTAATCCAAAATTCGAATTGGAATTCAGTATAAGGGCTAATTTTTCCCATTTTTTATCCACAATTGTGGATTCGGTTGATGAAAGTTTTCCACTCAACATATTTTTATTAGCGTCAATAAAATCAGTCATCAATTTGTATTGACTAGATGATACTTTTTTTGTCGTCTTTTTGTAATTTTATTATCCATAATAATAATTATTATTATTAATAA
The DNA here is from genome assembly GCA_034508555.1 of Venustoraphidia nigricollis. Taxonomy (NCBI): domain Eukaryota; kingdom Metazoa; phylum Arthropoda; class Insecta; order Raphidioptera; family Raphidiidae; genus Venustoraphidia; species Venustoraphidia nigricollis. Next base: position 539,051 of record JAVRKA010000073.1, read on the forward strand.
TTAATTATTTTCAGCACTTGACAACTAACACAAAATTCAAAAGTATATAACCGTGGTAACCGCACAAAAATAGACTTTTAATAAAATTCAGACAACTCTTTATAAATTTTGTAATCACTGTGGTTACGTAAGAAGAGTGATTAGAACAAAAATAGTAGAATACGGCCAAATATCTGATTATTTAATTTTTTCACTTCTTAGACTTGAAAAATGAAAGTTTTTTAAAGAAATAGCTTACGTCTTATTAAATAAAAATATGAATCAATTTTGAAGTTGAAGAGACATTTCTGGTATTACGTAAAACACTATATATACATGTAATGTGGAAATTTGAAAATTGAATACGTAATAATATTCCAGCGCATTTGTCATAGTAAGCATGTGTCTCGGTAAAATAGTAAAACATAGTTAAACAAAAGAACTTCTTCATCTATATTCTTAAGTTTGTTAAAAACTTCATTACCACATTTATCTATTTGGGAAGAGGTCTATCAGATACGCAAAATATTGATATTTCTCTAAAATTTTTAGAGATTTTTTTTCATAAAGTATTCGAGATTCCGACCATAAATAATTAGAAAAATAACCGAATTAGCCTGCCACCGCCTTATTGTTCATCATAATATCTATTAAATTCAGTAATAAAATTTTGTAGTTTTATCCAGTAGACTTGTCGATTCCTTATCAGCTTAAATCATACCTGAGAAACAATTTTTATTTAGAAGCGAAGCAAAACATGGGCGACGTGAACCATCGTCAACTATCTCGCGGTCCGAGCGGAATCACGCCTCGAAAGTTTATGCAGCTATCTTTAACTCATAAAAATGTTTAGCTAGCACCATTAAAAGTCATGACACAAGGTAGGAAAGCAGAATAGAGGCGGCGAAGACCGTATTATTGCAATTTGATGTTGTTGAATGCATGGAAAGCTTAAAAAATCATACGGAAGAATCAGACATACTCAGTAATTCGGTTTTAAACGAAATGCTTAGTATAGGATTACATTTATGGTATTGTCGCGTGCTTATATCATAAACGAATTATAGTAATTTGTACAAATCTATTTAAACATTGCTCTTGAACATTTCCGTACATTTTGTAACTGTATCAAAGAATATCGACAAACTGGGTTCGAACAATGCTTGTTTGATGCTCGTCAATTTATTGAGAAAAGCAGTTATGAAAAGACTTTAAAACCTATACACTTTAGGAGAGAGTATAGTATACAGTCTCCCAAAAGCAGGTACGAAACAGACTTTTTTTAACACTATGATTGATTTCGTAGTGAGCAATATAGATTCAGGATTCAAAAGAGCATATGTTAAAAAACCCGGGTCGCAGTGCCAAAACCCTGCCGACAATATAATGTATTTGTTTGTATAGGGGAGTGTGGTTTTATACTTTTATTATGTGAAATTAAGTTTGTTTTTGGGCAAAATAAAAAATTTAACCCCTTAATACACCCCTTAAAATAACATTTTTTTTCTTAATTGTAATATTATTATCAATCTAACGTCTACACCGAATTAAAGACACCCTTCAATAAATAACTCACTATCTGCAAATTAGTGTTTTCAAAAAATTTGTAAGTCCGGTCCTGTCTGGCTGATTTTATTAAAATTTTAGGGACACTTTTTAATTACTACTAAAGGGTTAAATGTCAATTTTAAAACGATTCTGAGAATTTTTTCGATATTTTGGGGCCCAAAAACATTTTTCAACCCCTAAAAACTACCCTTAAAATGCCCCGATCACACCCATTTCAAATAGGCTTCTTGCGGTGATGGATTTCAACACGTGGGCCAAATTTCGTTAAAATCAATTAACTCTTTCGAAAGTTATTGCCCGCACACACATATATATATATATATATATATACGTATATATATATATATATATATATATATATATATATATATATATATATATATATATATATATATACATATATATATAAACATTTTTAAAAATGGTGCCAAAGTGTTTAAGAGGTTATGAAACGTCGAGAAATTTTGGTCCGACCCCTAGGTCCCGCCATCCGACCGACGCCAATAGTGTATGTTGCCATATGGCAAATACACTAAAAACTGCCAAGATTTACACACAAGACTGTGAATTAAATGAAGAATATTTAAAATATAATGATCCCAAATTGACACGATTTCATTAAAGAAAACTAACATAAAAGAAACTAACAAGAAATTTACCCAAATATTGATATTCATTCGAATTTTGTTAATAGTAACTGACGTACAGCTTGCGCTGAAAAGGAGCTTTTGGAAATTAAAACTAATAAAAAAATATTTAAGAAAAACAATGGATCAGCAAAGGCAGCTCTGGAAGTTTCATCTGTGGAAGCAGGTAAAGCATCTGAGATGAATTACGATAGAGTTATTAAGTTATTATAGGGACTCAAATATTCAGTAAGGCTAAAAGCAGGAAATTTCTGTTTTTGTGATCCTTTACTACTAGTTATTACTTAATTCTGAGGGTCTGGTATTTCAATTGTAAGATTAACCTTTGGCCTTCTCTTGTCTCTGTCTTGTTTGTTAACTTGTAACGTTTATTAGTGATATATTTTTTTTAAATCCCTACTAATATTATAAATGTGAATGTAAATTTGTTTGTTACGCTTTCACGCCAAAACTACTCAACCGATTATCATAAAACTTTGTACACATATTCTAAGAGGTATTAGAAAGGACATAGAATACTTTTTAATAAAAAGATTTATTTTTTATTTTTTGGCAATTTTGAATTTGGACAAATTCAATACACATTTCTAGGCAACTTATGTAATCGTCCAATATTAATTCTATAAGAAAGTTCACTACAGCATAATAATCAATAATTAATAGGTAATCTACAAATTTGGACGAAGGAAATATACTTATTTATATATGTATTTAATTGCATCCCGGCGAAGCGGGACCGGGCTGCTAGTTTATTTTATGTTAATGATTTGGTTCATGCTTCTCGTTTGTTGCTAATCACGAGTTATTTTAGATAAGGTGATTAATCACGTTACCGTTTTATAGCAAAATTTATACTAGTGCTACTTTTATTATATTTAAAAAAATTGCTGAGTAAGCGATTAATGCGAGTTTTGTTGATGTATCAATTTGTATTCGGTTTAATGGTTGTTCTCATTTACTGTTAAATTTTGTAATTATTATTAAATAAAACGAAACTACTTGCGATTACTGTTCAAAATATTTTTTTATTTATAAAACGTTTCTACCAAATTTTTGGTCCTTTTCAATTTATTAAAATATAAAATAAATTATAATTGTTTATATAAAAAAAACAAAACAGTTAAGTACTAAAATTTTTTATAAAAATTATTTAATCTATGGTAATGAAATGTCATATATTAAAACAATGAGTGACACAAAAAACCTAAAACAAAGAACAATTATTGTAATAATTTATGGATATAATTCTTAAATATCAATTTTAGATTCTTTGTATCACTCATCCTATTCACAGAATCATATTTTTCAATATATAACATTTCACTAACCAATCGTTTATAATAATTTTGTTCATTATCTAAAATTCTAACAGAATTATAATTAAAATCAAAACAATGATTCAAATCGACAGTGTGTGAATATAAAGCTGATGTCACTTTGCCCTTATTAACATCATTAATATGTTCCTTTATTCTAGTACTAAGTGTTCTTCCTGATTGACCTACATAAACTTTTTTGCAATCTTTACAAGGAATTTTATATACAATATTTGATTTATCAAAATTTTCTAATTTATCTTTGCCCAAAATATTAAGTAATTTTAATTTATTATATGATCTAAATATTAAATTAATATTATATTTTTTTATTGTTGATTTAAACTTATGTTCAAGGTGTTTTATAAATGGTAAAACAATAAAATCAATATTATTTGAAATAGAAATTTTGTCAGAAATTGGAACATTAATATTAGTACTAGAATATTGTAACTTTTTAAGCCTTGTATTTATATGACGATTTGTATCATTGTTTTGATTTTAATTATAATTCTGTTAAAATTTTAGATAATGAACAAAATTATTATAAACGATTGGTTAGTGAAATGTTATATATTGAAAAATATGATTCTGTGAATAGGATGAGTGATACAAAGAATCTAAAATTGATATTTAAGAATTATATCCGTAAATTATTACAATAATTGTTCTTTGTTTTAGGTTTTTTGTGTCACTCATTGTTTTAATATATGACATTTCATTACCATAGATTAAATAATTTTTATAAAAAATTTTAGTACTTAACTGTTTTGTTTTTTTTTATATAAACAATTATAATTTATTTTATATTTTAATAAATTGAAAAGGACCAAAAATTTGGTAGAAACGTTTTATAAATAAAAAAATATTTTGAACAGTAATCGCAAGTAGTTTCGTTTTATTTAATATTATATTACTGTTGGTAGAGTCAATATTATTAATTTGTAATTATTAATTTTGCTAAATTCATTTTTACAATTTTTCTTAAAAAATTGTATTAGATTAATATCATTGTAAAATTCTGTAAATTCTAGGGGTTGCTTCCGTTGTTGATTGTTGTTCGACGGGTCGAAACTATTAAATTTCATTAGATTTTCTACTGTTGAATTTTACGTGTTTGTTGTTGTTGTTGTTTTTTTTTTTTTTTTTGGTCGGACTACCTATTTGTCCTCTAGGTGAAGTCAACACTTGTAGGATCATTGGCTTGGCGTCCGTATATAAATTCTTTTTAAGCTGGTTACCACAATTTTGAGTGTTAGCTTTTTCCTCTTAGCCCTCTTAAAATTTTTCACCTCAGGTAAATGCCTTCAGCATTCCGTATCGGTAACAAATTTGCATAATTAATTACGAGTGGGCGTTATGACTACTAACCGTAACCCGCAATACTGAAAAAGATAGTAAGTGCATTAATTCATAACCGCTTAGAAAAAGTTAAGGCTGTAATATATACATTATACATATATAAACAGACATTTCCAAAAAGAAAAGATGCCAAATTCTTCAGAATGATGTGAAATGTCGAGAAGTTATGGTCCCACCATCCTACCGACGCCAATAGTGTATGTGCCATATGGCAGATACACATAACTTTTCTTCATGCAAAATAGACATCTCATTTAGTGTACATCCTGAGGACAGCGTCCAGTTAACGTGTTGGCTTCTTAACCGGACTCTTGTTGGTTCGAATCCTGTCCTCTGCTCATGGATGTTTTAAGTGATTATATTATATGGTGTAAATAAGACGCTAATGACCTAAGTTGTCGAGCGTCTATAATCTACAATAAATAAATAAATAAAAATAGAGTACAGCCATTCAGTTTCGTGCTAGTATCATAACAAAACAATGAACAGTAGCTTGGAATGTGAACATTTCTGTTTACAGTATTTTTATAGTTTTGCTGTTGGCTATCCTCTATCACAGTACACAGTTTTGCATTCATGCATTATGCAATATCGGCAGCCGTCCATAGCCTCCTTGAGAGCATGTGAATATTTACCATTTGGTTGATACATATCTACGTTGTGGAGCGAATATCAGACAACCGTTTCCGATATCTGAAAATACTGTCGGCAGATGCTTTTGTGGAAATAGATAATTTTCCCGCCATATTTGCATTATTTTATTGTTTATATTTTGAATAATCAGCAAATATTCACTGCGGAAAAATAAAATATATTTGAAAATAAAATTTATTGCTTTGTTATGCTTCGTTTTTGTTTGTGCTTTGTCATATATTTTTATTGTGCGTACAAAAAAATATATACAGTGAAGACGTTACAGAGTACAACAATAAATAATTAATTCAACATAAAAATGTACTACAGCAATATTTTATACAGTAACATGTTTACGCGAAAAATTGCCACGTATTTCTTTTTTTTTTTTGTTTTTGAAGTTACACTTCTTTTAGTGCATTATGAAAAAGTGATGCCAGTGAATTTTTACGATGCACGCGCACACTGTAACTTCAAAATTAACATGATGAAGTTGGTTGCAGAAAAAGACTACCAACACAATAGGGACCATTGAATTACAGCTTGCCTTCCCCATATATCGTAGTTGTTTTTCAATTCAATGATTGAAGAGGACAGAGTATGGTAGAGTAATTTTATTGTGACTATAAATTTTGGACTTTTAAAATTATTTAAATAAGAAAATCTTATTTGTAGATGATAATACAGGTCCAAAATTAAAATTATTCTTCTTGTTTTTAAAGAAATTTATATTTTTAAGCGCTTTCGTACATGATGGATCAAAATGTCCGAAAGCGCTTAAAAATATAAATTTCGTTAAAAACAAGGAGAACAATTTTATTTTTGGACCTGTATTATCATCTACAAAGAAGAGTTTCTTATTTAAATAAGTATGATAGAGATTATGTTCGCTTGCGTGTAGCGTCTAATAACTGTATTTATGCTAATTTTACTTTAGTTCGCCATCATTTAATTTCGACAAATTATTTCAAACAAACTAAAATTAGTTTTTTAATCACGCCATAGAAGTTTAACTTGTAACGCGCGTACATAAGTATACAAGCATCCATTCTTTTGGTCTTTAAAATGTAACAAGTTGACACATACAATAAATCAAAAAGGTACGTTATAAAAATAAATTCATACATTTTTAGGCAATACCTTTTATCATACTTACAATGAATATTGTTTTTTTATTAAATAGTTTGACACCACAAGAGCAGACAATTGAATTTCGTGCACTGTGCATCATGATGTCCGAGGCGACTTGAGAGCATCATGTGTCGCGCAGTGCAGGACTTTCAGGTTTTTTGCCCGTGTGGTGTATACTATTTTTCTTCATACCCAGTCGAAAGTACGTACTTTCACCAATATATAAAAAGACTAATTACGTTCATGTGAAAAATTTTGAGGTTATACGTAATAACACATGGATCCAGTAATGTTCATGTAATAACAGCAGTTGTCTACTACTGTCTATACTGGCGACTACGTGATCTGGCAAACGGCAGTCTCACGTATCAGTGCGCATGACAAAACTGTTTCGGCAGACGGTATGCGAGTAATTACAGTAGTGCATAAATGTTAGACTTTCTGATTTAAAATCGAATCAGAAAGTGCCTACTTTCGGCATGGTATGGAGAAAATAAGAAAATAATGTATTAAAAAAATCTTTCTTTTTTTTCGTCGAACATTCACTAGATGAGTTTAATAAAATGGCAATAATTTGATTTAATTGAAATCTTAGAAAAATTACACATTAATATTCTGTCAAAATTCTCCAAGGTCGATGAGGAGTTAGAGAATGTTGCTGGAGGGCATGAAACTGTCACTCCGTCGGTCACACCGTTGTCACGATACGACAACGGACAAACATGCGTCAGCCACAACTAATTATCTATGTTGGCCTGACCGTAGACCTTTCCAATCTACTATAACACAAGAACGACCTAACACAATGCGATCTTGTTTCGTGTAAGCTTTTAAGAGAACAAATCACATCACATTCATGCCAATAAAATTCTCTTTCATCAAACAAAATTGATAAAGGTCCTGAGCTAGCTGTGACACGGAAACTGTCGAGTCGAATTACATTAGAGTCGGAATGATTCGGCCAAACAATTTCACATTAACGATAATTATTATTTTGTAGGACGTGTATTCTATTAAAGTTTCCAAGTAATTTCTCCGTACACTTAAATTAATTCAGATTGTTCTCAGACATTGAAATTAAATACCTTCTTTAGTTTAGAATGTGCATCACTACACCACAAGAATAAATAAAATAACCGGAAGTATAACTCTCTATTACGCGCCTTATTCCTTCCCGTAACCTCAGTGCTCGGTTAACTTGAGATTCTATCCTGAAACGGCCAATGCTGTACCGTCTCGAGTGTTGGAAGGTTTATAGCGAATTGTTTCTTACACGTGGGGTTTAATAAGACATTTTATAGAGTTACTTTATCTAGGTAATAACTTTATTTCATATGTTTGTGTTATAGACTTAATTGATGTGAACGAAATTTCGTCCACATGTCGGAATGCATCACCGCACAAAACCTATTTAAAATGGCCTCAATGGACTAATTTTGGGATTGAAAATTGTTTTGTGGCCCAAAAATCCGCGGAATTGATTAAAAATTGCAGCTTAACCCTTTGGTATCTATCAAAAGGTGCCCCTAAAATTTTAGTAAAATTGGATTGACAGGACCGGACTTACAAATTTTATGAAAACACTAGTTTGCGCATACAAATTTGCTTAGGTACTGAAAGGTGTATTTACAATAATTTGGCACACATATTGAATTGATAAATATATGTCAACTAGAAAAAAAGATTTTAAGGGTTGTATTAAGGGATTACTTAAGTTCACGTAAAAAAGCCACAATACTTGTATCAGCAAATATACTATATTTTCGGCAAGGTTTCGACACTGCGACCTGAATTTTTTATTCTAGGTAACATTAAAAAAGCGACAATAATGACAACATAATTTCTTATGCCGGCCACACACGTAACTGCATACTTGTCAAGTATACATGCGCTTGAAGTTTGATCAAGTTTGCATGATGGCCATAAGGGACACACACGCACAAGTTTGCTTGAAGCGGCGTCAGTTCTACAACCAGAAGTGACGTGCAAAAGTTAGCGACTATGGCATCCACATATTATTATGATGCTTTAGCAATAATTAGCTTGGTGTTGGCTACCGAAATGGTTCAGAAACGTAGAATAAACCGTATTGTTTGGTTTAAACGGTGGCTGAAGAGAAGAGACCAGTTTTTGTAGATTTTGTAGACATTGTTACGAATGTGTTAGCACTTTACGAATTCTCTACCGCTAATCTAAAAATAATAAATCACAATTTGAAATTAAAACATAAACAGAGTTGTAGGCATAAATTGACGATAGGAACACGCAAACAAATAGAAGTTGTAAATATTAAATATTATTGATAGTTTTTGAAAACAAAGCAACCAATGTTTATAATAATTAGTCTTTTATTTACGTACGTTTCGCATTTTTAAAATTTATCTTAACAATTTATTATCAGCCATACTAACTTCACATCGTATATTAAATATTATATTAATAAATACCTAAATAATTAAATTGTTGACGAGCTATAATAATGCGTGTATTTTCTTTAGAATTCGGAAAAAAGTTGCTACTATAGACTGTAGCGGCTTCTATCCGAATTCAATAAAAATACAGGCATTTTTGTAGTTCTTCAACAATTAAATTATTTGTTCAACTTTTTTTTGTTTTTGCTGTCCTTGTCGCTAATTTATGTTTTAATTTCAATATGTGTTTAACGATTTTATATAACAAATACTAGTTAATGATAAACTAAATTTATGAAAATGAAAATTAGTTTTATGTAATAATATATCAATAAATTCTTGAAACACTTCGCGGAAAGTTCAACGAATATCAGTAGACATAAGTAGGATGCACGAAACACACGTATCTAGACAAAAGAGAAGTCACAACAGATTACCTATGAACGCCTGATTGTCACGTCACAATACTCGCCGCTTGTCAAGTCTTCAAGTACGCAGATTGTAAATTCGTTCGGCAGTCAAGTCAAAAGATTTGATTAAAATCATCACACACACGTTCATGCAAACTTGATCAAACGTCAAGCGCATGCATACTTGACAAGTATGCAGTTACGTGTGTGGCCGGCATTATTTAGGTTTAAAAAAAATATATATTATTTTTGTCCGTATATATACATATAACTTGATTAGGTACGTCTATAGAAAAGCAATAAAGTTTCATAACGGTAATGGCTCATAATGGTAGGGTCGTCGGTTCAAACCCTGTATTGGGCGATAATCTATTTTTGTTTTTGTTCCTTTTTTTATTTCTTTTTTATTTTACTTAATATCATTTTTAGTATAAAAATTTAAAGGCCTAAAAAGAACAAAAGAAAAAAAATAAAATTAATTTTTTTTTCTTTTTGTCCTTGGTATTTAATTTAAAATTGATTTGTCGGGAAATCAATTTTATATTAAAATTAAAATTTTTTTAGTGCGATCAGTTGTTATAAGCAATTTAATTGTTTGCTTTTTATATAACTGCAGAACCGCCGTCCACGAAACACTAATTGTGTAAGTGAAACTGGCACTTGATCGATTGATTTTGTATTAATCTCACATTTGTGTTATTCAAATTGGAAATATAATTGGATAAATATATTACTTTAATTAAATATATTGAATCAAAATATATAAATAAAGGACCTATTATTAACATATACGAAATGTCCCACATTTAAATTTTTGAAACCGGTTGTTGGCCTGTCACCACTTTTAAATTAGCTGCTGAATTATTCAGAAAACAGAATGTCGGACGGCAATTTCCCGCATGTCATCTGTTTATACAGTGCACATACTACTTGCAGCTGTTCAACTTCGGTTCCGTTTATTCAGGCTATATGTGCATCGTTTTCAACCAATACAAGCCAATACATTCGTGTCAAACTGCGAAAGCTGTGTATTAGACGTGGCAAACTCAAATAGTTCAGGCTTGTTTCTTAAACAAAGATCTTTTTATATCAAAGAAATTTATTACTAGTACGAATTCTACAGAGGTGGAGTTGGGTATACACGGTTTGATTTAATTTTTAAATTACTTGTGTTGAAATCAAGTTAAGCTCAGGTCAGGTATATAAATCCGATCAATATGTCAAGTCACTATATATTGAAAATTCAAGTAGTTCCTGAAGACTACCTGATTTTTCGTCAAATTCATGAAAAAATTTAATTAAAATTTATAGACGCTAAACAGCTAAGGTTAATGGCAATGTTAATGGTAATGAGTCTTGCAAATTGCAAATAAAGCCTTTTATTTACAACCATATGTACATAATTATTCTAATTTGAAATTTTTCGACAAGAAATAATAGTAAAAAGCCAAAAGAAAATACAAATAATTAGTTTGCAGTGCATATCAACGTAAAAAAAACCCGGGTCGCAGTGCCAAAACCCTGCCGACAATATGTCTGGCATTATTATCGAACTTAAATTGTTTTTTGGGCAAAATACAAAATTTGACTCCTTAATGCACCCCTTAAAATTACATTTTTTTCTTAATTGCAATATTATTGTCGATCGAACGTCTACACCAAATTAAAAACACCTTTCGTAAATAACAACTCCTTATCTGCAAACTAGTGTTTTCAGAAAATTTGTAAATCCGGTCCTGTCAGGTCGATTTTATTAAAATTTTAGGGACACCTTTTAATTACGACCAGAAGATATTATGTTCATTTCAGTTTTTATATCAGAGCATATAAGCAAATAATATTTCGGCATAATATGTTCTAGAACAAAATTGCATTTAGTTAACAACGTCTGATACCGAAAGACAAACATTAGGTTTACTCCAACAAAAAAGAAAACCTGCCTTTGCCGCTGAAATATTTTAGCGCATGCGGAATGAAAAATAAAATGTTAGTAAAAAACTTTTTAAAAACAAGCTTTTATTAAATTGTACTAAAAAAAAATAAATCTTAACACTTTAGGTCAGGGGTGGGCAAATATTTTGATAGTCGGGCCACATTGCAGATGAAAATTTGACCTCGGGCCAAATTATAATTACATTTTCGAATAGGAGGCGTTGAAAAGAGCGGGTGTCCGGGAGAAAATTTTGGCTCCCACCGGCCCTGATAATGTGTATAAGTATTGCTTAATATTTTATCTAAAATTTTTTATGCACCAATTTATGTTAGACAAAAACTAATATTTGTGTTTTTAATAATAATATATACAATGCTTCACGGGCCAGACAAAATTCTACCGCGGGCCGGATTCCGCCCGCGGGCCGCCATTTGCCCAGGCCTGCTTTAGGTTCATAGTTATAAAAGCGTGGGTTATAAGCTCTATGATAATAACGACCCATTGACGCATTGAAGAAATGTATTGATGTAACGAAGCGATACTGTGTGAATCATTGTTAAACAGAGTAGGTATTTCAGTACTAATTGAATATACATAATAGGTGTAATGAAAATATGTAATTTAGTATAGTTTTTGTACTCCTGAGGATGAAATTATTGTCCGAAACGATCGTCGAGAAATAAAGAATTATTTGTAGAACTTTCAAGTGTTTTTTAATTACTTGTTATTATATGTACCTACTACTATAAAATAGCGTATTCATGAAATATTCAAAGTAAAATTGATTCAATAGTATTTGGTATTCGAGTTCGTTTTAACAAAATATTGCGGGTGGATTGGTCTCCCCTGGTGCGCGAACAGCATAGCATCTGGCGAGTCCAATGTCCGGTTCCCATGGGACGGCATCCAGCGGCACTTCCTTTCCCACTCTAATACCCACACAAGACAGTTCATCAAGCGAACTACACAATACACCGACTGTGCTCCTCTATCCAATTCGCCGTGCTATAACTACACTGGGATAGAAAAGGACGGAGAAAGTGGAAGAGATTTTACTGCAGGGGATGGAACGTTTATAACACATTTGGACGTGATTTAGAAAATGTTCTGTATTCTGTGTTTTTAATTTTGTTTTTTTTCTCCTTTTCTAAGGTCAGCGTCGAAATCTGTTAATATGATGCGATTCATATATATTATATAGAGTTTTGCACCATAATAAAGTACGATTTATGAGTTATTTTACACCACACAATTGCCATAAAAGATTTTTTTACACAATTTTTAAGCATGGAAAAAATTAGCTTTGAGGAAAAGTTTCGCAGAGATTTATCGATGTTTCGCTTGTGGTCGACGTTTCGAAAAGAATATTTTCATCTTCTGGACTTCCATCTAGTTGAAGGAAATCTTTAACACATAAGCATCTTTTTTGTGATCTCGTATATTTTATTAGTACAACCTTCTTTGTGTCTGAAGCCTTGAAGATGGAATAAATTTTACGAATCGTCGGCCGCACTGGCGAACATCAGCAAAGCTTCTTTTTAAATTGTTCCACTATCAAACTGTCCCTTAACGTTAATATTTTATTGCAGCAAAAGTAATTACCGACAACATAGAAAAGATCTTATAAATACTTCTTAGGACTCAATTTTCACAGAACTAAAGTTACTAGATTTAACAATAGGGATGTTGACTATTTTTGGAAAAGTGTTTTAAATCGTGCATAAGTACCTAATATAGCCACAAATATTTACTATTTTTATTTAAATACTACTCAAGTCTTAAAAATCATGTATTTAAAATTCCGTTTCGAATTTCAGTCTAAAACGCCAATACTTGTCATGTGTCTGTCGTGACGTCAGACGGTCACAAAGTAGGAGGCTGTATTCATAAACGCTGGTAAACTGAAAGGTTGTTTCGTAGTTGTTGTTATAGTTCCTATAAACAAATAATAATAAATTATACACTAAATATTAACCAAACAATGGAGCCTTTTTACAGCGTTTGATGCAGTTCACGACTCTCTGACGTCATGCGCTCTGATTTGTTTTCGTTGTCACGTGCTTGAGAGTGATTTAATTAGGTTTTATTTATTAAAGATAAATAAATTCCCTAAAAATAAGGAGAAATAATGTGTTTTTCAGCATTTCTACCATAGAAACTGCCAATTAACGTTAAAATTATGTTTTTATTTGAATACAGTTAACATCCCTATTGCTGCAATCTATTGTGCCCATGTGCTAGAAAGAGATAGTAATGAAACCGCCCCAGTATGGTTCACTGACAGATAGTGATTTAAGTCTTACATGTTCCCAGTAACATCTACATCAGGTTGCAAATCACAGAATCACAACATAACATTTAAATTTGTATAATTTGAGTAATTTTTGAATGTGAAAATGATAATTTTATATGTAACAACGCTTGTTACATGAGACACCATGCAGCTGTGCATAATAAATATGCACAAACGGCACATTGGGAACACCCACACTTGTTGGACAATCAACTTATCTAATAAAATTATCCTTTTTCTTCTAGCATGATATTAGAACATATTCATTATTGTTTTAGAATTACAATACTATAGACCAATGCAAATGGTCAAGAAATAATTCATTTATACATTTATATACTTTATAATATTTGTAACTAACAGTAAATACAAATGTAAATTGTATTACTGAAATTATACTTTTTTCATAATAAAAAATACAAACTTAATTTTTAATAATAAATAATAATTATACTTTTTAAAAACACAAGTTTTGGTTGCAAACTTATAACTGGCGCAGTCGATACTCTTGCGGGGGAGAGAAGCGAAAATTCTCTACAACTACACCTCAAGAAGAACCTACTAGTACTATGAAACAACGGACTACATTCATCATACTGTGAGTACATTTTCTGTTTCAAAAGTGATTCCTTGAAAACTCCTTTATTGTTCCGACACAAATAACAAAGCAACAACTTGATTATTCAATATATGGCTATTGCAGTCGATTTATAATTTTAAACAATATTATTGGTATACCCATGGTTGACAATTTAACACAATCTGACACATTAAGTCAATTGTTAGAAAATTTAACTATATCTGTACCACCAATTAATAATACAGCAAACATGACAAATACACAGAATTTACCAATTTTCGATCTGAGGGAAACTCAATTCATACCCGAATTTAACGGTAATAACCCTGAGATTCTTACTGATTTTTTGAATACGGTTGATAGTCTTATTAATTATTATCATGATCGAGCCAACCCTACAAATTATCAAAACGTTCGACTTTACAATGGATTTATGTCACGTATCACCGGTAAAGCAAAAACGGTTATCATTAATAGTCGCGCTAAAACTTGGGCAACTATTAAGGATACATTAATGCGGCATTATGGCGATCAAAGAGAAGAAGATGACCTTTTGTTTGCGCTTCTTAGTCTAAGGCAAAAGAGCACACAGAGCTACCTAGATTTTTATGAACAAATCTATCACACTCTGAGTCTTTTGATTACCTATACCGAATTAAACGATGACGAACCAACCCGTGTAATTAAACATACCCAATTTTCAAACTTAGCTATGAAAGTTTTAATTAAACATACATCTGAGCCTATGGCAACATTTTTGCGTACATCTAGACCTAGTTCGTTGGAAACAGCACGTAACTTGTTGATAGATGAAAGCAAAGTGATTGGAAATTTTCCTTCAAATGTTAATAGCAAAACACAAAACATAAATAAGTTGACAACCAAACCAAATGCATTTAAACCTAATAACAATACAAATCAAAACTACCCCGGATATCATTTCTATCCTAATTTTAATCAACCCAGACCCACATTTAACATGCAACAGATCCCGTCTCAACAAACTGTTTTCCCGTCAAAACCAGTTACAAACTTAAACCCGAGACAAATTCAACAACGATTCCCAACTAATATATCAGCTTTTAGAAATAATAATATTCAGAGAAACCAAAATGTTTTTCGCCCAAATACAAATACAAACAGACCGATACAAAACCCGACTCCGATGAGTATTTCTACTCGAAACACTACACCAAATAATAATTTCACATTTAGAAACCAAAACCCAAATCAAAGACCAACAATTATATCTGAAGAATTGTTTAATAACGAAACAGATATACAGGAATCAAACACCGAATATATGCATTCCACAGATTTACACACCGATAACAATAAACAAAATCAATTAGAACCAGATTTTTCAGACGAATTTAGCGAAATAACTTTCGAAAATTCAGAACAATCATTCGATGACCAAAATTTTCATTTTGTCGAGAACAGAACCGAACACACATAGAAAGTTATAACATTTGTAATAAAAGCCGTTTACCATATATACAAATCGCGAATCCACCCCTGAAACTTCTGATCGATACAGGATCTACCAAATCTTTTATTGATCCTAACATTGCAAAAAAATACTTTTCAAAATTTATTGAACCAGAAACTTTTACTGTTTCTACTGTATTTAATTCCCACAGTTGTAACGGTTCCATTAACATCAAATCCTTCCAAGAATTCAAGACCGACACTAAAATCAAATTTTATATGTTTAAATTTCATAACATATATGACGGTTTAATAGGCATAGATAATCTATCCTTACTAGAAGCACAGATAAATTTCAGAAAACAAGAAATTGACACTCCAAATGTTAAAATACCTTTTAACTATTTAGAAAGTGGAAATCAAATTATATTTGAAGTAAAAATACCACCCTGTTCTTCGATAACAACAAAAATACCTGTAGATAAAAATGGAACAATTTTAATACCAGAACAAAAAATTAATTTCGTTCAAATACCAGAAATCTTAGCTTGTTCGAACAATTTTTTAGCTACAATACAATTGTCCAATGACACGAAAAACGAAAAAGTACTAGCTTTAACACATCCGATAAACGTTATTTCTTACGATACAAATTCTTTTCAACTTTTTCATTCCGAGACACATTTTGAATCACCCGGTATAGAATCACTGATACGAACAAATCATATGAATCCAGAAGAAAAATTTAAAATATTACAAATCTGTAAAGAATTTCCTGATATATTCCATATTGAGGGACAACCTTTAACGTTTACTAGTAATACAAAGCACAAAATTAGAACATCCGATGAACTGCCAATATACACAAAATCGTACAGATACCCACACATACACAAGGCGGAAGTTAAACAACAAACCGAAAAAATGTTAATGCAAAATATAATCCGACCCAGTTACTCTCCTTGGTCCAGCCCAGTCTGGATAGTTCCGAAAAAACCAGACGCCTCCGGCAAAACAAAATGGAGAATGGTGATCGACTACCGAAAACTAAATGACAAAACTGTAGATGACAAATTCCCTATTCCTAATATCACAGACCTCCTTGACAAATTGGGACGAGCTACCTACTTTAGCACACTAGACCTTGCCTCAGGGTTCCACCAAATCCAGATGGACTCTAAAGATATAGAGAAAACAGCTTTTACAACCGAAAACGGACATTTCGAATTTCTTAGGATGCCGTTCGGGCTGAAAAATGCACCTTCAACTTTCCAAAGAGCTATGACCGAAGTTTTTAGTGAACTAATTAATAAAATTTGCTTAATTTACATGGACGACATAATTATATTTTCCACGTCCTTAGACGAGCACATTCAAAATATAAAACTAATATTTAAAAAATTGCGTGAATCACAATTAAAAATCCAACTCGACAAATGTAACTTTTTATCAAAAGAGACAAAATTTCTAGGACACGTTGTAACTTCGAGCGGTATAAAACCAAACCCTGAAAAAATTGAATGCATACAGAGATTTCCATTACCAAAAACACAGAAAGAAATCAAATCATTTTTGGGACTTCTAGGTTATTATCGCAAATTTATTAAAGATTTCGCTAAGATTACAACCCCTTTAACTAAGTGTCTACGTAAAAATGCCAAAATTATTCATGACAAAGAATTTTTAGACTGTTTCGAACTTTGTAAAAATTTATTGTCAAATGAACCGATACTAACATACCCTGATTTTTCGAAACCATTTAACGTTACGTCTGACGCCTCAAATTTAGCAATAGGCGCTATTCTGAGTCAAGGGCCGATCGGAAAAGATAGACCAGTAGCATACGCCTCACGTACTTTAAATGAACATGAAAAACATTACTCGACCATTGAGAAAGAGCTTTTAGCAATAGTCTACGCCGTAAAGCAGTTTAGACCATATGTTTTCGGGACCAAATTCACAATAATCACCGACCACAAACCTTTGCAATGGCTATTTAATTTGAAAGAGCCAAATTCAAAATTAGTACGTTGGAGACTAAAGTTATTAGAATACGATTACAACATAATATATAAAAAAGGTATATCAAACACAAACGCAGACGCCCTTTCCCGCATCGAGATCCATACGAAAACTGTCACCAAAGATCCCGACGAAATTTCTATGATCCCCTTAAACCCTGACGTACCAAATCTAGAAGATCTAGATGACGTTTTGGATGATATACCACTATCAAATTTAGCTGACCTGCTAAAAGACAACGATATACCCGAATTAGATCCTGAAGACATTTTACAAGAATTTCTAATCCTGAATAACAGACAGAATGACGACGATGCGACTATACACACAAACGTTGAAAATCCTATTCTGGAAATACCTGTATGTGAAAAACCACTTAACTACTTTGGAAATCAAATAATAATTACATTCGTTAATACATTTGTTTGTAAACCAAAAATAACTAAACCTTTCCCTGATAAAAATAGAATAGAAGCCTTTATATCCAATGAAAATTTCGAAAAAGAAATATTTGACTTATTCAAAGAACGTATCAATCCGAAATGGAAATATGGTATTTATTTCTCTAATAGAAATAGGTATGACAATTTTATCACAACTCTACAAAAAACTTTTAAAAATAAAGCTTTTTGCCTAACTCAAACGAATAAACTTCTTATTGACGAAAATGACTTGCGAGAACAAGAATCGATAATAACCAATTACCACCTTGGTAAAACTAATCATCGCGGCATCGATGAAACTTACAATAAACTTAAAACACAATACTACTGGCCCAAAATGCGTGAACATATCACGAAGTTCATAAATAACTGCGAAATATGTCAATTAGCAAAATATGAAAGAAACCCTAACGTACCACCGTTACAAATCACACCAACACCTAGCAAACCTAATGAAATTATTTCGATCGATTTGTTTCAGTACAAGAAACAAAAATTTTTGACAATAATCGATGATTTCAGTAAATTTTCTCAAGCATACCCAGTAAATAGCAGTAACGCTCTAGACGTAGTGAACAAATTATTAACACATTTCAGCCATCATTGTGCACCACTACAAATTAGATTAGATGGAGGACCCGAATTTAATAATACTATATTAAAAGAATTTTGTCGAACACACAATGTAAAACTACATTTCACGACACCACAACACCCCCAATCTAACGGAACAATTGAACGCCTACACTCTACACTTTTAGAACACTTAAGAATAATTCAAAATAGCCACCCCAAAACAACACCTTGCGAACAAATGACCTACGCAATAATAGGTTATAATAACTCTATTCACACAACAACCAAACTAAAACCTGTAGATGTTTATTATGGACATATAGACAAAAACGAAATTTTAACTATAAACTTAAACGAAAAATTCCTAACAGACTATGTCCAAAATCATAGGGCAATCACAAAAACATTGTACCAAAACATACAAGAAAACACACATAATAAAAAACAAAAAACAATGGATAAAATTAACGAAACAAGACAACAACCTCCTAATTATCCCGATGATACACAAGCATATATAAAAACCAAACCTAGGTTAAAACATGACCTTAGAGCAAAAAAGGCTACAGTTCAAAAAGATTGCAACTTGAAAGTCAAAACTTCTAAAGGTATATTTCATAAACAACAAATTAAAAAACCTTTACAATTCCAGACTGTTTACAACAACCCTGACAATGACAATGAACCAAGAAGTTCGAATAACTGACCTTTCGGACAACCCTGGAATCTTACCCTTTTTCCTGTTTAATACAAAGATCCAAAAAACAACTCATACAGTCATACATTATTATGACCTGAACCTATTAGAAAATAATCTGATCCAAATCCAAAATCATAACTTCAATTTTGCAAATACTTCGCTATCTACTATGTTATCTGCTAGTTTAAAAGAACGAACAATTGAGTTAAATAATATATTAAACCTAAATTTTGAAAAACTTTATAGCGTTCTATTAAGACCAACCAATTATCACAAATCACATAAAAGTAAACGAGGTTTAATTGACGGACTAGGTTCGATAATTAAAGCTATATCAGGTAACCTTGATCACGAAGACGCACAAAATTTCGAAACCGAAATCAAAAAATTAAAAAACAAGCAATCTGAACTTATTAAACAAGGTAATAATCAAATTTCTCTAAATAAAAACCTTTTAGAAAACTATAATAAAACTATTACAGCCCTGTCAAACAATCAGAAAACTCTCGCATCGACTATAGTTAACAATACTAACTATATAGAAAAAAGATTCATAATTAACGACATAATTCTAAATCTAAATTCAATTCATAAATTTCTCACTGATTTAGAAATCGCTATTACCTTTACACGTGAAAATAAATTGCATACTACAATACTTCAACCAGTTGAATTGCATAAATTAATTTTAGAGATAGAAAAACAATATGGACAAGAATCCTTAGCATTTTCAAAAAATAATTTACATGCATATTATTCAACGATTACAGCAAAATCATACATAAGCAATGATCACGTTGTTAACTTTATCATTCAAGTGCCTATCTGTTATGATTCAACCTTTAAACAATATGAATTGATACCTATTCCAAATATGTATAATTCCATCCTAATACCTGAAAAACCCTACATTACTTTGAACCAAGAATCGTACTGGTATGGAGACAAACCATGTGACGTCTACAACAGAGAAGCATTCTGCGTTTTTCAACAAAAGAAGACAAACGCCTTAAAATCAAATTGCGTTTACAATTTGATAAGAAATCAAGAAAAAACCGAGTGTAACTTAACTAAAGCCGAAAGAATAATAAAACCGATAATCGAACAGATTGACTCTGTACATTACGTAGTAATTACACCTGAACCTACAAAAATATTAAGTTCGTGTAAAATTAAACCAATAATTAACAAAGTTAATTTAATAGAACTACCTAAACAATGTGATTTTACAATCGCACATGAAAACTACATAAATAAAGACGATTCTAAAATAAAAGAAGAAATTGTACTTCCAAATCTAATACTACATAATACAAATCGTGAATCGAATTTCAAAATAAACTTAGAAGACGTAAATCTAAAAGACATTCATAACGTTATAAAAAATTCAAACTTTAAACAAATAAACGAATCTATAAACGACAAATTTATTAAGTATAGTTGGACACCAATCTACTTAATAGTGTTTTCACTGATTGTGTATTTTATCTGGAAAAGAAGAAATCACATCAAGAACATTTTTTCAAAATCAAAAACGGAAGTTACATTTCAACTTGAAGAATCACCCCAACTCCCTGCAGAAGAATTTCATCCAAGTGCATTGCCGAGGACAGCAACGTCTTAAGGGGGGAAGTGTTACATGAGACACCATGCAGCTGTGCATAATAAATATGCACAAACGGCACATTGGGAACACCCACACTTGTTGGACAATCAACTTATCTAATAAAATTATCCTTTTTCTTCTAGCATGATATTAGAACATATTCATTATTGTTTTAGAATTACAATACTATAGACCAATGCAAATGGTCAAGAAATAATTCATTTATACATTTATATACTTTATAATATTTGTAACTAACAGTAAATACAAATGTAAATTGTATTACTGAAATTATACTTTTTTCATAATAAAAAATACAAACTTAATTTTTAATAATAAATAATAATTATACTTTTTAAAAACACAAGTTTTGGTTGCAAACTTATAACTCGCTGAGCTGAACTTACCGTTTACAAATAGCGTACAGAATAAGATGTTTACTATCAAAACAGTTTCATAATTTTCGGATTATTAATTTTTTGAGATACATAAGACATGGCTATACTGAAGTGCACTTATATACTTGAAAAAAGTGAAAAAAGCTGCCAAAAATAAGATATAACGTCATTTAACTTTCAAGTTTCATGTCACCGATTTTATAATTCAAAAATAATTATTTACACGTCCTATTTTCCACATGTCTGTCTTTCCCATCCTTACTTTCCAAATGAAAGAGCATCTTTTATATAATACTTCGTTCATCAGAAGATTACTTTGGTACTTTGTGTTGTTTTCGATCAAAGAAACAAATTAAAATTGGTAATAATGGGTACAGAGCTTCATTCATCAATCAGTTTGAAAAGGTTTTTATTATATAAACACAACAAAAGCGCGAGAAAAGATGATTTCACTTTTTATTACACGTTTTCAAAGATCACAATACCCCATCACAATAACAATACCATGGAAACCCGTCTACTTGAAGCTATCCATTAAATAACAAAACCAATGACAAACTGTTTACAGCGAAAAAAGTTCAGGCAAAACTATCTCTTCCATTCTGGAATGTGGGGTACAGTACAAATAAAGTACGAAAAAACTCAACAAAACTCATTTTGTGAAACTGGTTATTAAATTTCGACAGTTAGCGGATCATCACACAGACGCAGGGTAAAAGAGCATATAAATATTAAAGGCAATATAATTGTTGACGGTTTTGCTAAGAAAGCTATTCATTCTGGCGTTCTGAAAAAAATAAAACTTACGGTAGTGTAAAATATTGTATTTCAAGCAATCACTTAGCAACAACAATTATATAATTAAATAAAACGAAACTACTTGCGTTTACTGTTCAAAATATTTTTTTTATTTATAAAACGTTTCTACCAAATTTTTGGTCCTTTTCAATTTTTCAAAATACAAAATAAATTTTATTTATTTTGTATTTTGAAAAATTGAAAAGGACCAAAAATTTGGTAGAAACGTTTTATAAATAAAAAAAATATTTTGAACAGTAAACGCAAGTAGTTTCGTTTTATTTAATAGTATATTACTGTTGGTAGAGTCAATATTATTAATTATATAATTAAACGTCATAAAATAATGAAAAAATGACAGCATCTAGGTAAATAAACACACTCGAAAATCACGCTTGTAAGTGGTTGCTTGAAAGAAGATATTAATTAATTAATTGTAATTTATTATACTAAATAAATAATAATTTGAAGAAACGATACTACGGAATTATTTACATGGTGTCAGGTGTTATAGAATTACCGTTCTCGCAATTGAAATAGGTACTAATTCTAATAATTAAAATTATCAAAGTGTCTAGTCGTCCGCTAAACGGATGAATAAAATAAATTAGTTGTCCGATTACTTTTCTTTAAGGGACTGGCTATTCGGACACTGTGAGAGAGTTCAGCGTGAGGCTAACGTGAATATTATAAATGATTTGCCACGCTATTGGAGACCTAAAGGTACCGATAACACAGTTATTGGTTTACCAAAGAAAACAAAACGAGGCAATAAAAAAATGAGCTTCCATTTAATAAAAAAACGATCACTGAACAGTGTAAAATAATATTCAAGTGGTTATTGATAGAAGAAAAGATTATAAAGGATGTACTGGATGGCAAAAGAAACATTAATGATTCAGATATAAAAATTGATTTTGAAAATTTAACTTTTGCCATTATTGATGACACAAATGTAAATTTATCAATCATAAATAAGTATTTTACGTCTGAAGGGTGGAAAAAAATGATGACAATGTGTAACAAAAAAAGATTACAGGAATGGAATTGTAAATACTGCAATCAAGATTTAAAAAACCCGGGTCGCAGTGCCAAAACCCTGCCGACAATATAGTGTATTTGCTAATATAGGTATTGTGGCTTTATTATGCGAACTTAAGTTTGTTTTTGGACAAAATAAAAAAAATTGAACCCCTTAATACACCCCTTAAAATAATAATTTTATTAGTTGAAATCTTGTTATCAATCCAACATCTACACCAAATTAAATACGACCTTCAGTAAGTAAATTCATATACGCAAACTAGTGTTTTCATGAAATTTGTAAGTCCGGTCCTGTCGGGCCGATTTGCTTATAATTTTAGGAACACTTTTTAATTGCTACTAAAGGGTTAAATTTCAATTTTGAAACGATTCTGAGAATTTTTTCGGTATTTTTGGGCCCAAAAACTTTTTTCAACCCCTAAAAACTACCCTTAAAATGACCCGATTAGGCCCATTTTAAATAGGCTTCGTGCGGTGATGGATTCCAACATGTATACCAAATGTCGTTAAAATTAATTAACTTCTTCGAAAGTTATTGCCCGCACATATACATATATATATATATATATATATATATATATATATATATATATATATATATATATACATATATATAAACATTTTTAAAAATGGTGCCAAAGTGTTTAGGAGGTTATGAAACGGCGAGAAATTTTGGTCCGACACCTAGGTCCCGCCATCCGACCAACGCCAATAGTGTATGTTGCCATATGGCAACATACACTAATAAAACTGTTGATAGTGACACAGAAGAAGTTCAGAAGAATAAAAAATTTAAAGTCAGTATTGGACGCGATTATTGTTTGGAATGGTATCATTTAAAATGTGCTCAACTCAACAGAAAACCGAAAGGAAAATTATGGATGTGCACCGATTGTAAAGATAGGAGGAGTGAAAATTAAACATTTATAATTTAATCAGCTATATTATTAATATTTTACTTTTTGCTGTGTATTACCTTTTATGAGAACACATAACTAGTTCTCCCTGATTATGGTAATCCCTGTAAACTAAATTTAAGAATTAGTATTCGATATAAATAATTTAATTAATATAATAATATATACATGTTTAACGTTGTAAATTTATTCATAAGGTTTATTATAAATAACATAACAATTATATTTCAGTCTGTAAGATGAATCAATGAAGATTTTTGCAGAGTTGAATTTCTTCTTTTTTCCTCAAAAATCAATCAGTATGTTATACTGCGAATAAAATATTATTTTATTAGAAATTTACATAGAAAAAGAATTTTTTTGTAAATTTACAGGTAATAATAAAAATACGTCACAAAGGTTGGTTAAGTAATACTTACTTGGAATTCTTTTTCTAACACTTCTTTGTTAATTCTTACTTCTGATAACTATACTTTTATAATAAATCACGAAATATCGACTATGTAATTTACCATTAATTTATCTTATATAAAACTTTCAAATTGGTATCAATTACAAAAAAAAGTTGATGATTAAATTAATTGCGTAGTACAGTAAGCGAATAATTTTAGGTTGTGTTTTGGGCTGACGCTGACGCCACTTTCTTGTAGGGCAAGTTTACATTAATTTACCGTAGTTCTATGCCTTTTATGAGTACTGGACCTATATTACAGAAGGGTCATGTTCAAAAAAAAAATTATTGAACAGATTTTTTAATTATTTAGTATAACAATAAATAGATGTTATCGGACGATTAAATTATTTTATTCATCCGATAATCGGACGATTAAGTTATTTTAATTATCCGTTTAGCGGACAACTAGCAATAGCCTAAAATTATACCAAAATTGTTAAATAAAATGGTGGAAAATTCTCTTGAACGCCCTGATAAACTGACTTTTGATGAAAATATCACACCAAAATGGACGGAAGGGAAGCAAGAATTTAAAATTTTTCTCAGAGCGGAAGAAAATGAAGAATCGAGTGAAAAAATCAAGGTTGCTTTATTTCTAAACACAATTGGAAAAGAAGGACGACAAGTTTTCAACTGAATGAAGACAATACCATAGCCATTAAAATCTGAAGAAAACAACGCGTCCTTTTTATATGCTTTGTGAAAATTCTGTAGAATTCATTTTTGAAAAAACTAATAAAATTATCCAAATAAAGTTAAAGCTTCGAACAGAACACATGTACCATTTTATGGGCATGTGCTTAAGTGTTTTTCTTTAAACGAGATATTTATCATTATCTAAAATGTTTTATTTACTGCTAAAAATATTTCAGTTTAAATATATTTTTTTATTTTTTTCATCTCTATCAATAGCATTCGCCAACATCATCATCGTCATTGACTGCACTGATGTGTCTATAATATGCCATCTATCTATCATCATCATCAGTGACATCATTAGTATCAGCTGAAAGCTATCTCTAAATTTTATAAAGTGAATATGTACCCGTAGTATCGGACGCGTTCACAGAAACTTTATTTTATTAATTACTAAATACTAGGTTAAAACAAGCGAGTTGAGGAGCTCTTTAGAAAATTTCATTAAAATTTGACGGAATGCACACATAGATCAATGGACAAACAGAAAAAAAATTGAATATGATCAACGTCTTGGAATACAAAATGTTTCAAGAGGATAAAATTCCTTTAAAAAAACTCTTTTAATAGTTTTGTTATTAATATTAAATCAAACTTCGCCCTATTTTAAAAATAAAATATATAATCGGAGATCCATGACCTGAACAGAATGTACACACAATAAAAAAAGGAGAGAAAGAAAAATGTACCCAACTGTCTAAATAGTTTAAATGTGTTTGTTTTGAGCTGATGTCCTGTATATAATACACACAATAAATAGTGACAGTTTTAAGCAAACTTCCAATTCTCGTTTCGGAAGTTTTGTCAGTTATTGTTACAAGTGTAATACTGAAACGAAACAAAAAAGAACAATTTATTTACAAAGCGTGAAACCAAAGTTCTAACAATATTTTTCATATATAACAGTTACAAGAGATAAAATATTTACAGTTAATAATTTTTGACTGAGGTAGCAAACTTTATTTTGTTAATATTTTTTGTCTTGGTGCGTTAAATTTACATTCTGAATAAAAAAAATTCGTTGTGATCAAACATATAGTATAATCTTGGCATGATTTAATCAAATTTTAAAATCAATTAATACAAAAATGTGACTGTTCGTTGTTGTGAGCCTTCATGTTTATATATAAATTCTTACATATCTTATATTTTTAAATGAGCAATTCTATATACAGGCTGATCCATTTTAATCGATACACCCCGAGAATCCGGAGAAAATGATGTTTTCGAACGAAGTTGTTCAGACAAAAGTTGTTTGGTTCGAAGGGGGACATTTTAGGCCTGTGGTACTTTTGACTTTGAGCCCAGGGTTCAAGGTCATTCAAGATCAACTTTTTTTTCAATAGGAACCCCTAATTTTTACCTTGCCAATCGATTAAACGTCAAAAAGCATGAAACTTTTGTCCAAAAATTTTTTTTAAAAAACCCAAATTTTCCAAAAAAAACTTATTTTCAAAAAACTTTTTTATCATTTTTCAATGACGACGAATGGTCAGTCACCCGAAAAAATTACCAAAGACAAACAATTACTGTTTACTTAAACAGCCATTTTCAGGGCTAATGATGTACAAATGATGTACAAAATCCGTTAATGAACCCAATTTCCTCTACTAATAACAAAGTTACCCATGTTAGCCAACATTGGTTGAGACACCCTGTGTGTGTGTGTGTGTGTGTGTATATATATATATATATATATATATATATATATGTATATACAGGCTGTCTCACCGAACGTTGGCTAACATGGGTAACTCTGTTATTAGTGGAGATAGAAAATCGGTTAAGGCGATAGCCTTATTCAATAACTTTTAGGAACTTTTCTCCATTAATTTCAACGTTTGCTAAACCTAATTCTTCTTCACAGTGTTGAATGTTGCCTTTTTTCTTTGAAAATGAACCGTATACCTTTAAATTTCTATTTAAGTTCCTAAAAGTTATTGAATAAGGCTGTCACCTTTCTGGATAAAGGTTCAAGTATTCTGATTGAGCCCACGTGGTATTTTTGTTACGCTGAATGTATGCGCAAAAATAGCCTGTTTCCCCAAATTTGAGAATGCTTGAGCCATCTTAGAGAGTAAATAAAACAAAATGAATTAGCAAAACTGTAGCGATCGCTCGACAGATTGTTAACCTGTCGATATGTATTTGTTTCAACAAATTTCGTTTTACACGGCACACTTTGATAACGCCAAAAAGCTATTTTTGTCAGTTTTGTAGCTTCTGATTGGTTTAGATATAGGATATGCTATGTCAAATTATTCAGAAAAATAAGTAGAATTCGAATATCTGAAAATCAAAAATACCGTCCATAAGAAAAACCAAAGTTCATGTCAATATCTCATTATGTAGTGGAAATAAAAAAATTAAACCTACGCCACTGAAAAGACCTTAAAAAGTTATCAAAAAATAGTTAATGAAATTTTCAAATATCTTCATAAATAAAAAAGTTATGGCCAGTTTTCATAAATGGCAATTTTCACTATTTTCTAAATAAATTCATAGGGTGTCAAAATTCAATTGTTTTTTCGACGGGATGTTAATGAGCCTAATTTTCTGCACTACTTTTCCCATTTAACCGACTTTCTATCTCCACTAATAACAAAGTTACCCATGTTAGCCAACGTTCGGTGAGACATCCTGTATATATACATGTATATATATATATATATATATATATATAATATATACATGTATATATTTATATATTTATTTATATATTTCTATCTTGATTAGAAATTGCGCGTAACTAACGGCTCTAACGATTTGGATGAAATTCGCGGAAAGGGGGTATCGGGGGACAAAAAATGTATCTAGCTAAGTTTTATTCTTGGAAACTCCCGTTTTCTTGCAAATTTATTTTTTATTTTTTTGACATTCCACAATATTGTAATAAATATTGTAATATTGTAAGCTTTGGAAATACAAATGGACAATAAATTGTGTCAAAGTACTGATAGTCAATCTTTTTAATAAGTTATACTAAGTAAAACGTAAATTATTTTAATAAAAAAGAAGAAATATTAATTAGATAAACATAATGTTAACTAATATTTCAATAATTGGCATAAGGTATATTATTTTTCAGGCTTTTATTTAACTTGCAATGTATGTAAGTAATATGTAATATGTTTGTACGAGTGGAACCTTGCAACTGAATTTTAAAGCAATTATCCTTAACCGATTGAGCTAAAATTTTAAATTCACGTTTAGTTTGGATGAGAATACATGGTTAGATAAATGACGTCATTCTAAATCCAATATGGCGGACCGGCCAAGATGGCGAAATAGTTATTTTTTATGCGCTTCCATGATATGGGTACCAAATGAAAGGGTATGACAAGTAGAATACAATCAGCAATGTGACTTAATTCCAAATTCAAAACGGCGGCCGACACAAAATGGCGAATCATCAATTTCTTTACAACCCCCTTGATATGGGTATCAAATGAGAGGATCTGAAAAGCAGAATACATTAAACTGTGCGACGTTATTTAAATTCCATTATGGCCGTCAAATATTGTAGGTAACTAAAAATTTAAAAATAAAATATTAGAAAAAAAAACTTTTTAAAAACAAAATTTTATTAAATTGTACTAAAAAAAACGACTCTTAATACTTTAGGTTCATAGTTATAAAAGCGTGGGTTGTAAGCTCTATGATAATAACGACCCACGCTTTTATAATTATGAACCTAAAGTATTAAGAGTTATTTTTTCTTTTTTAGTACAATTTAATAAAAGCTTGTTTTTAAAAAGTTTTTTTTCTAATATTTTTTTATATCATGGCGTATTTATTAAACATTTTTTTTTTAACCCTAGGGCGGGCGCGCTTTTCAAAATTACAACAGCGGGCGCGCGGCGGCACTGCATGCCGCAAGCAGAAAAAGGTACGGATTAATCATTCAAAACAGCCAAATTTATTTTCTAATAAAATTTATAAAAATAATCGTAATTCTAACAAACTTAAATGAAATCCTTAATGCTAATTTCTCAAAAGTAAAAAAATGAAATGTAAATAAAACGTAATTCTAACAAAATAAATCTTATTTTTAACAAAATCAAAAAAATAATATTGATTTCTAATCTTCTTCCTCCTCCTCCACTTGAGTAGGCAAACAATTTTGGCAGGTAACAGACTTAGTGCTGTGTCCCCTACAAACAAAATTTTTGCATAAACTACATGTTACTGTGGTTCTATTGTTCTTTTTAGAACTGCAAACATGGCAACGTCCATTAGGATTTCGAATAACTGCTTCCTCAGGCACTAGACGATATTTTGAAAGAAAGGCTGTTATATCCTTGGGAAGCGTTGATATTTTAGCTCGATCTTTAAGATGATCCTCAAACAGCTCAAAAGCTAATTCAGTTAGGAAAATACGTCTTCTAGGAGGATCAGCTAAAGGCTTAGTATTATTGTATATAATTTCAGAATTGATTCCGGCAATATCAAGCATCCGAAAAAAAATTGCAAGAGGCCATCTTCTAGTTATTCTTTGTGTTGTGTATGATGCACATTTCTGGTCAACTGTATAAACGCCACATTTTGTTCTATTATATTCCAAAATGATTTGTGGCTTTTCAGTGGTCTCGTCAATTTCACCTGCATCGTGCATAGTTGACAATAAAATTACAGCCTTATTCTTTTTGCTCACATATGAGACTAGAGTCATGTTATCTTGAAACCCGAATAGAGTGGATCCTACTTGGCGTGACTTATTTGGTAAAAAATAAAATAAAGCCTGAATTTCACTACGGGACGTTAATTTACAGTCCCTTTCTCTCTGGTATGGAAATTTAGCTTTTCTGTTTTCAATATAGATATTGGTACAGGAAACTATATGGTCAATCATATCCGTAGTTATAAAAGCAAAAAATGATTCCAATTTGGTCGAGATATTTTTCGCTGAACCTTTGGATCCAGGCAACACTTTTATTATATTTTTGGCTTTGGTTTTACCTGATGTTGCTGGAGTACTCTTCCAAATATTTTCTTCGTCTTTGGCAAGGTAAAACTGGTAATCACACTCTTGTATTTCCATAAACTCCTGATTTTGGAAATCTTCGTCTCCGGATTGTTCTGATTCACTGTCATAGTCATCTAGGTCAATTTTTTCAGCATCGCCTTCCTCTTCATCGCTAAAGTCTACTACGTCCTCGATATCTGACAAATGGTCTACTAGTTCTTGTAATTCTGCGGCCGTTAAATATTTTTTTGAATATATCTTATCCCTAAAATGAAAAATTAAATTTTATATTTATCGTACTGTATAAAAAAAATTGCAACTCGATAAAAACCAAAACTAATTTTACTTACATGATCGGGCGCGCTGCGGCACGGAATGCCGTCAACTCAACACCTACAAGTTTAGCGCCTCACTGGCAACTAAACAAATCATAAACTGCCGTGAATTGTGCGTAGTAATTTGCCTAATATACTCATTTGAGCATAACGAGACGAACAAAGAGATTTAACCAATAATATTTGCGAAATCTTTAAATTAGTGAAAAAGCGGCATACAGTGCAGATAGCGCGCCCGCCGGAGGGTTAAACTTGAAAAGGATCACAAAAGTGGTTGAAACGCTGTTATTTATTTCAATAAATACATTTGAACAGTATAGCAAGTAGTTTCATTTCTTAAATATTATTTAATAGTTCTAGCGTAGAATTTCGGTTTCAGAGAAGTGAAAATAAAAATGTTATTTGTTTAGAACTCTCTCAATTAATGTCAGATCGATGCAAGAATTTTTTAAACGAAAAGGAAGAAATTTCTATATAGATTTTGTATATTACTGTGTTAAATTAGTTCTTTATAAATATTTAAAAGCAATTAAAACGCACAAACTCGATTTTACGGAACATATCAAAGGAGAAAAACGATATGTGAAAATTAATGCAAAAGGGCTAGGTATTGCTTATAAATAATGACACTTTTGGCGCTGGAGGTTTATATAGTAAAATTTTACTAAGTGGGAACATGCGATATTTAGTGAATTTTTAGACGCGTTGACAGCTCGTTGCTATAGAATATATTTCCAGTTAAAAGACATATTTTTCCAAACAGAAAAAAAGCACAAAAGCCCGAAAATTTAAAGAACTTAATACTGTCATTTTAACCCAGATTATGCCACTGTCCTTTTAAAAGGCTACGCTATAAATTTCTATTTTACCATAACTAGTTGATATTTTTTTGCAACAAACGGGATTAGGTTAAGTGATTGTTATAATATTTTACTCGACAAACATGTGTTTTTGTTGATTGTTGTCGGAAAAACATACAAAAGCTGTATTTTTTGCGCGTGGTTTTATTTGTGAATTGCTATGGATAATTGGAGGTACGTATTTACTTATTTTTTTGTAATTCTTTTTTTGATTATGCTATGGTATCGTAAATTTAAA
Source organism: Venustoraphidia nigricollis (assembly GCA_034508555.1). Taxonomy (NCBI): domain Eukaryota; kingdom Metazoa; phylum Arthropoda; class Insecta; order Raphidioptera; family Raphidiidae; genus Venustoraphidia; species Venustoraphidia nigricollis. The sequence goes on from JAVRKA010000073.1 coordinate 570,799, forward strand.
GGTTTGTACGTGATTTCTACATTGTGATTTGCCAGAAAACTATGTTGGAAAATCCGCACGGCGTGAAAGTTTTTACTGTCTTTTAAAAGGACGGTGGCGTAATCCACTACTGTTGCATATTTTTTTTAGCTACTGGAAAAGACCTCTAAAACTGCATGAGGTCTTAGAAGAGCTTGATAGGCCAGACACTGAACTTCCCGATAAGAGGGAAAAAATGGTATTTTCCTATAATATTTCATTGTTTGGATTTGTGTATGCACAATGCTTGGCAAATGTGTATAGAAATGGAGGTGACAAATACGATCAATTAGCGTTTCGAAGGTCAGTCACTATGGGAATTTTGGAGAGTTTTAAAAAAACACCAAAACGGGGCCCTTCGAGACAACCATCAAATTTTCATGAACACTCTAGATACGATGGATTGGATCACTTAGTTGTCTACCAAGATAAGCAAACTCGGTGTGCCGTTTGCCATAAAAAATGCAATTTTTTGTGTCAGAAATATTCCCTGACCTTGCATCCTAAAAATTGCTTTGTAAATTATCATACAGTATAAATTATAATACAATTGTTTTGATTTTCTAATAAAAAAAAATAAAAGACAAAATAAAAATAGCAGTAGGTAGTTTAAGCCACTGTCCTTTTAAAAGAACGCCTGTTTTCAAAAAAACTAAAAATGTAAACGAAAAAATTTATTTGAAAATAATGTTTGTTTTTTAACTATTAACTCATGTTAGGTATGAAAATTTTAATATTTATAAAAAATAGTTTCGGCATAATCTGGGTTAATACCGTTAACTATTTTGTTAGTTCCTTTGGAAATAACCAATATCTACAAAACATAATATAGGTTACCAAATTTATATTATTATTCGTTTTAATTGAAGATAATTGATTTCAACTTATTCATTTTAAAAACAATAATGTAGATAACATATTTAATTTCACTGAATAAACACAGACAATTTTTGTTGAATTTTTTAACATACTGACTGCCTGAACCTATTGCTATACGAGTAATCCAAAAATTTCAAAACGGGTTATTTTTATAATTCACCGCGACTTTTAAGTATGAATGTCGGGTATATATTTTTATTGGCGATTTTAACTTAAACTTGACTGCCTACATCTATTGCTACACAAGTAATTCAAGAATTTCAAGGTGCGATATTTTTTTACAATTCTCCGCGGTTTTTGAGTATAAAAATCCGGTATATATTTTTATTGACGATTTGAATTTAAATTTGACTCTCTAATGCTGTCAAATCTTCATAAATTATCACGCACAGTTAAATCACAGCTTTTGCAACGTGAATGCGATAACTCAAGAAACTTTGGTATTAAAATGTAACTGAAATAAATTAACGGTATTTTTTCATTGTTTGAAAATTTTTATATGTTGGTTCATTGTTACCAATTTTTTCAATTGTTATTTTAAGTGAGGAAAACATTATTTTAAAAACGTATAGAAATCACAGCAAATTAATACCATGTTTATTGAACTCTCCGAGCAAAGCTCGGTCTCCCAGGTACTATCTAATAAATCCGCGAATAATTTAGCTGTAGTATGGTTAAGAAATATATCTGCCATTTTATCATGAATTCAATTAGAAACTTAACGAAACAACTGTCTTAATAACAAAGAATTTTCTAAATGCTTATTCTAAAAATTTGTTTTGCGTGAACTACTAATTACATAAACTTTTATGATTATCAAGTATATTGTTTCAAAAAAAAAAATACTGTATAATATGCTTAGGTACATATTCTACAAAAATAATTAAGTATTCTAAAAATTAATAAAAACACCATTTATTTGTAGCAATAATTCCTATATAAAATAAAATCCTTTTAAATGAATTAAAATGTTATATTTTTATTATTGTCATTTTTATATATTGTTAAAATAAAATATTGGTTAAAGAACTTTAAAAATAAAGTTTTTATTGAAATGTAATAAAAAGGAAGAAATACAAATCTTTTTTCAACTACACATGTTTGTTAGCTAGTCAGTTTCGGTTTCAAGTTAATTTTGAACCATTTCCACTTGTTATATGATATTACTAGCGGCCCAGTCCGGCTTCGCCCGGGTGTAAATGTAATATATAGGATATAAAAGATGAGAATCATTATCATTAAATTCTCGACGTGTATTGAATTTGCGCGAATTCAATCGCTTTTATTTGTGAATGTTCAAAAATCGAAGAAAAATCTTATTGGAAATTAAAAAAAAAAACTCGGAACGTGTCGCGGGACACGCGTTTGGAACGAAGTCCCTTTCGTATAAGACGTTTTCCGTAACGCGTTTTATATAATCTAAAAACACCCGGTATAATCTAAAAACATCCGGTATAATCTAAAAACATCCGGTATAATCTAAAAACACCCGGTATAATCAAAAAACATCCGGTATAATCTATAAGCACCCAGTATAATCTAAAAACATCCAATATTTTCTAGCAATAAATATAGCATATGTTACTCAGGGTGAATGTAGCTTTCTAATGGTGAAAGAATTTTTTAAATCAGCACAGTAGTTTTTGAGTTTATTCATTACATACATACAAATCTTTCCTCTTTATAATATTAGGCCTAATTTACACGAGCTTAGCAACTAATGCTTAGTACTTGTCACTCGCACTTCACACTCGTACTCCCACTAAGCGTTTAGCGTTCACACGACACCCGCACTCGCACTAAATTTTTGTGTTCACACAAGTTCATGTATTAGTAGATAGTAATATAACACAAATGTTTTTTCACTACTACTAAGCAGTAAATACTATCATCAGGCGGTCACACGTTGCGAGTGCAACCGCGAGTAGAGTAGAGTCATGGAGGGGGTAGCTACTTGTCGTTAGTAAATAGAGTGGGCTTCTATTCACTCGCACTCCCGGTTTTACTAATGCTTAGTACTATTTTTACCTGTTTACACGCGTGGTATTAGTGCGAGTGACAAGTACTAAGCATTAGTTGCTAAGCTCGTGTAAATTAGGCATTAGTGTAGATGTATAACATAGTGTCGATGACAATACAATAGCTCATAACTATGACAGGAACTATGTCAAGAAAGTCAGTTTACTCTGCAACTTTTCAACAAACGTACCGTGCCTGGACTAAAGGTGCAAATCGTGCGTGAAATTTCCCGTGACACTCCGTGAATGTGACTGTTTAATAAAAATCGTGAGTGAATGTGAGTGGGTGTGATTAAATAAACTATACGGATTCGTGAGTGGAAAAAACTTTTCATGAGTGTGAGTTGGCGTGAGTTAAAAGTTAATTACGTAATAAATTATTCTCCTGTATGCGGACTGTTAAACCTGGTCCGGGACTAACGTTACAAGTATCAGGTGCACTCATAATTTTTCTTGTTTAAAGTATGTATTTACTATTTAGAGGTTTTTTGTTTATTGTATTTGTGATGTGTAAACTGTAACATATATTACACAAAATTACAAAAAATCACTGTTTAGTACTTTACACTTGACAAAAACACATAACCTGATCTTATTTCCATAGGCCATATTATGTATGATATTGTATTATGTTTTGGTAGCTTAAGAAATGTTATAATATGAATTATAAAGTTACGTGAGTTGCGTGAGTGTAATTGACCATGCGTGAGTGGGCGTGAGTCTCGAAATATAATTGTTATCGTGCGTGAACGTGAGTGAGTGTTGAAACTTAGTCGTGAGCGTGCGTAAGTGTGATTGTAAAAAATAGTAACAGTGCGTGATCGGGCGTGAGTTGAAAATGATTTTCGTGAGTGTGAGTGCTCGGGAACAAAATACTACTGACGATTGTACCAGCTCTAATCTGAACTGTTTTTTGGTCGGCAGACTGTTCTGATAATACAACAGCCGTACTGTGTGCTCATAGAGTAGATGACTAAAGCGGAAATAATAAAATTTATATAAAAAAACATTTAAAATAGATTTATATTAAACTGTACCAAAATTGCCGTTAGACGTAAAAATTGTAAAACCTCGGAATCTAGGGCCAGTCAATGAATCTTCATAAAAACTTTTGGACTGCATTGTTAAAAGCTCAAATAAAAAGTTAAAAAAAAAAATTTTTGCCGCTCTCGATTGCGGGGTGGATGCCACCCCTTCTCGGGGGTGAAAAATGTTTCGTTGAAAATAAGTACGGAAATGGATAGGCTGACTAATTCTAAGCAACTTTAAGGGGGTGACTCACATTTTTTGACGTCGAAAAAAATAGGGACCAACATTAATTTCGTCAGAACTCAGTCAGTTTTGATGCTAGGGACTTTTATAAAAAATGAAAATAAAGGTCCTTTCAAGCACTTCAAAAAATGTTCCACGAATTTCCCCCGAAATATGCATTGTATTTTGGTAACTTCACGTTGAAAATTCCAATTTTGGCTTTTGACGAATAAGAACCAACTTTCAACAAGGTAGTGCTCCGTTTGTATTGGGTCTACAGACACTATAAACTCACCATTATTTTTGTTTTTTTATAAGCTACATTTTTACTAAAAATGATTTTTTCGATAAAATACTTACTGTTTCAGTAATTCGAAAAAAACCATCGGAAAACGTGGGTTTATTGGTTGAAAAATTGACACTTACACTCGCGAATAAATCGAAAAGTATGGACTTTCAGAAAAAACTTTATAGAACAAAAGTTGCTTAGAATTAGTCAGCCTATCCATTTCCGTACTTATTTTCAACGAAACATTTTTCACCCCCGAGAAGGGGTGGCATCCACCCCGCAATCGAGAGCGGCAAAAAAATTTTTTTTAACTTTTTTATTTGAGCTTTTAACAATGCAGTCCAACAATTTTTATGAAGATTCATTGACTGGCCCTGGATTCCGAGGTATAAACCTTACGGCACTCCACTAATATAATATTAGGCGATTTGATTGTGACGAAGCCAAGTCCAAAAATAAACCTAGTGCAAGTGGATAAACGTTAACAAATTCAATTAAAAATTAGCGGATCAAACAAATAAAATCATTTAATTATTGCTGATCTCACCTTAACAATAATGATAAAATGATTTTATTTGTTTCTTTCAATAATTTTTGATTTACCTTTGTTAGCATTTACCCATCTGCACTGGGTTCATTGTGGAACTACGGGTATCTATCAATAAAATCGCGTTAAATAACAATTGTGTTCGATAACAATTTCTAGCTTTGAGTGAAAATTCTTGCTTGACTTAGCATCTTTCAGAAACGTTCAGTTAAGGAATTCAGTATTTAGCATACGTATTATTTGTGTGAATATTACCTACCGTTGAAAGAGAGGGAGAGAGAGACAGAGAGGAGAGGAGCAAACACATGTATTATCTTTGCACACATATCGCATTCTGTCGTGAACACATATACATATATACTGCACAATGTGCTCAAAGACAATATCTAAGCCATTGTGTTCGTCCGTGACGTTTACTATCTTCGTGAAGGGTTAACTAATGAAACGTGAACGCATGCATTGCCTCCTTATTTATATGCATTCACGCGCGTACTCTCTTCGGACAGTGCCACCCCGATAACCTGAACAGTCTACATTGTGTTCTAGATTAAAACTAGACTTGGGTAGTTTTGGACATAAATAGCTCCTGGTAACATTGTCATGGCGACATGAGTATTACACTATCAGACAAATTGTGGAGTGTAAAGAGAGAAAAGAAAAAGAGAGAAGAAGCCAAAGAGTGGTGTAATGACGGTAGAGCTCTATAGATATAGGTATTCTCATCCGCCATTTTGGCGCCTTGCTCGTCTTACGCACGTGTTCTGTGATCATATGTAGTACAACAAATACGTCAACGCAGCATTTCGAAGCATTATTTTTCTTTGTTGAAAAGTGTTAACTGCAGATAGCATGTATTTTCGGGCTCAAACTAAAATTGGAAGACGTAGTGAATTGTGAAGTGCGTTTATATACGGATTTTATTATTTGCTTTTTGTGTAACTAGTGGGAAGCAACATTGCTATTTGTAAGTGAACAAAACCCGGTTTGTACATATATTAATGTATTGTTAAAAAAGTACGTGAAATCATGGAAAAAATATAGTTTATCGATTACAGTTTCATTTTGCACATACGTTCTCAGATTAAACAAAAAGATGCCTTGTTGTTCGGCAGTAAATTGCACCAATAGTTCAGAAAAAGGGTGGAGATTATTCAGGTTCCCGGCACGAACCAGGTGAGCAAAGTGGATACAAAATTCTCGACGTGGAAATAATTAGACGCCAAGTGGGAACTCTCGATTGTGTGAAGTATGCGAATTTTCCCTGTCTCCGCACTTACAGCCGCTTTTTTTTTTTGAAAATACAGTTAAACGTATTTTTCTTACAGACACATTTTGAAGAATCACAATTTGAAAATCGTCGACAGGATGGATGGAAGAAATTAAAACGGAAATTCTGATTTGGTGAAATGTTTAGTGGACAATATTGATATATTTTTTCCGGAATGTTGCAATGTGAAAGGGAGAATTATCCGGCATTTTTTTAACGTCCGTTCTTACTGTTTGAAAAACTTCATTGAAAATTTCGCAAAATAGTTTATGGAACGGCGTCAGCAAAGAAAAAAAAATTGAAATGCTTCTCCATAATGTATTTTATTTAATGTATATCTTTTTTTTATAATAAATAATACAACTTGTATCCAATATTTTTTATTTTATTTGTTTCGAATTTCAGCTGATAAAATTGAAGTGTCGTTGCCAAAGGCAGATTTCTTTTCTGACATTTCCGCATTTTTTTTAACGGCCCGCAAAAAAAACAATAGTCATTACAATTAACAAATAATTCTTCTATTCTGCATAGTACAGTGATGAAAAATAAATAATGACCGCAAATTTTTTTGTCAACTTTTATACAGCTGTCACATTGATATTCCCACTAAAGCACTTTTGCGTACGGGTAAACGCGTACAAACAACAGCAGGACCTTTAAAAAATCTTGACAAACATTCAAATCATTTTTCTTTTATGAAATATAATTTATCTGTTAACTTTAGTCATATGTTGTCGTACTACGCGCGATAAGCAAGGCGCAAAAATGGCGGATGAGAATACTCACATCTATAGTGCCTTAATGACGGACCTCACATTGAAGAAATGTGTAAACGGATTCCAGTGTGAGGTGCGATGGAAGGAGGAGGGGTTTAATGTGACCAGGATCATTTTTTTAATCTTGCATCAGACCCACGCAAGGAGTAGTGTGAGTCTGATGTAAGATTTCCCCTCCTCCGATTAAAAAAAAGCTCCTGGTAACATAATTTTTCAAATGAGAGATCTCTTCCTCAGTATGAACTTACTTCATAATATTGTAGCCTGATTGCATCAAAGGTTGTCACAAAATTCGTTTGCTTCCGAATAAGAGTGCATATGTACTGTATCGGGTACATGACAAGCTCGAGAAACTCGAGTTTTATACTCTAGTAAGGAAAGGTTAAGAAAGGCTTCAATCATTTCTTTCCTTCAACGCAAAGTGCCAGTTACACAGTTAAGCAATTTCGATCCCCGGATACCCATAGTATAATTTCTTTTCATAAACGCAAAGGTCAGTAAATAGTGACGCCAGATCATTCTACAAACATGTCAGTTCCATTTTTGTAACTGTTTTACGCAGGCCTGATTCTAAACCTCAAATAATGTCTACATGTTCGGAAGGATCAGAGCTGGGCAAAGTACCGCACCTAAGTTCTTGAAGCACCGAGCATCGAGTACTTTAATTAATGCTCGATCCAATCAAGTGACAAGCACTTTCATTTTCAAATGCATCGAGCACTTACTTAAGTGCTTAAAAAATTAAGCGTCAGCATTTTAAAAAACTTCTGAAATCTTAACTTCCACAAAATTTAACATGAACACTATTTCTAATTGATGGGGAGGTTTAAACTGAAACAAGCAAGAGTTGATCTTTAACATTAAACGAAATAAGAATTATAAAAGATAGGCGAAATACGTTTTATATAACTTTAAATGTGTTTATTAAGCGCTGAAAATGTTTACTAAGCACTTACAATGCTTAATAAGCATTTATAATACTTAATAAGCAATTTATAATACTTATGTGCTTAATAAATGGCAAACCTTTATGCAAGTACTCTAAGCATCGAGCATCTGTTTTACAAAATGTTTTAAGCAAAGTAAGTGCTTAAAGCATTATTACAAACACTGAGCTCTTAGCATTGCCCAGTCTCTAGAAAGGGTCAGTGACGTTTAAAATGTTAATATTTAAAGTAACGTTATGTATCCTGTAGGGCACTGGCCTCGCATTCGCAAGGTATAACATTCGAATTTCATTGGAGTTTAAGGTATTAAGTTGGACTTTTCTACTGCCTCCTGCTGAGAAATGTACGTTTGTTCAGCGCTGACGCTTGGATTACCGTATGAATAAAAAAGTGCCAAAAAACGGTATTTTTGTCGTAATATATTCTTTTCATAACTTTTTAGGCTAATGTCGATAGACATACAAAATGTAGAAGGTAAAATTCCTTACAAGTTTTGTTTAAAACTTTTTTATTGAAAAAAAAAAAACAGGTTTGATCTAAGTTATTTGCCAGTATTTTTTTTTTTTTTTTATTTTATAGGAAAACCTTTGATACATTATTTTATAGTTTAGAATAAATTCGGTATCTACATCACAAATATAACGAATTACTTAAAATTAACAAACATATACTTACAATAAGATCTAAATACCGCATCTTACTACATCTTATTAGTTATATACACAGTGAACATAAATTACCAGCAAACATTTTATATTTATTGTTTTATAGACTATATATTTTGTTATCTATTACTTGTGTAGCGATAGTGGCCAAAAAATGCCATTTCACATTTGTTTTCTTGTTCAAAAATAAATAAATAAAAAAATTCGGAACAAACACAATAACAACTTTGTTTTGATACGGTATATTGAAAAAATTTAATTAAATTAAATAATAAGTTATTTTAGTTAAGGAAGTACTGGAAAGGATGCATGCCCAAATAAAAGTCTCTTTCATCACCATTATACCAATATTGTGGCGCAAGCGACAGTATTAGAAGGTCATGGGACTAAGTATGTTATTTGAAATATAAATTTCGAAACTCCCGATTTTACAAAGGTGATCTTTTTAATTCCCCACTGCTTGGAGTAAGTAACAGGTTTTCTACTCATAATCTAAAAGTAAAAATCAATTGCGCCGCATCACTTTAGCTTATATAAACTTAGTTAACACCTTTAGGTGAACAGTTTAAATACATCTTGTATAGGTAGATTATAATATGTTTTTTAAAAAATAATGACACAGTTTTTTACAAGCTTTGGTGTTCTTGCAATATCATGGCTGTGTCATATTAATTATATACGCTACGTTAAATCGGTTAGAAAACCGGAAGAAAAAAATCATTTTAGAAGGAAATTTACCATGTTTCCGGTAATTTTTCATATTGTAATTACACGACTGTTGTTTCGCTACTTTACAAGGTCATAGAGAAGGCGGTATAAGGGCGACTTCGATATTTTTCAAGACTTTTACGGCCACAGCATAAAGTTGATTCAATAAACCCGTGAGCTATAAATTGGTTTTTCAAAAATCTAATTTCCTTGATATTGAATTCATGAAACATAATATTATAACGTGGGTAACAAACATTTTTGGAAACAATTTAAAATACAATATTGAATCCATAAGTCAACATAACCATTCTTATATCTGTTGATGAATCGCGTTGTTAGGCTAATTTAATTTCATTGGTAGCAAAGAAATTAATTGTGATAAGTTTTTTTTTTTATTTTTTAACGGGAAATTGGACAATTCAAATACAGTTAAACTAAATTAAAAAATTGCGACGTTTCGTTAAATCTTTTTAACTTCTTCAGGCACAACTGAAATGATTAAAAATACAAATTAGTTAATGAAATAATCACAATTTTTTTTAAATAGAATTGAAAAAACCCGGGTCGCAGTGCCAAAACCCTGCCGACAATATAGTGTATTTGCTAACACAGGCAGTGTGGCTTTATTATGCGAACTTAAGTTGGTTTTTGGGAAAAATAAAGAATTTGACTCCTTAATACACCCCTTAAAATAACGTTTTTTTTCTTAATTGAAATATTATTATCAGTCGAACCTCTGTACCAAATTATATACACCTTTCAGTAAGTAATTCACTATTTGTAAACTAACGTTTTCATAAAATTTGTAAATACGGTCCTGTTGGGCCGATTTTTTAAAAATTTTAGGGACACTTTTTAATTACTATCAGAGGGTTAAATTTCAATTTTGAAACGATTCGGAGAATTTTTTCGGTATTTTGGGGCCGAAAAACATTTTTCAACCCCTAAAAACTACCCTAAAATAGCCTGATTAGGCCCATTTTAAATAGGCTTCTTGCGGTGATGGATTTCAACCTGTGGGCCAAATTTAGTTGAAATCAATTAACTCTTTCGAAAGTTATTGCCCGCACACACACATATATATATATATATATATATATATATATATATATATATATATATATATATATAAACATTTTTAAAAATGGTGCCAAAGTGTTTAGGAGGTTATGAAACGTCGAGAAATTTTGGTCCGACCCCTAGGTCCCGCCATCCGACCGACGCCAATAGTGTATGTTGCCATATGGCAAATACACTAATAATACCTTTAACTAGTTAAACATAACATTAATAAAATTTAGATATTTAATAATACATATATTTAATAGTAAATATTTAAACAAACTGACATCATGTAATTTTTGTTCTAAAACAAATTTCAAACAAATACTAAATATATTTTACTTTTGCTAGACAATTTTATTTTTTATATTATAATAAAAAGCAGCTGTGGTAACTAATTAATTTAGAAAAGCAACTGACTAATTTTTCTTTTTGTTATTTAAAAATAATTAATAAATGGTAGACACAAATATGTGTAAAACAAATAGAAATATTACGAACGTTATAGTTAACAATTTTTTAAAATGTCATTATAAACTAAATTTTAATTTTGAGTATCAGAACGCAAGTTTACTGACTTGTTCAATTTTATAAAAACCATTTCACTCAAATTCTTTTTTAGCATATTCTGCTCACGATGCAAAACTGATGTTTGATCGAAACAGAAGTTATGTCATGTGTTAAAATGATGGTTAGCCAACGCTGTTTTATTAGTTTTCAAAAAATTAGTAATCCTACAATCATTTCTGTGTTGTTTAACAAGTTCTTATAATGACATTTTAAAAAATTGTTAACTATTACGTTCGTAATATTTCTATTTGTGTTACACATATTAGTGTCTACCATTTATTTATTTTTAAATAAAAAAAAAAAAAATAGTCAATTGCTTTTCTAAATTAATTAGTTACCACAGTTAGTTTTTATTATAATATCAAAAATAAAATTGTCTAGCAAAAATAAAACATATTTAGTACCTATTTGTTTGAAATTTGTTTTAGAAAAAAAATTACATGATTTCAGTTTGTTTAAATATATTTTACTATTAAATATATGTATTATTAAATATCTAAATTTTATTAATGTTATGGTTAACTAGTTAAGGGTAATATTTTAATTCCATTTAAAAAAAATGTAATTATTCCGTATATGGTGGTGTTGATCCAATAGAATGTCACAGTAAAGGAAGATTTGGTTTGAGGATCAATAAATAAATAAGCTTTACCAATTTTTCGCTAATGGCCAACGTTTCGAAAATTATATTCTCATCATCAGGGCCTATGAACATGTATATAAGAAAAGAAAAATTAGAACATTTTTACCAAGAGTTCTAAGTATGAAAACACCAAATCATTATGTTTTGGTAAATTGTAGTAAAATAATAGAAATCTTATTACCTTAAGCTATTCGAATAGTGGTAAATTGTTCTACTAATATATACATGATCATATTATAAGATTAATACAATTTTAACATCACAACACATTAAAAAATTAGTTCAATAGTAATAAACTGTCACAAATTAAAAAAAAAATGTCTAGACAAAAAGATTTTTTAACAAAAAAACATAACATCAAATTAAATAGTTTACTAAGAAATCAACAATTTGGAAAAATTTCTACAAAAAACAATTGGTTTAAGAACTTAACTAATATTGATTTCCCTGAAAACGTTAAAACAGTACTTAGTCTAGGACCAGGTTTTAATTTAGGTTATTACAGTCACAAACAACTACCACTCATTCAGTTGGTTACAGATGTGGAATATATTATTAAAAATCTAGATACTAGTAATGAAACAAAGAATGCTTTAAGAGTACGGTGCACGTCTATTATTGAAAATTATGCTAATCAGGTATTAAATAATAACAAATTAAAAAATAATCGAAAATTGGACCAAACTTTGTTAATTGCTACAAAAAAAAATTTGAAAGAACACCCAGACATCTTGATCATTAAAGCTGATAAAGGTAACGTAACAGTTGCGATTAATAAACAAGACTATGAAGATAAAGCTATGTCATTGTTAAACGATAATAACACTTATGAATTAGTTAACAAAGACCCAACTAACAAAATTCAAAACAAATGCAATCGATTGGTTGACATGTTGGTACAACAAAAACAAATTGACCCTTTAACTGCCAAAAAATTAAAATGTTATAACAGCCTACCTCCAAAAATATATTTTTTAAGTAAAATACATAAACATAACTATCCCATGAGACCTATAGTATCTTGTTCTCAGATTGCTACATATAAATTATCACAATTTTTAATAAAATTATTAAGATTTGCGTTTATTAGAGATGAGTATTTTTGTAAGAACTCATTTGAAGTTTGTGAAGAACTGAAAAATAAAAACATTCCGGATAATTACATACTTGTTTCTTTAGACGTAGTTTCCCTGTTTACCAACATACCAACCGATTTAGCTATTACAATAATTAATGACAGATGGGATCTAATAAAATCACATACAGAAATATCTAGAACCAATTTTATGGAAATTTTGAAATTCTGTATAACTACGGGGTATTTTGTATATAATGACCGTTATTACTTACAAAAAATGGGCTTAGCAATGGGAAATCCCCTTAGTCCTATTATCAGCGACATTGTTATGTCGGAATTACAAAATGGTTGCATAAAAAAACTCCTTTTTAAAATACCTTTTTTTAAACGTTACGTAGACGACATCTTGTGTGCTATTCCTGTAAATATGACGGACGTAACACTTAACGTATTCAATAGCTTTCATAAAAAACTTCAATTTACCATTGAAGTAGAATCAAATAGATCCTTATCATTTTTGGATATCAAATTCATAAGATCTATGGTAACTAACTGGTATTTAAAACCTTCACATTCTGGCCGTTACCTAAATTTCAACTCTCAAAGTCCTTGGTGCCAAAAAATTAATATAATTCAAAACCTGGTTTACAGAATGAAAAATATAGCTCATCCTAGTTTTTGGAATGAAAATCTTCTGATCATCGAACAATTTTTGAAAAATAATTCTTATCCAAAATCCATATATAAAAATATTATACACACACTCCATAATAAAACTATAAAAACGACACATATGAATACATCCCTTCCAAACACAACACAAATTCATATCTCACCGAACATCAATAACACACATACAAATATATCTCACTCTGACACAACATCAACACATATTATGTCCCCAAACAATCAAACACACACAGACACAAATAAACTCGACAACGACAATATCAACACAGAACAATATTTTTCCATTCCATACATCTCAGAATTGTCTGAAAAATTAAAGAAAGTTTTTAAACAAAATATAAAGTTAACTTACAGAAATTGTAATCGTATATCAGACCATTTCTTTTCCAGAACCAAACATAAACACTCCAAATTGTTGGATTCTAATTTGATATATAGTTTGCAGTGTAATAATTGTAGTGCCATATATGTGGGTCAAACCTCTCAGTATTTAAAAAATCGCGTAAATCAACATAAAAATGATGTAAAAAATTTTCCAAATACACACAACGATATTAATAATAGTTCAGCCCTGGTTCACCACTCCATCACCAATAATCACAATTTTAACTTTCATAAACCGACCGTATTACATAGAGAATCTAATTTATCAAAAAGATTATTTATAGAAATGATTTACATAAAGAAAAAGACCAATAGCGTAAACAAAAGAACGGACACTGAAGGGTTAAATCATATCTATAGCACTATAATTAACAAAATTTGACACTTTGTCACAAGCAATTAATAACGGCATTCTAAAAATATTGTTTTAACCGCATATTTCATCAGTACAAATTTATTTGTGCACAATATTCGAAAAAGTAATAGTTTTTTTAATAATTTTTTTTTAATTTGTGACAGTTTATTACTATTGAATTAATTTTTTAATGTGTTGTGATGTTAAAATTGTATTAATCTTATAATATGATCATGTATATATTAGTAGAACAATTTACCACTATTCGACCAGCTTAAGGTAATAAGATTTCTATTATTTTATTACAATTTACCAAAACATAATGATTTGGTGTTTTCATACTTAGAACTCTTGGTAAAAATGTTCTAGTTTTTCTTTTCTTATATATATGTTCATAGGCCCTGATGATGAGAATATAATTTTCGAAACGTTGGCCATTAGCGAAAAATTGGTAAATTGATCCTCAAACCAAATCTTCCTTTACTGTGTAATTATTCCATTAACTAATTTCTATTTTTAATCATTTCAGTTGTGCCTGAAGAAGTTAAAAAGATTTAACGAAACGTCGCAATTTTTTAATTTAGTTTAACTATATTTGAATTATTCAATTTCCCGTTAAGAAATAAAAAAAAACTTATTAATTATAATGGACGTGAACAATATTGAGAATTACTTGTAACGATTAGAAAATTTAAGTTATATCCGTCATTTCAGTGCAGTTTTATTAGTGAAAATTTTTCATTTATTTTCATTGAGCTGAAATGGACCCTATTTATATAACTTATATAACCTACTAATATAACAAAATTGTTTTGATTCTATTAAACTTACAGTTTATACAAAAGTATGTTACTAGAAAAATAGTGCGATACTGAAATAATATAATAACTAGCGGTTTAGGTCTCTCTCCGTCAGGCGCAACCAGCGTTGCCAGATTTTTTTTTGCCAAGTCAGGATTTTAGAGCTTTCTGAGTGAAAAAAGCAGGATTATTTCATCGAAAGCGGGACATAGTAAAAAAACGTATATAATCAGAAGTTTTTAAATATTTATCTTTTTATTTGAGTTCAAATAACGTTTACGTGACAATAGATAGCAAAAATAGCCATAGAAAATGTATTTTAATATAAATATGATATTTTAAATCAGATTTACCCTATCGTTAAATAGTTGAGTCTTATTCGTCTTCTGAATAAAAAAAATAGAAATAAAAAAAAAAGTTTTATTCATTAGAAAAATATGGCGTTTCTAACAATAGTCCGAGGAGTGAGTGTTACAAATTGCAACAATAAGAGAATAATTATTTACGCACGGTCGAGTTATCCCCGAAAAGCGGGACTGATCCTGTCCCGCGCGGGACATTTAATTTTGATTTAAAAATCAGGACGTCTGGCAACGCTGGGCGCAACTGAAGTTCAAATATTCAAAATAGCATTTTTCTTGTACATATAACATTTAACTTAACATATATTTTAGAAGACCCCCTTAAGTTATGTCCCGTTAACCTAGGAAGTCTAAATGTATGGATCAAAATCAAATCTGCAGGGCTCTGAGTTAAAGTCCCACGCTTGGCGAATAATTATTTTTTTCATGGTTTTATTTATAAATAAAATTTTTTTGACATTTCAAAGTAGCATATAGTGAGTAAGCCGTGGAAAAAAGCAAATTAGATACCTATATATTTCAAAAAACTTACATGAATTAATTAATTAGTAGGTAGCTGGGAGACCGATCTTTGCTCGGGAAGAACAATAAACATGGTATTAATTTGCTGTGATTTTTAAAATAGTATACAAAAATCTGTTTTTTAATTAATTTTTTTTTCTCATTTAAAATAACAATTGAAAAAATTGGTAACGAAAAAACAACAAATAAACAATTTCAAACAATAAAAAAATACCGTTAATTTATTTGAGTTACATTTTAACAATAACTCGCATATACGTCTCAAAACTGATATGTGAAGGTTGTGATTTAATAGTGCGAGATTATTTCTCAAGATTTGACAAAAGTAAAAAGTCAAGTTTAAGTCAAAATCGTCAATAAAAATATATACCCGATATTCATACTTAAAAGTCGCGGTGAATTATAAAAATAACCCGT
Organism: Venustoraphidia nigricollis; assembly: GCA_034508555.1. Classification (NCBI taxonomy): domain Eukaryota; kingdom Metazoa; phylum Arthropoda; class Insecta; order Raphidioptera; family Raphidiidae; genus Venustoraphidia; species Venustoraphidia nigricollis. Next base: position 587,050 of record JAVRKA010000073.1, read on the forward strand.
TTTGAAATTCTTGGATTACTTGTATAGCAATAGGTTTAGGCAGTCAGTATGTTAAAAAATTCAAGAAAAAATTGTCTGTGTTTATTTAGTGAAATTAAATGTTACCTACATTATTGTGTTTTTTAAATTAGTAAGTTGAAATCATTTATCTTCACTTAAAACGAATAATAATATAAATTTGGCAACCTATATGTTTTCTAGATATTGGTTATTCCCAAAGAAACTAACAAAATGGTTAACGGTATTCAAATTACACGTATTTAAATACAGTATTAAGTTCTATTAATTTCGGGATTTTGTGCTTTTTTTTTGTTTGGAAAAATGTGTCTTTCAACTGGAAATATTTGCTTTAACTGTTCTATAGCAATGAAATTTTATTATTTATTTATTATTTATACAAACCTCCAGCGCCAAAAGTGCGAACCTTCGGGCCGCTATTTTGTCATTATTTATGTGCCAAAGTCCTTTTGCATTAATTTTCACTTAAGTACCGTTTTTCTTTTTTTATATGCTCTGTAAAATCGAGTTCATACATTTCTAATGCTTCTAAGTTTTTACTGTTCTTACTGTTTGAAAAACTTCATTGAAAATAGCAAATTTCGCAAAATAGTTTATAGAACGGCGTCAGCAAAGAAAAAAAAATTGAAATGCTTCTCCATAATGTATTTTATTTAATGTATATCTTTTTTTTTATAATAAATAATTCTACTTGTATCCAATATTTTTTATTTAATTTGTTTCGTATTTCAGCTGATAAAATTGAAGTGTCGTTGCCAAAGGCAGATTTCTTTTCTGACATTTCCGCATTTTTTTAATAGCCCGCAAAAAAAACAATAGTCATTACAATTAACAAATAATTCTTCTATTCTGCATAGTACAGTGATGAAAAATAAATAATTACCGCAATTTTTTCTGTCAACTTCTGTACAGTTGTCACATTGATATTCCCACTTTAAAGCACTTTTGCGTACGGGTAAACGCGTACAAACAACAGCAGGACCTTTAAAAAATCTTGACAAACATTCAAATTATTTTTCTTTTATGAAATATAATTTATCTGTTAACTTTAGTTATATGTTGTCGTACTACGCGTGACAAGCAAGGACACAATATGGCGGATGAGAATACTTATATCTATAGAGCTCTAGTATTGCGTAACACAATTTTTGAGGACTTGAACTGTGAACTATGAATATGTTAAAGACATATTGGACCATACTTAATTCTGGCAACACTGTGACTCCTGAACTTATTTTAGACGCCTAAATGCGGTTTTCATACTTTGCATACAGAAGTATGGACGCTTGCACTAAATTGCAATATTCATTTTTCAATGTTTCTTTTAATTTACATTTTTTACTGCTATAAGACGAAAAATAATCTGTAAATTGCACTAAATTGCAATATTCATTTTTCAATGTTTCTTTTAATTCACATTTTTTACTGCTGTAAGACGAAAAATAATCTGTAAATTAATAACTCACTGCGCACACAATTATTCTACACTTTTTTCAACTGATTATTAGTTTAATTAAAACAATTTTAATTATTTGCAAACTAATTTGACATTTGATATCAGAATGTTTCAGAGTTTGTTGCTGGTAACCAAGGCAACCAAACACTCATCCATGGCCTATTATGTTCTATGAAGTTTTTTTTCTAAAAACCCCCCTATTTCGACCCCCGGGGAGAAAATCAAAAATCCGGCTCCGTTAGGATCTGTCCCGTGTCTCCTACTATAAATATGCCAAATTTCAACTTCCTAAGTGTTCTGGGGCCTTCTCGAGGCTTTGGAAAGACAGACATCTGGACATACAATAGGAAATTATATATGTAGATATGTAGATGTAGATTCTTCCCATTTTTTTTTAAACGAAAATTTTTCAAGATATTTGTGATATAATAAATGCCTTAAATTTATTGAAACATATCTACCTCGTTGTATTCATAAATGCATGTTAGTGAGATAACTCTGAAATCATTAAAAAAACTACCAACGCCCCCTCGAAACCGAAATAAATAATTCAAATAATTAAAAAAAAACTAATTAAGCATATTTTTAACTTCCAAATCTATATGGAAGTTGTTGTAATGGATTCGATAAAGAAAATAGTGATTTTCAACAGATTATTTTAAAATTTCTAAGTGGAAATAGCATCGCAGCATAATTTTGAGGAGTCAAGTAGAATATAATGATCAGTGTGACTTCCAATATGGTGGCCAAAACAAAATGTTGGATCACGTTTTCCTTTATAACCCCGTCGATATTGATATTCACTATTCAGTGAACGGGTATGAATAGTAGAATACAGTAAGCTGTGCGACCTTATTTTGCATTCAAAATGGCGGTCAAAACAAAATCTCAATTAATTTTTGTCTTTATAATGCCCTCGATATTGGTACAAATGAAAGAGAATGACAAGTAGAATAGTGCAAGCTGTGTTCAAACTTCAATTGCTTTTTTAAAATATATTTTTATCATACAGCGGAAAACTCAGCGGGATGTGTACTTTTGGTTTTGCCAACTATTTTAGAATTTTTTGAAAAAGATTTCTCGGATCTAATTTGTTAAGATCATATTGGGAAGTGGATCGTGTTGAAGGGTCGCACTTATAGAGTCCTAATATACGACCATCTCACGGCTTGTTCATTTTTGTAATAACATACTTTTTTCACAATAATGCAATGAGTATTGACTGACTAATTTAGGTAACTATGGAGGGTATAGATTTGAAAAAAACACTATCCACGAACAAAAATTATCACTAAGGACAGATCAAAACCACTATAGTTTTAGTGGTAAAACTGCATAAAGATGGCAACACCGAAGATAACTCTGTAGGTACTGCAATTTTTATCCACGATACAGCACTTTCGTTGTTTATCATAGGTGCAAATAGTAATAATATTTTGACAAGAGCAGTGTCAGTAAAAAATACTATCTTTTACTGACACTGCTCTTGTCAAAATATTATTACTATTTTTTTTTAGGTAAGGTTAATCTCAAATGGTTATTTTTAAAAATTGTGTTTCTAACGTAGACACTGCAAACGGTAGCTTAGTTTTATTCTAATTTTACTACGCGTTCCCATTTTTTGTTGCTGAAACTTTGCAATCGCGATGGTTACCAGAAACATTGAAATACCTTTTTAAAACTCAAAACTATTATTGAAATAAATAGTATAAATGCAAAAGCATTTTTGATATTTAGCGAATCAAAAATTAAAATTATACAGACGTATTTCAAATCCAACATCATATAACACTGAATTTATAATTTTAGCAGCAACGCGTCGTTTTTCTTTTTTATTCTATTTTCAATACTGGCACAGGCTGAAATTAAAAAATTAAAAATGTGTTTGCAGAAAGAGAAAACCGTACCTACGAGTATTTTCTGTGAGTGGTACTTAACCGGACAAGTTTCATATTCTATAGAGCTATATTGCCTACACTTTGCAAACTCGCTCGGTGCATCTTTCTACCTATCACAAACATTTCCACGGTTATATACTTTCCATTCAAAACTTCTAATCATAGAAGAAAAATGTTTTAAAACGTAGACGAACATACACGAATATTTGAATTTTTTTGAACGATGTTTTAAAATCTATTTTCAGCAGAAAAAATAAAGGCGCCATAGATTATACACAACGAGCCGGAAATGAGAATTTGGGATCTAGAAAGAAGTGTGAAATTTCGTGAACCTCACTTCATATTAATCCCTTTGGTTTTTCGTTATTGAAATTCCACTTAATTCATTAGTTTGAAATTTTGCATACTCATGAAGTATCGATGACCGTTCAATAATCTGATAGCCATGGCCTAATGTCGCAGTCAGGAGACTCAGGTCACTAAACAACTTTTTAACCACTTAAAGTAGATGCACCGTGCTTGGTCTCGTTTTTGTCGGCAGACGGTTCTGACCATATACATACATGCTATGAGATTATAGAGTAGCTGAAACGGAAATAACAAAATATGTATTTGCCGTATGATAAGCAAATACTATGTTTGCACTTATGCTTCTTAAAGAAAATTTTGCGTACAATTTTATAAACAAGCACTGTTTATTCGAGGTTTATCGACTTTATCCTAACTTAGTTCGATAAAAGTACCCTGTAATTAATTTTTAAACGAAATCAGTCGAGACGTTCTCTCGTGATGTTAGTCTAAGCAAACAGGCAGACAGATAAAAATTCTGGAAACACGTAAAACATTACAAACCATGTAAAACATTACAAAGATATATACTTTTATACGTAAGATATATTTTAATAGTAGTAGTAGTAAAGGTCGTTTTAACAATAATTTAAGTCAAAAAGAAAACTCGGGTCGCAGTGCCAAAACCCTGCCGACCAACATAGTGTATTTGCTAATACAGGCAATGTAGCTTTGTTATGTGAACTTAAGTTTGTTTTTGGACAAAAAAAAAATTCAACTCCTTAATACACCCCTTAAAATAATAATTTTTATAATTGTTATCAATACAACATCTGAACCTAATAAAATACACCCGTCAGTAAGTAAATCCTTATGCGCAAACTAGCGTTTTTATAAAAATTGTAAGTCCGGTCCTGTAGAGTCGATTTTATTAAAATTTTAGCAGCATATTTCAATTTTGAAACGATTCTGATATTTTTTTCGGTAATTTTAGGCCCAAAAACTTTTTTCAACGTCTAAAAACTACCGTTAAAATAGCACGATTGAGTCCATTTTAAATAGGGTTCGTGCGGTATTGAATTCCAACATAGGGGCCAAATTTCGTTAAAATCAATTAACTCTTTTGAAAGTTATAGTTTTAGTTATACATTTTTAAAAATGGTGCCAAAGTGTTTAGGAGGTTATGAAATGTCGAGAAATTTTGGTCTGACCCCTAGGTCCCGCTATCCGATCGACGCCAATACTGTATGTCATATATGACAAATACACTAAAAATAGTAACAAAATTTATACATATAGCAAATTTTATTGGAATGATTAAAAATGTATCATTTCGTCATGCGACCGTTTTTGTTTCAAGAGAATAGTATATTTTAAACGAGAAATCGTTTTTGATTCAGATTTAGGTTCAGTGTTTTTAGCTTCTCATTTGTATTTTGAAACTGGAAACTGGTGACTTAGAATTTCGCATAAACAGCACCATAAATTTCCCAAGAGATATTTCTGAGAAAACTTAGTTTGTATAATGTAACCATACTTAATTTATATAAAAAATATAAGTTAGGTATTGTTCTAGTAAATAAAATTTCGACTGAGATATTTCTGCTTTAAATTGTTTCCACTACAAAATTTAAGTTTAAATTGGATTTGAAATGAAAGTTTCAAGGCAAAATTAGGTGTACCATATGCAACTAATTTTTACATTAACATAACATTTATAAACCACAAATATATATTGTGTTCTACTGCAACTGTTCATCGCATTATGAAAGATAAATCATTAGCTTTATTTACAAGATGGTGGTAGAATAATGTTTCTCATATATGTTATTTGGTCTATGGTTGTTCTCTATATTTCCGTCCGTGCTTTTGCATTATCAAACCCCGTGTGTATCTATTCTGCAGTTACTTCTCAAACATAATACTCGTAAATGTTTTCATGCATCATATTTTCTACTGTAAACTATTTTGTATCATAATGTTTCTCCTATATGAATGCAATTGCATAGAATCGCACATATTATATACACATAAAAAACGCGTACCTAGAACAACTTACATATACATCTGCTAAGTCTAAATCAACACATATACAGATTGAAACGAAAAAAATATGGACAGTGCAGTTTACACTACACACTACAGAAGTGGAACTTCTAGACACAAGAGCCATTACAAGCTGATGTGTACGTATGTAATATTTAGAAAACATGTTGACACACACTCATCAATATCGTAGAAAAGTGGCGGTGTAGCGTTCGTTAAGTATTTCATCAGCGTTCAGCGGAATGTAAGAAAAATCACTTCAAAAAAAAAAAAACAAAAAGTGTCCAGCCTGCAATAACTATTTTAGTTAATTTCTGTATTTTTCATAAATAAAACGTCTGAAATTCCAAAAATTTAAATGACATTAATTTTATATTATTTAATTACATTACTAAAATGGCAAGAAAATATGTCATTAACTTCTGAGAGCTTTGAGTCGTCGATTTTATTTCCTCATTTAAAAAATTGGAAACAAAAATTATAGAGATTTTGCTGATCACTTTTTAATCATAAAATCACTGGTTTGTGGATATTTTTATCTTGAGTCTAATTGCAACGATTAGTATGTTTGCACTGTGGTAAAACTGCATGATAATAGTTTGGCCATGTGTCTTATGTTATTTCGAAAACTATTTTGGTGTGAAATAAAAAATCATTGGATTTTGATTATAAAGAAAACTTTTATTCTAAAACATATGCAGACGATGAACATCCATTGAAGGAAAAATCTTCATTATAATAAGAGTCAATTTCGATCTACTATGCAAAAATTTATTGACTACAAAGGGTGAACATTTTTGGTTCTCATTAATACAATGTACGTGTTTATTTAGTTTAAAAAAATAGAATTGTCGTCTATTTATTGTTTCAAAAATAAAATTATTTTAGATGCAAACAAAACTTAATACCTAAGTATCTTCAATTTTTTAACGTGGACAGTTATCTAGACAAAGTTTGATTAACTTATTTCAATGAAGACGGGTATTATCAAACTTTACCGCTAGGGGCGCCAGCTCTATAATACATTCACAGCAGTGTGTGCACAATTGGATTATTTCAAATAATGAAACAGTGACAGTGACGATGTGTTTCGTTAACCAATGTTCAAATAATGCAAGTTTTGGATTTCCAAAGGATTCGGAACTGGAAAAAAACTGGTTGCATTAGAAAGGAAAAAATTTTCACTGTAAATTCCTGGACAAAATATGTACCTCCATAAATTTTAACACGATTGTATTGTGTTCTTCCTGTGTGAAAACTATCCTCCAGAGTGGAAATGAATCAAAACATAAGGAATAATATACACACCTGCAGCAGGTATATCATTCCTTACATTATGATGCGTTCCGCTTCTCATGTACCAATTGCTAAGGAGATATTTAATTTAAGAAAATATTTACAACTGGTTTCACTTTACACATGAAGTCAAAGATAATTTCGCAAAACGGCAGTAAATACCTCATCTTAAATAGATCATCATCATCACAGAAAATGGCTTGTCAAGAAGGTATAAATAAATGTAACTCTAGTAGCTGACACATTGAATATTTCTCACATCAGTGTTTTTATATTATTTAGGCAAAAATAATGCCTTTGGTAGTTTTCCAACCATCGGTTATTATTCTGTCAAAACTAAAAACTAATGTGCATTTTTAACTAAAAGGATTTACTATTTTTTCCAAAAACTAAGAAAAACGTACATTTACAAAACTGGCTGCGAGTTTAATCTATGTAAAAATTTTTAGCGAATTGGGCGACAAGACCATTCCAGCATCAAAAGTGTTAACATTTGACATATTATAATATTTCATATTATACTTATTATAATGAACCGTTAAGAAAAGTATCTCACCATTATAATAAAAAAACAACTGAGAATAATAGCTATTGTCTGCCATTCATTGTTGTAACACTATATTAGAAAAATTTGTTATTCCAACACGTCACCGTCGGGATTTAAACCCGAATCTTTTCACTTTCGCGGCGGAATGAGTTAATCAATTACTCTACGGTTCACACAATTCAATTTTTAATCCTTCAAAATATAGCGATTTACAACACTCAAATTCACTACATGTGAGAGCCAATTATTTTTTAGCAATAGCTAAACATTAACTCTTACAGTAGCGAGGGCTCTTGAATGAATTTTTGATAAGCGAATTTTGACCTAAATTAGTAGCATTCCCCAATTGTGAAATTGGAATGGTAAAGAGTTATATGTTTGACTAACTATTTCAGTCAAAATCACAAGACTGATATTAAAATTACAAACTATTTATGAGTTATGTGGTTACAACGACACTCTGTAAATTATTACGGATATAGTTATGTTTCAGTCGTCGCTTTGATGTTTTAATGAAATTAATTCAAGTCTGTTCGTTTTTAAAAAACCTTCCATTAATTAGTTGAATGTTCTGTGACCCATAAAGAACTCTCGTTTGTTAAATAAAAATTGTATATTTCATTAAAATGTGTATGCAGACATATTTCAATTAAATTATATCTCTGTTGAGATAGGATAGCGTTTATATAGTTTCTGGAAAATGTGTGGTAAAAAACCGCCTAAATATATTTCTAAAAAATTTACTCGTCTTGGAATTTTATAACTGGAACAGTAAAATGGGGTAACGTTTATCATTGGCGTGTACTTGATAGAAAAATTAAAAATGCACATTGAACTATATAAACTGGTATGTAATATTCTTTCCTTTTTTTGCACTAAAATGTAAACAAAGGTTTGACCTATAGTATTTAAACGAATGTTATTCAGTATTGTTCTATGAATTGTATAATGGTGTATGTTATGTAAACTGCGTAAAAATTGTAAGCGAATGCAATGGAATTCTGTATTGGGACAGAATAGAGTTCTCATCGAGTGTATTGCTGAATTAAATATACTTTATTTAACAATAGAATTCTTGCTTGTTTATTGGTTTCATCACTTTTTTTCTTACATATCAGAAGTGAGATACATATACTCAAAATAAGCCCATAGATAAAGTAAAATAGTGTGCATCATGTTATTGCGATCGAATGCGCCGTCAATTGTTAAATCGAAAATTGTTGAAGAGATTTAACTTCGATCAAGACGATGACGCGCTAAGAAATATGAAAGAAGAACAGGAAATCGACTAGAAAACACACCAGTTATTTCGGTTTGATTTGAGAGTTTGACGAAATTATGAAATTTTGTTAATTTATAGTGAATGGTTGTGAATTTATGTGATGATGAATTTTTCGTCACAAGATACAAGATTAACATACGTGATGTTGACAGTTTTCTTACATTGATATTTGCTAATAAACATGATACTAATAGTGGTTAACGATGAATATAGATTAGAGAATGTGGTGTAAATATTGCAAAGATTCTTCAATGGTTTTGATAACTTACGAAGAGAGTATCGTAACGAGTATGAATATGAATTTAATGTATATGTTGTTTAACTAGTTGGGAAACAATGAAATTGTGTAAACGGTACCGTTCAGTTTGCTAAAATTATTGGCTGTAAAACAATTTTAAAGTGCTGTTGTATATACATTTCAATATTATATTTTTTTATGTAATTGTTTACCTTAAATAATTTACTAATTTTTATGTAATAGAATAATATTTGTAGATTTTCGTAAAATTATTAAGCGAAATAAATTTATTCGTAAAATAGACTTCTGCTTCGTACATACACACCAGTGTGAAAAGTTAAACTTCCTAAGAAAGTAATTTGAGGACTTCCGGTTAAGCTGAAATAAGAATCAAAGTAGGTTTACATCCTTTTAAGGTAGGAGAACTGATGGTTACGGAAGGAATAGATAACGTGTTAGAAATTTAAAAATCAGGGCGAAACCGTCTGAATGTACAATTTAGGACAGCCGATGCGGCAGACAAATTTGTTGATTCAGAGGTGCTGAAACCTTTTTATATGAATGCATTCATTTCAACATTTTGAGCGGAAAGAATACGAATTATTAGAGGAGTACCACAGTCAGTAACTATAGAATCATTTGTGGAAAACATGAAATCTAATGGAGAAATAATTAACGCCAGACATCTTGCTAGAAGGTAAATAAACGATAAAGGAATTCAGGGTTTATACCAACTAAACAATATCTTTAACATTTGCAGGACAAATATTGCCAGCATCAGTTTCAATGTTTTATGTAAGATACCCAGTCTATTATCACAATTACCCGATTCGCCAATGCTTGAATTACTTAAGGTACGGACATAACTCTAGTAATTGTAAAGGAAAAAAAACGCTGCATTAGATGTAGTACGGGACATGACTCAGACACATGCATTTCGCTAGAAATTGAATGTGTGGTATGCCAACGAGCGCATTTAGGTACACACCTCAGCTGTCCAGAAAAAACACAACAGAAGCAAATTAAAGAGTTAATGTCAACGAACAATCTCTCATACATTGAAGCGGAGGAAAAATGTCTTGTAGAATATTTAAATAAAAATAAAAATTATAACCAAGCCACCCCTCATTCAAACATCAACAATATAAAATCTTTTCTAACACGTAATACAGTATCAAGTAGGATCAGGCAAACTACACGTGAAGTACCCCAAAGATCAACCTACATTCACAGACGAACATACGCCAGAACAGTTGAAAAAGGAGGGTAGTAGACATTCAAAGTACTGAACAATAAAAAGACACAGACATATACACAGAAATAATTAAGAAAATAACATTTATCCTAGGACCAGTATACGCTCACTGCAGCAGACAAGAAATTCAAACTAAAAGTATAAACATAAAAAACTTAATAGATTCTGTTACAGAAATCATTACGAAAAGTAGTATACATGAACAAAAATTAATTTGGACCCAGCTTATAGAAACAATAACTAATAAAACAAGATTTTTGAATTCAAACGACAAGAATATAAAATAATACACTAGAATATTAGAGGCATATTCAATAACAAACACCAAATATATAATTTAATAAATCAATACAGCCCACAAATATTTACAATATCTGAAACACATTTAAAGTAGACTCATTTCATTCACATCAAAAATTATAATATAGTACGATCAGACCGAGCGGATGACTGGGGTGGGTCTGGCATTCCGTTACGGATTAATAATATTATATTCTAAGAAGTAGATCTTTTAGGTATCACCCCTACAAATATAAATTGCTGTGCAATTGAAATAGGAGATACTTTAATAGCGGTACTATACGTTCCCCCCAGAATGGTCTTAAATAAAGATTTAATAAACGGCATAGGCAAACAAAACGGCAAGAGTATTATAATTTGTGGTGATCTTAACGCACACGATCCATCCTGGGGCTGCAGATCTATAAATACCTCTGGTAGAAATCTAAAGACTGTTATAGACCAAAACAGGTTAGTATTCACAAATGATCTAGCTTTAGGCCAACATCACATAATAAAAGTGTAATAGACTTAGCCATTACCACGGGTAATATAGCTATCAAAGCAAGGTGGAGCAAACACGTAGAAACCCTGAGTAGTAATCACTATCCAAGGTATCTTACACATAAACGAAAAAACAAAACAACTTGATAGACAATACCCGTTAAGATATAACACGAGAAGAGCTGATTGGGAAACTCACACTTTTGAAATAATAAACTACAACCATAATAACAATCCCTTAAAATATGAAGATATAGCAGAGACAATTAAAAAAGCAAGGGACAAATCGATACCATACTCTAAACAAAAAAAAAACTAAATATACTAATCCCCCGTGGCAGGACGGCCAATGCACAAAACTAGTAAAGGAAAAGAGTATAGCCTTGAAAGAATTTATAGTATAATTACTTATTACAATTACTTACAACTTAAATACAAGTACATATTTAAGTATAAGAAAAAAGAAAAATGGAAGAAATATTGCGAAAATCTAACAATTAACACTTCACTCAATTTCAATTGTGGCACCATAAAAAATTTTAAAAATAGAAGCAATAAACATCCAGAGTACAATAAGGACCTGGCCATTTAACAAGATTTTTTTTTAAAAACACAGCACCCGATCATGTTCCCAAACTAAACGAAATACAATATAACATTCCTAGTCAGAACATAGAGCATCAATTAACAATGCCAGTTTTTCTGAATGCCCTACACAGTAGAAAAGAGACATCTCCACGAAAAGACAACATAGCTTACAGCATGTTAAAACACCTTCCCAACCAAATGAAAATTAAATTACTCAATAGTTATAATGACATACTGCATACAAATAATCCACCCAAAAAAATGTAGAAAGAACAGAACATATACCCTTTAAGAAAACACTTATGATTATAAGTCATATTGACCAATAGCACTAGCTTCGACCATGAGAAAACTTTTTGAGGTTATAATTAAAGCTAGACTAGAACATTGGTTGGAAAGTAACGGTATAGTTTTGCAAAAGCAATTCGGTTTTAGGAAGGGAAAAAGTGCAATAGATAATGTAGCGGTTCTGGTAACAGTCGTATTACTATCCTTTTCAAGAAAAGAAACATAAGTTGCTACCTTCATAGACCTCGAAGCGGCATACGATAATGTACATCTATCTACACAGATATATATTATAGTATCAAACAACATGGTGCTTCTGGATCTACAAAAAGCTTTTGACTGTGTCGACAAGAACTTGCTCATTGGCAAACTAGAAAAGTATGGCATATGCGAAACATCGTTGGATCTGTTTGATTCATACATGACAGACAGACAGCAATGTATAAAAATTAGAGAATTCTTGTCTAAGTGGGAAAACATAAAAAAGGTGTACCTCAAGGTGAAGTTTTAGCACCCAGTCTTTTTCTATTATTTATAAATGACCTCCCGAAAGTGATTACTGAACATATGTTTCTATTTGCACACTGCTGTGATGTGTGAGTCAGATGATCTAACGTTGACCAAAACTAATAAGTTGGAAAAACGAAACTGAAATTATAACATTTGGAAATTACTTCAGTGTTCCAAGACACATAAACTTTCTAAGTACCACTGTTGAAATACAAGCAAACGCAAAATTCTTGCGCGTTATAATTGACAAACATTTAGATTGGAAACCACATGTAGACAGCATATTACTTAAACTGTCTAAAACTATTTATATTATTAGACGGATGAAATATAATAACATAAATATTGATACCCTCTTGAAAATTTATTTTGCAATGTTTCACTCAGTGATGCAATGTGGTTTAATCTTTTGGGGAGATAGTACAATGGCAGTCAAGAGATTTAAATTGCAAAAAAAATGCATTCAAATCATGGAAGGTGCGAGACTTCGATAGCACTGCAAAGATCTATTCCATTCATTTAAAATACTAACGCTACAGGACCAATACATTATTTTAGAATGCGAGTGCTTCATAAAAAATATTCAAATCTCTTTCAAGTTAATATACAGTCAGTTGTTCTCAATGGCACTCGCAATGCCATGATTCGAATGTACAACAAAGTGCCAGAAGAAATTAGCAAGATGACAACATATGAGAAATATACATCTATTTAAAAAAAAAATTGTTATCAAAGAACTATTACAATGTGTAATTTTATTTGCACAGTAACGTGTAATGTAATGTAATTGTATACGACGATATTACATCTTCTATGGATTTTAATAAAGCATTATTATTATAATTATTACCATTAAAATTGATACAACCAATCCACAAACTTATTTCAGAAAGACACATCAATATAATTAGTTACAACAGCCATACAGAGTCTAGAATTGTTTATAAATGTCTACCACAAGGAGGAGTCTTGAGTTCACTGCTTTTCAACATATACACACTTAAGATAAGCATGTCTGTAAATGGTATATGTAAACACTTACAATTTGCAGTCGACTTAGGATAATAAAAAGGACTTGAATCTTTAGAAAGATACTTAAACAAATTACATCTAACATTAGCGCAATTTAAATGTGTAACAATACCATTCACCAATAGGAGAAACCTAACAAACGTACAAACTATAATAGGTAAAAACATACCTGCAAAAAAAAGTCACAGATTCTTGGAAATCATTTGGGACTCTAGATTAAACTGGAATAAACATATAGAACACAGAAGATATACTAGTTTCCAATTTCTAAATATTATGAGATCAATTACCTGTAGATGTTGGGGAGTACACCTATTAGTAACGATGACGGTATTTGAAGCCATCATAAGATCTAGATTTGATTGCGAATGCTTCTTTTATTCAAACACTAATAAATCTTCCCTCACAAAACTAGATACCATACAAAACCCGGCACAAGAATCGCAATGGGATACATGAGATCTACCCCAATGAGAGCTATGGAGGTGAAAGCATGCTTTGATAAGAGCAAGGTCGAAGCAAATATTAGAGGACTGTGCTTCCCTAAGGGTCAGTCCTCCTGTGCTGGGGAGGGTCGCGAGCTGATTGTCGATTTCGAGGTTCATCACTAGATGTGGATCGTGGTGGCAGCTGATAAGTTGCGCCGTTGGATAACGATCCAGGCCTGAAGCACGAATCTCTAGGTGACTAGTTGCAGTCATACGGTTGGTGGTGGTAGCCACGACAAACCGAAAGGTGGCTATAGTCACGACCGAACGATGGTGACTGTGGTCGCAGTCACACGATGGGTGATTGTAACCACAACGAAGGAAATGTGGTAGTTGCTGCAGCACAGTAGCCGGTGGTCGATATTATCTACTTATCACCTGAGTCGAAACGTGTATATAATGTTACAAAAAGATGATTACTATGAATTGACCATTATAATGATGACGACTGGGGTATAAGAATGAAATACAAAGCAAAAAATGACGTTTTTTACATAGTCACTCTAAAGATATTGATTGAATTGTATCGTAATAATTGCATTACTTGCACTGGTTGCGCAGACGAGCATAAGAAGTGACTGGCGGTATGGAACGTACCGCGTGTTAGGATGTTTGACCTACAGTATTTAAACGAATGTAATTTAGTATTGTTCTATGAATTGTGCAATGGCTTATATTATGTGAACTGCATATATTGATATTGTAAATGCAATGGTATTCTGTGTTCAGACAAGGGAGTTCACGTCGATTGCATTGCTGAATTAATTATACTATATTTAACAATTTTGCTTGTTTATTAGTTTCAACATGTTATTACTTATAAAAATGTTAGTACGTATATAAATTTATGAAATGCATTAGAAATACTTTGTTTTTTAAATTAATAATAATAGTTAACCTTGAAAAATACAACAACAAAAAAAGTTGCTCGAACTTTTATCTGTCAAACAATTGCTATTTAGTTGTAGGGTACTCTTTGCATGCTTTTTTTTATCTATACAAGCAAAAATACGTAATAAAAAAGAAAATATACATAAATACCTGTGTCTCAGCTGCTATGGTGATTAGCATAGCAAAAAAAGAAAAGAAGAAAAGGAAACAGAGAAGGTAGAATGGTAAAAAATTGTCTTAATTGACATATGACGCGGTGGAATATCGACATCTTTATTGATGTAAGTAACCTATTCTGTATTAGATCTTTTTTTTTCATTAAATTTTCCTAATAAACCTGCATGATTTAAAAAGTGCGGTAATTTTTTGGTATTTATTTCTTAGTGGCGCAGAATTAGTTTTAGGGCGACTTTCAGTTTAGCAGCTGTCCTGTGGTTACTATATTCAATGTAGTCTTCTAGGAATCGATATTTGCTACGAAAACTTAATAAACAAAACCGGCGCAAGTGGTTAATAACCTTTTGCAAATTCTAATTATCTCAATTGTCGGGTGTTTATAATTTACTAACCTTATGCAAAACATCATGTAATAAATTAAATAGAAATTTTAATATATACATATTATTTTATATTATTTAGTAGGAGTATTCCTATTAAATAATATAAAATAATATGTATGTGTTTGTACTATTAATAAATAAATAAATAAATAAAATATAATTATACGTAGGTACTAATTAGTTATCTATAAACATACAGCTTAAGTTTTTCTATATACAGTATTGCTCTGTTTTATTTGTCTCTATATGATCTTTTTAATGAAAAAAGAAAGTTTAGAAATTTCATTACTTATTAGCGGCGGGTATAGTATTTGAGTAGTTCATGCATATTATGTGAAATCCAAGTCACAGACATGGAGACTATATAACAGAGCACGAACTCATGTGGGAGAAATTAACAGATCTTGCCCACTAAAAAGTTATTTTTTAGTGTTGTTTTTTGTTTTCTGATCGAAGTTGCTAATTAAAAAAAAAAAAACATTCTTATGATCAATTTCTGGCAGAGATACCGAATTTATATAATTTGGAAATTTTATTTTCATAAATATTATATGTATAAAATATATTTAGGTAAGTATTTTAATCAGAAATGAAAATAAAAAACTCTGTAAAAGCATGGCTTGAAGCTAAAAAAATGAAACATCATATTTTTACATATAAAAATACATTTTCATAAGGAAAAATTTATATACTCTGCATATTTAGACAAATTTGTTAAATTTAGCAACATTTTTCACAGAACATACTTTAAATGCGATATATCATAATTAATCTTCAAAAAATATTAACCGCGCTGCGTCACTTAAATAACTTGCTACATTATTTTCCTTGGAGAATTTACATAAAAAAGCAATTATAATATTATTTCACAAAATGTTTTAATTTCCGCGATTCTCAGAGCAAACAACTTTGTTTTGGAAACTGTAAGTGACGGCAAAACAGAAAAGGCGGAAAATGAGAAAAAAGATGAAGTCATTTAAAATCGCATTATTTATTATAATTTTGCACATACAGAAGCAAACAAGGCGAAAATGGGAAACTTGGCGAGTCGTATTATAAAAGAGTTTCGTTTGGCCTTGCTTTTTTGTAAGAAAGTGTATTTTCTAAAGGATGACCAAATAGAAATCGTTAATCAAAAACATGAAGCTAGATTTATCTCCTTATAATACTGTAAGACACTTGAACATAAAATTTTGTTTAAAAATGGAATTTCATATCAAAAATGACAATTGCGCAATAATTTTGCTTGGATGTCTTTTTTCATATTTTCCTATTACGCTATTTGCATATTTTGTCTTCCCAGTATATTGTAATGGGTCCGAAAATCAATATAAAAAAATCTGAAAAACGGTTGACTCTGCAGGCCATCCCTGGAACTTCCCGCTGTTTCCGATCTATTGAAATGTGGCTTACCCCTACGGTGTTTGTTAAAAGTTATATTAAAAAATTCCAGCCAATTGAGCGACAGGATCATTCCAACTTCATAAATATTGACATTTGAAATATTGTAATAAAATAAAATTTATGTTAACGGTTTACGGTTATGGTATTTGTTTCCATGGTTACATAATATGATTTAACGTAAAAATGAATCAAAGCATGCTTGTTAGCTACCTAACTAATTTCTTTTGGACAGATCTTCGGAACAAAAGAACATTTGATTTTTTTTTATTATCAAAATATTTCCGAAACGATGAAACTATAAACCGTTATAAAATTCTGACAAAGATTTGGAAAGATATATAGAAAAAAACACTTTTTTGGAAATTTTTGTCAACGATATCTCTCGAACGAATCAACCGATCGAGATGCTGTTTACGGCAATCGAAGCAGTTTTTCAAGCATAAAAAATTATCTATTACAAAAAAATCAATTTAACGAAAATTTGAGAAGATATTTTGAAAAACCATTTTTTTCAAAATTTTTCTTCAACGATGTCTCTTGAACGAATCAAGTGATCGAGGTGCGATTTGCGGCAATCGACGCAGTTTTTCAAGCACAAAAAAATAACTTATTACACAAAAATCAATCAAACAAAAATTTGAGAAGTTATTTTGAAAACTTTTTTTTCAGAATTTTCTCCGACGATATCTCTCGAACCGATTAACCGATTTTGATGCGGTGTGCGGCGATTGACGTTATTTTATGAGGAATAGAGCTGATTAGATTTTGGAATTAATCGGTACGGCAGTTTCGAAAATATTTCAAAATATAAAAAAAAACTGCTTTCCAAAAAGCTTTATTTTTGAGATTTCTCAAAATCTACCTGGCCGAATCAGTTCCAATTTTCAGGAAATCTAAGTTCAGCAAGTTCCTTTCAGATGCCGCAATCTCAAATTTCGAAAATCGGGGTGAAACCAATAACTTCCCAATTTTTGAAAATTTTCAATTTTCTTAGCGGGAAGTTAAAAAACAACGATATAGCATATATTCTCTACTGCGTTTGTGCCAATTTTTTCCAATTTTCAGGAAATCTAAGTTCAGCAAGTTCCTTGCATTGCTGCAATCCGCGTTTCGATCGGTCCACCCGTTCAAAAGTTATGAGAGGGTTACATACACACACACACATACACACACGCAGACATACGGACATCATTTTAAAAATCGTCAGAATAGCTTCCTAGGATCTCAAAACGTCAAGATCTGACAAAAACTCAAATTTCGAAAATCAAGGTGAAACCAATAACTTCCCAATTTTTGAAAATTTTCAATTTTCGCAGCGGGAAGTTAAAAAACAACGATATAGCATATATTCTCTACTGCGTTTGTGCCAATTTTTTCCAATTTTCAGGAAATCTAAGTTCAGCAAGTTCCTTGCAGATGCTGCAATCCGCGTTTCGATCGGTCCACCCGTTCAAAAGTTATGAGAGGGTTACATACACACACACACATACACACACGCAGACATACGGGCATCATTTTAAAAATCGTCAGAATAGCTTCCTAGGATCTCAAAACGTCAAGATCTGACAAAAACTCAAATTTCGAAAATCAAGGTGAAACCAATAACTTCCCAATTTTTGAAAATTTTCAATTTTCGCAGCGGGAAGTTAAACATTTTACAAATTTTTATGTTTCAGTCACTATACTATTTTTACACTATTTTTGAAAAGACGTCTCTCTCTGTGTGCGTACGAAATCTCGAGAATAAAAAATTAGTTAGGGTTCCCATTAATGCGTATTAACGTCAATATGATCCGAAAGAAATTTTATCAAAATCGGTCAAGCCGTTCTTTGTTGTGTTCAAAAATTGCTGTAAAAAGTGTATTTTAAAATTTTGTGAAAAAGATTTCTCGGGTCTAATTTGTTAAGATCATACTAGGAAGTTGTTCGTGTGGAAGTTGTTCGTGTAGCACTTGCATAGCTTGTTAATTATTTTTTTAATTGTCAATAATTCCAGTTTTCTCTGTAAAAAATAAATTTACAAATATACTACAGTTGAGCTTTTTGAGAAGATACTTTTGATTCGAAATAATTTTTCTCTTAAAGTAAGTTAAAACGTTCGTTTATGATAGTTGTTTGCTTAGATATTTTTGACTGTATACTGAAGTATTTATTTTAGAGTGTGGGTAAAATTAATTATCGCATTTAATTGTTTAATCGGCGCGTCTCCAATCGATTGACCTCTTCGAACCTACTTTGAAACCAATTTATCGACAAATCAAATCGGACAGCCCTACACGCTCTATTTTCTTGATAAATAGTTAGCAGGGCCTCTAGCAAAAGTGTAGTGTAGTCAGGGCATTTTATTATAGTCATTTATTACGCAGGAAAAATATACAGTCTACTGAATGAGTCCTTTTATATCCAGTTTTACATTCGTATCTTAATTTTTATTCTTAACAATGAATGCATGTCTATTGTGAATTATTTATGAATATAATTAACATTCTTAGACTGAAATTCTGATAAAAACGTTAAAAACAGACATTAAAAATAAAAAAAAAATGCCGACTTAGCACTTACAGCTACGTGCATAGACCACTAATTAAAAAATTAAAATTTAAATGTTAGTAAACTTAAATCTGTTAAACTGTGATTGACCAACATAAATTATAATTTTGTCTTGACAATGTAAATCCATCATTTAGTAGCGGAATCATGTTTCTGCAGTGATTAAAACGTCACAACTTGTTGTGTAAGCGCATTGTGATGTAATGTGAAACATGTATTGTAGACCTACAAAAAACTTTAATAGATAAACTCTATCAACGTTTCATTTATTACATTCAGTTTGTTCATCACCATCTCCGTCAGCTTTACTCACCGCAAAATCATATCATCTCTTCACTTCATCTTCAATAAGTTCCTTCATCAAAATCCTTAGCATAATCATCCATTCATAACAGTGATCAGTGTTTTTTGACTCTTCTACTTCACTTATAACGCATATAGCCTCGATGCTGCGCGTTTAAGTATAAAAAACAAACATCACAACTATATTTGCTGTATACAATGACTTATCAAAATTCAAATTTACATATACGAGGAGTTACCGCGAATCCATTGTTACGTTCCATGTTTTAAAAATAAATTGAAAATCATTTTGATACGTATACTAGTTTTCGTTTAAGTATTTGAAACTTTCTTCTAAAACCCTCATAAAGTGGCTTCAAAAGCTAATCCTTATGTACCAGGACAAATTCCAAAAAAGAATTTTTGTGTCGTAATTCTATAGGTGTTTAAATGGAAATATTATGAACAGAACAAAAGTTATTTATAATGTCATAAATTTTCGAGGATTCCAGATATTCCATAATTTTGTTGAAACTTGAATCACGTTTCTCGTCTTTGAGAGATCTTCATAATTTAGTTTTGGTTTTGTTTCGACACTTAAAATGGGAAAAACTATTGAATTTAAAATTTTAGCTCACTAGAGTATATGCTATATGGAAAATACACGGCTTTCTGCCTTTTCTGATTTTTGAAGCAAGTAGACTTAACAATTCAGTTTCAACACGTGTTTTCAAGTTCAATTTAACATTCTTTTGTGAATTTTCTTAATATTTTCATTTTCACTAAACTGTTTTTCATTATAATAAAATATTGCTCAACTGAACTTTTTATTAGCTTCACGTGTATGTAATTTTCACCGACTTCAAGACGTCTGATTGATTAAAAGATTTGCATTTAAGGACCGATGACAATATAATAATTTAATAAGTCTGTCTTAATGTCTTGGCCAGAATCATCAGGATAAAATAATAACACTAAAAAAATAAATGATAGTTTAAAAAAACTAAAAAAAAACGCTTTAATAGCAAACCGAACTAAAAAGCAAAAAATAATTTTTAATCATTAAGATTTTGTTTAACAGCGATAAAACTCCATAATTGTATTGAGTGAGTGGATTTTCTACCGCTGTTAAAAAAATCTTAATAATAAAAAATTATCTTTTACTTTTCAGTTCGGTTAGCTATTAAATAGTGTTTTTTTTAGCTTTTTTAAACTATTATTTATTTAAATCGAATGGTGTTATGATTGGACACATCCACAATTCCCGCAGAAGCCTGTGGTGCGTGAACCGCATGCAACGCGTTTACGGTGGACATAGCGTAAGAAACCAACAGGGACTCTACGTGTAGCTATATTTCTTATAGAGTTAACCGAACTACTATAGTTGGTCTGAAAAGATCGCCGGGTGCGATACAGTCGTCTGAACGACACGGTGTGGGTTCCGTTCCAGGTGATTAATTTCCTAGCAGCTCTCACTTGTTGAGTTATAAGAGACATTACATTGTATCGATCAACTAAATACACTATGGCCCTCTATACCGGTGTTTCTTAACGTTTTCATGTCCACGGCATCCAGCGATGTTGAAAAAAGGTGGTGTCTACACTAGCACTTAAATGTTTAAAAGCAAATAATCAGGGCTATTCTACTAATGACAATCACGGTGATTATCAAGTACTTAGCAAAATAAACACTCTGGGCAACCACTTTTATTTGTTTCTTATTCTGCTAAGCAAAGTGATTGCCACAAGTGGTTAAAATGATCATGTGACGTGCTTGTAAGAGTGGATAAATTGTAACTTGTAAATGGGTGTTGTTAAGCTGACACTTTGAGTGTTTATTAATTAAAATGAACGGCGAAATATTTCACTTACTTATATTGGAGTTAATTGGGGATGAAAACAGGTTAATAATAGAATTATATTATAACGTACACGCGTTATACATTTTTTTATTATTCTTTTACGTTTTTTATTAATCCAAAATTCGAATTGAAATTCAGTATAAGGGCTAATTTTTCCCATGTTTTATCCACAATTGTGGATTCGGTTGATGAAAGTTTTCCACTCAACATATTTTTATTAGCGTCAATAAAATCAATCATCAATTTGTATTGACTAGATGATACTTTTTTTGTCGTCTTTTTGTAATTTTATTATCCATAATAATAAAAAAACCCGGGTCGCAGTGCCAAAACCCTGCCGACAATATAGTGTATTTGCTTGTATAGGCCCGTGTGGTTTTATACTTTTATTATGTGAAATTAAGTTTATTTTTGGGCAAAATAAAAAATTTAACCCCTTAATACACCCCTTAAAATAACATTTTTTTTCTTAATTGTAATATTATTATCAATCTAACGTCTACACGGAATTAAAGACACCCTTCAATAAATAAGTCACTATCTGCAAATTAGTGTTTTCAAAAAATTTGTAAGTCCGGTCCTGTCGGGCCGATTTTATTAAAATTTTAGGGACACTTTTTAATTGCTACTAACGGGTTAAATGTCAATTTTGAAACGATTCTGAGAATTTTTTCGGTATTTCGGGACCCAAAAACATTTTTCAACCCCTAAAAACTACCCTTAAAATGCCCCGATTACGCCCATTTTAAATAGGCTTCTTGCGGTGATGGATTTCAACACGTGGGCCAAATTTCGTTAAAATCAATTAACTCTTTCGAAAGTTATTGCCCGTACACACACATATATATATATATATATATATATATATATATATATATATATATATATATATATATATATATATATATATATATATATATATATATATATATATATATATAAATATATATATATATATATACATATATATAAACATTTTTAAAAATGGTGCCAAAGTGTTTAGGAGGTTATGAAACGGCGAGAAATTTTGGTCCGACCCCTAGGTCCCGCCATCCGACCAACGCCAATAGTGTATGTTGCCATATGGCAAATACACTAATTATTATTATTAATAATTAATTATTTTCAGCGCTTGACAACTAACACAAAATTCAAAAGTATATAACCGTGGTAACCGCACAAAAATAGACTTGTAATTAAATTCAGACAACTCTTTATAGGTACGTTTTTTTGAAAACGAGTGACAAAAAAGATTTGTAAACACTCGCATAATCACTTGTTATTAATGCTTTACCTGAATAGCATATTAAACATTAATGATTACAGACAGTGCTTATAAATTTTGTAATCACTGTGGTTACGTAAGAACAGTGATTAGAACAAAAATAGTAGAATACGGCTAAATAGCTGAATTTTTGTATTTATGTATCATATTCATAAAATGACAGTTATTATAGATATATAGATTGTTAAAAATTTTCGAATAATGCATCCTGTATAGAGTTTCTGCTCAAGAATTCTCGAGGCGAAAATTCTCGAGAAATTTATCTTTAGTAGAGACGGGAAAAAAACTCAACGCCTCGAGAACTCGAGAAATCAATTTCGTGCACTAGGTAACTAAAAAAAACACGCATATAACACGCGTTGAATTAAAATTTGATTTCTTTCTTGACTATTTTGCGGGTTACTGGTTTAGTTTTAGTTGGCATACTAGGCACAAATAAAAAAAATAATAAAAGTGAATTATGATTTATTTAATCGACAAAATTTGATGTTATTAACATAATAGTGTCTAAATTTAAAAGGCATTTTTAATTGAAGTAGGTAGCAAAATGTTTGTTTTGTTAAACAAGTTTTTATAGTTATCTAAATATGAACTAGTAATTTTGTTGATTTAATTTTACTAATTATTTTTTATTTAATTAAAGACAGTTGTACATTTGGGAACTGGTAGAGACTCAGTAATTATAAAAAAATAAGCACTACCCTACTCTTTACTTTTTATATAGACCAGCCGAGTTTGTTTAATGTAATGTTTGTTGTTGATTTGATAATTAAAAAATGCAATTTATTGTAACTAAAAATTTACCATTTGATTTAATTGATCTCATCTATCAGTCTAATTTGAGATAGAACAAAAATTTGAAAAAAGCATCGTGTTTTATTAAAAATTTCAAAATTTATCGAGATATTCGAGAAACTCGAGAAATCCTGATTGAGAATTCTCATGCCTTGAGAAATAAAAAAGGTCGAGAAACTAGAAATCCTAATCCTGTAAGACAACAATAGTTATAATCTGAACTTATAGACTTTAAAAATCAATGTAGAAAGAAGAACCTGTAAAAAATTTCCTGCTGTAGTGTTTTCAGTTTTACGTTCGTCATGAATGTCGATTCAAAGGCTATTATCACAATATATTTAAAACTTTGGAAAAGGTGTATTAATTTTCTTTTAAGAAAACTTTAACTCTATATGACGTTTTACGACAGCATTTATTTTAATTAAGAAAGTAAGTTTCCGCGGCTCTTTAAGTTTATTTCTTCTTTTATGTATTTCGCTTTGACAATAGCAAAAATTACGACCTACGAAATAATTTTCTCTTTGTATTTAATTTAATAAAGGCAGATTTTAAATATTTCCCTCTCTCTTTATACCACTAATAGTAATTAAACGTAAAATATGTGCCAGTTTTTTAAATTATACTTTTAATCCTAGCCGCTGAATTTATTGTTCGATAAAATAAAAAACAATACACTTATTCCAACTTTACAAGTACAGTTAAAATTCACACTTTACATTTTTACAATATTTGTTTTGAGGTCTTCTGAGTTCAAAAAACATATTTTTGGACAAAGTTTGTTCGTTTGCTTGTTAGCCCGTTTGTCTGTGTACACAATACAGATCAAACAGATGAGTGGATTGAGACCAAATTTTGGGCGGATGTTTGATATGCAAATATGAAAGGCCCTATTGTTTTTGGAAAAAATTGGCACAAACGCAGTAGAGAATATATGCTATATCGTTGTTTTTTAACTTCCCGCTAAGAAAATTGAAAATTTTCAAAAATTGGGAAGTTATTGATTTCACCCCGATTTTCGAAATTAGAGATTGCGGCATCTGAAAGGAACTTGCTGAACTTAGATTTCCTGAAAATTGGAACTGATTCGGCCAGGTAGATTTTGAGAAATCTCAAAAATAAAGGTTTTTGGAAAGCAGTTTTTTTTAAATATTTTGAAATATTTTCGAAACTGCTGTACCGATTAATTCCAAAATCTAATCAGCTCTATTCTTCATAAAATAACGTCAATCGCTGCAAACCACATCAAAATCGGTTAATCCGTTCGAGAGATATCGTCGGAGAAAAATTCTAAAAAAAAAGTTTTTTCAAAATAACTTCTCAAATTTTTGTTTGATTGATTTTTTGGTAATAAGTTATTTTTTTGTGCTTGAAAAACTGCGTCGATTGTTGCAAACGGCATCTCGATCACTTCATTCGTTCAGAAGAGACCGGTGAAGAAAAATTTTGAAAATTTTTTATTTAATTTAATTACAAGCTTATTATTTTCAGTGTTCTAATTGTATATATGGGAAAAAAAACAATAAAAAAGCCATACAAAAATATCGCTATGATATTTTTAGTAGACACATATAAGAAAAATGTTAATGCCGGTGTCGAGATTTGAATCCAAGAACTCTCAATTTTGCGTTGGTTGAGTTTCCTTACGGCACAGTACCCACAAGCAGTTATTTTATCTTAGATTTATCCGTCTTATAATATGATATAGAGCACAATGTACCTCTGAAACCACTGTCTATGAGAGTTCATATTTATAATAACAGTATTACTATGAATGTCGCCTTTCATAAAATAGCTGGGACGTATCTAGAATAAAAATAATGAGAAATTTACCTCCGGCATATTATCTAACAATGAAAGTTAACGATCAATATGATTAAAATCCTTTTTCAACTGTAATTCATTGTATTATAATAATCCATCCAACTCATCTAGAGCGAAATTGGGATTTTCAGGGTCAAGTACCGACAGTGGTATTTACATTTATGTCATGAAGTCTTCTAAAAAATTCCAGTTAACTGGGCGACAGGACCATTCCGACTTTAAAACATATAAAAAAATAAAATTAAATTTCTGTTAACGGCTAGTAACAAATATGATATTTACTATTCGTTTCCATCGTTACATGATGTGGTCTCACATGTAAAAATTAATCAAAGCTTGCTTTCTTTTTTTCATAACAAAAGAACAGTTATTTTTTCCTTATTTTCAAAATATTTTCAAAACTAGAAAGCTTTGAAGAATATTTTGTTAACAAAACTTTCATGAAAAAATAAATAGAATAATAATCCATTATAAAAAATATACTATAATAACTGGAAGAACAGCATTATAGCTCATATCTCTTCTGCGTTTGCGCCGATTTTTTTTCAAAAACAATAGAGTTCTTCATATTTATATATAGAACATCCTCCTAAAATTTAGTTTTAATTCGCTCATCCGTTTGACCTGTATCGTGTTTGCGGACAAACATGAAAACAGATTTTTTCAAAAATTGTTGGATTCAAAGGATCCCAAATAAAAAAATATTGTAAAATTTTGAAAGGTGAATTTTCCCTAAATTGGCACAATTCCCCACTTGTAGAGTTCGGAATGGCAAAAGTATAATTGCGGTAATGTCTTCTGATATTTTGTTATACACTAATATAAAGTAAATTAAATTCTAATCATATTGATTGTTAATTTTCATTGTAAGTAAATTTCAATTATAATTTGGTTTTGATATTTTCACAATAACTCCAAAAAGAAATTGAATATCCATCTTAGTAGGAATCAGAATGATAGTCAGCAGTAAAGGTTTTTCCTATCAATCACTGTCGATACAAACCGTTGTGTTTTCACGTGAGATTTTATTGAAACTTATCGCAGTTCACTTCCGACTCGACACGCTGCTACAATCAGAGTTCTGTTCGATTACTCTACTTCGATTGGTGGGCGTGTTACCCTCCCAGGGCTGGACAAATTCTATAACGTTGCTACTAAAGCTAGGTTTATACTTGAGGATTTCAATTCCTTAATCCTTCAAAACACCTAAGTGAGTCGAATTTGTCAAACACACACAGTAAAGTCATATCAATATAATACAATTATTTTGTAACCTAAGTTTTATTTTATTAAATGACAAATATTTAAAATCATTAGGCAAATCATTATATAGTTCCAAAGCAGTGTGTTGGTGACTATTTTTAAAAATAGATACTTAGATTGATGCAACAGTTAAAAAATTATTATTTATTATTATTATTAAAGGTATCACGTTTATTATCTACATATGCTCTAATTCTCATTACCGACCTAGCATATCATAAATAAGTTTTGTTATCATATCGCAATCTGCTGTTTCGTACATAAACTTTTCTGCACCTAAACTTTGAAATATTGCATTGCGTTAAGTCTGGAGACGGTCACGCGTACATTTTGCTGCGTCGAAAAATATAATGTAATGAGCAATCAAGCGTGTTTAACAAACATTTGGTCTTGGTGTCCCGAAGGAGTAACATGACTAGCTGACCGTATACTCTATAGTTTCTTGCTCTTAAAAAAAAAGCACACAGCGAAGAAAAGGTAGAGTTCGAATTAAGGAATGTTTAAAAGTTTTTTTTATAGTGGCTATTATTACATAGTCTGAGCTTTATGGGTAAAACATTTTATAAACATTTACCTGGTAAGATTTTAATAACAGAGCCAGTTCACAGTCTAAAGGAATACTACAAGTGTAATATGACTATTAGCTTTAATAAACTTAATCGGAACTTATTATGAATTATTCGTCTTGTGTAATTTCTGGAAACATTCTTTTTAATAATATGTATGACGAGCTTCTTGTTGTTTTTTTTGCAAATAAAATATTTGCACTTGGAATGATACCATGTTATAATTGATCATTTTTTGATTTTTTCTATTTGTCTGTTATTTGTGTGTTTGTTCCGCTATATAATTCATAGGCATGTAATTTGATTATTGTGCAATTTGGTACCTAAATGATTGCTATTTTTATAAACGGTTTCGTTTGAATTTAAAACGTTGACATAATATAATAAATAAAATAAAGTTTCTGTTTTTATAAAGCTCAATAAAATTGCACCAAAAGTATGAGATTCTGACGAGCTTGACATAGTTTCAAGAAACTAGACTTCAAGTACTCACTTTTCAAATATGTTTGTATAAATATCAAACATGCTTTAATTTTCGGTAAGCATTTGTGGAAGTGAATTTCACAGTATCAAAATGTTTGAGCGATCATATTTATGACTCTTATGGGTTTATTAGCATAGCTGTAAGGCAACAGTTTCAGGTTAAAGTGTGAACAGTTTGGTTATTAAAAATAATAAATTGTTATAGGACGTCAGGATTATCTCGTAATCTGCCATCCTATGACATAAATGTCTATAAGAAACTTCATTTACTTCACTAGAAAATATCGATATCTAAATCTACAGATATTCTAAAATAAAAAAATGATAATAATAAAATAATTTTAATATGACAAATTTCAGGACAAAACCACTAATCCAACTGGCCACAAAATCGCACACACACACTATGTGGAAAACTACTTTTCTTTATATTTTGACGATTTTCTGAAGTTATTATCATACCTCAATTATCTAAATTACATGCAGTAAAATAAGATCCACCAACTAGCCATTGATATTTCTTGAAAGATCAACATGCCTATGAATCGAGTGTGCGGCGAACCCAATGTTACGGTAACCGTCTGCGTCACTGTCTATAATCGAATATTTATTGTTCGGCTCGTTGAAATGCATGAGTTTGAATTCTGTTTACGAACAATCAATCAATTAAAAACAATGCATAGCTGTGTTTACACAAACATACCTTGCAGTCGATATTCTTGCATTTGTGAACTAGAATTTTTATTTTTCTGAGATTGTTTATTTTTTAAAAATAAAAATGATTTTTCGGGAAAAAGGACTTTTTTTAAATAAACACTTAATTTTTTATTTACAGCGACATTTCGTTCCTTGTTTGGAAACA
The DNA here is from genome assembly GCA_034508555.1 of Venustoraphidia nigricollis. Classification (NCBI taxonomy): domain Eukaryota; kingdom Metazoa; phylum Arthropoda; class Insecta; order Raphidioptera; family Raphidiidae; genus Venustoraphidia; species Venustoraphidia nigricollis. Next base: position 615,687 of record JAVRKA010000073.1, read on the forward strand.
AGGAACGAAACGTTTATTTCTTTTTTGTCCTTGGTAATTAATAAGGAACGAAACGTCGCTGTAAATAAAAAATTAAGTGTTTATTTAAAAAAAGTCCTTTTTCCCGAAAAATTATTTTTATATTAATTACCAAGGACAAAAAAGAAATAAAGTTGTTTATTTTTCTTTATCAAGGTGTTTATTTTGCAATTTTGCGCTATAGCAACATAAATCTATAACACTATAATATTAAACTTATAAACGTATATATATATAACTTGCCGCGCATGCAACTGAAATGAATCACGGCAGCAACAAAAGTCTTGCCAAATGGAGCGCACAAAGATTTTTTTATATACCCGTAATTCCACCATAAATTTACTGTATTTCTAATTGTACTCAACTTTAGCCAATTTGCTTGGGGTTTGTTTTTGTTAAAATAAAATATAGCCTATATTACTCAGAGATAATGTAGTTTCTTATAAGCAAAAGAATTTTTAGAATCAGTTCAGTAGTTCCAGAGATACTCCTTTTATACAAACACACACACAAACTAATTTTACCCCTTTATATCATAGTATAGACTATAGATAATAAACTTTCATAAGACAAATTTTCATTCACATAATATTTTTGTGACGGATTTCATAAACCCCAAATTAACCTCGGTTGAGTATTCAATATGTCATCGTTCGATCGAAGAATTGGGCAGATCTTGATGTGCCTGGGAAATTCGTAAAATGGCGCCGTTTTATGAATGCATGAAATACCCTATTATCTAGCGGTCATATCATGACGTGACCAATGGAAAGTCCGGCGAATCGATGAGAGCAACTATTTGTCGATATTTTTAACTGAACTCTTCGACACATACTATGGCTTGGAAGTAGGTATATCGTAAAATAGTTGCATTTTATATTGCTAGTGACGCTGTCTCCGCACTCTTTGCTTTATTATGTCCATGTGAGATGGCTAAGTCAAAAAAATTAATGCTGTGCTAAAAAATTGTAAAAATGAAGTAACTGACGAGAAAAACAATTTCAACACAACTATGAGCAAAACTTACAAGCGGTTTATAATAGTCACCCAAAATCCAAGCACAATGTGAAATATCATGGAGCTTTGCCGCGATTATATTCCTAAATGATAATTGAAAGGACTTTACTGGTCGTATAATAGAAGCTCCCGACATCTTCAAACACAAGGTAATGTTGAACAAACTGATTAAGTCGTAGAAAAAAGGTTACGTTGCTGGATGACGAACAATAATTCCGCTAATCTTTTTTTCATAAATAGCAGCATTGAGGTTATATGCGTAATTTAGCAAGAGAAAGATATAACTGTTATAAACTGTTAAATGTGGATGTTAAAAAGATGATGATGTAGAAGAAAGTGAAGATGATGAAGTAAAGGATAGTGAAGATGACATGCAGCGGTAAAGTCTATGGTGAATTTGCGATGATGCAAATAGTAAAGATGATGGTATAGATTGGTTTTGAACCGCGAGATAAAATTCTGACGGCCCTTTATGCTATAGAAGTTCTTTGTGGGTTGTCCTTATATTTACATGTAATCACTTTGATTTAAAACGTAGATTATATTATATTTCATTTAATTTATTATTATTATTTTATTCACTTAATTTTATTATTTGTGTTTGGCGAATTTTTCTAGTTATTAGATATTACTTCGTACAGTACTATAAAAATTCATCATTCTATTCGGTTGTTAAACGATTTTCTATTTCTCTATTATTTTTTTAAATTTTTATTTACTGATGCTTCGGAGATTCAAGTATGATTGAGAAAATCGTTAAACGATTTGCATTTAATTGTAGAACGAATTGTTATTTCATGTTATGGTGCCATTTTATGAAATGCCGAGTCACATAATAATCTGACCAATTATACGATCGGGCAACGACATAAAGATAGCACTGGAAACGTGAGAGGCTAGCAAACATAATCTATATCTATCAACCCAAATGATTTATCGATGGAAACGCATGAGCTTATAACTGAAAATTACCATTTATTTCCAAATAAATATTAGATATATTTTAAAGCTATTTTAAGTGCGACATAATTATTTTACAAAATATGAGTTAAACTTATTTAATTACCGTTGCCCTTGCTAATTACTCACGCGAACTTTTATATAATTTTATTTATCCAACCGGACACGACCGCTGTATTTACAATTCCATTGAATTACTCCACTTTAATTGGTGGGCGTGGTATCGCACTAGAACTGAGAAAACTCGCAAACTGTTCTATGGATGGATAAACTTTTTAATTTGATTAGTACACACAATTCAAATGATTGAGCTCAAGCGACCCATTTAAATGTCTGAAAGCTATTTCACAAAGAGTTAAATATTTCGGCGCCAGTATACTGGTGTCAATTAGGCTTACGCAAAACAGCTCCAAAGACGGAGCGTACTTTGAATGTTCCCTCTGTTAAACGAACATGCTTTCGTGAAACATGCCTGTAGATCGATCACGTTCCACTATTTCACTGACACCTTTGCGTTAAAAGAAACACACACAATATAGGTACGACAAAGCACGAATATGCAATATATTCCGTAGACGTAGAGTCTATAGTTCCGAACCTATCTGAACTTGTCACGTACTCGATATTATAGTGCATATGCTCTCCTTAACCTTTTTGGTTTTTGGAAACAACAAGTAGTCTCAACTGATTGACTATTTTTGTTGTTGCGACGAGATTCGTGTAGCCGCCGAAATGTATAATATACGTATGCAGTCGTAAACGGTAACGGATGAAACGTGACGATCGATTACTCTAAGTACTCTGCGGTGAATCCACTATAAAGTTACACAGAAGTTCAGAAGTTATAGGTATCAATTGCATGTTTCCCCGAGGTCAACAATTGCTACATTTTATTAAAGTTCGGTGTTAGAAAATTTTGAAAAGTACGTTTGTGACCCATTTCAAGTAACGAACTACCTCAATGTTTATCTGGAGTGATTGAGGACAGCAATAAAAAATCCAACCAACCTGACATTCCAAATGATATTAACTTTTGCATTGTATATAATCAATATTTTGGTTATTATTATAAAAACATGAATTTTTACACTTCAAACTTATTTCTAGAGGGTAGGCTATATTCGGTGTAATTGTAGGCAATATAAATTAAATTTTGAGAAATAAATTTGTTTGTTGATCTGTGAAATCATACCTTAAGCCTCCTACTGAAAATTCAGCTAAGAACCACCTTGAGTAGTAGGGGACTGGGTTGGGTTGTGAACCGGGCTAGGTTGTGAACCATCAGCTTTTTTTATTTTCTTAATTGACACGTATCGCCAATCTGTCTGTGTTAGTTTGTAATTTGACATAAGTAAGTTATTGTGCTAATACCGAAGTGTACATTCGTATTGCTTATGCCAGCTGCAGACGTCGTATTGAAAATCGATTTTGAAAAGTTTTTGTGAATTGTAAAGTGCTTTCCAAGTGACTGAATTCAACACAAAAAGGTGAGTGTAATGCATGTTTATTTAGTGTTTTTATTCTATTTTACGATTGTTATGTATTTTAATAGACAACTTTATTTTATTAATAACTAGACAAGATTTTAGATTAACTTAATTTTTATTCTTTATTGATTGCTGAACGGAACAGAAGTGTTTTTTTTCCTTTTACAATTTATCCACAAAAATAGTTTCATTATGGTTACACAACTATTACAATTTAGAAATTACATAACTAAAATATTATACTATTTTAAATTTAGGGTTGAACAAATTAACAAATATTACATTTTTTCCCCCTTTAACGAAAACATAATTATAAAAACAAATTACTTAAATTCTGAAAACGAAAATCTTTTGGGCGGATGCCTTTCTCGTTCTGAACGTCGAAAAGTAACTTCAGGGGAAGACAGGGAACGCCGTCTGGGCTCGGCAATTTCATGTTCTATCACTGCAGGTGTAGTAATGTCGGACGTAAATATTTTATCTTGTAGATTTGCTTTTCTTAGTTGATTGTTGTGAGCCAAACGTATATTTCCATTTATGTTTATTAAGCAAGTTAATTTGCTAACATTCTTCAAAACTTGAGAAGGTATCCATCGAACAAAATTTTTAAAATGATTCCGGTAGTATACTTTCTCCCCTTTTTTATATAAAAAGTCATTTTTCATCTCCTCGTCCTTTCTTAATTCAGTTTCAATTGATTTTTTTGTATGCTGATAATTACTGCGATTGGTATCTTCAATCCCTCGGTCATTAAGTAGATCGAACTTCGTTCTGGGTTTGTATGTAAAAATCATTTCACCTGGTGACTTCGAAGTTACCGTCGATGGTGTAGTTCTGTAGTGTTTTAAAAACTGAATAATTTGTTCATCTAATGACATATTTTTAGCTTCAAGACAGAATTTTTTGAAAACTCGTTTGACACTTTGAACACCGCGCTCAGCCAATCCATTAGATTGTGGATGGTATGGTATGGACTCTTTGACAATTTTATTCCCCGATTTTCACAATATATCGCAAATTGATAGGAATTGAACGGCGGTCCGTTATCCGTCACGATTTGTGAAGGCTGTCCAAAAATAGAAAATATTTTTTCAAGTTCTTGACATAAATTTTGTACGTTGGTTGACTTCATGTATTTGATGTCACAAAATTTACTGTAAGAATCGGCAAGTATAAGAAATGTTTTACCGGAAAAGAAAAACAAATCTAAATGTATTCTTTCGAATGGATAGTTTGTCGTTGCTCAATTAGTTGTGACGACTTCTTTTTTCACGTTTTGCGTTGTTTCACATATATTGCAACTTTTGACATATTTTTCAATGTCTTTATCACAGAGTGGCCACCATACATAGGATCTTGCCACCATCTTCATTCGAACTATACCAGTGTGGTTTTCATGCAGATTTTCTAGTATCTTGTTCCGGAGGAATTCGGGAATGACGATTCGGTTCATGTAGTAAATACATCCAGAATCAGTTGACAGGCTTTGACGTATATTAAAAAAAATTTTTAAGTCTTCTGGGATATTTTTTGGCCAACCATGTTTTAAATAATTGTAAACATTTGATAAAATTTTATCTTGGCTGGTGAATTTCTCAACTGACGACATATCAATAACGTTATTTTGTGAAAAATAAAAAATTCCTGTTGAATCGATCTCAGTACCTTCTGGTAATGGCAACCTGGACAAGGCATCAGCATTAGACATTTCTGAACTGCGTCTATACATAATCTTATATTGGTACATTGACAGGATGATAGACCAACGTTGTAATCGCGCAGCGGCTAATGGCAGTGTTTTCTTGCTTGGATTAAATATTTCTTTAAGAGCTTGGTGGTCTGTATAAATTGTAAAGGGTTGACCATACAAATATTTATGAAATTTCTTCAATGCGACGACAATAGCTAGAGCTTCTTTGTGCAATTGAGAATAATTTTGTTCAGCAGGAGACAATGTGCTTGACGTAAATAAAACAGGTTTCTCAACCCCATTGACTAAATGAGATAAGACGGCACCCACTCCGTACGGACTTGCATCTGTTGCTAATATTATGGGTTTTTTCGGATCATAAAGTTCTAAAGCATTATGCTTTTGTAAAAGCTGTTTGCTTTTTTCAAAAGTTTGTTGACAGTTTGATGTCCATTCAAAAGGAGCGTGTTTTCTTAAAAGCAGATACAATTCTCGCAATTCTGCAGACAGGTTTGGTATAAACCGACAGTAATAATTTAAAAGACCAAGATACGACTGCAACTGCTTCAAATTGTGCGGTGATGGAGCATTGACTATTGCTTTGATCTTTTCATTATTTGGACTTATTCCTTTTTCAGACAATGTGTGACCCAGGTACTCGACAGACTTCTTCAAAAATTTACATTTATCCATATTAATGTGGATATTGTGACGTTCCAATCGAGACAGTAATTCAAAAAGTTTGTTTTTGCAATCTTCTAACGACGTTCCTCCGATCAAAATGTCATCTAGATAGCAAAAGACTTTTTCACAATTTGCCAGTACTTGATCCATGATAGACTGAAATATTGACGGTGCGCAGGCGACTCCAAACGGCAGACGTGTATATGTATAGAGACCTTTATGAGTATTAATGGTACTGTATTCTTGAGATGAAGGCGAAACAGGTACTTGCTGGTATGCTCCCGTTAGATCAATCACGCAAAAATATTTACTATTTGCTAATCCGGCGAATATATCTTCGATAAGCGGTAGTGGATAATGCTCCGTTTGGATGAATTTGTTGATTGTGACTTTACAGTCAATGCAAATTCGTATTCCGCCATCTTGTTTTGGAACGGTGACTATTGGACTTGCCCAACGACTGTATTTGGTAGGTTTTAAAATGTTTTCATTGCAGAGACGTTGCAGTTCATTCTCTACAGCATCCCGTAGTTTGTATGGTACGCTGTACGGTGCATGAAAAATCGGATTTTGATTTTCTTTCAAAACAATTTCTGCGGTATAACCAATTATTGGACTTGTTAAATCCTTTGTGACTATTTTTGAAAATGTTTTAGAGACTTCATCGTAAATATCAGACTCAGAATTTATAGCTTCAATTTTTGAGAAAGAATCGAAAGCTTTTCTCCGGTGCGGATATAATATATCTAGCCACGGACGACCCATTATGGCTTTTGACGGCTGGTTTCCTTCGACAATAATTATATCGAGCTTGAAAGATTTGTCGTTAGCACGGACATTGACTTCAATACTACCCATTTCATTTATGGCTTGACCTGTTACCGAACGTAGCTGATTGTCACTGTTACGTAAATTTATATGACCAAATTTTTCTTGATATTCTTTGAAAGACATAATTGTCGCGACTGCTCCTGTATCAATTTCCATATAGACTTATTTTTCTTCAATCAGTATCAAACAATATGTAGAATTATTTACTTGACGAATACTGTTGATTGAATCGACATGACTATCACTGTTGACTGATTCGACTTGACTGTTATTGTTGACTGAATTGACTTGACTATTATTACTTTGATTTTTCTGACGGCAGACAAGAGACGTATGACCTTTTTTCTTACAAAAAAAAGCATTCCCAGTTGATTGCAGGACATTGGTTTTCATCGTGAAACTTTTTTCCACAGCGACGACATTTTTGTTTGTATGACTGACCTTGACGACCTTGGCTTTCATTATTTTTTGACTGACTGTGAGACGAATTATTTGACTGATATCTTGACTGACTTCTGTGCCCCTCCTGCTTTTGACTTTTGACTGTGGCTACTTGCGCTGACGACTTAATTGACTTGGATGTTTTTTCAGACAATTCCATATTTAGTGCCTTTTGACAGCATATTTCGAACGAGAGATCATCCTCTAAAAGCAGCATTTGTTGGATCTTCTGACTACGAATTCCCATTACAAATCGATCAGTGAGAGTTTCATCTAATATTTTGTTTTTATCTGCACTTTCAGTAAGGAAATCTCCAAAACGACATGTTTGCGACAGTGATTTTAATCTCACTATAAATTCCGTAAGCGGCTCTCCCTCTTCTTGTACTGCTTTGTTGAATTTATAGCGTTCAGCACGTTTATTCGTTTTTGGTGCGAAGTGATCACGCAGTAACTTAATGATTTCGTTGAAATTCATATCGCTGGGTAATTTTGGGACAGTTAACGACATTAACAGATCATACACATCTGACCCCATAATCGTGATGAAAAGCGGTGTCTTCTTGTCTTCTGAGACATTGTTGATTAGGAAGAATTGCTTGATTCTGTCTTCGTACGCCTTAAAATTTCCACCCGGTATGAAAGGTTCAATGTGGCCAATCATATTGGACATTGTTCACCGATGGTTTTTACCTCGTCGCCAAAATTTTGTTATGTATTTTAATAGACAACTTTATTTTATTAATAACTAGACAAGATTTTAGATTAACTTAATTTTTATTCTTTATTGATTGCTGAACGGAACAGAAGTGTTTTTTTTCCTTTTACAATTTATCCACAAAAATAGTTTCATTATGGTTACACAACTATTACAATTTAGAAATTACATAACTAAAATATTATAGGTACTATTTTAAATTTAGGGTTGAACAAATTAACAAATATTACAACGATCCAATATTTGGTTATGTCGAATTAAGATTGTAAGTGTTGTTGTTTTTGACAGGTTCCAAAATTACGTTATGGCTGGGTTGTGAACCAGCCTTGTGGCTGGGATATGAACCATCCGTTTTTTATGGCCGAAAGGCAATGGAGAGCTGCGAGCTGACTTCTCCAGACAAAATCGATGATTTGAAGCAGAAGAAAGCAGCAGCAAACTCAAAACCACCAGCAAAGGCAGCACCGAGGAAGGCACAACCACCGCCAACCAAGCGTCCAAAGGCAAAAAAAACACCAAGACCATCAAAACCGTCTGATGAGGACACTGACTTTTGCACCATTTGTTTGAGGTTTTTGCCTAAAGAACTGACCCCTAACAACTCCATCAAATGCAACACATGCGGCCGGCCTGTTCACTTGAAGTGCGCCAATATTGGAACGCGTTCGTATTACACATGCAAATATTGCGACACCGATTTGGGTGATGACGAATGAAATGGTGATTAAACACTTCCATTCATTAATTGAAGATTCCAACACACACACACACACAAGCGCACGCACGCACATGCACACACCGGTTGTTTAGCCTAAGTGGCGTCATTACTTGTCTTCATTACTTTTACTACTTGTCTTTTACTTGTCTTGCCTCTTAAAGTCTTGTGAATAAATAAATGTTTTAGTTTTTATAAAATTATGGGTATTTTACTACCTATTTTCTGACTTTTATCGGGATTTTCCAGATGGTTCACAACCCAGCCACTTCTTTGGAAGAGCCAAAAATCACGTCTTCAGATAATTGGCCGTAGACAGTTGCACTTGAATCCAAACACTAAACTATCTGAAAAAAAAGTTGCGTTTTGTGTTCACCTTTCCACCGGTGTCTTGGATTCGCTGATATATTTATTCTGTAAAAAGTTGCACTTCCAAAACAAAACGCGATTCACAACCCAACACAATCCCCTACTAGCAGTACTGACTCTTTTGTCCCCGACCCGTAACGGAACTTAATGTTCCATGAAACCGCACACATGTGTCTATTTGTGTATACTTCGTTCACAGAACATATATGCGATTTTATAAAAGGGTCAAATGTTTAGAATACTTTATATATATATATATATATATATATATATATATATATATATATATATATATATATATATATATATATATATATATATATTATGACCGACTAACTTCTCCAGTGGTTGCGGGGTTGTGGGTTGTCAAACGCGTGGGAACTGAGCAGAATTACGAGAAACCGTGACTTACCTGATTAGTAGAAAGTTGTGAACAGGGAACCAAGCAACTTAAAGTAGAAATCTTGAGGGCGCCTGGCTGACCGATCCACCTGCCAGAAACGTCTCACTGTTCAGCCGACTAGTGAGTAATTTAATCAGGTGAGAAAATTAAATCAAAAACGAAAATGCTAGTTTGAAAATTAATAACAATTTAATACAGGCTAAGCCCTGTGCAAACAAATATTTTGCAATGATAAACGATTCGCGAACGATACACTTGTTATACAAAATGTGTGGTTTGTTGATAAACGATCAACTGTGAATAATAATTTGTGATATGCGGTAACCGGGACATCTAAATAAACGTTTGTTAACAAAACAATCCTAACATTACTCAAAATCTCTTAAACTTGCAGCTCGTCTGACTTAAACGTTTGCAAGAAAATTAAATCGGTGGAAACTAGTTAGTATTAAGACCCTAATACCGGGACCATAATTTTATTTAAATAAATAAAATATTGGAATGTTTATTCATAAAATTCAAATAACATACGTGTTTATGACAAGATGCAAATTACGAGATTAATATTCGACATATTAGCTAGATAATCATATAAAAAATCTAAACATACGACAAAAGATAAACTTTCGAAAGTCAATCATACGTGTTGCAAACAACTATGCCTGCTAAATAAACAGTCTAATTACATAATACTCGAAAACTGAACAACATTCACGCGCGTACCTGATTGACTTTAGAAACGAAATAAACATAGAAAATGCGATACATCAAATATTTTGAACAAAACAATCATCTGTCGGCATAAGTTAAACACTCAAAATGTACAGACGTTTATTATTTTACCACTAAACGAATTATTTCAAAAGTACTGCGAGTTTTCGCAATACAAGGTCACTTTATAATTTATACGCGGAACTTACACATGAATGCGCTAGTGAACGCGTAAGAATCTTACAAACACAGTGAATGAATTGTTCGGTAAATTATTTTAACAAAACCGATGCATAAATGAACTGTGAAAAATGTCCGCACGGCAAATAACCCACAAAATATTAATCAGCATTTACTTAAACTAAAAAGAATCGTTAAGATCCCACATAGAAAATGAAATTAAATCATTAATGCTCACTTTTCGAAAATCCGATAACAAAACTTGTCTAGGAAACAAATAATCTTTTCATCCGATAAACCATACTATCACTAAAACAACTCGCGGTCTCGATTACACTTCGATACAAATCACACTTATCGACAAAACTATTGGCGATACGAAACGACACAACGATACGATACTTCGAAATAATAGATCGGAAACAAACTTTATTCACAGAAATTCAGTTGCCAAAAAAACTTTTCAATCTTCCCAACCTCTTGTCAAAAAAATTTTTTTTTCCTTCTTCCTTTTTTTTTTCTTCCTTCGCCTACCTCGCTCGTAATACATGGCTTACTGTCATGAAATGACTAAAAATAGGCCAACTAAGTTTTTTTTTTCTTTTTGGTGCAAAGACAGTGCCTTATTTCAACTTGTTTCACACCCCCTTTTCCTCCAAGAGAAAAGAAAAAACAATACCAATTGGCGAAATAAGAACGAAGCGAAGCAAAACGTTATAACGCAAAAACGAAACGATAAACTTTAAGTGATAGGAATTGAACCGAAACTTAATCGAACAGATCATACCGAGAGTCGTCGTTGGACAGCTCGGAAGACTCATCGGGCATAGCAATGTCAGAGTCATCATCCCTAAACGGTTTAAGATCCTTAACGTGCCAGCGTCCAATCGAATGACCATGTTCATTAGCCAGTTCGTAAATAAGAGGCGAGATAATTCTAATAACTATACACTGAACGAATCTGGGGGCCAGTTTAGAGGTGAAGCCGTGAGCGCCACTTGACAACACATAATGTTTCTTCCATACTCTTTGACCAATGCAATAAGAATCCGGGGGTCGTTTACCCTTATTGTAGGCTTCGGCATGGCGCATATAGGCTTCGGAGAGGTGACGACGAACCTCGTGAAAAACAGCTGGATGATCCTTCATCTGTTCAGCATAAACGTCGCTGGACCAACTCAACTCAGTGATGTCCTGTTAAGCTATAGCACCATAGTAGTTGCCGTTGAGTGGTATGAATCGACCGAAGTTGAGGAAACTAGGCACGAATCCAGTGGAATCGTGGATGGCGGTACGAAGAGCAAAAGCTATTTCTGGTACCACTTGATCCCATTTATGGTGATTGGTGTCTTGCAGATAGGAACGAATAGCGGTTCCGACAGTGCGATTTACTCGTTTGACAAAGTTAGCCTGGGCATGGTATTTCGCTGTAAGCCAATGCTGTACGCCATATTTCGCCAAGAGGCGTTTGATGGCAGCAGCGGTAAATTCAGTGCCGTTGTCGGAAAGCAATATTTGCGGAGCTCCGAACATTAGGAAAACCTCTTCCTCGAGATATTTAGAAATGGCTTGCGCATTAGCCTGCTTTAATCGTTTCAATAGTACAAATTTGGAAAACCAATCCACGACAACTAGAAGAAAACGATGGCCATCTTTGGTACGCGGGAGGGGCCCTACAATATCGCAGCCAATAAGTTGCCAAGGGAATCTGACGCATTTCGGTTGACCCATAAAACCAGGTCGGGCGGTCTGCTGTACCTTCTGTGCTGCGCAAATCCGACACTTAGATACAAACCGTCCAACATCCGACCTCATCTTCGGCCAGATATGTTCTTGCGAGACACGATATAAGGTTTTAGCCATACCTAGGTGACCTGCGGTTGGAGGGACATGATACTGCTGAATTAAGGCTTTACGCGCCGACTTCGGAACCACGGTTTTCTACTGATCCTGATTAAGTCCTTGACCCAAATCAAGAGGAAAACATTTGAAGAGCCGTTTATTCATGACATTCCAGTTAGCATAATCGTCTGGAGACCGTACGACTCGTTGCATCATATGCTGATACCAAGCATCAGCTCGGCATACGTTATCTTCAAATTCGATAACGAATATTTCCAGTGGTGATCGAGAGAGGGCATCGGGAACAACATGAAGGGTACCTTTACGATGAACGAACTCGATATCGTATTGCTGTATCTTTAAAGCCCAGCGAGCGAGACGACCGGTAGGATCCTTCAAATTCTGCAGCCAAAGCAGAGAATGGTGGTCCGTCAAAACAGTGAAGCGAGTGCTTTCGATGTAAGGGCGGAATTTTTCAATTCCAAAGAGCACGGCGAGACATTCCTTTTCCGTGGTGGAAAATTTTCGCTCTCTAGCGGTAAGAGTCCTGCTAGCAAAAGCAATCGGAACATCGACCGAGTTATCGTTGCTCTGCGTCAAAACACACCCTAAACCACAATCCGATGCATCACACTGCACTGTGAAAGGACGTGAAAACACTGGACTAGCGAGCACGGGAGCGGAAACCAAGGCCTTTTTAATTTCCTGAAACGATTTTTCGGCCTTAGGGGACCAAACGATTTTCTGACCCTTCTGCCGTTTTTTAATTAACTCGGTAATAGGAGCTGTTAAGGTAGAAAAATGCGGAATGAATCGTCTGTACCATGAACACAGACCAATAAAGCGCTTAACTTCGGTGGTGTTGGTTGGCTGGGCGTAGTTAACCATAGCAGCAACCTTATCGGGATCTGTCCGAAGACCTAACTTGTCTACCACAAACCCGAGAAACTTCAAGGATTTAGACAAATTAATCGTGAGATTAGCACGACTGAAGCGCGTATACACTTCGTATAAAATTTCCAAATGTTTCGAGAAAGTTGGGGTGGCGATAATTATATCGTCGAGATAAACAAAAACGTAGGGTTCCAATTCGGGACCCAGAACACGATCCATAAGTCGCTGTTGGGTTTGCGGCGCATTCCGTAGCCCAAACGGCATAACATTAAATTCGAACAATCCCCTGGAACGGAGAATGCAGTCTTTTCACAAGACTCACGCGAAAGCGGGATCTGCCAAAACGCAGACTTGAGGTCGATACTGGTAAGAAATTTCGCGCCCGACAACATACTCAAAATATGGTCTACACGCGGCAACGGATATGCGTCTGGTTTCGTAACACTATTCAGACGACGCCCGTCAAAGCAGAACCGATATTCGCCATTGGATTTTTTTATTAAAAGTACTGGGGACGACCACGGACTATTAGATAGTTTCACAACCTTGAGTTTTAACATCTGGTCTAATTCAACATTAAGGTGATTCATTAGGTACGGAGATAACGGGTACTGGCGTTGCTTCGACGGTTTGGAGTTCCCAGTATCGATTTCATGTTGCGTGAGGTGGGTGCGTCCTAACTTCTGATCTTCCTGCCAGGATAAGGACGCAAATTGTTGAATCGCGGCCGACAATTGCCCAGCTTGATCACGAGTCAAATCGTTGCGTTCACAAAGAGCTCCAATAGTCATAACCTGGCAAGACGGAGACGGCCAGACTTGAGCCGAAATTGTAAAAGAGTGGTCACGGAAATCTAGCGACAACCCGAAGGTTCTAATGAAATCCATGCCTAACAAAAGAACATGTTTTAAAGATGGAACAACGAGAACTTCCAAGCATCGTTGAACATCTGCAACGTTGATTGGGATAACGACAGAACCAGAGACGGGTTGTTGAACGCCGTCGGCAGTAGTAAACGTCACATCGGTAGGATAGGGCGTTAGCGATAGCATTTTCAAAAGCGAGCTACCCTGTTGGTCTAGGATCGAGCGTTAGCTCCTGTATCCACCAAGCAAAACCATGATTTATTCAAAATAGTTACGCGAATATAAGGGCGATTATCACCCACGCGAGACGTAAGGGCGGGAGAAACGATAGTCGATTTTGTAGATTCCTTCTTGAAGCGACAAAAATTGCGGATACGAAGAAGAGAGAGAGAGAAATCAGTTCGGGAAAAGCGTGGCGGAATCTTAGGACTAGGGCGGAACGTACGATTCCGAATTACGCTCCGGTGTTGTAGTTTTTCGACGGCGGACGAGAACAAGCCCTCGCTAAGTGGGACCTATCTCCGCAACGCAACGGTAGCAAAAGAACTGCTTGGCTTCCTTACACTGAGCGTAACGATGGCCTTGCTGTTGGCAATTCCAACATTTATTCGACGAGTCAATTACGAGAGCTGATGCTTGCACTACGGGTTTATTTGGCAATTGACAATTAGCAATTTTGACTGGGGCGGAGACAGGGTGCAAACCCGGGTTAGCTTTCAAAATCGCAGGTTCCAATCGAAGTAGAGAATCAGAAAGATCTTGAACAGTATTAAATGACTTCGTAATTAGTTGCGGGCCATACGCAGGCAAAATATTTCGGCAAATTATTTGGATCCTACTTAACTCAGGTAAAGGGGTGATGAGCTGTAACATCAAATTCGTAATAGTGGCGAGATATAAAGTAATTTTCTCGTCCGGTCGCTGCTTAGTTGAATAAATTCGCTGTGTTAAGTCATGATCAAAGTCAGTGGGAAGAAAGTGCTTTTTCAAGGCAGCAACAAGAGTGTCCCAATCATTAACACCCTGGGAGGTAACCATGTGATGCCATGTCAGTGCATCCCCGGTAAACAGGTCTATAGCCGATGAGAAGAGTGCTTCTTTCGAACACTGTCGAGCCATGCGCATTCGTTCAACGTGAATCAAAAATTCATTAACCGGAGGCGTATTGCCGTCAAAAGAAATGCCCCATTTATATACTGGTACTAGAGGTTTTAATGAAGTCGAAGATGATGAAAAATCGGGTAACGACATTGTAGTATTATTATGCAGAGTGGAAACTTGCAGACCGCGAGAGTTCAACTCATCATCTAGGGCTAAGGCTTGACTATTTAAAGTCGTTACGTCAGCAAGCAGCTGTAATGTGGTAGCACGAGACAAGAGGCGTCGAGTACGACTGATTTAAATGTAAAATGCGAGAGTCGAGAATGCTAAAGGTGGAACTGCTGATGGAGTCCGAAAAATTGTCTACTAAATCGAGTAGTTCACTAATTTTTTATCGACAGATAGTCAGTTCAGCTGAAATATTTAACTCAACATCCGGAAAATTCATATCAACCTTTTCTGACATAAGCGTGACTAACGACGCACGTAAAAGTGTCAAATTCATGTGATCTACGCCCTTCACATGACGCAATTCTAATTCGTAGACTAATTCATCACGAGTTAATCCTACGACAGACATGACGAACTAACAGTAATAGAACTCACCAACAAGTGGAATTTTCAATTATAATTTGAGAAAAAGCGCGCAATCGAAGACAAAACCGAATACGAATCAATTCGTATCGGTATACAGACAAAAAAATTACTTAAACGGATTAAGTATATATTTTTTCACTCTTTTCTTGTTAACAGATCAATCTAATATTTGGTGCACACATTTAATTCTGATAACAATACAATTTAACATATTTTCTATCATTGTTAATCCAAGATGGCCGCCACTACAAAATGGTGTATTACATATTCTATCACAACTACCTCAATATGGGTACCAAATGAAAGGGCTTGAATAGAAGAATAAAGTTCACTATGAAATAACAAAATAAAAAACTAAAAACTTGAAAATAAATTAAGTAAAAAATATTTTTAAGTTAAACGGTTTTATTTAAAATTAAGACAATAATGATGTTAAAAAAGTACTAAAAGCTAAAAAATAATTCGGTAGGTCCTAGGTACCACTTATCACACCACTCATCAATCTAGGACATTAATCAGACAAAAAAATAAAATCGTTGGGCGCGTCAAACTTCTATCAAGTCAACCGCTATATCATTATAAAAGCTATTTACGTACATATTTACTCAGGTTCCATTACGCCCAACGGTTTTATTTTTTTGTCTGATTAATGCCCTAGATTGATGAGTGGTATCTAGGACCTACCGAATTATTTTTTAGCTTTTAGTACTTTTTTAACATCATTGTTGTCTTAATTTTAAATAAAACCGTTTAACTTAAAAATCTTTTTTACTTAATTTATTAAAAGCTATAATTTGAATGGATTTCGTGCGAAATTAGCCAAGATATAACTTCTTATATGAACGAAACTCAACTCTGACGATAATAATAGAGCACACTTCCGTTAGCGCGGTGTATCTATGTGTGCAATTGAGAAAACGTTTTTATAAAAAGAACAATACGGAAGTTTATTAGTGTATTTGCCATATGGCAACATACACTATTGGCGTCGATCGGATAGCGGGACCTAGGGGTCGGACCAAAATTTCTCGACGGTACATAACCTCCTAAACACTTTGGCACCATTTTTAAAAATGTTTATATATATATATATGTATATATATATCTAATATATAAAATTCTCGTGTCACGGTGTTTGTTGCCAAACTCCTCCGAAACGGCTGCACCGATTTTGATAAAATTTTGTGTGCTTATCGGGTAGGTCTGAGAATCGGGCAACATCTATTTTTCATACCCCTAAATGTTAAGGGTGCTCCACCCCAATTTTTTTTTTTTATTTTTTGGACAAAATTATTTGTTTTTATTCTTTCATGATTCAGCATTGAAAAATACATTTAATTCTAAATTTTCACCCTTATACGATCAACCCCTGATTTTTAATCGCGATTTTTACATTATTCTGTTCCATCCACAGATCCACAAGATGACAATCGAATATAATAATAATTTGTAGTATACTATAATTTTCCTGTATAGTTCTATCAACCAGTCAGTTATCCGCGCCAGGTGTCTCCCGTTGTCACTTTTCAACCAGCAAACATCATGGAAAAATAATTATAAATTCGAGCGAACGAACAGAGTGAGTGAGCGAGTATTGAAACAAATAATTATAAACTCGGGCGAATGAACGGAGTGAGTGAGTTATGAAAGAATCCTAACTATTAAAATCCTAATAAAAAATTGAACTTAATAAGGCGGAACAAAGTTCGCCGGGTCCGCAAGTATATATATATATATATGTGTGCGGGCAATAACTTTCGAGAAAGAGTTAATTGATTTTAATGAAATTTTGTCTACGTGTTGGAATCCACCACCGCAAGAACCCTATTTGAAATGGGCCCGATTAGATCATTTTAAGGGTAGTTTTTAGGGGTTGATAAAAGTTTTTGGGCCTAAAAATACCGAAAAAATTCTCAGAATCGTTTTAAAATTGAAATTTAACCTTCTAGTAAAGATTAAAATATGCTGTTAAAATTTTCATAAAATCGGCCCGACAGGACCGGACTTACAAATTTTATGAAAATGCTAGTGTGCGTATAATGATTTATTTACCGAAGAGTGTATTTTATTTGGTTCAGATGTTGAATTGATAACAATATTTTAACTAAGACAAAAAATATTATTTTAAGGGGTGTATTAAGGGGTTATTTTCTTATTTTGTCCAAAAACAAACTTAGCTTCATGTAATAAAGCCACACTACCTGTATTAGCAAATACACTATATTGTCGGCAGGGTTTGGGCACTGCGACCCGAGTTTTTTAAATTTCTATCTTATTCTATTTTTAAAACTTTTTTAATTCATATTTTTGACAAATTATAACATATAAAAAATAAATTAAATTAAATAAAAATAAATACAGGTCAATGATCTCGAAACCTCGTAAATAAGAAATATTGTTTCTCTGCTTTATCGTAAATTCATAGACAATGAGTCCAGCCGCGTCATTAAGAACACGTAAAGTGAGAGTCTATGAAATCTGTTTAATAAAGTAATTGTACTTACTAGGAAAACAAAGGTACGAATAAACCTCTGTACAAAGATCTTCATATTGATTAATTATTAGCTGTGAATGATGTAACAGTCTTCGAATGTTTTAGGTTTTATGTTTTAGGCCCGGATTTTAAAATAGAAATCGTTATTAATTTTTTCAAATTTAAAAAATTCAAGAAATCATTTCATCCATGTTTATTTATTTTGAATGTCATCATCAAATTTCAGAAATATGTATGACTAGTTTCTAACATGTAGAAAAGTTGAACTAATGTCTCTACCTTCTAGAGACTAATTTAGCCGCAGATATATCTCAAATATAGAAATCAATGAAGAAAAACCCGGGTCGCAGTGCCCAAACCCTGCCGACAATATAGTATATTTGCTAATACAGGCAGTCTGGTTTCATTACATGAACTTAAGTTTGTTTTTGGTCAAAATCAAAAATTTAATCCCTTAATACACCTCTTAAATTAACAGTTTGTTTCTTAATTGCAACATTACTATCATCGAACATCTACACCAAATTAAATACACCTTTCAGTAAATAACTCACTATCTGCAAACTAGTGTTTTCATAAAATTTGTAAGTCCGGTTCTGTCGGGCAAATTTTATTGAAATTTTAGGGCCACTTTTTAATTGCTACTAGAGGGTTAACTTTCAATTTTCAAACGATTCTGAGAATTTTTTCGGTATTTTGGGGCCCAAAAACAGTTTTCAACCCTTAAAAACTACCCTTAAAATGGCCCGATTGGGCCCATTATAAATAGGCTTCTTGCGGTGATGGATTTCAACACGTGGGCCAAATTTACTTGAAATCAATTAACTCTTTCGAAAGTTATTGCCCGCACACACATATATATAATATATATACAGGGTGTCCCATAAGTCGACGTCCAAACGAAGTGAGGTGATGGGGGAGGTCATTTCCTATCAAAATAACCATAAATGTGGTTATCCAATTGTTTACGGTTCGAAAGTTATTTCAATTTTTGTATTTTTCTCTGAAATCGTGTAGTGCTTACACTAAAAAATTAATTTAAAAAAATCTATGAGTTGTTTGGTTGATTTTTTTTTTAATAGGATCCTGAAGGGTCTGCCTTTCCAAAAAAAATAATTTTCATGAGCTCTGTTATCATCTGTCAAATAAAAAAAATGGTTTTGTAAACACTTTTCGGTGGCAAGAAAAATATATTTGATTTTAAATTCACGTTGACAGAAAAAAAGTGTTATAAAAAAAATTGACCAATTATCGGAAAAACTTGTCCATTTAATAGAGATTCTAACGCGGTATAGTACAACTCATTATTCATGACAGTTTTTTTTTATAACAATTTTTTTACATGCAAGTCGTGTTTGTTAAAAAATACATTTTCGAAAATTTCAAAATCTGAGTTGGCTGGAACGACTTAAACAAATTAATACGTTCCTCTTTCATTCACTACTTCTAATGTATGCTCGCTATTCGTTTTATTACTAGTAAACCTCCGACTTGACTTTTCATTTTGTACTTTGTTATTTGGACCTGCGCTTGGTAATTTGAACTTCGATCCTGTTTGTGATTTGGACTCTCTTCAAGTTGGACGCATCAAAATGGTTTATTCCCATCGGGAGTATGCAGAAATGCACTATGTCTACGGGTTTTGTGACGAGAATGCTCGGGCTGCTGCAAGAGAATATCGGGCACGATATCCCAACCAAGAACACTATCCTGACCACAGGGTGTTCCAAAGTATACATCGGCGGTACATAGAAGGTGAAATCCCTGGGAATGAGCAAAGAGCTGGAAGACCTAGACTTGACATCGACGAAGATGAAATAATTGGAATGGTGACTGAGGACCCATCTACAAGTGTTCGTCGTTTGTCAAGACGTTCGGGAGTTTCGAAGTCCACAGTGCACCGTATTTTAAAAAGGAATCAGTTACATCCATACCATGTGCAACGTGTGCAAGCACTTTTACCCGCTGATTATAACAAAAGGGTGCAATTTTGCCGAGAAATGCTACGTCGGAACAGGGAAGATCCTCAGTTTTTTTATAACATTTTGTGGGGTGACGAATCGAGGTTTCGAAGGACGGGAGTATTCAACATCCATAATTTTCACTCTTGGGATTATGTAAACTCTAGAGCTATAAGAAACGACCATTTTCAACATCAGTTTGGGGTCAACATGTGGGCGGGAATTGTTGAAGGTCAAATGATTGGGCCCCTTGAGCTACCCAGAAGGATCGGGGGCGATGAATATCTTTATTTTTTGCAAAATGATTTGGGCGGCTTACTGGAACACGTGTCGCTAGAAACACGCCGAAACATGTGGTTGCAGCACGATGGGGCTCCTTGTCACTATGCTCTAGTAGTGAGACGATACCTCAACACCGAATACACAAATCGCTGGATTGGAAGGGAAGGAACCATCCAGTGGCCACCGCGGTCACCTGACCTAAACCCCCTAGACTTCTTTTTATGGGGTTACTTCAAAGAACTGGTCTACGCGACAGAAAACCAAAACGAACATCAGCTGCGGCTAAAAATAAGAATTGCGACCAATACAATACAAAATAACGAACGGGCGTTTCGACTAATTTCGAACATTTGTTGTAACTTTAAATAAAATTTGGTTCATTTGTGTTAGACCAGCCAACTTAGATTTTGAAATTTTCGAAAATGTATTTTTTAACAAACACGACTTGCATGTAAAAAAATTGTTATAAAAAAAAACTGTCATGAATAACGAGTTGTACTATACCGCGTTAGAATCTCTATTAAATGGACAAGTTTTTCTGATAATTGGTCAATTTTTTTTATGACACTTTTTTTCTGTCAACGTGAATTTAAAATCAAATATATTTTTCTTGCCACCGAAAAGTGTTTACAAAACCATTTTTTTTATTTGACAGATGATAACAGAGCTCATGAAAATTATTTTTTTTGGAAAGGCAGACCCTTCAGAATCCTATTAAAAAAAAAAATCAACCAAACAACTCATAGATTTTTTTAAATTAATTTTTTAGTATAAGCACTACACGATTTCAGAGAAAAATAAAAAAATTGAAATAACTTTCGAACCGTAAACAATTGGATAACCACATTTATGGTTATTTTGATAGGAAATGACCTCCCCCATCACCTCACTTCGTTTGGACGTATATATATAAATATATAAATATATATATATATATATACGTATATATATATATATATATATATATATATATATAAACATTTTTAAAAATGGTGCCAAAGTGTTTAGGAGGTTATGAAACGTCGAGAAATTTTAGTCCGACCCCTAGGTCCCGCCATCCGACCGATGCCAATAGTGTATGTTGCCATATGGCAAATACACTAAAAACAAACATTTAATAAAATTGCAAATTTCCTGTAACATGTTATGTAGGTACGAAGTTCGTATAAGTACTAGGCAGCTCTAGTAGTTCGCATCCAGCCGTAGTAATTCGTGTAGGGCTAAATCGACGTCGGACGGCCGACCGCCCGCCCTTTTCACGTTCACGATCGCCTGCCACGACATAGCCACGGTCATAAATCTAATTGATTAATTACACCAACTGCTCTGGCAGGCAGACTGTGAGGTGACTGCTGCCGGGTTTAACTACAGAGTCTACTCGCCATCTCTCGACTCGACTACATTCTATTCGTTAGAGGAATGAGAAACACTTGTTTCAGTGTTATCGAATTTAGAGAACTAAAAACTTTTACGCAAAATGTTTCTTCTAAGGAAAACAGTGGCGTCTCCTGACAACAATTTTCCAGTTTGCCGCGATAATGTGAGATGAAAAACGCATGCTGAAACTTTACTGTAAACCGTAAACAGTGGGCGTCTAAATTTCTCCGTTCATTTTAACATTTGAAAGAGTTCGGATAAAACTGTAATATATAAAATGTGGTTTTTAAAGATAAATGTATTTTTCTTCATACCATGCCGACAGTACGTACTTTCTGATTCGATTTTAAATCAGAAAGTATAACATTTATGCACTGTTGTAATTACAGCTGAAATTACTCGCATATCGTCTGTATAGGCGGACCTAAACAGTTTTGTCATGCGCAATGATACGTGAGAGTGCCGTTTGTCAGGTCACATGTTCGCCAGTAGGCAGTAGTAGGTAGCCATCTGCTGTTATTACATGGCCATTATTAGAGCCATATGCCATTACGTATAACCTCAACACTGCTCACCTGAAAGTAATTAGTCTATATATATATATATATATATATATATATATATATATATATTGTTTAGTGTGAATCTGCCTTATTTTTTATTATACATAATTATTCATTTATTATGGAATTACCTTTTGTTATGTAACTTACTTATACATTTTGTTGAATTATTTTGTTAAAAGTTTTTGTTAGTTATTATTCATTCTTTCAGTTGAAATAAAGTTATTTTATTTTTTTGTCTATTATCAAAATTGAAGTACTTTTTCTACACAAATCATTGGTCCTTCGAATCGAATAAAGTGAATAGCAAAATGGAAAATCACGTCAAGAAGCAAATTCATCTCACAAATCTTATAAGCAACGCGGTTATTAATATGAAGAAATCTGGAAAAATTACGGAAGGGACAATAACCGCGCGTAAAACATTACTAGAATCATATTTCGCACAATTTCAAACAAATCACGACGCTATATTATCTATCGCTACAAAAACTGATTTGGAATCACATGACTATTTTACCGATGACCTTTACGGTGTTGCTGAAAATAAGTATGTGGAAAATTTGGGTACTTTGAATGACATGTTGAACGAATTAACTGCGAAAGATATTCCCACAATAAGTCAACCTGCTGTACAGACTCAAGTTTTTCTGCCAAAAATCGACATTCCGCATTTCGCCGGAGATCACTTGGAGTGGCCCGCATTCAGAGATCTGTTTACAACACTCATCTATGAAAATAAGCAACTGTCTGATATACAAAAGCTACATTATCTTAAGACGAACTTAACCGGTGAAGCAGCCAACCTACTGAAGAATATCACAATTACATCAGCAAATTTTGGTACAGCCTGGTCGGTGTTGAAAGAACGCTATGAAAATAGCAAAGTATTGGTTTCTGCTAATTTACAAGCTTTAATGTCAATACCAAAAATTACTGAAGAATCGGCTTCTAATTTGAAGAATCTCATCGACAGTACAACTCAAGCTGTTAAAGCTCTTGAAAATTTGGGACGACCTGTATCACATTGGGACGACTGGATTATTTATATTACTACTCAAAAACTCGATGCAATAACACGAAAGGATTGGGAGACGTCCATTTGTACTAAAGCTGACCTCCCGACGCTCAAAGAATTGGAAGAATTCCTCATTGGTCGAGTTCGAACGCTTGAAATAGTTGGCCCTTCAACGTAAAACAAATCTTTAAGCACAATGTCAAATCGAAGAAATGCACATTTTGCAAGAAACTCCAGTGCTGAAGAAAAGACGTGTCAGTTATGTAAAGACAAGCATACACTGTACATGTGTCCTGAATTCCGAAGTAAAAATGTATCTAAAAAACGACAAATGGTGCTTAAAGAAAATTTATGTTTCAACTGCCTCCGCAAGGGACATTCGCGCAGCAATTGTCGATCAACTAATCGGTGTCGTGAATGTGACAAACGACATCATAGTTTGTTACACTCTTCACAGACTGATTCTTCAACTGCAAACCGATCATCTCACTCCTCTCCGAAGAATACAGAAACTACAACCGTACAAACTCTTCATACTAGTAATGAGCACTGTCATCGAAACGTATTACTAGCTACTGCAAGAGTGAATGTAAAAGCGAGGAATGGGACATTAGTTCAACTTCGGGCTTTGATTGATCAGGGCTCAGAAGCATGCTTTATAACTGAAACTGCACTGCAACGTCTGCGACTTCCAAGAAGAAATCTACAAATGAAGGTATCAGGTATTGGAGCTAACCACATCACTACTCAAGGCTTAGTAGAATTCGATCTAACATTCTGTACAGAAAAAACGTTCTCTTTGCGAATTAAAGCACTCGTACTTTCGAAATAACAAACCTGTTACCGTCATGTTACATAAAGCTACAAGAATGGCCTGCTTTGTCAAGTATGGAATTAGCCGATCCATATTATTATAATACGTCTTACATTGATCTCATCATCCGAGCTGAAGCCTTTCCAATAATTCTTCGTGACGGTGTCCATAAAGCACCATTCGATAATCTGGTAACTCAGAATACATCGCTCGGCTGGATTATCTCTGGAACAACGACGGAGAACGAACACAACAAGACACTTCAAAACAATAATTCAATAAGCGTGCTTTGCGCCTCTCATGTTCAATTAGAAGATCAACTTCGAAGATTTTGGGAAGTTGAAGAAATTCATAATAAAACGCAACTGACCACCGAAGAAAAATTATGTGAACACATATTTGAGAGTTCACACTCAAGAAGCTCAGATGGACGTTTTATTGTCAAATTACCAACGATTTCTGGAGAAGATGGAAAACTGGGGTTAGGAAAATCAGTCGACATAGCTATTTACCGACTTAAACAACAAGAAAAGCGCTTTTCCGTTGATCCAGAACTGAAGAGTCTTTATACAGATTTCATGAAACAGTATAAAGATCTTGGTCACATGCAACAGATCCCAAAATATGAACATTCATCATCAAGTGATGTTTGTTACTACCGCATCATGGTGTTTTCAAACCGTCAAGCTCTACGACAAAATTAAGAGTTGTATTTAATGCTTCTCAACCTACCTCTTCTGGTGTATCACTTAACGATAAACTCTACATTGGACCTAAATTACAGAGTGACCTGACTTCTATTATAATGAGATGGCGACAACATAATTTTGTATTTAGCGCGGACATTGAGAAAATGTACCGCCAAATATGGGTAAAAACCGAAGACAGAGATCTTCAACGAATAGTATGGCGCGAATCACCTGATGATGAAATTAAACATTATCAACTAACAACAGTTACATATGGAACCTCCAGTGCGCCATATTTAGCAATTAAATGTTTAAACAAACTAACTGAGTATGAACAAGCTCGATATCCGCGAGGATCTGCTATCCTGAAACGTGAAACGTATGTGGATGACATCCTTTCAGGAGCTTCTAGTCTAACTGAACTTTATGAAACCAAGCAACAGTTAATTGATTTGTTGAAGACAGGAGGATTCACATTGAAAAAATGGGCATCGAATTCTTCTGAGTTCTTAGCTACTATACCACTGACGGATCAAGAGAGAGGTCTAACATTATCTGTGGATACTGATAACATTGTTAAAACTCTAGGCATCTATTGGACACCAACAACAGACTCATTTGGATTTAAAATTGACATTCCTGTTCGAAATTCACCACAGACCAAACGCAATATGCTCTCAGATATTGCGAGATTATATGATCCATTAGGGTGGGTAACACCTGTTATAATATCAGCTAAAATTATGTTTCAACAACTCTGGCTAGAATCATCAAATTGGGATGATTGATTACCGAAAATGCTAGAAATTCGATGGAAGAAGTTTCGTGATGAACTACCTGTACTGGAAAATATTAAAATTCCTCGTTGGATTGGAACAACTACATCTGAGGGTAATCTTGAGCTTCATGGATTCTCCGATGCTTCTGAGTTAGCTTATGCTGCCGTTGTTTATATCCGAGTACGCCACTGTGATGGGTCGTATCGAGTTTATTTGATATCAGATAAAAGTAAAGTTGCCCCGCTAAAAACGATATCAATTCCACGACTGGAACTTTGTGGTGCTTTATTGTTAGCTCGATTACTGCAAAAAATTAAAGAATCCATGTTTTTTGAGAATACTTGGACGGATTCTAGCATCGTTTTGGCATGGCTTAAATCGCATCCATCGAAATGGAAACCATTTATTGCAGTGACGGAAATACAAAGTCTGTTAAACAATGCTAACTGGAATTATGTACCATCCAAATTAAATCCTGCTGACTGTGCTAGTCGAGGACTAACGCCGGTGCAACTGTTAAACCACAATCTTTGGCTTAGTGGACCTGATTGGCTTTCTGAAGATTTCAAACTTCGACTTCCACCAACAATACCACCGGATGTGATCCACGTAGAAGAAAAGAAAACTTTGAATACTGCTGTAGCTCAAACTGCAAGACCGTGGAATCTTTTAGAAAGATATTCATCACTGACACGATTAATTCGCATTACTGCGTATTGTCAACGTTTTATAAATAATTGCCGATATAAAACCAAACATATGCACCATTCATTTCAAAAAGATCCTTTCATTCTTACTGTTCCTGAACTAAAAAATGCTGAACGTTTTTGGATAAATATAGGACAACAGGATTCATTCAGTCAAGAAATCCAGAGACTTTTAAAAGGACAACATATTAAAATAAGTAGTCGACTGATAAAATTAAACCCATTCTTAGATGAAGATGGTCTGCTTCGTGTCGGTGGACGCATCGAAAATTCATTACTCAGCTATGACGAAAAACATCCAATCATACTGCCTCAAGACAGCGTCTTCACGCGTTTATTAGTCGAAAGATGCCATCTTGTAACGTATCATGGTGGAGTGCAACTCACTATGAGTCATTTACGAAGAAAATATTGGATTTTAAATGAAAGAAAAATTGTTCGATCGTGTATCTTTAAATGTATAATATGTTTCAGACACGCCAAACATCAGAATGATCAATTAATGGGTCAACTACCTGCCGCACGTGTCAGGATATCTAGACCTTTTCTTCATACCGGTGTTGATTATGCCGGTCCAATAAAAGTAAGAACAAGCAAAGGGCGTGGATACAAAAGTACTAAAGGATATATTGCTGTTTTTGTTTCCCTAGGAATTAAAGCCGTACACCTTGAATTAGCTGGAGATCTTTCTACACAATCATATATCGCCGCGTTTCGTCGATTTATTTCACGTCGTGGCAAATGCAGCGATTTATACAGCGATCAAGGAACAAATTTTAGTGGAGCTGACTCTGAACTTCAATCAAATTAAACGCAAGCAATGCATGATTTTAATTTTCAGGAAATGCTGACTGATGACGGCACAAATTGGCATTTCATCCCTCCAGCTTCTCCACATTTTGGAGGCTTATGGGAAGCTGCAGTCAAGTCTGTGAAGCATCATCTTCGTAGAGTCATTGGAGACTTGACACTGACCTATGAAGAATTATACACCGTTCTAACCCAAGTCTAAGCATGTCTTAATTCGCGGCCCATTCATCCTGACGATTTGAGTATACTTACTCCATGCCACTTTCTTGTTGGTCGTTCGTTAATTTCGACTCCTGAACCTAATCTTTTGGAAGAAAATCCCAATTTGCTCAATCGCTGGCAACTTGTTCAGAAGATTTATCAAGATTTTTGGAAAACCTGGTCACGAGATTACTTCAATCAACTTCAAAAAAGACACAAATGGCATCGTGTTTGACCTGGAATAAACATTGACGATCTCGTACTAATTAAAGAAGACCACACTCCACCTACAAAATGGTCACTGGGTCGGGTGATTAAAATTCATCCCGGCAAAGATAATTTATCAAGAGTTGCTACCATTCGGTGTAGAGGAACAACTTTAAAACGCCCTATCACTAAGCTTGCAGTTCTTCCGATAAACAAAGATTTATCCATTACTGATTGTAACAGAAGAACACCAGGCTTCACGGCGGGCGGAAACTGAAAAATAACATTTATTCGTCGACTACGACGAGGCGGGCGGAATGTTTAGTGTGAATCTGCCTTATTTTTGATTATACATAATTATTCATTTATTATGGAATTACCTTTTGTTATGTAACTTACTTATACATTTTGTTGAATTATTTTGTTAAAAGTTTTTGTTAGTTATTATTCATTCTTTCAGTTGAAATAAAGTTATTTTATTTTTTTGTCTATTATCAAAATTGAAGTACTTTTTCTACACAAATCATATATATTATATACACCACACGGGCAGAAAGCTGAAAGTCCTGCACTGCGCGACATATGATGCCCTCGACTTCGCCTCGGGCATCATGTGGCGCAGGGCAGGAAAATCAACTTTCGTCTCTTGTGGTGTAATATACTATTAATTGAAAGTTAAAAAATGGTACCAGGCACACAATCAACCAAATTTTTTAAAGGGTAAGGGTGGTCATGTTGCACCTCTTTTGAAAGGAGATCCAATTGTTTATACAATTATTTAAAAAAAACATTAAAATACAGTGGTTCATTCTACACATAGATCAAAAACAATAAACTGCAAGCAAGTCGAATACTTTAAGGAAAGGAAAAAAAATTTGAACAACAAGGAACTGGGTAAAACGTTTTTTGTGTCAAAACTTTCACTCAATGTACCCGGCTATTTTTCATACTGGAAGCCTGTTTTTTGTAATTATGATAGACGTTGTCAGATTTATTTTCAAAATTTGTATTGCTTCTTTAAAATTTTGACATTATATTCGGAATTATAGTAGGTACTCACATCAGTTGAAACCAAAGCATCAAACACCTACTAAAATAATCGATATCAAAACAACAGTATCGATATCAGTATCACATCAATAATTACGCAAAATATCATACTTATGTAGATTCTGGCTGGTTTGCAAAAGTGTCCATGCAAAACTTAAATGAATCGGCTATTTGGAGCAGACGTGAATGAGAAAAATGCTTTGTGTTTATTTTACAACCTCTTAAAAAATACCCGATCTTAGGTACGTCACTGAAGAAAAGTTTTAGGAAAGTTTTAAATAATAATTGAAAATAGTTATCGTACAGTTTTTACTTAAGTTATTAATGTACTGAGGTGATTTGTTATGCAAAAGAACAAGAACAAGAGCGGTTATTTTATAAAATAAGTGTTTAACATGCATGTATACCGATAGCAAACGAATCCATTTCGCACTAGGGCGCAAAGACAAAAAAAAACCCGGGTCGCAGTGCCAAAACCCTGCCGACAATATAGTGTATTTGCTTGTATAGGGCCGTGTGGTTTTATACTATTATTATGTGAAATTAAGTTTATTTTTGGGCATAATAAAAAATTTAACCCCTTAATACACCCATTAAAATAACATATTTTTCTTAATTGTAATATTATTATCAATCTAACGTCTACACCGAATTAAATACACCCTTCAATAAAATAAATAAGTCACTATCTGCAAATTAGTGTTTTCAAAAAATTTGTAAGTCCGGTCCTGTTGGGCCGATTTTATTAAAATTTTAGGGGTACTTTTTAATTGCTATTAAAGGGTTAAATTTCAATTTTGAAACGATTCTGAGATTTTTTTTAGGTATTTTGGGGCCCAAAAACTTTTTTCAACCCCTAAAATTCACCATTAATGTGATCCAATTGGGCCCATTTTAAATAGGCTTCGTGCGGTAATGGATTCCAACATGTGTGCCAATTTCGTCAAAATTAATTAACTCCTTCGAAAGTTATAGCCCGCACACACACACACATATATATATATATATATATATATATATATATATATATATATATATATATGTATATATATATATATATAAATATAGATTATAGGCGTCGTTCCGCGTGGTTCGAAAGTATTCAGAGATATTCGAATTTATTCGAAATTATTCGAAGTTCACTAAAACTTGATGTAGGGTTAATATCTTTCATTTGTAGCACTGAAGAACCATTTAAACTGAATCCGAATTTAATCGGTTGTGCGGCTAGCTTCAGCTGGCGCTGGGCCGGGGTTTAGTTTAAAAAAAATTTTAAGAAAATAATCGTATAAAAAGTAATCAAACACAATTACGAAATGCGAATAGATTATAACAAGAAAATGCCTTAAAAGGCGCTTAAAAATCCACCACCTACCACACGACACACAGGACAGCACAAAATAACGAGTTCTCAAAAAAATATCCCAACGGGAATGACCATAAAACGGCCGGAAAAATCCTACCACCTACCACTCGGAAAATTAACAATCACAGGACATGAAAACAAGTAACTGACCAAAATCGGTTCTGATATTCAAAAAAATTCACGTATTCTCCGACTAAGTCACCGGGGCGCCAGGACACGAATCGTAAATAGCCACACCTAGATAGTCTAGACTAGGAAGCTTAGACCCAATTGGGTCAACTACAACCATACACAGTACGCGAAACACTAAGAACAACACGTTAAAACTTTTGACCAGAACGCAAACACATATCTTA
The DNA here is from genome assembly GCA_034508555.1 of Venustoraphidia nigricollis. NCBI lineage: Eukaryota > Metazoa > Arthropoda > Insecta > Raphidioptera > Raphidiidae > Venustoraphidia > Venustoraphidia nigricollis. The sequence continues at coordinate 645,885 of JAVRKA010000073.1, forward strand.
CTGAATACTTGATCCGGGAATTATCGGGCACCCGGTATATTAAATCCTTGCCGTCAAGATACACTTAAGATAGGGTTGCGATAAATAGAAACAGTTCCCAGGGCGATAATTAATCCGTAAATTTTCGTACACCCTGTATATATGATCTCTGACGTCACGGGAATAAATCCTGATTGAGATATGCGTAAACGACACAAAGAAAATAAAAAAAAAAAACAGCAAAAGTAAACACGTAATTTTGTGGACACCCTGTATATAGGATCTCTGACGTCACGGGAACGTTAATCTTAATAACCATACAATGATCACCCCGGGAACTAATCGTAAGATCTAAAGCACCATGTAGAAATGTGGCTTAACTGAACTGAATGCCAATTCTGTAAATATTTCTCGATCCGGATTCCCGAACTAAAATTCTATTAGTCCGACAGGACAGTCGGGAATAGTTCGCCAAAAAGTTTTATTCAACACGGAACCGATGCACAGGAATGTTCGAAGTAAAATAGAATTGTAACACAGTTCCAGAAAACTGTGGAATGTATTCCAGTATTCCAGAATCCAGATCCAACACAATCACGAAAATCTAAAATATCCTTGATGAATAATTCATGGTAAATATTCCCTATTCGAAAAACGCTCCTAAATCCAGGTATATAATGGGCAACACGGATAGCTACACTTCCTAACAGCGCTCGCAACAATAACCAACAATTGAATTTATCCAAAAATCCAGGAAAATACGGGAATTACGATAAACGGGAAAAAATCTCTGGACAGATAAGATAAGGCTGGAGTCAACAACGAAAACTTGAACGATACACCTCCAGGTTAGCGACAGATAATAGCAATCGAAATTTGCGAGAAAAATAATTGATTATTGGCGATAATAATATATCATTTTATTTTGCTGTGTTAAAATATCTCAACGTTAATAGTCTATCCGAACGGCACCAAGGCCGCTGGACGACTCCCCGTTCAAAAATTCGAGACAAAATACGCGACTTAGACAAGTTCTCTAACATGAATCTGCGAAATCTAAGCAGTATCTATCTCTCTAAATACACAAAAACATATGATCTTCTGTTTCAACATCGAGCCAATTGAAACCGATTTCTGTCTTTTATTTTAACACAAGTTCGTGTCATACACAAATTTTTGTAATATAAAATTTATAGTGCGTTCACTCTTAGTGTAATAAAATATGTTTGCTTTAATTTTGTTGATACGCAATAAATGTTTCTCTTATTTTCATGAAAAGCAAAAACGATCTGGTGTTGCATTCTTATGTATAATGAAATTCAAACACTAAAAGGGGTCACACACGCTCAAATTTTTATTTTTCAATTTTTGAAGCCAAATGATGTCTTAGAGTTACGGGAGTTGTTGCTATGGATCCGGGTCCTCTAGACCTCGCTTTTACGACGGAAATTAGCATTCTATAATATATATATACATATACATTTTTAAAAATGGTGCCAAAGTGTTTAGGAGGCTATGAAACGTCGAGAAATTTTGGTCCGACACCTAGGTCCCGCCATCCGACCGACGCTAATAGTGTATGTTGCCATATGGCAAATACACTAAAAATAATAACAATAATTTTTATTCCATAAAGATCATACACAGTAACATATTATTATTAATTATTATCAGTATTACACATGTTGTTATTATTGTTGTTATTATTATTAAAATATTATTATAATTATAACTCGCAAGATGCCTGACGAAGTTTACAACAATTAACGAAACTTCGCAATTTTTAAATTAGTATAACTATATTTAATTGTCCAATTTCCTGCGAAAAAATAAAAAACTTATTAATTATATATGGACGTGATCAATATTGAGAATTATTATTATTATTTTTTATAAATTTTGAAAAAAAAAGACATGTCAGATGAATATTAAACACCATATATAATACTTAGAATAAATTTGCAACGAAATGTAAAACAGAAAGAACGAAAAATGCTTACATTATTCTTTTTAATTAGTAAAAAGTTCAATTTGCAATATTTTGGTTAGATTGATTGACAAAGTTCTTTAATCAGATTACATAGGTAAATTATATAACAGCACAAAGCTGTTACTCCTAACTGAATATAATATATACAATTGGAATTTTCTTTTCTAAGATGAAATTAAAAGATATCGTAAATTTGATTTATATTTAAATAAAGGCAGTACTTTTAAATCTATTGAAATTGAATACTTATCTCAAATTTAATTAAAATATTGAGAGGTTCTTTTCATTTGTATTTGCAAAGTAATCAAATTGCGAATTTCATTTGTAATTCTGTCTTTGATGAGAGTTAATGTTTATACCTCTGTTGTCGAGTATCTAAAATCTACAATATCTATCTATCTATCGATAGCATACATGTTGGTTTACTTTTAAACTACAATTGATGCTGAGTTGCAGACAGGATTGTCAAATAATTTGATTTGACAATGACCTTAGATTGTGAACACACATTTTTCTCCATAAGAAAAGCATTGTAGAATTTTAATTCGATTCTGTTCGAAAAATAATTGATCGATTGAAATAATATTTTTTCTAAACTGTGTATACGTGGATTTAACATAGTTTTTTTGCATAATTTTTACTTCGAAACGAGATTTTTCTACACCTTTTAATCAAAATTTGACTTGAGAAGTTTTCTGTGTAAATCAAGCATTTGTTTTTGTGTGAATACACTCTAATGTTGTACATGACAGGGAGTTTGAATACGACATTAGACTGCTCTTGCATGCATGAAAACTGTAATTATATTATCACAATCTAAGGTCATTGTCAAATCAAATTATTTGACAATCCTTTCTGTAACCCAGCATGAGTATTTCTAAATATAAGACCACCTCAGAGTTTTCCTGTGGACTTCCCCAGAGAGTTAAATTTACTTGAAAATATCTGGAATAACAGTTATAGGACAAAATAACAATATGTATTGACATTCGAATTGTAAAAGTTTTGTTATTAATTAATTCTTGCAGAATGCCAATTCCTGGCTGAGTCCAGTTTTAGTTTTTATTATTATTATTTTTTTAACACAGAAGTGTGCTTAGGTTATTAGCCACTACAAATGGTAGGTATATAATAAATATTTGCAATATTAAAAGGTAAGTAGAATATTAACAGGTAAGCTAGTAGTATAAATTTTACATTTTGATATAGAAATAACAGCTAATAGTTTAGTTATATGACTTTTATTTTTGTAATTATTAAAATACTAACAGAAAAATCGTTTCTTATTTTGTCTCATAAAAATTATATTTACGTTTTTTGGAAGATAATGAAAATATTCGAAGTAAATTATAATTGAAATCAATCTACTTACAACGCTAATAAAATATATAATTATTTTAACTACATTTCTTTGATCAAAATATACATTTATGTGAGTATACAGTGCGCTTTGTTTCAATAAACATAACAAAATGACTATACATGTTAATTTTCGCCTTTTGAATAACACTGAATTCAAATTATATAAAAAAATAGGAACAAATATTTTCATTTGATTTACATTAGATTCAAATTAAGGCTAACTCTGAAATCTACTCAAAAGCATGGTAACTGTTTCAAAGTTGTTGTATTGAAAAAACAATTGTTTGTGTACTATTATTTACTGTCAAAAACAACGTTCCCACGATTTTTAGGAACTGAGTTCTACTGCACGACATTACTTGAATTCAATGTAAATCAGCGACCAAATTTAACATGTAAAGTCAATGTCATGTTGGTTAAAATCAAACGAATTCCCCTGTAATAATTAAATATTTAAATACAGTACTATTCTATTCTATTCTATTCTACTCTATTCTAAATCAAACGAATTCTACCTATTATACTAAAATCAAAAAGCGGTCAAGTACGTGTCGGACTTGTCATCATGTTTTCGTACCATTTAATATGTCATTTCATTATTAAAATTAAAAATAATAGATTCAAAATATGAACTGGTTTTAGGTTAAAAAATCTATGAAAGCGGGAGTTTTAGTATAATTTCTGAAGAAAAACAAAAAACACATACAACATTGCAATCCTCCTTCCCGGACATCGCTGACTTAGCAGCTTTTCAGTAATTTTAATTATTTCTTCTTTATTGTGTATCTAAAACAGCCAAGCTTAACTACTTATAAGTAGCTTTTTATAATTGTACAAAACAAAGTACTAAAATTTATTATGTGGTAATAATGCTGTGTGATATTTTGGTAGAATTGACCATTTGATTAAAAATTACCGACTGCTCACCAGTTCTTTGAAATGACTTTAAAAGGAACACGTATTATATGAATATCCCTTTCTGTATTTACCAGATGTGCTCCTAATTATTATTTTATTAACATTATTTTCAATAGAAAGCTAGAGCAAACTATAGTTAAACTGAAAGTTCTAAGTGAACATTACTTCACAATCGTTACTTTCAAAATACTTAAAGTTTTTTTCTAGGCTAATTTATAATTTACCAAAAAATTACGTGTCTCAGAATGTAATTATGATTACTGTATTATCAAAAACCGTTTTTTTGATTTCTATTTTTTTTTAATTTAAATGGTACCTATACTTTACTTTCAAATATTTCAGTCAGCTACCAATTTGACAATTTTTTAAGGCTGTCGGGAAATGAGCGAGAAATAAATGGAATAATTTTATTTGCTCTTCATTCCCGAACACGTTTTTTCACAAATAGTTATTAACGTTTTTTAAAGAATAAAACATAAATAATAAAAACTTTCTATTTTCAGTGACAGAAAAATATATCTTAATCATGTTAATGGTTATTGTATGTTCTAATTACAAATTGACAAAGTCTAAACAATGTAAGGATTTATTATCTTTTTTGTTTGCAGAATAAAAAAAGGATATGTTTCACATCCATAGTGTCTTTGGAACGGAATATAATATAGTTCTATCACCAGATGTACTGTAGTTGTCACGAGCTAGCTTCAGCGTTTCAATAGTGATTTTTTTCGAACAGCTGTCAAACAGAGATGTCTACGCCGAGTGCATATTTCCAATTATAATTATTTTAATACTAAATACATTACCATTAATTCAAGAGGAACATGAAAATTTAGGTTCCGTAATTTCTTCAGATTCTGGCACATCTGACTTAAAAATATCGACTACTTTTTCGGCCAACGAGTGTAGTGATAGGTCCTGTGTGAGTGTATATGAGATTATGAGTGTTTCAAAGCAGCAATAAAGTTGGGACGTGTCGGTCGCAATCAATTGTGGCCTTCTTACAGACAGTACGTGTGCCAGACACCGTGACACGTGGTGCGCCATCGAAGGTGGCGGCGGTTTCCTTGCCATTGGTCGTGTATGGGTTATAACCAACTATACAACGGCGCTCACCTCATCACCGATCTAATGGTACAGCTAATTGACAAACTAAAGACTGTTCGGAAATGCGTTTTACCAACGATGTCTACTACGTTTGTATATTATGAAGACCGCATGGAAAAGATCCAGGTCTGATTTTGTGATTAATATTATGTCTTACGTGAAGTAACTGAATTAGGAGAATGAACGGCTTTTAAAATATTGTGGTGTTAATAAAGTTTCCGTCTATTTTTGTGAAACTAGAATTTAGCCATAAAATGTTAGAGTCAATTTTTATTGAAACAGTATTCCTACACATGTTAAATTATTTCGCAGGATTTCTAAATAGATTCTGGAACACTTTCTGGTTTATCACATTCATAATCTTAGTTCAACTCTTGCATAATCATTTAAAAATCTTGCTCATTTAAGTATTTTCATCAATAACGCACGTGTTGTTTTATTTGCTGAAATCTCCTTCTAAATTTTTCTATTATTTCTTTGCAGTTACTATACTGAGACTTCTAAAGTGCTATTTGAAGTAACACCAGATGTGAACCGCCTTGATATATATTTTTATCAGAATTAGGAAGATTTAAAAGCTCAAATTCACGCTTCAATTAGAGAAATTGATACGCGCACAGTAATCGTAATGTTATGTATTGTGCTGCTTCTCAATATTTCGTCACTATTTTTTTCTTTTCTATCTTGATCATCAACTATTGCTGATTTTAAACAAAGCATAATCGTACTCTTAAATATGACAAAATCTACCTGAAACTTTATTTTAACTTTACTTTGGTCTTGATATAAAGTACCAAATATAAAATATTTTTGACTTTATTTCTTTTTTGGCCTTGATAATTAATATAAAAATGATTTATCGGGAAAAAGGACTTTTTAGTTATTAAAGCTTGAAAAAGTTCCAAACAAGGAACGAAACGTCGCTGTAAATAACAAATACGTGTTTACTTAAAAAGTCCTTTTTCCCGACAAATCATTTTTATAAAATATTTTTCTCTTGCTTGAGGTATATTGTACTAAAAAAAATATCTTGATCCTTTCGTTTTCTTCGATTTTAGTACTTTTTACTGATTATCTTTTCACTTCAAAATTTCGAATGAAAAACTGCATTATTTTGTCTACTTAAGTTTTGCTTCTTGCGGCCATGGTGTCCATTAATCTTGTCCGTTAATTTAGGTACGCAAGATATTTTTTTCTGTACCCGACTTTTAATGTTTTTCATAAATATTGCTTGTATAAAGACAATATTCATGATATTGTTTGTTATATCACCATCAAATGTTGACAGAAACTGAAATACATATTAGCAAAAAAAATATATATTTTGTTGATTTTGTACAATGACTAGCGGGATATTTTGTGCGCAAACAATTTTAAAGTGATTGCATAACAGTACCTACGAACATTAAATCGCGTTAAATAAAATACAGATCCTGAGGTACTAAGGGATTTTATTTAATATTGACCGTTTTTTTTTAAATATATTTGTTTACTGTTTGTATTTATTAGCAATTTATTAAAAAAGTATTGTTAAAATGAATAATGATGTTTTTCAATGATAAAATTCTCTGAAACAGCTTTCAAAATAAAGTACAGTTTTTCGGACAACAATGCAACTACACTGAAACCTGAATATAAGCGAAATATAAATAATTTTAAATATTAACAAGCATACAGAATTAAAGCAAAAATGAAATAGTCTATAAAAATCAATCCTTCGCAACGATATAAAAGTTTAATAAAACTTGGGGAAAGAATAATAAAGAAGCTTGTCGTAGAAGTTTGTATGGTCGGGGTCTATAATCCGCGGAACTTTTGATTGAGCTAGTGAAGTGATGAAAAGAGGAAAATGTCGAAAATTGTTACCTCTAATTCAGAATAGAACTATGATGACGCTTTCTGTTTGTAAAATTGTTCTTTTCCATTTCTTCTCCGTTGTTTTATTATTTGTTCTATTGTATATCCTTCCGTAATTAGAAAATAAAACGAGTGAGCCTTAGCCACATCAGTTCACAGGGGAAGTGAAACTTCTTTAGCTGTTCGCACCATTTGATTAGTTTTTTTTTTTAATTTCTATTACAGGAAGTTTTAAATTTATTATGAACTCGTTTCATTGATGCGTTATCGATTTTGCGTTACGAAGGTTTCTCTTATATAGCACTGCCGTTGAATCAAGGCTAGTAGATTACAGAAGCTACCATGTTCCATCAAGCGCGGAATGACGCCAGCTGATGGATCGTTCATATTTTTATCAACCTATATAATGACAATATTAATAATGTCATTTATAGTTAACTGGAACTATGCTATTCTTTCACCTTCAATTTATTGCAAATAATATCAATATTCTGGCTTTTGATTTCTTTGAAATTTGTTAAATACTGCCACTAAAGTTTATAAACAACAGCCGTTGCCACGCATTCAATCGACAATACTATCGGATGACGTCATTTTTCCACTATTATCCAAGAGAACGAGGCAGCCTCTGTAATCTACCAATCTTGTTGTTGAATCATTTATTCTTTAGTTTTTCGTTACCTAGGTTTTTAATATTTCTCAGCCGATGAATCATTTCGCCTTCAACATCACAATCTAACTTGTTTTGGTGACAAAAAAAAAACAGTTTTTTATTGATTAAAATGCTCACTTTTTGTGTATTGTTATTATTATTAACATACAATATGCATCAAACTAGGAATGTTTTATTTTTCACGATCTCATCAAAATTATGAATTATACTATAGCTGAATTCTCTCAGTATGGTTGCCTTTGTGCATAAAAGTTTCATAAAAATACAAACAAAGTGAACATCCAAAAATTACAGTAGTTTATTCTCGGCGTGATATTTAATAAGCTGACCATTTTTCCTCCCTATAAAAAAAGAAAATATCGTCAGTTCAGAAAGAAAGAAGTTAAGAAACGGGGTGCAGATAAATGTTCATGATATTTAGAGCTCATAAATTTACATTATTATACTTTGTACAGTTTACTATAGAATACAAAGTACATCAGTAAATCTGACATATTGTGTGTTTTATGTATCTGTTGTATAGGTGTGGGACAACTTGATAAATAAAATCCAAAATAATCTTGTATTTAATGTTTTTACATATTTTTATTCGTTGTACGTAACTATGTAATATAACAAAAGTCAAAATTACTCTACACAAACAGACAATATTATTTCACCAAAATATCAAAAATGTATTGCTTCTGTGCAGTCAGTATTTTACAATTATATACTTTTGTTTTCTGCGTACGATACTTATCGACTACGACGTCAGATTGGGTACTGTGTTCGTGATTTAATATTTACCTGAGTATCAGTTGCAGAATGTCAAATTAGTAGTATAACCAGTAGGAGTATACAAGTAATTCAAGAATATTACATAATAGACGCCGGTGTTAAAGTTTGAAAATCGATGTATATTTCTACTGACACTTTGAGGTTAATAATATAGTTTAATTTACAAGAACAAATTACAATGGAAAAAATCGTTAGTTAACAATATAGCAACAAATAAAAAAATTTGAACAATGAAAAAAATATTTAAAAAAAACTTTTAAAGGGAATCTTCTATTGAAATGTATTAAAAAGGAAAAAAATAATAATTTAGAATAATAAGTACAAAAACGTGAACTATGAATTCTGATCACCTATAGAAATAGCACATCCTTATTTTTCGTGTTACGTAAATGTACGAAGTATAAGTCATTGCAAGTATACGTAACATCAATATTACAATGTGTAGGTAAAGACTGATGCGACAATAAAAAATAGATAAAACTGCAATAACAATAATAATAAATACCACAACCTGCAAACAGGGAAGAAGACTTGATTACTTGTAATCGTAAAAATTCGCTGTAGGTATATTACAGATTTACAGTTAGTTGCTAAGGAGTCTGGAGAACGATTCATAAAAAATGTCTAGTTTTCTTTTAATTTTACTTCTCTAAATGATATTTAAAGCAAGATTAATGTGAACTGTTTATTGTTATAGTTAACTCTGTTAAAATAGGGGTCCAATAAATTAGAAATGCATTTTGCACGCTTTGCCCAGTTATCGAAGTTGCCCGATATAGAGTACTATTGTCAACCTACTGTATATACAAATTAAATTTCGCTCTAATATCGAAATATAAAACAGCTTTGCATTGATAAAATTTATTAGTTTGAATATTTTTTTGCGATCTTCTTTACGTGCAAAAATCAATCTCATTTTATGTAAACCAATCAATAAGAATGGAAAAAATAATAAACACTTAACAGACACACGAGTCATAGTTTAATACATAGTACAGTTTTTGCAGGTATGCTCTATAAAATGTCTAGGTTTTACACAATTCTCAATTTTCAACATTTTTCTGGATAGTTCGAACTGACGGTTCTTTATGGAAATTACTGATGAATCGCATTTTTTTTATTATACTTTATACGAGTACACAATAGTACTAAATGGGTTATTTTACGACCGCAGCTATTTTAAAGAATATTGTGCAAAAAGATACATTAACCGTCTGAAAACGCGTCAGTTTTTGTTAAATCTTTATTCTCTGGTACCATTCGCATTAAATAAAAAAAACCCGGGTCGCAGTGCCAAAACCCTGCCGACAATATAGTGTATTTGCTAATACATGCAGTGTGGCTTATTATGCGAACTTAAGTTGGTTTTTGGGCAAAATAAAAAATTTGACTCCTTAATACACCCCTTAAAATAACATTTTTTTTTCATAATTACAATATTATTATCAATCGAATCTCTATACCAAATTATATACACCCTTTAGTAAATAATTCGCTCTCTGCAAACTAGTGTTTTCATAAAATTTGTAAATCCGGTCCTGTTGGGTCGATTTTATTAAAATTTTTGGGACACTTTTTAATTACTACCAACTTTGAAACGATTCGGAGAATTTTTTCGGTATTTTGGGGCCCAAAAACTTTTTTCAACCCCTAAAAGCCACCCTTAAATTGACCCGATTGAGCCCATTTTAAATAGGCTTCGTGCGGTGATGGATTCCAGCATGTGTGCTAAATTTCGTTAAAATGAATTAACTCGTTCGAAAGTTATAGCTCGCACACATATATATATATATATACCTATATATGTACTATGACGTAAGCTCCGGCTAGCAAGCTCAGCGGCGCTAAGTCGTGGGTAAAATATATAAACTCAAAAAAAAAAAAAAAAAAAAAAAAAAAAAAAAAAAAAAAAAAACCGAAACTTCCCTACAAACCTTCCACTATAGAAATTTCCTAATATTGTGCGGACACAGGCAATAGCCTTCAATAAAACCCGACCACCTACCACAAGACACACAGACGAAAGACAACTTAAAACTAACAACGAAGTATACTTGCACAGATTTTCTGTGTAAAAAAAAATCGTACGTATTACGTAACCGACCGGTTATATAAGGGCGCCAGGACTGAAAATCGTACGAGGACTTCTCAGTTCGTCCACGCTGAGAGCTCCAGAAAGTTCGCAAGGTATACTTCAAATTTGACTAATAAAATCTAACAGTATAAATAATTACTAAAACTAACAATATTTGACCGCAACCAGCGGCACATGCAACAAAACACTACCTAATATAAACCCCAACAACTCGTGGTATAGGACCACGCCACAACCAACAGAAATAAAATAAAATCCAATAATACGCGGGGAAAATCCACACCCAAGTTCTTCAATACAATTTCAATAACATGAAATATTCATGCTCAACGACGTGATACTCACGCGCAGTTGCATAAAACAATTACCCACAATAAGCGTCAACAATAACTTCAAGCTTAATACAATTATTGTTAACACGCTCAAATACAACCAAATCTATCAATAAAATAAATCCATAGGAAGATTAAAACAGCTAAGACTGTCGGAACCGGTTCTTCAATTTAAAAACAATCAAAATTTTAGCACGTAAACAATGAGCACGCCACTGACATCTAAAATGTCGTGCGAGTAACCAACGTTGATTGTTAATTAATAAAGAAAAAATACTTCTTATCACAAACTAAATTACAGAGGCTAAAACACTGTTGAATCAAATTGCCTCTAATTTAGTTTATATTATAAATTTTTGGGAAGCACTCACGGTATTAGCAGAATAAATACAAGAACCTCAAATAATTTGCACGGTAAACCTAAAATAATTTGCACGGGAAACCTAAAATAATTTGCACGGGAAACTTAAAATAAGTTGCACGGGAAACCTAAAATAACAGGCAATCTCCAAATCCAATTTCCAATCCTAAACCAACGCCAATCCAACAAATCCTAGAGTCAATCCAGAACAACTCTACTCAACAATCCTCTAACACAAGTAAATCTTCAAAAATCCTAACACAATCCAACAATACTTCAAACGCCAACCTACTCTACAAAGTGCAACTTCTAAAAAAATCTTCGCCGCCAAAAGCATAAAAATTGCTCACAATGTTCTCTGACATGCGACCGCAGAGTCGGTCCGCCAGTCTCTCCGCGCGAAAAAACCAATTCGATCTCACGCCGCCCCGGTACCGCGATCTTGTCCGTCTGAGCCATTATCTGGAGTACTGGACATCTCATATCTCTCTCTCGCACGTGTGTATACTACTCCAAAGACCTCTCGCTCGCATTCATAACGTCGTTTTCTTAGAGCGCTACTTTTTATTATCTTTGTTCCACCCGTGCGTTTCTTACTGCTACACCGTATTCAAATTTGAAACACGATTCGAAAGGTCTCCTATTGCTCGTCAAAGTTACAATGTTAATTGCAAAATATTAACATTTTTATACATAGGCTCGATCGATATTTTAATTTTGGGGCTCCAAATTCAAATTGCGACACTCCCCCTTTCCCTGTATAAAAAATGCAAAGACCTGAGCATTTTTCGGAAAAAAACTGACAAGTTCAACCAGATGACGAAGAACCCCAATCCACTTTATCATTCGGACTCGGATTCGCTTGTAGAGGCTGCCTGGTGAGGTTTTAAGTCCTTGACATGCCAGCGACCAAGGCTGACACCATTTTCATCAGCTAGTTCGTAAATTAAGTCTGAAACGATCTTTTTAACTGTAGCGAGAGTGTACTTAGGGGCCAGCTTTGCTGCCACGTGTTTCGCACCACTTGACATCACATGGTGACGTTTCCAGACTTTGTCGCCAACATGGTACACGTCAGCGTCTCGTTTTCCTCGATTATACATCACAGCATTCCTTTTGTAGGCCTCGGTCAATTTACGTTGCACCTCCTTGTACAGTTCCGGCATTTCTTCCATTTCCCTAGCATGAAAATCCCGAATAGCGTCCAAATCCATCTCATCCACGTTTTTTAAACGACTGTAATAATTTCCAGAAGAAGGAACGAAACGACCAAAGTTCAAAAATGTCGGTGAGAAACCAGTTGCTTCACTCACAGCAGTTCTCAAACCGAAAGCTATTTTCTGGATTTGTTTGTCCCAGTGTCTATGGTCAACGTCCTCTAGATATGATCTGACAGCAGCGCCAATCGTTCGATTGTAGCGCTCCACGTAGTTCACTTGAGCGTGGTATCGCGCATTCGGCCAAAGTTGCACTCCGTATTCCTGAACTAGTTCCTTCATTCGTTTGTTAATGAATTCGGTGCCATTATCGCACATTAGAATCTGTGGCACACCGAATAGAAGGAAAACATTCTCTTCCAAAAACTTCGCGATCGCAGCGCCATTTGCTTGACGTAATGGTTTTAGCAAGGTGAATTTTGTGAACCAATCCGTTACTACTAGTAAGTATGAGGAACCATTCCCCGATTTAGGCAACGGACCAATTATATCGGCGGCTATCAACTGCCATGGATGAGACACACGTTTTTGTCGGCCCATAAATCCAGGGCGAGCAGTGGAAGCCATTTTCTGCGCAGCACACACCTTGCATTGCTGCACATAGCGTTTAATTTCTCGACGCATCTTCGGCCAATAATACAACTCACAAACTTTATTAATGGTTTTAAAAATACCCAAATGAGCAGCCATCGGGTCATCATGACAAGATCTAATCGCTCTTCTTCGCTGACGAGCTGGGACTACTAGCTTCCAATCAGTATTATTACGAGGACCACCTTCAGATGGGACGAATTTATATAGGTGACCATCCACAATATCCCAGTTCGGAAAACTATCTCGATGTGCTTCAAGTATTCTAAGCATATTTTGGTACCAACGATAATCTGCAATACATTCGTCATTAAGTTGAATAAAACACATCTCAAGAGGTGCTCGCGATAACGCATCCGGAACAACATTCAAGGAACCTTTCCGATGCTCTAATTCAAAATCGTATTGCTGCATCTTCACAGCCCACCTAGCCAAACGTCCAACAGGGTCCTTGAGACTGTGCAGCCACAGGAGAGAATGATGATCGGTGATTATACGAAACTTAACACCTTCAATATACGGGCGAAACTTCTCAATGGCAAACAGCACCGCCAAACATTCCTTTTCCGTAACGGTAAAGTTTCTTTCCGACGACGACAACGTACGGCTTGCGTAAGCAATGGGAACTTCAATATCATCATCATTCTTCTGCGTGAGGACACATCCGAGGCCAACATTTGACGCATCACATTGAACTGTAAAAGTTCTTTCGAAATTCGGGCTGGCAAGTATCGGTGCGGAGACCAGGGCCTGCTTGATGTCAATAAAAGCATTTTCGGCTTCTACATTCCAGACAATGCGGTGACCCTTTTTACGACCCTTAATCAATGAGGTAATTGGTGCCGTCAAAGTTGAGAAATTTGGTATGAAGCGACGATACCAAGAACAAATGCCTATAAATCGCTTAACTTGGGTGGTGTTTTCTGGTCGAGGATAGTTGACCATTGCTGCAATCTTTTCCGGGTTTGTTCGCAAGCCATGTTCGTCTATTACAAACCCTAAGTATTTCAAAGAAGGAAAACAAAACCTGCACTTATCAGCATTAATTGTTAGCTTAGCAGCCGACAACCGTTTGTGAACCTCACATAAAACTTCCACATGCTTGTCAAAGGACGGAGTAGCAACAATTATGTCGTCCAAATACACGAACACATAGGGGTCCAATTCAGGTCCCAGTACCCTATCCATGAGACGTTGCTGAGTTTGCGGGGCATTATTTAAGCCGAAAGGCATGACGACAAATTCGAATAAACCTTTACCTGGCACACTGCAAGCTGTCTTCTCTCGCGAATCAAGGTCAAGTGGAATCTGCCAAAAGGCGCTCTTAAGATCAATGCTCGAAAGATAACGGGCGCCTGCTAATTTGCTCAAAATGTGATCTACTCTTGGAAGAGGGTAGGCGTCTTTCTTGGTAACTGAATTCAACTTTCGTCCATCGAAGCACAGTCTATAAGCTCCTTGGGCTTTCTTGACAAGTAGGACAGGCGAAGACCACGGACTCGATGATCGTTGTACGACTCCCAGCTTCAACATTTCGTCCAATTCGTTGTATAAATGAGTTAGCATGTAAGGGGATAATTGATACTGTCTCTGTTTGATAGGACGTGCGTCTCCGGTATCTATGCAATGCGTAATTTTATCGGTTCTTCCAAGCTTGGTCCCATTAACCCAGGACAATTCATCAAATCGCTGAATAACATCCTGTAATTGTTGACCTTGAATGTCACTTAGATCTACACGACTAGTAATAACTCCTACCAAATTGTCCGAACCTGCAAGTGGAGCAGATAAATTGTCTAAAACACAAATATTCTTATCACCAACCAGATAAGTATTTGCACCAAAATCGATTACCAGATTAAACATTCGACAAAAATCGCTGCCAAAAATCAAACTGTGGCATAGAGAGGGCACAACCAGCACTCTTACCAACCGAACTAAGGATCCAACAGAAACGGGCAATAACACATAGCCAGTGATCCTTTGAGCAACTCCATCCGCAGTACGAATTGACTCATCATCACATTTATTAATTTTCAATCCGAAGGCTTTGATAAACGGTAAACCATTTGTACCCAACACCGAGTTACTAGCACCCGAATCTAGCAAGGCAACGCAATCTTTACCACAAATATCGACTGTTATATAAGGACGATTATCACAAGGCTTAGTCACAATCAGAAGATTAAAATTAGCAGGGGGCTCTGACTTAGTGCAGAAATTAGAAACCGTTTTTAGCCACGATTTCCAAGATGGTGAATCACGATCCAGCTTGTAGGCCTGTTTAAGAGAAGGAAAGCGATGGCCTATGCACTTCCCTCTTCGTTGTTTCCCTGACATCTTGGACACGTTCGCCTAATACAACCCTGCTTCCCACAGCCAAAACAAAATCGTAATCGAGGTTTTTTACATTCTGAACGTAAGTGTCCAACCTCCTGACAATTCCAACATCTCAGCGCAGACACGTCCGGCGACTGCTTTGTAGTAGCCGCATTTAATGACGCCACTGTTTTCTTGCAATGGCCTGACTCGTCTTCAATAATTATAGTTGGTTCCAGATCTCTTAAGAAATCTCTTAATTCCGAAATTGTTTGAAGTTTATGGCGAACTAAATGCGAACGATAACCCGGTAAGATATTTCTAATAATGATCTTCACTTTCTCCTCTTCACACGGAAGAACCCGTAGCCGCGACATTAAATTCGAAATACTTGAGATGAAATTGACGATCTTCTCTTGAGGCTTCTGTTTTCGGGCATAGATTTCAAGTAGAAGACCATGTTCATAATCCGGTGGCAAGAAATCCAGCTTCAAGGCGTCAACTAATGAGTCCCAATCACAAAAATTATCCTTCATAGACCGATACCACAGAAGAGCATCACCAGTGAACAGCTCAACTGCAGCATGAAACAAATCGTCCTTCGAAGCATGGCGGCCAGATCTCAATTCTTCAACTCGCTCTAAAAAATCGAATAAGGGCTGTTGACCATCAAATGACACTCCCCATTTAAAGATCGGAATTATTTTTTGTTCTCGGTACGGCGTACTATAGTGCATTACTGGAGTTCCAACCTCGGTCATGTCAGTCACAGGATCCGTCACAGGACGGTTGTTACTAGGTAAAGTAGCAACAGGCCGCTCAGGTTCGACCGCAAACCGACTCCCCTCAGCCAATGAAGTATCCGCAATTTTTGTCACCAGATCGTCTTCCAATGAGATAGCTGAAATCAGCCTATCGTTTTTAAAAGCCACAACATCCGGGTCGGTGCTATTGATTCGTAGTAGACGGCCTTTGATATGGTTTAGCCGACTTCTGATTTCCAAGAATGGGGCGTCCGTAGCTTCCGACAAGGAATCTATTAGTGCACTGATCGAAGTGATACATCTATCAATTTCCGCTCCGTCAACATCTCGGTCAAATGTGTTACAAGTATATGATACTCCTGGACGCTTTAGATCAGCAACTAACAATCTCCGCAGACATTTCCGTCTCTTCAAATCATCACTGCCACCAGGAAATCCTCTGATCAATAATTCATAATTTACTTCACTCGTAGTAAGGCAATCTACGTCTATATCATATGACAGATCCATCGCAATATTATGCTACTCACTAAAAGCTAATCAAATACAAAAATTAACCCAAAGCGCAAAACAGCGCGAAAAACCAAGAATATATTAAACAAAACAAGGAGGGCCCCACGTTGGGCGCCAAAAGTATGACGTAAGCTCCGGCTAGCAAGCTCAGCGGCGCTAAGTCGTGGGTAAAATATATAAACTCAAAAAAAAAAAAAAAAAAAAAAAAAAAAACCGAAACTTCCCTACAAACCTTCCACTATAGAAATTTCCTAATATTGTGCGGACACAGGCAATAGCCTTCAATAAAACCCGACCACCTACCACAAGACACACAGACGAAAGACAACTTAAAACTAACAACGAAGTATACTTGCACAGATTTTCTGTGTAAAAAAAAATCGTACGTATTACGTAACCGACCGGTTATATAAGGGCGCCAGGACTGAAAATCGTACGAGGACTTCTCAGTTCGTCCACGCTGAGAGCTCCAGAAAGTTCGCAAGGTATACTTCAAATTTGACTAATAAAATCTAACAGTATAAATAATTACTAAAACTAACAATATTTGACCGCAACCAGCGGCACATGCAACAAAACACTACCTAATATAAACCCCAACAACTCGTGGTATAGGACCACGCCACAACCAACAGAAATAAAATAAAATCCAATAATACGCGGGGAAAATCCACACCCAAGTTCTTCAATACAATTTCAATAACATGAAATATTCATGCTCAACGACGTGATACTCACGCGCAGTTGCATAAAACAATTACCCACAATAAGCGTCAACAATAACTTCAAGCTTAATACAATTATTGTTAACACGCTCAAAAACAACCAAATCTATCAATAAAATAAATCCATAGGAAGATTAAAACAGCTAAGACTGTCGGAACCGGTTCTTCAATTTAAAAACAATCAAAATTTTAGCACGTAAACAATGAGCACGCCACTGACATCTAAAATGTCGTGCGAGTAACCAACGTTGATTGTTAATTAATAAAGAAAAAATACTTCTTATCACAAACTAAATTACAGAGGCTAAAACACTGTTGAATCAAATTGCCTCTAATTTAGTTTATATTATAAATTTTTGGGAAGCACTCACGGTATTAGCAGAATAAATACAAGAACCTCAAATAATTTGCACGGTAAACCTAAAATAATTTGCACGGGAAACCTAAAATAATTTGCACGGGAAACTTAAAATAAGTTGCACGGGAAACCTAAAATAACAGGCAATCTCCAAATCCAATTTCCAATCCTAAACCAACGCCAATCCAACAAATCCTAGAGTCAATCCAGAACAACTCTACTCAACAATCCTCTAACACAAGTAAATCTTCAAAAATCCTAACACAATCCAACAATACTTCAAACGCCAACCTACTCTACAAAGTGCAACTTCTAAAAAAATCTTCGCCGCCAAAAGCATAAAAATTGCTCACAATGTTCTCTGACATGCGACCGCAGAGTCGGTCCGCCAGTCTCTCCGCGCGAAAAAACCAATTCGATCTCACGCCGCCCCGGTACCGCGATCTTGTCCGTCTGAGCCATTATCTGGAGTACTGGACATCTCATATCTCTCTCTCGCACGTGTGTATACTACTCCAAAGACCTCTCGCTCGCATTCATAACGTCGTTTTCTTAGAGCGCTACTTTTTATTATCTTTGTTCCACCCGTGCGTTTCTTACTGCTACACCGTATTCAAATTTGAAACACGATTCGAAAGGTCTCCTATTGCTCGTCAAAGTTACAATGTTAATTGCAAAATATTAACATTTTTATACATAGGCTCGATCGATATTTTAATTTTGGGGCTCCAAATTCAAATTGCGATAGTACATATACATATATATATATATATATATATATATATATATATATATATATATATATATATATATATATATATATATATATATACCTATATATGTACATATATATATATATATATATATATATGTACATATATACCTATATATGTACATAAAACACTTTGGCACCATTTTTAAAAATGTTTATATATACAGGCTGTCCCATAAGTCGACGTCTAAACGAAGTGAGGTGATGGGGGAGGTCATTTCCTATCAAAATAACCATAAATGTGGTTATCCAATTGTTTACGGTTCGAAAGTTAATTCAATTTTTGTATTTTTCTCTGAAATCGTGTAGTGCTTATACTAAAAAATTAATTTAAAAAAATCTATGAGTTATTTGGTTGATTTTTTTTTTTAATAGGATCCTGAAGGGTCCGCCTTTCCAAAAAAAATAATTTTCATGAGCTCTGTTATCATCTGTCAAATAAAAAAAATGGTTTTGTAAACACTTTTCGGTGGTAAGAAAAATATATTTGATTTTAAATTCACCTTGACAGAAAAAAAGTGTTATAAAAAAAATTGACCAATTATCAGAAAAACTTGTCCATTTAATAGAGATTCTAACGCGGTATAGTACAACTCGTTATTCATGACAGTTTTTTTTATAACAATTCTTTTACATGCAAGTCGTGTTTGTTAAAAAATACATTTTCGAAAATTTCAAAATCTAAGTTGGCTGGTCTAACACAAATGAACCAAATTCTATTTAAAGTTACAACAAATGTTCGAAATTAGTCGAAACGCCCGTTCGTTATTTTGTATTGTATTGGTCGCAATTCTTATTTTTTGCCGCAGCTGATGTTCGTTTTGGTTTTCTGTCGCGTAGACCAGTTCTTTGAAATAACCCCATAAAAAAAGGTCTAGGGGGTTTAGGTCAGGTGACCGCGGTAGCCACTGGATGGTTCCTTCCCTTCCAATCCAGCGATTTGTGTATTCGGTGTTGAGGTATCGTCTCACTACTAGAGCATAGTGACAAGGAGCCCCATCGTGCTGCAACCACATGTTTCGGCGTGTTTCTAGCGACACGTGTTCCAGTAAGCCGCCCAAATCATTTTGCAAAAATAAAGATATTCATCGCCCCCGATCCTTCTGGGTAGCTCAAGGGGCCCAATCATTTTACCTTCAACAATTCCCGCCCACATGTTGACCCCAAACTGATGTTGAAAATGGTCGTTTCTTATAATAATAATAATAATAATAATATATTTCGTTACAATTGACTGTATGTTTGTAACATGTCATTTACAGATTTACATATAAAATTCATTTAGCTTATAAAATTCTTCGGTTATCAGTTCATTCCTTATTACTTCCTTGAAGCGAGAAAGGGTCTCAATGTTTTTTATTTTTGCTTGTAAATGATTGTATATTTTTAAACAGTTATAAAGTGCACCTCCCTCAAAGGAAGTTAAGAAATGAGCTGGCAAACGGAAGTCATTTGCCCCCCTAGTGTTAAGATCATGGTTTAATTTATAATTATCAAAAAGCAAAGGATTTTTCCTAACAAACATAAGGCATTCGTAGATGTACACACAGGGAAGCGTCATAAGACCATGTCTCCTAAATACCCCCCTACAGGAATCTCGTGCTCTTAAGCCCGCTAATATCCTTACGGCATATTTTTGTAATTTAAAAATTACGTCATTGTTTGCAGCTCCCCAGAAAATGATGCCGTATCTAAGTCTGGCAAGAAAGCTACCAAAGTACATTATTCTTAGCGTGTTAGTGCCTACTGTACGTGACATATGCCTCAAAGAATAGCAAATTTTGCTCAATTGCCCAGCCAAGTCACTAAGATGCGATGACCACTTGATGTGCTGATTTATCGTTAAACCTAGGAATTTTGTATCTGTAGACAGTTCGTAGTTATAAGTTCCTAAGGTAATATTTTTTGAAGTTTGTGTTGCCCCTTGTGACGTTTGAAATACCATTATGTTAGTTTTACTTTTATTTAAAGAAAGTTTATTGTTTTCAAACCAGTTTGTAGTAGTAGTTAAGACTTTTGTGGCTATTTGAGTCAATTCATTCCAATTTTTCCCCGTAATTAATAAGTTAGTATCATCAGCATAACAAATGGTCCTTGCATCAGCGATCTGGCTGGGCAAGTCATTTATGTATAAAATAAAAAGCAATGGTCCCAAAACACTGCCCTGTGGCACCCCCATTATAATTGTCTTCAGATCTGAATTGCAACTGTCAATATCGCTTACTAGTCTCACGTATTGTTGCCTATCAGTGAGATAGGACTCAATCCATTCTAGAACCCGACCTCTAATGCCATATCTGGATAGTTTATCGATTAATATGCCGTGATCAACGCAATCAAAGGCCTTCGAAAGATCAAGGAAGATACCCATAGAAATCTCACGTGTCTCAAAAGTCTTTAACGCATGCATTAGAAAATCAAAGATGGCAGTAGTAGTGGAGCGTGATTTCATAAAGCCATGTTGACTATTTGATATTGTATTATATTTTTGTAAAAACGCTACTATACGATTATACATAATATATTCAAAAATTTTAGAGAAAGCAGATAACAAGCTGATGGGTCGGTAATTAGTTAAGTTAGTGCTATCTCCTTTTTTAAGAACAGGTGTTACTACCGCTAATTTTAATTTTTGTGGGAAGGTACCTTCTTGAAGAGAAGTATTAATAATATTTTCTAATGGTTTTAAAATAGCCTCGTGTACATTTTTTAATAAAGAATTGGAAATTTCATCATAGCCAGATGATTTTTTATTTTTTAGTTTATTGATTATGTTGACAATCTCCTCTTTGGAGCACGGGGACGCAAACATTGACTCTAATACATGCGGTTGACTTGTATATTGAGAATTTCCTAATTTATTGCCAATTTGGTTAGAGATATTTATAAAGAAATCGTTGAAAATGTTTGCAGCTTCTGACGGTGAATCTATTAATACATCATTATAGCTAATTATTACCGGATTATGTTTCAAAACTCGACTTTTACTATTTTCATTTATTATTTGCCACGAGGTTTTACTTATATTGTCACTAGATTTTAGTAAGTTTTCATAGTGTGATCTCTTTGATAGTTGTAGTTTTTTAATATAATCATTTTTAAACTGCTTGTATATTATTTTTAATTCTGGATATTTTATTGATAATTCTAGAAGGCCTTTCATTTTGTTTTTCATTGTTTGCAATTCAGGGGTAATCCATGCGTAATTTTTAGGTTTAATCCCTTTATTTTGTTTTAATCTTAACCTAGGGAAGCACGTATTAAAATTGTACATAAAAATATTGTGAAAGAGATCGAATTTGCAATTTACAGTTTCAGCTTTATAAACCTCTGTCCAGTCTTCACTTAATAAAACTTTATTAAAATTGTGGATATTTTCAATACTAAAAATTCTTTTAAAAATATAATGATGTCTATGTTCTACATTTGTCAGTTGTATTTCCATGCTTAATGCCATATGGTCTGATATGCATGTTTCAAATACTGATGTTTTATGACGTACAAATTGAGACACTAAGAAATTGTCAATTCCTGTGCTTGAGCTACAGGTAATACGAGTTGGCTCAGTAATACAGGGCAGCATGCCATAGCTGTTTAGTAAATTTTTGAGTTCATTGACTTGATTTATTACAGAATTTTGTTCTGAGATAAAGTTGATATTGAAATCTCCTGCTATTATTACATTTTGAATTCCACTACACACACTATCAAGCAACAATGTCATTTTATGAATTACATAATCGTTTTTTTGCCCCGGTGGAATATATACAATCACAACTGTAAAGTTGTTCTTTTTGAATTTGAGATCTGCTGCCGCACATTCAAAAGAATAGCAGTCAGACAGGGCTTCAATGTCTTCTCTATTGGTAACCGCTATCTCAGGTCTTGCATATATTGCACACCCCCCATGTGTGTTCTTTTTTGGTCTGCAGTACGCTGCAGCTTTGTTGAAACCACGAAAGACAATACTATTGAGTTGTTCCGCCGTTTGCCAGTGTTCATTTATGCAAAATACTTGATAATCATTGATGTAGGATTCTAATTCTTCTATGCAGTTTGACAGACACCTTACATTTTGGTACATGACTTTAAAATTATTTATCTCTATGTCTTTGGCCGTTTGTTGGGACTTTGTGCTAAAAAATTTGCTCCATCGTTTGAATTATGAGTCCTGTTGAAAAAGTAGCGTTTGACTATTACATTATTTGGCCAAAATTCCGATTTTTCAAGCGCGCTTTTTAGACTGAAGTCAGCACCAACTCTAAAGCAACAGTTTTTTCCTTTTGTTGGCAGAAGTTCACACTCAAAATTTTGTCCTGGAATTTTACTTTTCAAATAGTCAGTCACATTTTCGGTGCTTGTTCCTGGTCTAACTCTTCCTATAAAGAGCCAAACTTTTTGTTTCTGACCTCCAAAGCCGTTACTTTCTTCAGCCGATCCAATTAGCACAGGTTTTTTCTTTTTATACTGTACTGTTTGGAATTCATTTTCTTCATTCTCAGCATTACTAACCTGTGTCATCTGCGTATTATCATTTTTGACAGGTGTAACCCCCTCAGTATAGGCAACTTCATTAACAGTATCATTTTTTGAATTCTGTCTGGTTGAATTTTTGCGTGCTTTACTTTGTTCAATGTCACGACCTCTATGAATGTTATTTTGGTTTGCTTGATTATCTAGTACAGATTTCATATTATCTACTGGTTTAACACTTGGATGCTTAGATTTTTTATCAATAAATTCTGTTTTTTCATAATTTGCAATTTTTTTATTCATTTCACTAATCTCTTGCGAATTTTGTATAACTAGATTTGTTAGGATTGCCAACTTTTCGAGCACTATTTCATTTTCAGACTTCACCTCACTGCCATAACCTGTATCATCATTGCACTTTTCACAGAACCATTTGAGTCCATTTATTTTCTGAATCACATTAAAATCAGCTTGCTTTATTCCTTGGCATTTCAGATGAAATTTGCGTTTGCAAATACCACTGCACAACATGTATTTCCCTTGTGTATCAATATTTTCTCCACAAGGGTCACAAAGTATGTCACTATCATCCGCCATATTTGACGATATAGAGTTTACATAATCCCAAGAGTGAAAATTATGGACGTTGAATACTCCCGTGCTTCGAAAGCTCGATTCGTCACCCCACAAAATGTTATTAAAAAACTGAGGATCTTCCCTGTTCCGACGTAGCATTTCTCGGCAAAATTGCACCCCTTTGTTATAATCAGCGGGTAAAAGTGCTTGCACACGTTGCACATGGTATGGATGTAACTGATCCCTTTTAAAATACGGTGCACTGTGGACCTCGAAACTCCCGAACGTCTTGACAAACGACGAACATTTGTAGATGGGTCCTCTGTCACCATTCCAATTATTTCATCTTCGTCGATGTCAAGTCTAGGTCTTCCAGCTCTTTGCTCATTCCCAGGGATTTCACCTTCTATGTACCGCCGATGTATACTTTGGAACACCCTGTGGTCAGGATAGTGTTCTTGGTTGGGATATCGTGCCCGATATTCTCTTGCAGCAGCCCGAGCATTCTCGTCACAAAACCCGTAGACATAGTGCATTTCTGCATACTCCCGATGGGAATAAACCAAATCACAAACAGGATCGAAGTTCAAATTACCAAGCGGAAGTCAAGTCGGAGGTTTACTAGTAATAAAACGAATAGCGAGCATACATTAGAAGTAGTGAATGAAAGAGGAACGTATTAATTTGTTTAAGTCGTTCCAGCCAACTTAGATTTTGAAATTTTCGAAAATGTATTTTTTAACAAACACGACTTGCATGTAAAAAAATTGTTATAAAAAAAACTGTCATGAATAACGAGTTGTACTATACCGCGTTAGAATCTCTATTAAATGGACAAGTTTTTCTGATAATTGGTCAATTTTTTTTATAACACTTTTTTTCTGTCAACGTGAATTTAAAATCAAATATATTTTTCTTGCCACCGAAAAGTGTTTACAAAACCATTTTTTTTATTTGACAGATGATAACAGAGCTCATGAAAATTATTTTTTTTGGAAAGGCGGACCCTTCAGGATCCTATTAAAAAAAAATCAATCAAACAACTCATAGATTTTTTTAAATTAATTTTTTAGTATAAGCGCTACACGATTTCAGAGAAAAATACAAAAATTGAAATAACTTTCGAACCGTAAACAATTGGATAACCACATTTATGGTTATTTTGATAGGAAATGACCTCCCCCATCACCTCACTTCGTTTGGACGTCGACTTATGGGACACCCTGTATACTAGGTCCAGCTATGCGACCGACGCCAATAGTGTATGTTGCCATATGGCAAATACACTAAAAAAATATATATTCCATGTATTGCCACATGATTTTTATGCTACGTCATCGTGCTATATTCAGTATCTAAATATTATTTTATAAATTTATGCATCTAGTTATGTACATTCTGGTTTAAATATAAAATGTTCTAATATTGACAAAATTATATAATCGCGAGCTGAAATAATGTTGCACACAATAGATTTGAAAATTGAAAACAACCGGACTGAATATTTGATACATTTCAAAAATAAATTTAATTACAAACATAATGAACATTTCATACTATTTGAAAAATTAATTTTTCTTTTCTGTCTGTTATACGCGCGCGTTTATTACTCTATCCTACTTTCAATGATTTACCGTTCAATGGTTACAGCGCGGCGAGCTGCACTGCGACGAACTACATACAAGCTCGTATTTATTTACGACATGCAGCAAAAATATTTTCAGGGGAGGAACATAATCTTTTTCCGGTGTCTATAGTTCAGTTTGTAAAATCTAGATTGTAGTTTATACTTCACACTATATTTCAGGCGGCACAGTTTCTATACGTGTTAGGATTATGCTTTAAATTGGTTCATTCATTCGCCGCTCCATTAAGATTATATCTTACTTATAATATTGCTTCCGGCAGTCTTAAACTCAAATCCTTGCTCCCCGCCTAAAATTGGTTATAGCTCTCCCGATGCTTTGTTTAAAGTTAAAGGGCTCGAGTAAATGCCAGAAGCAGAATCATGAATCGTAATACAGATCCTGCAGGAGATAAATTGAGGAATCACTACCTAGTGCATATCTTTTTTTTAGAAAAAATATCTAAATTTTGTTTCATTCCGTAAATTATTTCAGCATTACTCGTGTATATTTACCTAAATATAGATTATATAAAGCGACAAGTCTCCATAAACAATGAGATTAATTAAAGGGCAAAATTAATTAAATCGCTTCATTAATTAGTTGTTATTCAACACATAGACCGGGAGATGGTGACACATTTTGGTAAGTCATTTCTTACAGTATGGCGCTTTTAGGGGGGTTCATATACGTAATAAGTGAGAGGAAAATGATGTTCTTACCGGTGGTGCGCGGGACGCAATGGCAGAATAATTAATTGAAATTGCTCGAAAATCCGGAGGTGCCAAACAATTTCTTTCACAAAATTTCTTCAATTTATCGTTATTTAAACAAAAACTATGGTAGTAGGCTATGAAATCGAAACCAATGTATTTAGAATGATACATGGATGTCAGTCTAAGTAACCTCAATTTGAATGTGTGACATTCGTAATAAATACCAGTGAATACCTCATTTTGGTGTCTGATATTTCAATAAATCTCTAGTATGGTAGCAGACGCATAAAGATGAATTTAGTGCATTTATTGTAGACCCATTTAAGCTCTCAGAGCATCAGTTACGGGTATATTATCTTAACCCGAACATAGCCGAATTGATAGTGTTTCAAGTTTCTTCAAAATCAGGTCTGCAATTTTCAAGTGATTTCAGAATACAAACATACAGACAACTAAAATTCTGAGTATTATATACTATCTACTGTAGGAGGCCGAGCAAACTACTAGCAACAGACAATAGACGGACGACAGTTGTTGACAAGACGCGACAGAAGACGGACGACGGCTTATTTTTATCACGAAAACTCTATAATATATTAATCAGTAAACTCAACATTCGGCTTCGGGAAAACTTTCAGCCTGACAAATCCTATAGCGAATCTCAGAAGCGGGATGGTAAAACCTACAGCAAACCTCAGAAGTTGAATGGTAAAATCTAAAAATTGAAAAATTAATGGTGACATATTATTTTTTCGTGAAAAATAAGTGAACAGCATTGTTAAAGTAGGACAACGAAACAGTGATTAATGTGAGTGAGTGAGAACGAGACGACAGTTCCCAACAAGACGACATCAGTTCCAAGACGCCTGTAGTATTTCACGAAGTAAACGAACCTAGCAACGAAGACGAACAGCAGACGTGCTAAAGAGTGAGATAGGTTCTAAGACGCGACGCGTGAATAAGACGACAAACAAATGCTGTTACAGTGAAAGCCTTGTGTACGACGCAGAAATACAGTCGAATGAAAAGAGAACGTGTTAACGAAAGACAGATATAGACATTATTTAAACGTCAGTGTCAAAAGTTTAAAATCAACAATCAAAATGCAAAGTGATAATGAACAAATTATGGAAGTGCCGCAAAATATAAATGCAGGTACACCAGTTGCATCGTCTACGATTAAAGATAATTATGACAATTTACAGTGGGAAAAAGATTTGTTACGCCGAGAACGCGAACTTCTTGATCGCGAACGTCAGATGTTACTTCGAACATATAATTCAGCAGAGGTTAACATGACGCAAAGTCAGTTTCATCCATCAGTAGAGAGAACGCTTCCTGAATTTGATCCTGGATCAGTGACAGGTTTGACAGCACTACAATGGATAAAGAAAGTTGAAAGTTTAGCAAACATTTACCGTTGGGATCGACCAACTTTGTTGTGCTATGCAGTTGGAAAATTGAAAGGTGCAGCTAACTTCTGGTTACAAGGCATCGACAGGGAAATAAGTGATTGGGAATCATTCAAAGCTAAATTACTAAAAGGTTTTCCAACGTATGTTGACAACGCCGATATTCATTTCCGATTGGCAACCAAAAAGAAAAGGCAAGTGGATAGTTACGAAAGTTTTATATATGAAATGAAAGCGATTGCAAGCCGAGGCTCAATCTCAAATCAAGCCTTAATAAAATATATAATTAATGGCATCGACGACAAAGAACTCGCCAAATTGTTAGCCGTTCAACAATTTACAGACGCGCATGAGCTACTGACGCGGATTATGCAATACGAAGCTACATTCCGCGGCAATAAGAAAACAGAAAATACGAAAGAAACAGTGTCAAATCAAACAGTGTCTAAACCAATGAGATGTTTTAATTGTGGTGACGAAGGACACACATCGTTAAATTGTAACAATAAACATAAAGGTGTTAAATGTTTCGCGTGTAACGAGTATAGACATAAATCTACAGAGTGTCCGAAAAAGAATATTAAACAACCTGTATTGTTGACTGAAACTAAAACGAACGCAAATTGTAATAAACAAATAACAATTAAAAAAATTAAAATGATGGCACTAATAGACACCGGAAGTGCGGTTAATTTGATTAAACACGAATGTTTCTTAAAAGTTGGTGTATCAAGACTTCAGACACCAACAGCTGTCTTGTTTAGCGCAGGCAACCACCGACTAGACACGTTAGGAAAGTTTGAAGCACACGTCGGCATCGATGATAGTTCATTTTATACGACTATTCACGTGGTTCCAGACCATGTCATCCCGATAGATGCTGTGATAGGTAACGAGCTTCTAGATGACGCCGAATTAATAAAAAATAGAGAGATCTTTAAAATACAAAAGTTGCGAGACCAATTAATGCTAATTGATGTATGCGAAGAAGAGTTAGATATAAACAACAAAGAATTTGGTGAAGAAATTAATTTTTTGATCAAAACCTATAACCCGCAGAATAAAAAACAAACTGAAATCGAAACAAAGTTGATACTAACAGATGAAATTCCAGTTTATCAGACGACTAGAAGGTTACTAATAAAAGAGAAAGATGAAGTAGAAAAGCAAGTGAGAGTATGACTGGGCGAAAAGATAATCCAACCAAGTGGTTCAGACTTTGCAAGCCCCGTAGTACCGGTGAAAAAGAAGGACGGAAGCACAAGAATTTGCATAGATTATAGAAAGTTAAACAGAAAAGTGATCAAAGACAGATACTCCCTACCCAATGAAGACGATAATCAAGACGATAGTGAAGATGAAAATAAAGACGATAATCAAGACGATAGTGAAGACGATAATGAAGACGATAATAAAGACGACAATGAAGACGATAGTGAAGATGATAATAAAGACGATAATGAAGACGGTAATCAAGACGATAATAAAGACGACAATGAAGACGATAATCAAGACGATAGTGAAGATAATAAAGACGATAATCAAGACGATAGTGAAGACAATAATAAAGAAGATAGTGAAGACGATAATAAAGACGATAATGAAGACGATAATAAAGACGATAATAAAGATGATAATAAAGACGATAATCAAGACAATAATGAAGAGGAAAATCAAGTCCTGTTTGAACAAAGACGAGACACACTACGAGAGAAAGCGAAGGGACAGATTTTAAAGGTGCAAGATGAAAATAAGAAGACATACAACAAGAAGCGAAAGAAGGCGCGTCACTACCGAATAGGTGACGAAATCGCAATCAAAAGGACGCAAGGAGATGGTGGCATGAAGCTACGGTCTAAATTTCTTGGTCCGTACAAGATATCAAAAGTTGGCCCGTACGACCGATACGAAGTGGAACGCATCGGTGAAGGTCAAGGTTCGATGAAGACAACGGCCAGCGCTGACAACATCAAGATGTGGAGCGATACGGCTTCAAGCGAGGAGTCCGAGAGTCCATCCGGGACGGATGAAGTGCAGGAGTGGCCGAATGTAGAAGGCCGAGCAAACTACTAGCAACAGACAATAGACGGACGACAGTTGTTGACAAGACGCGACAGAAGACGGACGACGGCTTATTTTTATCACGAAAACTCTATAATATATTAATCAGTAAACTCAACATTCGGCTTCGGGAAAACTTTCAGCCTGACAAATCCTATACTACGAATACCCGAAAGCCTAGAACAACATGCAAGAAAACTAAATTACAGATAGTATAATTTCAGTTCTGAATGTGTTTAATTTACGAGACTTGACAATTAACTAGTTATGATTAATTATTATGAGTCACTATTTAATATGTGAAATAACTAAGAATTACTGTTCTTGTTTTGTTTGAAAATTTGTAAAGCATATTTGTCTTTATTTTACGATGTTAAATTTATTATTTTAAGCGAGATTTAGGTCATGGGTAGTGCAAAATAGGAGACCGGTTTCCTTATTTTTACTGAAGGTAATTTTTAGAAAAAATTTTAAATGACTGTTTTGATGAAAGACTTCTGTATTTTTACAAAAGCTGACTAAAAGCTTAATAAATAAAAATTCAATGGACGCGAATGATTTTGTTTAACTTAATTTGATTTACCCTATAAACTACAGTCATTTTCCTTTAGGGGGAACGACTTGAGCAAACTTACCCTATTTTGCATCCTAGTTTTACAAACTCTCAACTTTAGTACTCTTGCACAATAATTTAATGATATTAACAGAAATATTATATTATATAGGTCAGCAGAACATATTTCGGTTAACTGTGATACAATATTCATAAAGGAACGAACAGTAAACTAATCAAGGATGACTTGACATCAATGATAATTAGATCATGTGGTAATGCACGTTCGTAGCGTCGCTAGGGAACACCTCATCGTATATGTAATGGTAATAGTCAGTTGAGCCTACGAGACAACGCGAAGGTGCAGCCAGCAGTGTGGCTTTGTCAATCTTAATTATATTCATAATATGTACTAGTAGATATATGTAATCATGTATCAAAAGGTCTTAGCGACATTATGAAAAATTATTAAGGTCACATTTAGTTTGACTGAATAAAACACCGATTACATGTTTGGTAAAGAATAGGTTTAGCGGTATTAATTATTTGCTCTAAAAAATATATATTTGTGAGAGTAGAGACTCCGATTGAGTGTTCCTTCGAAAACGGTAGTTACCAAGATGCCTCAGCAACAACATTAAGAAAACTGGACTCTATTCACCACTTAGGATTAAGACTCACATAAACAAATGAAGCAGACACTTTTGGAGGGGTTAAAATTAAACCAAAATACCCCAAAGTTGAACTTTTAAAAATGAAAAAATAAGTGACTAATTCACGCTGAAATTTTTATAGCAGCTTCATTAGATATATACATATATATATATATATATATATATACATATATATATATATATATATATATATATATATATATATATATATATATATATACATATATATATATATATATATATATATATTATATTTGCAAAAAGCCAGACACTTTTTCCGGGGTTTAAGACTATTTTTGGGAAAATGTTTTAAATTGTATACGCGGTAAATAAGTTCCCAAAAATAGTCTTAAACCCCGGAAAAAGTGTCTGGATTTTTGCAAATATATTTAAATATATCTAATTAAGCTGCTATAAATTATAAATGTTGCTGGATTTGTGGAGATACATTTCAAAAAGCTATCATCTGCTAATAGAGCCAAATGGAGGTGTTCCACATGTAAAGGAGCTGGTTCAGCAAAGAACCTGGAAGCAAATGAAATAAATTCTGGGGCACTGGAGTTGATACTAGGAAAAATTGATCAACGATTGGAAACCATAGAGCTGAAATTTATGAAAATACTGGATGAAAAATGTGATGAAATAAAAAGCGCTTTAGAAAGTTTTAAAAACATGAATGAGAAAGTCAACAATCTAGAAATAGAAATTACAAAGAAAAATGAAGAGCTGGAAAAAGTACATGTGAAATTAGCCGACTTAGAACAATATTCGCGTAGAAATATGATTGAGATATGCGAGTATCCAAAAAAAGATGATTTAGTTGCAGTCGTAAGCAGAGTTGCGGCAAGAATGGATATCATGGTAACGGTGAACGCCATTGAAGTAGTTCACCGAATCAAAACTAGGCGAGTCAGTGGATTTGAAAGCATAATCGTGTTGTTCAAAGACCGCAAACTGAGGGATGCCATTTTGAACAAACGACGAACACAAATATTCGCTAAAGATATCGGAGGAGATGGCAACCACCGTATCTACATTAACGAATCCATTTGCCAATATTACAGGACACTTCTGCGAGAAACTAAACTGAAGGCAAAGGAAGCTGGATATCAATTCATCTGGTTTAAAAATGGAAAAATTCGAGTAAAAAGATCTGAGAACGCATCCACAATGATTTTCGATAACTTTTTCTTGGGCACTTGGACTTTAAAAATAAGATTTAACTTCTTAAAATTGCAACGTTTCGTTGGTTTTCTTTTAATGATTTCTAACTTCTTCAGGCCAACTAAAATTGTTAAAAATACATACATAAAACAAGATTATTACCTATCCATACATGTAAGGTTATATTAAGTGATAAAGTTATTTACTTTTAAAGTTAAATACACGTTAAAGTTATTTGTTTCATGAAATTGACACTAATAAAACAATTTTTTTTATAAAAATGAACACAAATGGTACACGTAGCTGTTGTCAAATTAGATTTCATTTTTTCTTTCAATATAGTTGGTATTGCATATGAATTTAAGTTGTATATATTGTCGAACTTATTTCTGTAAGTTGAGCGCGAAATCCAAATAAGTAAATGAGATAAAATTATTCAGATCTTACTAAAGAATGTTTAACTACATTTATCAAGTCACTGTAGATATTACTTAGGTTTTGTGTGTCTGATAATTTACTAAGTACGATAAACAACTTAAAAAGAAAAGTGGAGTCCAGATTTCCATTAGTTTTATGGATGCAAACTACGAATAAACTCGAGAATTACTATGAAAACAATTTTAAAATAATTAAAAAACACAACATTAAGAAATTTGTAAAGTTACAAGCTAGGACGGTTTACAACACAAAACAAGAAACTAGTAACAGAATATATAATTTTACTAATACGATTTTACCAACGGAAGTCCAAAATATTTTAGATTTAGATTTGAATTTTGGATTACCAATAAGAAATGTTAATCAACCTGTGGTGAAAATTATCAAGGATCTAGAATGTTGTATTAGTAAAGTGAAAGATGACGAGTTATCCAATGAAGATTTGATAGAGGCGAAGAATAATCTAAGAGTAAAAGGTGTGAACATTATAACAAATTATATCAGACATCAGCGTAGGAACAATAATAATCATAAAGAAAACTTAAGCTTATTAAAAAACATAAAATTACAAGAAATTTCCTCAAACAACACGAAAATCTAGTGGTAATGCGCTCTGATAAAGGTAATTCCACTGTAGTTATGTACAAAGAAGAATACGTCAGAGAAATGTACAAATTAGTCAATGATCATGAAACATATGAGAAAATCAGCAGAGATCCCACGTCAAAATTACAAAAAAAAAAAAAAAAAAAAAAAAGTAACAGTCTGATAAAAAAGTTAATAAATATTAATATTATTGATAATATGGACGGTAAACAGATGCTAACTCACAGTGCTACAGCACCAAGAATTTATGGTTTAAGGAAAACTCATAAACCAGAGTGTAAACTTAGACCAGTAGTGAGTAGCGTAGGTTCACCAGGATATGAGATAGCCAAGTATGTACATAGAATTCTATTACCATTTATAACGAAGCTGAAATATAATGTGACAGATTCATTCAACTTTATAGACCAAATCAAACCACACAAGGTTAATAATAATCATGTTTTAATATCACTTGACGTAGTGTCTCTTTTCACTAACGTAAACAACAGTTTAATAAAGAAGATCATCACTGAAAGATGGAATGAAATCAAAGAATTTGTACAAGTGGACCAAGACATTCTATTAGAATTAATTGACTTCTGTTTCGACTCGGGATACTTTATGTTCGATGGTAATTTTTACCTTCAGAAGAAAGGATGCGCTATGGGAAACCCAGCGAGTCCTTCAATAGCCATCCTGGCACTAGACTATGTGATTTCCATAGCGTTGACTCAACTAGACTTTGAAATTTCAATTATTAAGTCTTATGTTGACGATCTTTTTGCAGTTGTTCCAAAAGATAAAGTAGACAACATCCTGGAGGTGTTCAATAGTATTGACAAGGACATCCAGTTCACCTTAGAAGTTGAGGAAAACAAGAAGTTACCTTTCTTGGACATACTGATTGAAAGATCCGATAATGGTGAATTAATAACGTCCTGGTTCAAAAAATCATACAGTTCAGGTAGGATTTTAAATTTTAACTCTAATCACCCACTAAGCCAGAAACTAAGTGTGGCACAAGGGTTCTTGAATCGAGCCATACGATTGAGTCATGTAAAAAAGATCAAAGAAAGTATTCACATGATAAAAAAGTTACTGTTGTCTAACAATTATCCAAATAAAATCATTGACAAATGTGAAAAAATTGTATCCAACAAGATCAAAAATAATACAAAGAGTAACATCAATACCAACATCCAGTGGTCGTTTAACAGATTTCCTTATATAAAAGGTTTATCACCAAGGATAGGGTCATTGTTTAGACACACTAACTGCAAGTTAGTATTCTATAACATATTTAAAGTAAAAGATTTATTTACTCGACTCAAAGATAAAGTTGAAAAGGAAGATAGATCTGGCTTAGTATACAGAATCCCATGCACATGTGGAAAATGGTATGTTGGACAGACAAGACAAAAGTTAAAAAATAGGATAAATCAACATAAACTGGACTGTAGACCTGAAAATTACATAAAAAACACTAAAACAGCATTAACAGAACATCATTTTGAAGAGAATGGTCACAACTTTCGCTTTGAAGATGTAGAAATTTTAGACTTAGAGAAGAATTATTCGAAGAGAAATTTGAGTGAAATGATTTTTATTAAAGCATTAAATTGTGTGAATTTTAGATCAGACACACAAAACCTAAGTAATATCTACAGTGACTTGATAAATGTAGTTAAACATTCTTTAGTAAGATCTGAATAATTTTATCTCATTTACTTATTTGGATTTCGCGCTCAACTTACAGAAATAAGTTCGACAATATATACAACTTAAATTCATATGCAATACCAACTATATTGAAAGAAAAAATGAAATCTAATTTGACAACAGCTACGTGTACCATTTGTGTTCATTTTTATAAAAAAAATTGTTTTATTAGTGTCAATTTCATGAAACAAATAACTTTAACGTGTATTTAACTTTAAAAGTAAATAACTTTATCACTTAATTTAACCTTACATGTATGGATAGGTAATAATCTTGTTTTATGTATTAATTTTTAACAATTTTAGTTGGCCTGAAGAAGTTGGAAATCATTAAAAGAAAACCAACGAAACGTTGCAATTTTAAGAAGTTAAATCTTATTTTTAAAGTCCAAGTGCCCAAGAAAAATTTATTCATTAATTTCACAACATGGATGAGAATCAAGATTTAAATTATCGATAACTACACGCAACTTGCTAAATTAAATTAACATAAACATTTTGTTTCCCTTTTTTTATATATGGGTTTAACATAATCAATTTTTCCCATATAAAATATTTATCTATACAATATGTGTTTTGAAATTTAAACAGTGAATTTCTTATTACTTTTAAAATTCATTACTTGATACCATTGTTTGAGTGTTTCTGTGACCAAATAATGTATAATTTTATGATCATAGATTTCAACCAATTTAATTTAACAACATTAATTTTATACAAGTAAGTATTTTTGAAATTGAGTACTACCCTAAGTATGATGCATTCTGGTTAAAAAAAAATAAATTAAAAAAAATACACTATCCAGCGAGCAAAGTAAATTTATAATCATAAAATTAACTATAAAAAAAATGATAAAATTATCGGTTTATATCGGTTCAAACAGAGTGTACTTCTAGTATTTAAGAATCTTATTAATTATTTTATTTCATATTTGGAATAACTTTTCATTTTTTCTCACTTACTTGCTATTATTACTATTATATATTTCTATTCTTTATTTTTCATTTTTGTGTATAAGTATTCTCAAATTATTTTATTTTTTATATTCTTTTTTTTTTTTTTTATAGTGCACTAATAAAAAAAATAATACTAACACACATTTTATCACTCACACATACGGCTATTCATTACCACATTTACTATAATCACGCACATATACGACATACTTACAAACATGGAACAACTTATGGAGGAAATACATCTTACTAATAACATCCCAAATATTGTTACAAATGATGCAAAAATTATACAATCTTTGCATTCTATTCAGGATTTCTCAGTAATCAGTTTGAATATCTGAAGCATAAACAGAAATTTCGACGAACTTATAATTCTCTTAGAAACATTAATGGTAAAGTTTGATATTGTAATTGTTTTAAATAAGACACTTTTTGATGTGAAATATGGTTTAATCACAATATTAAGTTTGACAAAATGAATTGTATTTCATTACATATTTTTCCTGTTTGTCGTGACCGATGTTAAGAATAGTGTCACTTTGTTGACTTCCCAAACAGTACTGAGTTGAAATATGGTGGGTAATCTTACAACACACACGCCAAGGAGTGGGGGCAACATTTTAAAATCAAAAGTAAGTGAAACTCTAACAGTAATTTTGACTGAATGCTGGCTAAATGATACATATGAGCCTAAAAAAATTTTGAAATATGTCAGCGTTCAGACTAAACTACATCACAACCAAAATGACGGTATTGTTGTTTATGTAAGAGAGGATTTGAATATCGTGAGCTCTGAAATTTCAACAGTGCACGCAAACTTCCTGAAAATTAATATTGGTAATAAACTTTCAATACTAGCAATATATAGATCCCCATCTCATAGAGATATTCTTCCTTTCCTAGACGATCTGAGGGCAACTGTCGACTTGTTACAAGGTCAAGAAATAATTCTTGCTGGTGATGTTAATATTAACATACTTGACTGAAATAAGCATCCCCAAGCTGATCATTACCTAGATCTGTTAGCAGAATACAACTTGAGACTAGCCATTATGAAACCTACAAGAATATCTGAAAGTACTGAAATATGCATTGACCATATTATGTTAAGAAGTAATAGAAATGCACGAGGGGCAGTCTTTGAGTCCACAATTACAGACCATTACACTACAATATTATTCTTAGAGCAATCTTTAACTAATGTTAATAATAAACAGCTACACAAGATAATAAAAACAATCAATTTTGAACAATTAAACAGCACACTAGAACAAGAAACATGGCATAACACACTAAACACACTAAATATCAACATGTCAACACAACAGTTTGTAACAACACTACAATCACACATTTCACTATCAACCCAAACACGGACGCTTAAACACAAACAGGTTATATTAAAAAAATGGATTACACCCGGTATACTATGTTCAATTCAAAAAAGAAACAAATTGCATCAACAAGTTAAAAGATTCCCTAACAACACTGACTTGAAAACTTATTACAAACGTTACAAAAATATATGCAGTAATCTTATAAAAGCAACTAAACTACAATACTACACTACAGAAATAAACAAAAACACAGATAACATTCAAAAAACATGGAGAACAATAAATGACATACCAAATCGTAACACGAATACATCACAGACGATAAACACAATACATACTACAATTAGCATAAATGCAAAAGAAAACCCAAAGACTGCCGCGAATGCATTCAATGATCACTTCATTGACATAGGAAAACAGCTTGCAACAAATATTCTTGAAAAACTAAATGTAACAGAAGACAGCCTTGCCAAAAATGTTAGATCATCCTTACAATGTCCGGCCAATTCCATGTTCCTAACTCCCGTCACTGACAAGGAAATTGCTGAACTTAAATACAACCTAAAAACAAACAGTAGCCCAGGACCAGACAAAATTACAGCTGACATGCTTAAGAAAATTAAAAATCATATTCTAAAACCGTTGGTATATATAATTAACTTAAGCATATCACAAGGACAAGTACCTAACCAATTTAAAACTGCCATAGTATGTCCAATTTATAAAACTGGTGATAAGACTGAACTGACTAACTACAGACCAATATCTTTACTTAATACAATTAGCAAATTACTAGAACAGACAATAAAAAAACGACTAATGAACTTTTTGGATCAAAATCATGTTCTTTCAACCAATCAGTACGACTTTAGACAAGGACGAAATACTGAGGACGCTTTAGTATGCTTGACAAATGACATAATATAGTGACTGACCAAAACAATAACAAAAAAAAATTTAGCTATATTCCTTGATCTGGCCAAGGCTTTTGACACAGTGTCACACAAAATCTTACTCCAAAAATTATACAATACTGGAATACGCGGGGTGGTTCTGAGGTGGTTTGAGAGTTATCTCTCTAGTAGGACACAGGTTACAAAAGTAAATTCAGTACTCAGCAAGAAAGAACAAGTTGTATTTGGAGTTCCACAGGGCACAGTTTTAGGCCCAATCCTATTTTTAATCTACATTAACGATCTGTGCAACTTGTCATTTGACGGCTCTAGTGTATCCTTCGCTGATGATACCGTCCTCTATTTTACTGCAGAAACATGGAACGAGACTGTTACTAAAGCAGAGTCTGGTATAAATAAGGTATATAACTGGTTAACATATAATCTACTAACACTAAATGCTCAGAAAACCAAATATATGACTTTCAGCCCGACAGCTCATGGACAACCAGGAATTACGACCATAACGATACATACTTGTGGACAGGACGGACGAACGTGTGACTGCATACCATTAAATAGAGTTGACTGCATAAAATATTTAGGAATCTACATAGACAACAAATTAAAAATGACTAACCACGTACAAGAACTGACGAAACGGCTACGGAAACTAATACATCCCTTTTTGAATTTAAGACATATACTAAATAGACGACTATTAAAAAATGTGTAGGTACTATGCCTTATGCCAGTCTATGCTTAGTTATGGAATCGCTGCTTGGGGAGGTATCTACAAATCTACCTTAGTTCCACTTAAAAATACAATGAAGCTGCTTATCCGAATTATATTAAAAAAACCTCCCCTGTTCCCATCCTTGGAATTGTTCAAAGAATTTAACGTATTACAAATTGAACAACTTTACGCACGAGCAATTCTATCCTTCTATCATTACCATACTGAGTTCCAATCTCCTGTCAGTCATCCATATCCCACAAGATGGCAAAACCATCGTCCTTTACAGATTCCTAAAATGTCAAAAACCTTCGGTCAGAGACATATAGTGTACTTTGCTCCAAAATTATATAACCATTTACCCGAAGAATTAAAAGTTATTTCCAATAAGAATAGTTTCAGAAAAAAAATAACAAACTGGTTACTGATTAATCCTGATGCCAATGTTATATTTCAAATACTAGAATAGTAATAGTGTACGCGGTTCTCCCTTACACACATTCACACGCACACATCCACACACACACACATCTACACACGCACACACATGCATACACATACACACGCAAATGCAACCATGCCATACTATATAATACACAGGACCGACACTACATCTATGTCCTGCCCTAGCACTGGCACAGCCAAGTTGGGCAGGAAATTCTTGCCAAAAATGTCTGTCATTTTTAGTGTATTTGCCATATGGCAACATATACTATTGGCGTCGGTCGGATGGCGGGACCTAGGGGTCGGACCAAAATTTGTCGACGTTTCATAACCTCCTAAACACTTTGGCACCATTTTTAAAAATGTTTATATATATATGTATATATATATTTATATATATATATATATAAGCGTATATATATATATATATATGTGTGCGGGCAATAACTTTCGAAAGAGTTAATTGATTTTAACGAAATTTGGCCCACGTGTTGAAATCCATCACCGCAAGAAGCCTATTTAAAATGGGCGTAATCGGGCCATTTTAAGGGTAGTTTTTAGGGGTTGAAAAACGTTTTTGGGCCCCAAAATACCGAAAAAATTCTTAGAATGGTTTCAAAATTGACATTTAACCCTCCAGTAGTAATTAAAAAGTGTCCCTAAAATTTGAGTAAAATCGGCCGGACAGGACCGGACTTACAAATTTTATGAAAACACTACTTTGCAGATAGTGAATTATTTACCGAAAGTTGTATATAATTTGGTATAGAAGTTCGATTGATAATAATATTGCAATTAAGAAAATAAATGTTGTTTTAAGGGGTGTATTAAGGAGTCACATTTTTTATTTTGCCCAAAAATCAACATAAGTTCACATAATAAAGCCACACTGCCTGTATTATCAAATACACTATATTGTCGGCAGGGTTTTGGCACTGCGACCCGTGTTTTTGTATTTTATTATTGGAAAAAATAAATAAATAAATAAAATAAAATAAATAAATATTAATTTTAGCGTGAAGTAATCACATTTTTTTTTATTTTTAAAAATTCAAATTTGGGGTATTTGATTTAATGTTAACCCCTCCAAAAGTGTCTGCTTCATTTATTTATTTATTTAAAATCAACTTACATTTCGAATAGCATTTGTTGGCTTTTGAATCAAACACTTTTTTTGTCACATACTTTTTTTAAACCTTTCCTGTATGCGCAGTACCTGGCGTACCCAGGTAGGACAAGAAAAGACTAGTTTACCTATACATTATACCTATATATACTATTGTATAAAATTTCTACCTGAATCAAACACTTCATGAAACGGGTGTCATGAGGGCTCCGACTATAAGTAGATAAAAATAGAACGATATTGTGTGTTTTGTATTGACGGTTAAGTAAAGTGAAAACGCAATTATTGCTAGAAAATAGTAGTTTACGTATCTTGTTTGTAATGCATTATTTTGTGTATCAGTGTGATATTATGTTAAGGGGTTATATACAAAGTTGGGGCGAAAAAGTGAGCTAAGTTCGTGATTTTTTAAAAGGGTTTTATGCAAATTTTATCGGAAAAAGCAAAACACAGTGTTCTAGTAGTACTATCGAAGAAACAAAAACACTCTGAGTTTCGAAAAAATTTTGAAAATTGTCGGAGTTATGGCCCATGCCCCGCAGCGCTTTTTTTTGCAGAGGCTTGCGGTGAACATTCTCCAAGGTGAACCGCTCAAAAAAGTAAAAAAATTATTTAAGAAAAATATATTGTGGTGTACTTGAACGATTCGGTTTCCCAAAAAAATTTTTTTTTCATTAAAAAAACCACGTTGACAGGAAAAATCGATTTTTTTAGTGGTCAAAATTTCAAAAAAAAATTCATTGCAAAAAAATAAAATTTTTCGGATGAAAAATGAATCGTTCAGGTACACGAGATCTTAAATACGAATATTTAAAAAAAAAAGTTTGAAAATCGATTGAAAAGTTTTTGAGATATCACGTTCACCGCGACAGTACTTTTGAAAAAAACGCATTCCGAGATAATCGCGTTTAAAGTTTTGTGTCAACTTCATTCGTGCGAAACATTTGTTCCGTCAAATTTACAAAACTTGAAAACCAGTG
Source organism: Venustoraphidia nigricollis (assembly GCA_034508555.1). Classification (NCBI taxonomy): domain Eukaryota; kingdom Metazoa; phylum Arthropoda; class Insecta; order Raphidioptera; family Raphidiidae; genus Venustoraphidia; species Venustoraphidia nigricollis. Next base: position 687,068 of record JAVRKA010000073.1, read on the forward strand.
ATCCGATCTGGATGAAATTTTGCACAGATATTTTCGAAAGTATGTCCTTTCAGAATATGCAAAAAAAAAATCGATTTTTTAAGCCCCAACTTTGTATATAACCCCTTAAATGGGGCGACTAGCAAGTCTTAACAGTGACACGAATCTTAAAAGAATCACAATCGAGATACATACTGCATTTTTAATTAATTTTCACATCATAATAAAAATATTACAAATATACCTAGTATATTTGTAATATTTTTGACAGTTCACTTTCGGCCATATTGGTATCTATGTGGACTGTTCACTGTTGAGCGTCTACTTGCTCCGTTGTTATTCATATGGATTTAAATGGCAACTGACAGAGGTTATTATATTAGCAAAATAATTGCATTTTTGTTTTACTTTACGCACTAGTGCGAAAAAGGATTATTTTACTACATCCATATACAAATATGAAAAAAAATTAAATTATTAGTAGTTAATTACTGCTAAATTTTCTTAAAGTGCGTTCCGTTAGCGCCCGCAACGCTCACAACGATCGTTATGTCACTCCACGTAACGTCTGCGGTCGCTTTGTTCACGATAAAAATGTCATGTATGCTATCACGATTGACGCGCGCGTGGAACTCATGAATCTCTTTAATGTCACAATTACAGCAAGGTTATATTACATTTTACAATATTGAAATAGATTAATATATCGCACTTTTGTGAGCTAAAATATCTGTGGAGTATGCGAAACGTATAAATATAATATATTTCATTGATTAGACTTTTCATTGAAAAATATACCTTAATTTTACAGCTAATTTTTTTTTTTTTGGCACGATAATGTTAGCCATGTTTATTGTTGGTCACAAGTCGTTCCACTACAGTTTTACACACGAACAGTTCACCGCCCTATTACTCCAGATGTTTCTCTCTCTGCTCCGCAAAGTGAAAATATACATATTTTTTAAGATTTTAATGTTACTGTCAAATCCGATGGTATTTGGATTTGAACGTTCATACTCTTATTTAAGTACAAATAATTGGCTGTTTTTTTGGAACAAAAATTTCTAAATCGATGGTTTATCTAAACAATAAAAATATAAGTTAAACACGTTTTAAAGATAAGCTTTTATTAAAATGTACTATAATTATTAAAAATGATTATATTTGATTTATGGTTTGTTATTTTCTTCGCTTGAGTATATTTTAATAAAAGCTTACTTTTAAAAAGTTTTTTACTTAAAATTTTGTTATTTCCGTTTTAGTCATCTACTCTATAAACACACAGCATGGGTGTTGTCCTATCATCAAAACCGTCTGCCGACCAACACGAGCTCAAACAGAGTACGTCTATTAGGCTATTAAAAAGTTGCATAGTGAACTGACATTCCTGACTAGTATCAGGTCATAGTAATGAGTTGTCGTATTGGCATCGATACTACATAATATATCAAGAGGAAGTTGTTCAAAATCAACTTGCAAGACTTCTAAAACTGACTGACTGACAAGCACGTGAGTTGAATAAAAGTTTGTAACAAACACAAATTTAATAACAAAACTGCTGTATACACCTATCTAAAACTAATTAAAAAGCAACATTCTAGTTTATTTATTTTAACGTAGGATTTCTAGAAGTAAATAGATGTAGTTATATAGTTATATCCAGATAAATGTATAGGAACTCCGTGGAAACAACGTTATAGGAGAATATAAACTTAAAATATTAAACGGTACATAAAACAAAAACGGTTAATCATAAATAATATACTGGCGCGCTGCTGTATATACGAAAGTTACTGTACACTACTGACTACTACACCTCCATAACTGGTCGTCTCAATGAGAACGAAATGTTCTGATTTCACACCACGCGTCTTGGCGTGCCTCGAATGTATATCTTCACATTGAATAAAACATTAATGAAAGCTGTGAGTTGCGCTTCAACGCCGCGAAGCTACAGGCGATCTCCTCGATTAGCAGCTTTACGTTTTTAAAGCATTGTTTTGAACAATTGACCAAATATTTGAAGCTCAATCTAAATTTATCAAATAGAATTCCAATTACAAATATAGGAAGTATTTTCCAAATGAAAGCTCCACTGGGCAAATACAATTAAAATCGCGTTAAATATTGTGTAGGTACAGTTTCGTACTGGTTTTAAAATTTTTTGGACTCAAATGATAAAGCATTTTTAGAAACACAGCCATTTTTTGAATAGATTTAATACCAAAAACATTTATCTCTCTATCAAATCTATCATTGAATCTTGTACAAATAAAAGTAGCCAACTGAATAGTATAACGAACGAAGTATTATGGATAGTGGAGTTGAAAAACTATTTGTTTTAAAGATATGGGTATTAAGGACCTGACATCTAGCCTGTAAAGGAAATGCTATGGATGTGTGTAAAAATTTCAAGATCTATGATAAAGCGAGTGGGTATAGGCACTTTGCTTACGCTGTTTGCGCCTAGCAAGTAAAATATCGTCATTCGTTACTATTTGTATTTTATTTGATAAATAGATTTGAGAATATTTATTATGATGTAGTAGTTTGAATATTTTGCATAACTTGAGAAATATTTCACAAAATTTAAAGCGAAGAAATATAAGATTTTCTTATTTTTGTTTCAACTAAAAGAAAACGTATAAAATAATAAAGAAGCGGTTTCGGAATTCTAAACACAACTTCTTAAGGAATTAATTGAAAAAGCTTTAATGAAAACTTTCTAGCTGTTTCTATATAGATGAACTTATTGAAGAGCAGTTTCTTTCGCGGATGTCTAAATTAAACCTATTCAAAATAAAACTATTTTTTATAATATAATAAACTTTTTTTTCTTTATGTTAATAACTATTATTGAACAGACAAACAGTATATTTCTTAATAATTATATATTTAATAAAACGACGTTTCAGTCAATAAAGTAGCCATTTTCAAGTTTTCTAAATGTCAAGATAATATATATTATGTAATTGCAAACCCTGCCGACAGACAATATAGTATTAGCTATAACAAACATTGAATTTAAGTTTGTTTTTAAAACAATATTTGTTGTGTATATAATTTAGTGCAGATGTTAGACTAGATTCCAGTCTAACATCTGCACTAAATTATATACATTCTTTAGAAAATGAATCCGTATTCGCAAACTAGAGTTTTCATCAAATTTGTAAGTCAGGTCCTGTTTGCCGATTTTATTAAAATCTTAGCAGCACATTCTAATATATTCTAAAGGATTAAATTTCAATTTGGAAACCAAAACAAAACATATTCCTAGCTGTAACAGGTAAGAAAAAGTCGTTTCTTTCGCAAACTTGAAATCATTGTTCTATGATATGGATACTGGTATACTAGGTTAAAAATCAGAAATTTTTTATAAAAATGTTTAACATATTTTTCTTGTACGATGAAAAATCGCTAGATATGTTTACTTTGGATTTTTATAATTGTTTGCACAACTCCATATAAAAAATCTTCCTTACATGCACATAAAGTGTCCTACTACGCACTAGTGCGATAAATTAAAACAAAACTTGTCGCGATATATCTACTAGGTCCCTAGTAAATCACTATTAAAAGTGTCGGTTGTTAAAAAGTGAATGATTAAAAATTTTGAAGATGAGAAAAGCAGGTATTTTATGAGAATTACAATATATACCTGCATTAAATACCTGCTTTTCTCATCTTCAAAATTTTTGATCATTCACTTTTTAACAACCGACACTTTTAATAGTAAATGATTTGTATAAAAACAAAACAAAAAGCAAATAGTGATTTACTAGGGACCTAGTAGATATATCGCGACAAGTTTTGTTTTAATTTATGCCATTTATGCCATTAAGCATGATGCATATTATGCATCATGCTTAATGGCATTACGACCCGTGTGACGTAAGACTAGCTGGGCTCATTTTGAACATAATACCACAACTCTTCAGAATATAACCCATTAATTATATACAATATACAATTAAAACCATTCTTTGATTATTAAGTTCAAATAGAAATAACAAAAAAAAAATGTTTTTTCTTCAAAACACCTTCGCATTTTACGTCTTGGGTAATCGCCCGCCCTCCCGAGATATCGATCCCCGTTCCTTCTCATTGTTCCATAAATAAACCTTGGTGTAAAATATAATGTGCTATATTCTTAGTTCGGTTACTATTTACTATTGCAAATCGTGCCAAGAAAAGAAGTGTTGCAGACGTATAATTAAATTGCATTTAAAATGCAATTTTGTAAACGTTCATTGCATTTAACATTCTTTTTATACATTTACAACTCTTCTTTGTGTTGTACAACAATTTTATAGCTTTAAAATATTCATGCTTATAAAGAAGAGAATCTTTCGAAAAACATTGACGAAAGTAACAAGGAAGAGTATTACAAAAATGATTACGGAGACAATCTAATTTTATTTACAATTTTATTTCAATTTTATATTAACTATTAAATAAAACGAAACTACTTGCGTTTACTGTTCAAAATATTTTTTTATTTATAAAACGTTTCTACCAAATTTTTGGTCCTTTTCAATTTTTCAAAATACAAAATTATTTTGTATTTTGAAAAAAAAAAAAAAATTGAAAAGGACCAAAAATTTGGTAGAAACGTTTTATAAATAAAAAAATATTTTGAACAGTAAACGCAAGTAGTTTCGTTTTATTTAATAGTATATTACTGTTGGTAGAGTCAATATTATTAATTTATATTAACTAATCATATATATATATATATTTTTAACACTGCGAGTTAAAATAAATTATTGGTGCTGGGTTGCAAAAAGCATTGTCAAAAAATTGGATCTGACAATGATCTTAGATTGTAATAATAATATTACAGTTTTCATACATGCAAGAGCAGTCTAATGTCGTATTCAAACTCCTGTCATGCACGAGATTAGATTGTATTCACACAAAAACAAGTGCTTGATCTACACAGAAATAGATCATTTTTTAAGTCAAATTTTGATTAAAATCCATAGAAAAATGTCGTTTCGAAGTAAAAATTATGCAAAAAACTACGTTAAATACACTTATACACAGTTTAGAAAAAATATCATTTCAATCGATCAATTATTTTTCGAACAGAATGGAATTAAAATTTTACAATGCTTATTTCTTATAGAGAAATATGTGTGTTCACACTCTAAGGTCATTTTCAAATCAAATTATTTATTTGACAATCCTTTCTGCAACCCAGCATTAGTTTTCATAAAAAATAATTGACGTTTATTTTTCTAAATTTTTGGGTCTAATTGCAACGTTGGCTCTTTGCCTATGTCGTGTTCATAAGCAATCAAACGCGCATCTTCCTAAATAATTATTGATCTTTTTATTAATAATTACAAAGGGTAAACATTTTTTATTTGCAGGGATGAAACGGTCGCCAATTCACAATAAGTAAATAAAATTCAAAAAAAATCTTTATTTAATATTCCGAGTTTAATTATCAAAAAAAAAAAAACTTATATCAAGACATACGTATCAAAATAATATTAGTTTCAACTCAGGTTTTATTTGATCAAAAAAAAAAAATTTAAATAATTTTATTTATTTCACTCAATCCTAACTTAGTATACAATATCACATTTAATTCAATAATGATTTATTTTCCAAAATTATTATAACTTCATATACATTATATTAATTTATCTTTGTATTTTTCTTTTTTGATTTTAATTTCTATTAGAAATATAGAAATTTGATTTTATTCTTCGAAGTGACTTTACCTATAATTATTTTCTTCACACTCGTACTTTGCTTAATCTTTCATTATTTATTATTTCAATTAGATATTTTGCGCTAATCTGCATTCATTCATATATAATATTAAAAAAAAAACTTCGGAGAAGTAAAAATTGGTTCTGTGCTAAATTCAAAGACTTGCGGTGACTCGCTCTCAAGATTACGACTTAAACAAAAAAAAATAAAGAATTTCGAGGCAGGCAAGAAATTCAAATCAAGCCTGGAAATTCTGTGCCTAAGATGTAGAAAAAAAATTAGTTCCGAGGCAGACAAGGAATTGAAATCCAACCTCGAAATTCTGTGCTCATAAACCTTCAAGAGCAAGAGCAAAAAAAATGCACAGATGGCGTTTTTTTAGTGGTAGCTTGACAAATAAATATGGAGCTGGGCACACGCCATCTGTGCATTTTTTTTTTGCTCTTGCTCTTGAAGGTCTATGAGCACAGAATTTCGAGGTTGGATTTCAATTCCTTGTCTGCCTCGGAACTAATTTTTTTTCTACATCTTAGGCACAGAATTTCCAGGCTTGATTTGAATTTCTTGCCTGCCTCGAAATTCTTTATTTTTTTTTGTTTAAGTCGTAATCTTGAGAGCGAGTCACCGCAAGTCTTTGAATTTAGCACAGAACCAATTTTTACTTCTCCGAAGTTTTTTTTTTAAGATTTCACGTCTTTTTCCAAAGTCTAAGGCTTTTTTTTATTTTTCCTCCAAAATAAAAATATATGCGTTCTTAGAATTAAGAGGCCCTTTTCTTTTCTTACCGGTTTGATCTTTTATATAAATTATACGATATAAAAAAATAATTAAACACAACAATTCTGAAAATATATATTCTGTATATATGAAAAACCCCCAAACGCAATACAAAACCACCAAAACGCAATATAAAACCCCCAAAATGTAATATAAGACCCCCAAAATGCAATATAAAACCCCCAAAATGCATTATAAAATCCCCAAAATGCAATATGAAACCCCCAAAATGCAATATAAAACCCCCAAAATGCAATATAAAACCCCCAAAATGCATTATAAAACCCCCAAAATGCAATATGAAACCCCCAAAATGCAATATAAAACCCCCAAAATGCAATATAAAACCTCCAAAATGCAATATAAAACTCTCAAAATGCAATATAAAACCCCCAAAACGCAATATAAAATCTTCAAAACGCAATACAAAACCTCCAAAACGCAATATAACCTCCCAAAATGAGTACCACTTGTATTGATATTATGGGTTTTCGTATGCCGTACCAAACTACATTTATGACGAAACTTTTCTTGACAAATGTCACATCCAAAAGTTGATATTTGCGAGACTTTTGTTACCACTAATTACTAAAACAAGAAAATAATTTATTTTTATTATATAAAAGAAAATTGGAAACTAATGTAAATAAATATCATGTAAAAAACGAAACAGTTGAAAAAAAACAAAATTCACACACGTCGGTCCTGGGATCCGAACTCTGCTCACCCAAGCTATGAAGCAATGTACGCGCCCTAGACCACTCGGCTATCTATCTTACTTGCTAAAGCACCTTATACTATGTATACTACTGTAAATATATTATGTCGTACGAAAATTTGGTAAGAGCGTATATAAAACTTGGAAACTAAGCTTATTTACACGGCGTTATATGGGAAAGGGGATGGGCTGTTTTTGCGTTTAATGTACGAAATTTATTTTTCATTTATTTTTCATGTGCGGAATTTAGCACAGAAAAAATCTCTAACGAGATTCTTCGATTTAATATTCTGTATATTACAATATTCATTATCTTTTTATCTTTTCTCATGATATCATATTTTATTTCATTATAATCATTTTATTTATCATTCTCTATTTGCGGGTTTATTTTATACACTTTTAATATTTTAATTTCACATTTACTCTTATTTATTTTAAATATCATGTCAATCTTTTTTACTGTGAATATTTGTAAAGTATTATCTTCCTTTGAAAATAACAAAAAAAAATCATTAATGAAAAATATTAAAAACTTAAGTTTTCTTTCTTTGACTTCTTAGATTAATAATTAAGAATTAAAAAAAAACATAGCAAAGATAAACCATTTACTAGGCCTGGCGAGATATAATTGTAATTTTGTCCCAAATTGGGTTCAATTATCCTCACTCAAACATTAATATTGACCAAAGATAAACCGTTCAACCGATATTAATGGCGTTATATTCAGCGTTCAAATACTATAACAGCTTAATGATTCTTTTCTATTTTTACCTAGCTTGAATTTTGTTGACAATACTAAATATGGTCAAAGAGAAACCATCCAACCAATTTCAATATATACATTTTGATACTACACTTAAATTTACATGTTAATTTTCTTTTAGTTATCTTTCTGCGTAATTTTGTTTCAACAAAAACATTATCCAGAATATCTTATTTACCTCATGATGACTTGTGAATCTGTCGCTTTGGTAGACATTCTCAAAAAAATAAACTTTGAAAAGATTAACTTTTTTATATACTCATTAATTTTATCGTTGAAAGAATGTGGCATTAATTCGCCCTTCCTAATCGATATCTACCAATCAGCGATACTCAAATTTTCAAGTTTAAAACGAGATCATTCGGCATTAGACTTAGATAACACCTTTTGAAAAAAAATACATACTGTTCAATAGTGCCCTAAAATACGTGTTTTTTGAGATACGAGCTCGTCAAGGAGCACTCTTAGGAACCAACGCCGAGGAGTTATAGTCGCAGCAGCATACGACAGTTCTGCAAGAAATTGGTTTCGAGGAGGAACCAGAGGTGAGATAAAGGAGATCTTAGGAATGTGGGAGAGAGTTTTAAAGTTCGTGGAAAAGAAACACCTCGAAAAAATTGCAACTGGTCGTGCATTTATTTTTACACTTGGCTCATTTCCGTAACATTGTGAAAGGGAGGAAGAAACAAACCTCGCTGGACAGCTGAAAGTGTAGAAAGCATGGCGAAAAAGACAAAGGCCAGCGTAAAGAAAGCTAGTGATGAAAATTTCAGCGAAATTAACACGTCCACCAGCATTTTCCGTAAGCTCAAGTCATTTATAACTACCTTTTTCTTATTCAAAAACAAGTAAAAATACAACGGGGGTGACATTTTAGGGGCTGGAACAGATTAATGGTATTTCAATTAATTTAAATGGGGAAGTTTGCTTTGAGATTCGAGCAAATTGACATACGAGCAAGTTTACGGAACGAATAAAACTCATATGTCGATGTACCACTGTACTAGGGATGTCGAAAAAATATTGATATATCGATATTTTTGGGCGATATTTAATATTGCGAGATATCGATATAAAATTCCGAGTATCGAAAACCGATATTTTTTTCCAGTACCAACACTTGTATGTATTACCGCGACTGACTATAGTCGTTTAATTATTCCGAAAATATCGAAAACTCCACTGAAAAAGAAAAATGTGTTTTTACATATGTTTTTGGAACATACTTTTATGTGCGTTCCAAAAACAACAACAGTGAATAAAGCACATGTAAAACACGTTTCTTTTCCACCAGATTGTTCGATATTTTCGGAATAATAAACAGTCAAAATAGCTATTCATGCAATATTTCATTTCATTTCTACAACATTTAGAATATTTTTAATTATTTCGATTTACACTTCAATTCATGCTGTACCAACAATTTTCTGTTGAATGTCACCTCTGGCACGCATACCATAAGTTCGCCATCCCTGGCATTATTAATTGTTTGATTAATCCTCCTAAATGTATCAAACGTTTGATTAATAAACAAAAAAAATCTTATCGTTGTTTTTGATTTCAGATAATTATCTATTACTTGATTTAATAGAAATAGTGTCCGTTATTTGCTATTTAAGATTATATTAAGCTAGCCAATATGTATACTAAATTTCTTCGAGTGCGAATGTTCTCTTTAAAATTGTACCGATATATCGATATTTTTAAAAAAATATATCGGTACCGATATCGACACTTGAAAAAAATATCGATACGATATAATATATCGATAATTTTTGGCACTTCTGACATCCCTACACTGTACTCAAGTAAGTCTTTAGTTGGCACCGTAAGATGATAATCGGGACTCCGTGTAGGTCATGGAATTGATGTGTCGGCTGACACTTATTCCTTTACCGAAGACACCTGAGCATTTGGGGGTTCAGTTTGATGGAGAATGTCCCCTCTGCGGACAATTAATGTTGTAGACGCGTTGTAATGCATGAGTTTGACGTGATGCGGCGCGTGCTTTGCAAATAGCATGTATACAGCTAGCGTGTAATTACAACTAACCTCGAACTAGATGAAGTGATTTTAGTTTACTTACAAAATTTATTTTACAATTAGTAAAAATCGGTCTATTTTTCGCATTAGCATAGTTTTTGTATGTAAAGTAGCAACATAAAGCCAGTGAGTTTTCATTTCTTTTTGAGGAATCATTAGAACGTGAATGTGGCGTTGTTGTTCTACAGAAATGACCGGCGAGCGGTCGCACAATGCCATAAACAGGACTTTTATGACCGCGCGAACCTCAGCCTTCTGTTTTGTCTAGATGTAACACCTTGCCCTCACCCTAACACTAGACGTACAAATAAACGACAACACAACATGCGCTCATAGTCTGTTTTGTGTTTACTATTTTAGGGTTGGTACGGCTTATTATTATTTACGCGAATCAGTCAAAGCAATAACTTTTCTTGAACTTTTCTGAAGTTAACTCTGCTAGTTTCGATTTTTGAAAAAATAAACGATCTGTAATGTGTCCATTGATTTGCCGAACAGAAAAAAAATGTTTTCGTATAACGTTTACCCGCGGTTGAAGCAAAAATTCTTGGGCGTAGTGGCATATTTTACAATTGACCTAAAATAAAAAAAACCCGGGTCGCAGTGCCAAAACCCTGCCGACAATATAGTGTATTTGCGTATATAGGCAGTGTGGCTTTATTATGCAAACTTAAGTTGGTTTTTGGGCAAAATAAAAAATTTGACTCCTTAATACACTCCTTAAAATAACATTTTTTTTAATGGCAATACTATTATCAATCGAACCTCTATACCAAATTATATACAACTTTCAGTAAATAATTCACTATCTGCGAACTAGTGTTTTTATAAAATTTGTAAGTCCGGTCCTGTCGGGCCGATTTTATTAAAATTTTAGGGACACTTTTTAAATACTACTAAAGGGTTAAATGTCAATTTTTAAACGATTCTGAGAATTTTTTCGGTATTTTAGGGCCCAAAACATTTTTCAACCCCTAAAAACTACCCTTAAAATGCCCCGATTACGCCCATTTTAAATAGGCTTCTTGCGGTGATGGATTTCAACACGTGGGCCCAATTTCATTAAAATCAATTAACTCTTTCGAAAGTTATTGCCCGCACACATATATATATAAATATATATATATATAAATTATAAATATTTTAGAGGAATTAGGATCAAAGAAATAAAAGACAAATTATTATTTCACAACGTTTCGTATTAAATTAATACTTCATCAGGTGATCTAAAGTAAAATAACAAGACAATTTATCAACCAATAATAAAACAAATAAATAAATATTAAACATACCTTAATTAATTGTCTCAATAACTAGATTTAATTCAATTATCTTGTTATAGTATTTTAAATTATCATAACAAATCAAAAATTTAAGATATTACAATTCATACAGAGTGACAATTTTTTTTATAATAAATAAACAAAAAAACAGTTTATATTAATCACAACAGTCACGTAGTAACTAATTTGTATCTATACAAAATTTCATTACTATAATTTTATATATGCGTCAATCTCAGTCATTATATTAAACTTTATATTTTCAAATACCAATTTAATTTCATTATTAATAACATAAATAATAACTTAAGTTGTCTTTATCAACTTTTTATATTTATCCAAAATACCATTATATAAACAACTTAAGTTATTAGTGTCAGTTTTTAAATTTATTGAATCGTTCAGATAAATCCAGATCATTTCACTTATATTCCTTTTGAATTGATTAGACTCTATATCTAATATTTTAACTTTATCAAATTCAAAAGTATGTCCTGTACTAAAATGATGTTTTGCTAAGGCAGTATGTTCCATTTTCAACATGTTTACGTTTTTGCAATCTATTTGATGTTGATATAATCTATTTTTTAACCATTGTTTAGTTTGTCCAATGTATACTTTATTGCATTCGCATGGAACACAATAAATTAATTCAGAATTACGGCCTTGGTCATCTTTATCTTTCAATTTTGAATATATTGATCCTATAGTTTTAAAATTATAAAAAGTTGGTCTCCAATCAGTGTTAAAGAAAATTCTGGATATATCACCTGATAGTCCTTTAATATATGGAAATTTAAAATAATATTTATTATGTTTCAATTTGACTATTTTTTTATTACGTTTGAACTTATCAATACATAAATTAATAAATTTAGGAGGATAATTATTATTGTCTAGTATATGTTTTACTCTTAAGATATTATCATTATGATATATTTCATGACTGAGAAGACCAATTGCTACTGAAATTTTCTGTGATATTTGATGGTTTGATGTAAAATTCAGTAGTCTCCCTGAACTTGTAGGTTTGGAGAACCAATTTGTTCTCAGACTACCATCCTCTTGTCTGATAACCATGACATCTAAAAATGATGCAATATATTCTAGATGAAGTGACTAATATTTTACCGTTTAAATTATTTTTTTTGAAATTATATGTTGATGACACAATCATGGCTGTACCTAAAAACGAAGTTGATAATTTACTAAGTTATTTTAATAAAGCGGAAAAAAGGATCCAGTTCACTATAGAAATAGAAGTAGATGGCAAATTACCATTTTTAGATGTCATGGTTATCAGACAAGAGGATGGTAGTCTGAGAACAAATTGGTTCTCCAAACCTACTAATAAATATCATGTTATTTAAATTTTATATAATACTGTCTTTATTGTGTTTGTAAATATTTTTTAATTTTTTTTCTATCATTATCACTTTTTAGGAAATATTCACTTGCAAATTGAAAACTAACCATATTTTTAAAGCAATTGTTGCTTTATTGAACGGATATTTTTTTATCTATTTATAAATTAATTTAAATTCTAATGTAACACTGGCAAGACAAAATTAATAAATGATAATTAGCACAATTTAAAGTAGAAATTTTACAACTGTTTGGCGTTCTATTGCCTAAAAACTTCAACAGTTACCTTATCAAATTTTTAAGTTATCAATATTTGTATAAAATGAACATTTTTTCCTGAGAAAAATGTACTTCCGGTAGAAAAAACCTGAATTACTCTTTATATTGCGTCTAAAGAAGTTTTACTTCAAAAATAGTTTTGAGATAATTATTTTTTGTACGCAAAACAAATACGGGATTACCTTTTCGAAAAAATCTATTTTGACTGATAAAAATTGCAATTTATGAGATAATTTTTGTTTTCTTTACAGAATATAAATAACACATCCTAAGCACATTACGGCACGAACTTTTTTTAAGACAGGACTAACCTCCTTCAAAAATGGCATTTCTAAAGGATTTTTTTATTGCAGCACTTAATAGCACAAGTTGGGCAACAGTACAGAAAATTTATTTTTTCAAAAAACTAAAAATGGCGGGGCTAACTTCAGATACATGTAATGACACTTCTTATAGATATAGTGCTTCTTTCAGTCAACATCATATTTTGGGAAATGAAATCATTTCGTTTCGTTTCTTTTTAGGTTTAGGTAAAAAGAAACGAAACGAAATGATTTAATTTTCCATACTACTCGATAATTATCGAGTAGTATAGTACAGGCATTTTAGATGAAAAATAGCCAACTAGAAGAAATAATTAAAGTATTGAAAATTTTTTTGACAATGAATTCTCAAGAGTGTTAGGAACAAGTAGTAATAAAACAAGCGATCCAAAAATTAGTTGTTTAAAATGTTTTGAAGACAAAGCTTCAGTGGCGGAAGATCCAAAAAGAAATGCAATTACCGATATGAAATTTGCATTTATTTACTAACTTTTCGAGAGATATACCCTCATATTCAGAGCACTATTAAAAGATACATAATTACTAATACATGATTTTAAAATTTTGCTATATACATTTGTAAAAACATTTTTAACTCACCATATGCTGTCAATTGAGTAATATTGTCAGAATAATAAATAATCATTCAGGGCTATTCTACTAATGATAATCACGGTGATTACCAAGTGCTTAGCAACATAAACACTCTGGGCAACAACTTTTATTTGTTTCTTTCTGCTAAGCAAAGTGTTTGCCACAAGTGGTTAAAATGCTCATGTGAGGTGTTTATAAGAGTGGATAAATTGTAACTTGTAAATGGGTGTTGTTAAGCTGACACTTTGAGTGTTTATTAATTAAAATGGACGCCGAAATATTTCACTTACTTATTTTGGAGTTAATTGAGAATGAAAACAGGTTAATAATAGAATTATATTATAACGTACACACGTTATACATTTTTTTATTATTCTTTTACGTTTTTTATTAATCCAAAATTCGAATTGGAATTCAGTATAAGGGCTAATTTTTCCCGTTTTTTATCCACAATTGTGGATTCGGTTGATGAAAGTTTTCCACTCAACATATTTTTATTAGCGTCAATAAAATCAATCATCAATTTGATTTGACTAGATGATACTTTTTTTTGTCGTCTTTTTGTAAATTTATTATCTATAATAATAATAATTATTATTAATAATTAATTATTTTCAGCACTTGACAACTAACACAAAATTCAAAAGTATATAACCGTGGTAACCGCACAAAAATAGACTTCTAATTAAATTCAGACAACTTACTCTTTATAAATTTTGTAATCACTGTGGTTACGTAAGAAGAGTGATTAGAACAAAAATAGTAGAATACGGCTAATTATGTAAAGATGGTGATATGCGTAAACATTAATATTTTTAAATAGTTTTTTAGTGGGGATTAAATTAAATTAAAGTTCAAGTTTAGCACTAATGACTGAATTTGAAATATCTGTTTGTGTTATTGAATTTTAATTAAAAATAATTTGTTGTACATCATGTTTGGACATTATGTGATTAAATTTAGTAAATTGCTATATATATGAGACAGATTATCAAGATCAGTACGTTTGTTTATACTGTTTTGAGATTTATAGATATATACCATTTAGGAATAAGGTAACGAAAAGTTTCCACTTGTTTTGTTGTCGCAACATCCCATTTTAGGTGAAAAAATACTGTCACTGGAAAGAAGATATTATGATGAGTATAAACTATACAGTATTGATATATTAAACATTTATCAATCTATTTCGTCTTACTAAGCTGATTTACTGAAAATATTTCTTATTGCTTATTGAAACACTGAGAGTACTTCGTCAGCTTTTACTATCGCGATCGGTATTTTTATTATAAATCTTGTTTACTTCGCGTTCCAAAAAGCATTTTCGAATTACTTCTAATAGAGATTTCCTCTTTACATCCGGCAAATCCTCTTAACTTTACTCATCCCTATTCTGTTTCCAGAGGGCGCTGTCCGTGTTAGGCTTTTAATTGCTCGCACATTTTCTGTGAAATTACAAGTAACATTTCACATGGTCGACTGCAGTACGTTGTTTGGCAAGCTGACAACACTGTAGTCACATTATGTAATATGGCAACACGCCCTCCGTACAACTATGTTAACGTATTATGTCGCTATAATGTATGTAATATGTATACATTTTGTGGTAATTCTTTCTATGGTCGCGATGACGTAGCAATGTACAAACAACCAATATCACAAATTTTAGCTTTTCAAAAAAGCAGAAGTTAACTACAGTCGGGGGCTCATGAATTTTCAACATCATCTATTTTCAACTGATTTTACCCACGTGTTTTTAAGTTTTAAATCCCTACTTCTCAGGCAAGATGTCTCCTCCTACGCTGCTCAGCCAATGGAAAAATACGTTTGATAATGTTTAACATCAAATTAATACAGTTTTTATTTCAGATCGGTTTATGACTGCTACAAAGATAGGATGAAATAAAAGTTGGAAATACATAGGTCGATTATTCTTGACAGGTTGAAAATGCGTGAGTTCTACTATAATTGTTAAATGTTGAAGCCGTTGAAAATCAGTTGTTTGTGAAATATTCAAAGCGTACAGTCGCCTCTTTCATTTTGTATCAAATATGTAAATTAGAAGCTCAATCTAGCACAACAATGTAAAACTTATTTTGGCACGGTAAAGAAATATCGATTCATACCGGTGGCCAGGTTTATTTAGATTTAGGGCTTCATCTTCGCTGTTGAATTTCTATGGAATCCCTGTATTTGCGCGGATACTATTCCAAAAGAAAGGTCGGTCGATCGGAACGGGAGTTTGTATTTATTTGGTGACAGAATTTAGTTTTAGGTTAGACACAGGTTTTGAGCAATCAAATTCCCAATGTTGCTAAATAATAACTATAAATTTACAAGAAATGTGTTAAATATAGTGTCGATAATTTATTTGTATTCTTTTTTTTTGTTACAAACCGAGGAAACGTTCATATGTAACTAAACTTCCGTTATATCGTAACAAAATAAGAATTGCAGACATATCAGGTACAGTTTATTATATACATATAAACTTAACTTTTTAACTAAACAGAACTTTTCTAAGATTCGTGAAGTCTTTTTATTTACTTGGTAGACACATAAATACGACGGGTAGACTTATTGTTTGTTCACAAACTGTCAAAGTTTGTGCACTGCACAAAGCCACGAAGAAATATTCTATTCACTTCTTGTTATTATATAGTGCACGATAAAGGTATGAAGAAACTTCACGTTGTAAAAAATTACTAACTATTAATTTAAGTTATTAACTAACTATCTTTCTTATTTGCTCACTGAGTTTTTCCTACCAAAAACTAAGAAGAGAAATTGAAATTCACAAGGCAACTGCAGTTTCTGGATACGTGAAGCTAATATCCAGAAAACAGGCACAATGCTTGTACAGCATCTTTCAACATATGGCGATTGTAAAAAAATGTCGCTTAGCTTATTGAACATAGTTACATAGCTTTATTGTATAAAAGGAAATTATTTTTCAATGCAAGGGGAGTGATATATAAATTCAAAAACTAAATAAATCATATATATACAGTCAAAATATTATAAAAAAAACAAAAAAAACACTTTATTTTGAAGCTTGCTAACTAATAAACTAATAATTAGCTAACGAATTTACAAGTTAATAATATAGTTTCTTGTTTTTAATAGTTCTATAAAAAATCAGATTTTTATTACTTCTATATGTACTGTCCCCTGACAACAAATCTGTTAGGTTTTGATAGTCATTTGTTTGCTTTAAAACATAATTAAAACTGACTGGCTACTAGCGACATAGATTAAGCATTCCATAACCATATTAAAAAAATCATTTAGCTTATTGAACTTTCTAGCACCAAAAGACAGAACACGAAACGTTCGTTAAAAATTGTTATTAAACCAAATTGGTTTGAGACAAAATTTTGAAAAACTGATTATTCGAAAGTATGATTCTTTTAGATAACATAAAAATTGTAATGAAAAACATTTTAACATGTAGTTTTGGAGAAATACTACTTAAAATTGTCTAACATATTATACGCAATATACAGCTGTAGTCAAATTATGTCTAGTGTTTTATTAATAGTTTTTTATATATATTAAATTTTTTTTTATTGAAGAATCTCGTTAGAGATTTTTTCTGTGCTAAATTCCGCACATGAAAAGTAAATGAAAAATAAATTTCGTACATTAAACGCAAAAACAGCCCATCCCTAGATCTCTAAGAGATTACTATACATTGATTTTGAGTCTTTCCCATATAACGCCGTGTAAATAACGTTAGTTTCCAAGTTTTATATACGCTCTTACCAAATTTTCGTACGACATATATTTACAGTAGTATACATAGTATAAGGTGCTTTAGAAGGCAAGATAGATAGTCGAGCGGTCTAGGGCGCGTACATTGCTTCATAACTTGGGTGAGCAGAGTTCGGATCCCAGGACCGACGTGTGTAAATTTTGTTTTTTTTTTCAACTATTTCGTTTTTTACATGATATTTATTTACATTAGTTTCCAATTTTCTTTTATATAATAAAAATAAATTATTTTCTTGTTTTAGTAATTAGTGGTGACAAAAGTCTCGCAAATATCAACTTTTGGATGTGACATTTGTCAAGAAAAGTTTCGTCATAAATGTAGTTTGGTACGGCATACGAAAACCCATAATATCAATACAAGTGGTACTCATTTTGGGAGGTTATATTGCGTTTTGGAGGTTTTGTATTGCGTTTTGAAGATTTTATATTGCGTTTTGGGGGTTTTATATTGCATTTTGAGAGTTTTATATTGCATTTTGGAGGTTTAATATTGCATTTTGGGGGTTTTATATTGCATTTTGGGGGTTTCATATTGCATTTTGGGGGTTTTATAATGCGTTTGGGGGTTTTATATTACATTTTGGGGGTTTTATATTGCATTTGGGGGGTTTCATATTGCATTTTGGGGATTTTATAATGCATTTTGGGGGTTTTATATTGCATTTTGGGGGTTTTAATTGCATTTTGGGGTTTTTATATTGCATTCTGGGGTTTTAAATGCATTTTGGGGGTTTTATATTGCATTTTGGGGGTTTTATATAGCATTTTGGGGGTTTTATATTGCATTTTGGGTGTTTTATATTGCATTTTGGGGGCTTTATATTGCGTTTTGGTGGTTTTGTATTGCGTTTGGGGGTTTTTCATATATACAGAATATATATTTTCAGAATTGTTGTGTTTAATTATTTTTTTATATCGTATAATTTATATAAAAGATCAAACCGGTAAGAAAAGAAAATGGCCTCTTAATTCTAAGAACGCACATATTTTTATTTTGGAGGCAAAATAAAAAAAAGCCTTAGACTTTGGAAAAAGACGTGAAATCTTAAAAAAAAAACTTCGGAGAAGTAAAAATTAGTTCTGTGCTAAATTCAAAGACTTGCGGTGACTCGCTCTCAAGATTACGACTTAAACAAAAAAAAATACAGAATTTCTAGGCAGGCAAGAAATTCAAATCAAGCCTGGAAATTCTGTGCCTAAGATGTAGAAAAAAAATTAGTTCCGAGGCAGACAAGGAATTGAAATCCAACCTCGAAATTCTGTGCTCATAAACCTTCAAGAGCAAGAGCAAAAAAAAATGCACAGATGGCGTTTTTTTAGTGGTAGCTTGACAAATAAATATGGAGCTGGGCACACGCCACCTGTGCATTTTTTTTGCTCTTGCTCTTGAAGGTTTATGAGCACAGAATTTCGAGGTTGGATTTCAATTCCTTGTCTGCCTCGGAACTAATTTTTTTTCTACATCTTAGGCACAGAATTTCCAGGCTTGATTTGAATTTCTTGCCTGCCTAGAAATTCTGTATTTTTTTTTGTTTAAGTCGTAATCTTGAGAGCGAGTCACCGCAAGTCTTTGAATTTAGCACAGAACTAATTTTTACTTCTCCGAAGTTTTTTTTTTAATTATATATATATATAATAATTAAATAATAAATAACAACTTATACAGTCATATATAATTTGTTTTTTTACAACAGAATACGCACGTATTAACTATTGTTGTAATACTGTAGTGCTAGGTGAATAACCTTAAGAACAACACACAAAGTATGCGACAATAATTATTGTCAACAATTATTGTTAAATAAGTTTTTTGTTTCCAAATAATTTCCATAGCTTAGATATTATTACATTTGAGAACAAAAATTGTTCAAAAAACATTTTATGTTTTTATGCAATTCAATTCCAAAAACGAATATTCATCTTTCGTCTCTTTATGTAAATCACCTGTATAATTAGAACTTCAAGAAATAAACTAAGCATTTAGTATTTTTTTGTTATTTGCTGCTTTTGTTTATTATTTACTTTTTCGCTCTCTCTCTCTCTCTCTCTCTCTCTTCCCTTCTCTCTGTTTTCGTATATGCACAGAAAGCTTTTACTGTAATATACAAACGGCGTTTTATATTTACACGTGAACAGCACCAGCGTCTCGAATTACGTTCAGAATAAACGTGCCTGACACCAGTTTATTTTTATTCTTGTTTTTATTTGAACATTAGTACATTTGTGAATATTTTTCTGCTATGTTTTCAGTATTGAACGAATAATAGAATTAAAAACTATTGTGTTTTCTGCTGAAATCAGAGTAAGTTTGAAATCATTAGATGTTCGTAAACGTGGATGGCAAAAGCCTGAAGAAAAAGTCTGTCTGAAATATCTTTACAAATCAACTGTATGCAGATGTTGGAGCAAATGTCTTCCCAAAACACCAAATGGGAAATAGAGATATCTGGTGTGTTAGTCAGTCCTGAAAATCCTAGAATATTTTTTGCGATTTTTAAAAATTATGCAAATGTTCGTAATTTTATGATTGTTCTTTTTTAGAAATCGACGGTTTGTGTACTAGAAAGAAATTTGATTTAACTATTTGTCGTCAGTAAATTTTTAAACTTTAACCAATATTTGAAAATACACAGCAGACGGCAGACGTTTTCGGGTTTACGAACGTCTGTTGTGGTGTTGAGGCTGAATTTAAAAGTACTGGTATGACGGTTAATATATATATCAGTCATTATTTTCAATTTCCTATCAACTTTATGTTTCATAATTTACAGAAGTTTGTTAATTTAAAGAAGCATTAAAAGATATCTGAAATGTTTTCTATTTTTGAACGTAGTCAGAACATGCAGAGAAATAGTTTACATCTACTAAAAACAGCTAGCACAATGTATTTCACCTGAGCGAATAATAAATACAAGGAATTCTTCAAGTGCCAACCGCATTTTTTCTTTCACAGGAAACGCCATGAATTATTGAACGACTATTTTTTTACTGAAATCTAACTTCGTTCATGTATTAACGACAAGAATGTATTAATTAGTTTAATTTAAATTGCTAGCTGCTACACTATATTAATAATAGGTAAGTTACTTGAGATTAATTGTAAACAAATAGAGGAAAACCCGGGTCGCAGTGCCAAAACCCTGCCGACAATATAGTGTATTTGCTAATACAGGCAGTGTGGCTTTATTATGCGAACTTAAGTTGGTTTTTGGACAAAATAAAAAATTTGACTCCTTAATACACCCCTTAAAAGAACATTTTTTTCTTAATTGCAATATTATTATCAATCGAACCTCTATACCAAATTATATACATCTTTCAGTAAATAATGCACAATCTGCAAACTAGTGTTTTCATAAAATTTGTAAATCCGGTCCTGTCGGGCCGTTTTTATTAAAATTTTAGGGACACTTTTTAATTACTACTAGAGGGTTAAATTTCAATTTTGAAAATTTTTTAAGAATTTTTTCGGTATTTTGGGGCCCAAAAACATTTATCAACCCCTAAAAACTACCCTTAAAATGGCCCGATTGGGCCCATTTTAAATAGGCTTTGTGCGGTGATGGATTCCAACATGTGTGCCAAATTTCGTTAAAATAAATTAACTTCTTCGAAAGTTATAGCCCGCACACATATATACCTATATATATATATATATATATATATATATATATATATATATATATATATATATATATATATATAAATATATATATATATATATATATATATACATATATATATATATATATATAAACATTTTTAAAAATGGTGGCAAAGTGTTTAGGAGGTTATGAAACGTCGAGAAATTTTGGTCCGACCCCTAGGTCTCGCCATCCGACCGACGCCAATAGTGTATGTTGCCATATGGCAAATACACTAATAATAATTTTTCGTTTAGAATAAAGTCTCAATTGATAGACTTTTTTTAGTTTTTTAGACTCTGATCACTAAAGTCGAGATCGTCAATTGGATTTTTGAATGAAATGTTTTTTTTACATAAATAGAAAATCACATACAAATTTTGTAACATAAACACTTTTGATTTTATTTTTTACTTCATAATTAAAAAGTTGTATTTAATTTAAAAATAATTTTTAAACAAATTTCCATTGCGCGCCAAAAACGCGTGAGACGTCGCAATGTGTATGGTCTTTGTATTCATGGTTGCTTTGATAATTTGTATAATATTATTATCTACATATATAATTTCCTATTGTGTGTCCGGATGTCTGTCTTTCCAGACCCTCCAGAAGGCCCCAGTAGACTTAGGAAGTTGAAATTTGGCACACTTATAGTATGAGACACGGGACAGATCCTAACGTAGCCGGATTTTCGATTTTCTCCCCGAGAGTCGAAATAGGGGAGTTTTTAGAAAAAACTTCGTAAAACATAAAAGGCCATGGATGGGTGTTTGGTTGCCTTAGTTACCAATAACAAACTCTGAAACATTCTGATATCAAATGTCAAATAAGTTTGCAAATAATTACAATTGCTTTAAACTAATAAATCAGTTGAAAAAAACTGTAGAATAATTGTGTGCGCAATGAGTTATTAGTTTACAGATTATTTTTCGTCTTATAACAGTAAAAAATGTGAATTAAAGGAAACATTGAAAATATGAATGTTACAATTTAGTGCAAGCGTCATACTTCTGTATGCAAAATATGAAAACTGCATTTTGGCGTCTAAAATAGGTTTAGGAGTCACAGTGTTGCCAGAAATAATTATGGTCCAATATGTTTTAACATATTCACAGTTCAGGTTTAAAAAAGTTGCTGTTGCAGAAACTATGTAACATGAAAATATATTATACCTATGTAAAAGAAAAATACTATTTTGAATTGATTTGTTTGAATTTAGTACAGCTGTTGAGTGTATGATAAAACTTCTTTATTGGAATACAGCTAAATTATTTATTTTTTCCTCCAAAAATAATATATTATTTTTTTGGAAAATTGTCAAAATATACATTTGATATAATTGGTAAATGCCTGACGTTTCGCTTATGTTATAGCATTTTCATAAGGTTTATACTAAAAAATATACATTGTATTTAGCGTTATGAGTAAATGAACAGTTAAAATTTTATAATCTTAAAATACTTACAGTAATGTGATTGAAAAATTTTTTTTTTTTTTTGGTAATGAATATTATATATTATTATGTTGTTTCGTTTTTCGTAGGTTCGTATATTTCGTTTAATAAGTTAAAATTGTTTCGTTTTTCGTTTTTTCGTAAAATTCGTTTATAATAGTTCGTTGTGTAAGATTTAAACATTTTGTTATTTTTATATTTGTTCTTCCTTTAGTTGAAATTTCCATTTTTAGACATTAATATAGAAAATTTTTTTTGTAAGTGTGATGGCGTGTCTTGTTATATATTTGATAGTGATTGGTTTGAAAAGTAACTAAATTTTTATTTTTGTTTTATTAGGTTGAAATAAGTTTTGTTAAGGTTTGTTACGTCTGTTCTATAATTTATAGAGTTATTGTTTTGTTTAATATGAATCATTTCATGAATTAATCTTTTATTTAAATTTTGTTCAATTTTTAATATTTTAACATTATTAAAGTCGAAATTGTGTAGTTGGTCTACCGCATGGTCACTCAATGCGGTGTTTGGTTGGTTAGGATAAAGCTTTTTTTTATTAATTGAATTTTTATGTTGGTTTATTCTGTTTTTAAGGTATTGTTTTGTTTGTCCGATATATATTGAATTACAATTCATGCAATTTATTGAGTATACTAAGTTAGATAGGTCTTGAGCTTTTGTTTTATCTTTAATCTTGGAGTATATAGTTTTATTTAGTGTGTTATTATTTTTAAATATTGTTGTTATGTTATATTTTTTTAATAATTTAGTCAATTGTTGATCTAGAATGGGAAAATAGGGGAAGGATATATAATTAATGTCATTTTCTAAATTTCTATTTTGTTCATTGTCTATTTGTATTTGTGTTATAGTGTTATTTCTCGTTTTTATTGTATGTAATCTTTTTTTTAAATTTTTATTTATGAAATGTAATGTATAATTATTATTTATTAAGATTTTTTTTATGATTTGTATGTTTTCATGGTGATAAATTTTATGTGATAATAGAATAGCTCTATCAACTAAATTAATTACGCTTATTTTATATTTTGTCGGTGTTTGGGAATAGAAATTTAAATACCTGTCAGTTTTAATGTTTTTTCTATACCAGTTGGTTATAATTCCGTGATGTTTATTGATTGTTATGGTTAAGTCTAAATAATTTATTGAATGGAATTCATTCGATTTTTCCAATGTATATTTAAGTTTTGGGTGATACTTGTTAAATTGGTTGAATATATTATTAACATTTTTTTTTTCACATAAAATAAGTATATCGTCAACATATCTAATATAGAAGTTTATTTGTGGATTATTAGAAACGATTTTTTTTTCCATATCAAATAAAACTAGTTCTGCTATTGTAGATGAAATAGGTGAACCCATAGGTACTCCATATTTTTGAATATATGTTGTGTTATTATATGAAAAATAAGTTGTTTCAAGGATAAATTTGCAAACTTCTATGAATTCATTTTTAGGTATTTTAGTGAATTTTTTAATTTCATTCCAGTTGTTGTGTAATGATTCTATGGCAAGATCAATAGGTATATTTGTATATAAAGAAATTATATCGAAGGAAAAAAAACTTTGTTTTTTATTAGGTTTTTCTATTGTGTCTATTAATTTTTTGCAATTCCATGTATCTTTAGTGCTGTAAGTATTTTTTTTAGTGACATTTGATAATATGTTTGATATAAATTTTGATAATTTGTAAGTAGGACTAGTGTATGAAGCAACAATAGGTCTTAGAGGGTAGTTTTTTTTGTGTAGTTTTGGTAACCCGTATATTTTTGGTATTATGCTATTACTTGTTGTTATATAGTTGTAGATTTCTTGTGTTATAAAATTTTTGTTTAATAAATTTTTTGTAATCATAGTGTTTTTTTTTTGGTATGCTATTGTAGGGTCTTTATTTATTATTTCATATGTTGTTTTATCTGTTAATAATTCAGTCATTTTGTCATTGTATTGTTGTTTAGTCATTATTACTGTTTTTTGTGTTTTGTCAGCTTTGGTTATTATTAGATTGGGATTGTTTTTTAAAAAAAGGTTTGTTTCTTTTATTTTTAGTTGTATTTTTTTGTTTATTATTGTATTATGATTTGTTATATTGATTTTATTTTTTTTTAATTTTTTATTAAAATTATTTATTGTGTGACAGAATTCATGTCTTAGGTTTTCTTGTTTATGAGTAGGTATTTTGTTTATCGATGCCTCTAGATTTGTAATAAATTCATTAATAGGTATCTGTGTATTGTAGTTTATGTGATTGAAATTAGGGCCTAACTGTAAAATTTTTTTAATATTTTCAGGAATAGTTTGATTAGTTAAATTTTCAATCCATTCTTTGTTATATGGGATGTCTGTTTTTTGTATGAGTTTATTTTTATCTAATAATAATTGATCTATTTTTTTCTTGTGTTGGAAGTATAATTTGTTTTTTGATTTTTTATTTTCTTTTGTTTTGTAAATTAAAAAATTATGTATGATATTTTGTGAGATGTGTTGTATTTTGTTTAAATTAGTTTTTAGTTGTTGTTTTAAAAAATTATTATGTGTATGCGCATTGCTAATTATTATTGATAAAGTTTCAAAGGCATGTTTTATATATAATTGTTCTATTTTGTCTTTTTGTAAATTGGGGTATAAGTTAATTTTTTTATAATTAGGTTTTAAAAATTTTGGTATTATCCTTTCTTTTTTGCAATAATTTAAAAATTGTAACTGTTCATTTACCTTAATTATTTTGTTATTATATTTGTTGATATCCACGAAAATTTTCATTGTTCTTCTTCCATATGTTTGATTTATCTTGGTTAAGATTTCATGTAGTTTATCCATGTTTTTCGAAGGTTGTATGTATGTGGTAATTATCAAAATTATCAAAATTTATATCAAACATATTATCAAATGTCACTAAAAAAAATACTTACAGCACTAAAGATACATGGAATTGCAAAAAATTAATAGACACAATAGAAAAACCTAATAAAAAACAAAGTTTTTATTCCTTCGATATAATTTCTTTATATACAACTATTTTCCCATTCTAGATCAACAATTGACTAAATTATTAAAAAAATATAACATAACAACAATATTTAAAAATAATAACACACTAAATAAAACTATATACTCCAAGATTAAAGATAAAACAAAAGCTCAAGACCTATCTAACTTAGTATACTCAATAAATTGCATGAATTGTAATTCAATATATATCGGACAAACAAAACAATACCTTAAAAACAGAATAAACCAACATAAAAATTCAATTAATAAAAAAAAGCTTTATCCTAACCAACCAAACACCGCATTGAGTGACCATGCGGTAGACCAACTACACAATTTCGACTTTAATAATGTTAAAATATTAAAAATTGAACAAAATTTAAATAAAAGATTAATTCATGAAATGATTCATATTAAACAAAACAATAACTCTATAAATTATAGAACAGACGTAACAAACCTTAACAAAACTTATTTCAACCTAATAAAACAAAAATAAAAATTTAGTTACTTTTCAAACCAATCACTATCAAATATATAACAAGACACGCCATCACACTTACAAAAAAAATTTTCTATATTAATGTCTAAAAATGGAAATTTCAACTAAAGGAAGAACAAATATAAAAATAACAAAATGTTTAAATCTTACACAACGAACTATTATAAACGAATTTTACGAAAAAACGAAAAACGAAACAATTTTAACTTATTAAACGAAATATACGAACCTACGAAAAACGAAACAACATAATAATATATAATATTCATTACCAAAAAAAAAAAAAAATTTTTCAATCACATTACTGTAAGTATTTTAAGATTATAAAATTTTAACTGTTCATTTACTCATAACGCTAAATACAATGTATATTTTTTAGTATAAACCTTATGAAAATGCTATAACATAAGCGAAACGTCAGGCATTTACCAATTATATCAAATGTATATTTTGACAATTTTCCAAAAAAATAATATATTATTTTTGGAGGAAAAAATAAATAATTTAGCTGTATTCCAATAAAGAAGTTTACTATTTTGAATATTTGAACTTCAATTGCGCCTGACGTAGACAGGCCTAACCCACTAGTGATTAATATATTATTAATATATTATCAGTGTGACTGAGCGAGACGGTAGAGAGAGCCCGGAATTGGAATTGTGACATCACACGAAACCTTTTTTCTAACTGTTAAACCTTTATTATAATAGAAAAATCAAGCCAAGGCTTTCGAATGACGTTATCTATCGATTCAACCAATCACAGGCGTTACCGCGTTTAAAGCCACTAGTACTCTACTCTAAACCTCTATTACTCTACTAACCTTGATAATATTATAAATACTATGAAAGTAACCATGGATACAAAGACCATAAAAACAACTTTGGCATTACGTCACAAACATTCTTGGTGCGTTTTGTAGTCACGTTATATTTTATAAAATTTTATAATTTTAACGATAAATTATTCAAAAAATTAATAACTCAGTAGTTTTTTTTTAATTCAAAAACCAAATTCCCGCCGAGTTATCCATAATCCTTTTTTAAATAAGTGCATTGAAAGAACAACATGAAAAAAAAACAATAAATGGATATGTAGATTAGGCCAAATGTCGGATATAGTTTATAATCAAGTGTAGCCTGGCGCCACTTTTCCTCACTTTCGATCCGAAAAGAATATTCCAAGGAACTACTTTTGACTTGCGCATGCGTGACTGATTTTTTGTCAATGCCAACTTTCCTCCGCGAAAATAAGTATGTAATGTAACGATTCCCTCCTTTTTCTTGCTCTTGAACGTCTAAGGGTGGAAGGCCCGTACAAAAAAACTATCCTTTTCTTTAGTTTTCCTTTTTTTTAATAAATAAAACTTTAAATTGATAAAATTGCTCACAATGAGCGTTTATTAGAAAAAGTTCAGTGTTTTTTATACATATAAATTAAAACACAAGAAAATATTTACACCTATAAATCAATTATAAAATAAAAAAAATATTTGGTGTATTGGTGAAGGAAAGGAGTTTGGTGTCTAAACTTGAAAAAAATTCTAAATTTAGACACGGACAACGGGAAACAATAGCCCCCAAAAATAAATCCGTAGATAAACGGTCGTTAGGAGTCGGTAAAATTGGATTAAGTTACTGTCAACAGGACGAGTAACTGAGTGTAAAAAATATGAATATAAACCAGAAAAAAAAAACACTTCACAAAATAAATCCCAAAAAGATTGAATAAAAAATTATATACAAAAAAAATCACTTTACTGGATTAAGAAAAAAATATGATCACCCATCGGCGTTTGACAGATAATTAACTACACAAAACTAAAAGACTCACAACTAACCACTGACACGATCTCTTAACACGTTCGCGCGCGGTAAAATCAACTTCGAGTTTGTGTTGAAGCACTAAAAATTGTAATACAAAATCAGACCACGGGCATAGACGTACTGCTAACAAACCACGTTGACAAACTGTTGTATTACGCCAGTAGAACAGCGAGTTGGCTATGTGGGATGCCAGTGGAAGTGTTCTACTATGATAACTCTATAGAGATTTCACTGCTGTGGCCGTACTGATTTTATAATCATTAAAGTAACTACGGCTACCGCCGTACTGTCATCCTAGCATTTTCATTTTTACGGCTATAGCCGCTACCGCGCGCGAACGTGTTAAGGACCCAGTACACAGTGGTCTGTAGTGGGCCATGCTTTGCAATGTGCAACTGTAGGCCACTATCACTTGGTGTTCACACAATGGCCCATGGCTCATTTCTGCCTGGCGAAGCACTTGCGATGGACGTGGAAGTAATTACGGCTGCGGCTATTTATTTATATACTATTTACAAGTATTATAGTATTATAAACCTAAAAGTCTCTTCATTGCTCCAGGATACTGACATGTATAGCACGCAACAAAAAAAGTAGGTACCTGTCCAAACAATGGGCGACTGTGTGAACACCACAGGCCAACACACCACGATTCCTTTGAAGTGTGTCAAAAAAACCGACAACAAATGGAGTGCGCACCACGATTCACAATTGTCCGCCACTACAGACCATTACCCCCTGTACACAATGGCGATGGTCTACAATGGCCCACAACAGACCACTGTGTACTGGGGCCTTTATACTATAAAAACAAAGACAGAAAAATAAAAAAAAATATCTAACAAAAAAAAATTATTATGTAATTTACAAAATCGTGTCAAATTTTAAAATAAAATAAAATTATAAATTGGTATACATAAAAAGAAATAAAATTATCAGTATATAGGGTACGCTCGTATTGCTACAGTAATGATGCATTTTCAAGGTGACATTATTTACATAACGGCTTTAAACGTGTCATGTGCGTTCGGATTTGAACCAGTTTACTGTAATTATTTTGAATAATAGTCAGCGCTTGCAATGTTTCGAAACCCATCAGTTGTATGCTGAGAATAACGTTAACAAATACGTTATACGGTACGGAAGTAATATTCCTGAAGTGCTGCAGGAAGTCACATGACTGTGGGATATAAAAAAAAAGACGAAAGGGCGGAAGAACGCGGTAAAAGGGAGTACATCACATGGGAATACGCTGCAACCACAAAAAGCATTCATCTTAATTTATAATAATTACTTTAATTTTATATTCGTATTCAGCGATATCATTTACATATTAAATCTTTATAAAGTGCTGTTTTTCTAATTACTTAATCTTTTTGATGGTTCATCTCTGAAACGCTCGAGATTATAGTCACTGGAAAGCTTTTACACTGATTTAATTTATAATAATTTATGTTAAAATATCTACGGAAAAGCTAGAAAAAAATAGTTTATTTAGCTATTGGCCGATCTTACTTTGGCGTCTGTAGAGGGCTTGTAGAAAGTTTGCTTTAAGTAGGAATAAAATTAACAGAACGAACGCATTGAAGACGAAAAATAAAATCATTGTTTTATAAGGCTTTTATTAGTGTATTTGCCATATGGCAACATACACTATTGGCATCGGTCGGATGGCGGGAACTAGGGGTCGGACCAAAATTTCTCCACGTTTCATAACCTCCTAAACACTTTGGCACCATTTTTAAAAATGTTTATATATATATATATATATATATATATATATATAAATATATATATATATATGTATATATATATTTATATATAGGTATATATGTGTGCGGGCTATAACTTTCGAATGAGTTAATTGATTTTAACGAAATTTGGCCCACGTGTTGACATCCATCACCGCACGAAGCCTATTTAAAATGGGCCTAATCGGGCTATTTTAAGGGTAGTTTTTGGGGGTTGAAAAATGTTTTTGGTCCCCAAAATACCGAAAAAATTATCCGAATCGTTTAAAAATTTAAATTTAACCCTCTGGTAGTAATTAAAAAGTGTCCTTACAATTTTGATGAAATCGGCCCGCCAGGACCGGATCTACAAATTTTATGAAAAAACTAGTTTGCAGATAATGAATTATTTACTGAAAGGTGTATATAATTTAGCAGAGAGGTTCGATTGATAATAATATTGCAATTAAAAAAAATGTTATTTAAGGGGTGTATTAAGGAGTCTAATTTTTTATTTTGCCCAGAAACCAACTAAAGTTCGCATAATAAAGCCACACTGCCTGTATAAGCAAATACACTATATTGTCGGCAGAGTTTGGGCACTGCGACCCGGGTTTTTATATATATAATTCTCGAAACTTGATATCAGTTATTTTTGTGCACTCACCAATCTCAAGTTTAGACTGTAAATGATTTTTTTTTTGGGTTATCACTCATTTTTGTTTTATTAGTGTAATATTATTTATGATGTTTGTATTTTTTTAATAATAACTGTCAGTTTTTATAAAATATAAAAAAAATATTTATTTATATTTACTATTATGACAAAGATAATAGTAAAAATTGGCACCGTTAGTCCATATCCACGCGGCAAAATGAAAAGAAAAAGTTACGGTACTGAATGAAACATTTTGAGAGGCATTTTGTCCAATAGAAGAATAACAAGCGAATATTTAAAAAAAGAGCTAATAATATTTGATATTCACCATTGTCGAACGAACATTTTGTCGATTGTGGAAATAAAGTCACTCACTTGTTTTTTCCAATTTTAATACAACTTTCTTCAGCTGTGATTTTATTTTATTCTATGTCTACACTGAAGTGCGCAGTTCTATATGTATAACTAATAATTATATAATTACATAGGTATATGCAAATATTTCTTACTTATTTACAGGTAGCATCTGCGTTATTCTAATCTATGTTCGTTCTTTACCATTGTTTGTACTATGCAATGACTGCTTTAATAATAATCTTTACATAGCAGCATAATATGTGTATATAATCAAAATTATATACAGTATTATTTTTCTTACGCAATACGTTGAATATAATCCGACCAAGTGATTCTTTGGACCTAAACAATATGTACTAAGAACCAATTGTTATAAAGATACCTCTTAACATATATATTAGAGTAACAACAATATAATCATTCAGAACTTGAAAATTGTTATAGAAGTTTCTATACCGCAGTCTTAAATTTTTAAAAGATCCAAGTGCCTTCTCAAAGCTTCAAAAATAAAACAGTAGCAAAATGAATGAGAAAGCACTCTTGAAATTCAGTTCGCTCTAATATTCACTTTTTGTTATTAAATTCATTTCTGAAGTTCCAAAAAATATACAACAAGTGGTAAAATTTTATCAAGCCTTCGTTAAAATCTGTGATAAGGCAATCTTCGCTAAGCTCAAATAATTAATAATGCAGTATATAAATGAAGTAAGCTATTAGGTAACTCGACTAGAACAATGTGTGGTCTATTTCATTACAGTGACATTCTAATTTGAAGAATAGCAATGACACAATATGTGCTGTATATATATTTATTTATTTATTTGGGTGGCAAGTACACACACACACACACACACATATATATATATATATATATATATATGTGTGTACTTGCCACCCAAATAAATATGGGAACTATCATTTTATATCTTACCTTTTTTTAACTCCCTTGTGAATATTTAATTTATTAATTTAGTAATTCCCGTCTTCTGAATGAACAGGTATGTAGGTTCGCGATGGTATCGATTCTGTGATCATAGTGATCATTAATAAAATTGTGACAACATTGCAAATATCCTCCTGTTACTTTTCCACCCTTTCAAAAGACAAGCATAAATCTGTTTTCTCGATAGTTAGATATTGTAAATTATAGACGCTCGTCAATACCTGTTCCTTTGATGTCTCGGGTTTTAATATAAATTAAAAAACTGTCTTTTCATATAGTACAGTGATAGTACAAAAATTAAATTTATGGCTATGACAGAGTGGTCAAAAAATAAAAAGTTAACGTATTTACAAATACTGACTTGATACGAAAAAAATCTTTATAAGATCCTATGATTGTTAGAAACATTCATCGTTACAATGCTAAATTAGAAAAATTAATTTTATATCCACTGTCATCGTCGGGACTCAAACCCGAATCTTTCCATTTTCGCGGCGTAATCAGATTTCAGTTACTCTACGGTGCGTTATCTCAACAGTTAATTCTTCATAACAAAGTAAATTGCAACATTAAATTTACATCATGTGAGAACATTACCTAGCTAAAATAATCTTTCGCATGATGTGAATTTACTGTTGCAATTTACTTTGTTATGAGGAATTAACTGTTGAGATAACGCACCGTGGAGTAACTGAAAACTCATTACGCCGCGAAAGTGGAAAGATTCGGTGACAGTTGATAAAAAATATTTTTTTCTAATTTAACATGGTAACAATGAATGTTTCTAGCAATCATAGTATAGTTACTACTGCTCATGTAGAAAAGTCTTACGGGTTATAAACGTATGAAATATTTAGCAAATTTGTAAGATTCCTTAAGCCAAATTTTAAATGATTGATAGCAAAATAAAACTTGCGAATTAAGTACCGATCCACGTGTCTATTTTAATGACGCAAACAAATTTGCTACCTATATCAAAAGTTGTCTATATGAGTACAAGCTTTCTCTACTTCCTCTCATAAACAACGATTTAATGTTTATGTACAGAAAGGGTAAAGAGGGAGGAGACAGCATAAGGCTAACACCAGGGAACATATAAAAAGTTACACAAACCCACCGGTGACCTGGTTGAAACCTCTAAAAGTTAAACAGGGATGATATCGTTGGGCTGGAGGGATTAGGTGAAACTGCGAAACGAACCTATACATCTGTATATGTTACGGATAAAGCCTGTAATTCATTCATTTTGAATTTATGTACAAAAAATCGCTTAAAAGTGACAGTAATGCGTGATACATAGTGCGTGTAATAAAACGAAATGTGGTACACATATTGAGTTTTATCACTAATCGTTTAAAATAATTTCGAAAATATATATTTTTTTAAAAAGATACCATATCATTAAAGAACAATACTGTGTAATCATAGTTGATCCCACAACACAAATATAAACATGAAAATAAGTATATAAGTATACATTTTTTTAAATAGAATAGGTTCAAATCAATAACAGAGTTTGCGTACTACAAAAACGTAAACTTAAATTTAAAGTGTCTCAAAAATTGTAGATCTTTATTGATCAATAATAATTAATTATTTTACTGTTGCGAGTACTTATTTATATAAAATTTTGGTAAATGTTAAAAAGATCACAGACTAGTATACAATTGTATGATTCATAGATTCATGATCAGAACACGAGACAATTATCACAAATTATTAATGTTTATAAATATAAATCATACAAATCCGATTCAGGGAGTATGGACCTTTAGTCTGCCATCGATATGATGTTTTTCATCATATTGCCCGTAAAAAATTTTAGTAGTGTAGTAAATTTTTGTACGATCGGAACTTGAACTGACAAATAATTGTCCGTTTGTCGAGACCACCAGTCTTGGATTCCGACTTTGTACCTTTTGATCAGTTTGCATGAGTTGCAATAATAAATGTCGTTATCCATAATATATATAACGGCACGTGTACGCAAGAACACCTATAGCTATGTATGGACACCTTTTGTAATTATAATGAGTTTTAAAAATATAACAGAAAACGTCAAATTGATTGACTTAAAATTAAGTTATTTTATTAGTCTATAAAAATATCAATCGTTTTTATCAATCTGCAATATTTTTTATTACTTGAGGAACTAAGTTATTTTTGATAACGCTTTAAATTTGTGTTATACAGTTTTATTTATAAAAATTATTGATTCCATAATGGTCTATTTTTATCGTCACTTTCAAACGCATACAATGTATAATAATGAGAATTATTTGGAACTAGTGGGTTAAGCCTGTCTCCGTCAGGCGCAGTTGAAGTTCAAATATTCAAAATGGCATTTTTCTTTTACATATATTTTAGAAGATCCTCTTAAGTTATCTCCCGGTGACCTAGGAGGTCTAAATGTATGGGTCAAATTAAAATCTGCAGCGCCCTGAATTGAAGTCCCACGCCGGGCGAAAAATTATTTTTTTAATGGTTTTATAATTGCCTAATGATATAAAAATAACATACCTTATGCCAATTATTGAAATATTAGTTAACACTATATTTACCTACTTAATATTTCTTCTGTTTTATTAAAATAATTTACGTTTCATTTAGTATAATTTATTAAAAGGATTCACTTTCAGTATTTTGACACAATTGCTCATTTTTAATTCCTTAAATGATTAAATTTGTAAGAAAACGGGGGCTTCCAAGAATAAAACTTATCTTGATCGATTTTTCGTCCCCCAAAACCCTTTTTCAGTGAATTTCACCTAAATCGTTAGTTATAAAAATAATAAAAAACTTAAATTATTTGACTAAAAAAATAATTTTAAAAACAATGGTTTTCTTTTGCACTAAAAAGTAGAAAATAATTTTGATCAGAATAATTTTAAATATTAATTGTAAAGTAAAATATTGCAGTTTTTATGACCGCCCAATCTGTAAAAACAAATTTTGAATATCCGTTTGTTAGGTAATAGAAGAAATATATGTAGATTCCAAATTTTATGTTTCATAGTTTCAGCAACAGCAACTTTCTCAAACCTAAGCTGAAAACTGTGAATATGTTAAAAACATATTGGGCCATAATTATTTCTGACAACACTGTGACTCCTGAACATATTTTAGACGGCAAAATGCGGTTTTCATATTTTGCATACAGAAGTATGACGCTTGCACTAAATTGTAATATTCACATTTTCAATGTTTCCTTTAATTAACATTTTTACTGCTATAAGACGAAAAATAATCTGTAAACTAATAACTCACTGCGCACACAATTATTCTACACTTTTTTCAACTGATTATTAGCTTAATTAAAAAATTTGTAATTATTTGCAAACTTATTTGACATTTGATATCAGAATGTTTCTGAGTTTGTTATTGGTAACCAAGGCAACCAAACACCCATTCATGAAGTTTTTTCTAAAAACCCCCCTATTTTGACCCCGGGGAAAAAATCAAAAATCCGGCTACGTAAGGATCTGTCCCGTGTTTCGTACTATAAGTGTGCCAAATTTCAACTTCCTAAGTCTGCTGGGGCCTTCTGGAGGGTCTGGAAAGACAGACGGACATCTGGACATCTGGACATCCGGACATCCGGACACACAATTGGAAATTATATACCTATGTGGATGTTGATAAGTTAAAAATGATGTAGTCAGATTATATCCTAAGATGATGTCTCAAATAAATTTCTTTTACCTCTTATTGATAAATGAAGTACTTTTTTGTGCCATTTGTAAAGAAAAAAAACAATAAAACTATTGTTAGTTAAAGTGTCATTTTGTTGTTAATTGTTTACAAACAAATCGGACATCGGGGCATACAATAAAATATATCTTGAAAATAATGCAATAAAAATTTCATAATCGGATCTGGCATTTTGGCTGTACATCTAGTAAAATATAGCACGTTGTGCAAGTAGTTTCAGTGTGTGCGTTTTAATTACGCCGAGGTCTCTCTAAAAATGTATAATATATAAATAAGTAAATGAAAAATAAATAGTTCGGGTTAAAGATAACAACGTCGATTTGTTGAAACTAGATGGATGCTGCTCAGTTAAAACTTCAGCGACCATATTTACTGAGACATATGTTGCTATCATTACACGATGTACCTACGTATGTATTTTGAATGAGACAGGTGAATGATCGTTATTCGTCTTTACCTATACAGTGTGTCTTAAGTTTTGTGCGATAATATTGTATAATGAGAAATAACTATTATTTTGTTACTTTTGGTGTTAAATAAAAAACTGATTTTAAGTATCTTCAGTAGGTAACACTTTCGTGAATTAATTTTATTTTTCTATAGTAAATTGTTATCTAAATAATATTGTTGCTATTTAAAATGAATGTAAAATTCTGAATTTGAATTAGGTTTCATTTGGTAAACCGCTGGCATTGGACAAACAACCTCAGCTAATTTTAATCTTAAACACGTGTATTGTTTGTTAAATATTTATTTATATATCTTAAGAAGGACTAACATATTGGTTGAAACGTCGAATGATATTGATAAATATTATAGAACATTTGTCTTTTGAAGTAGTCATATTGAACTCAGACAACCCAAATATCATTGTCATTGAAACTAATTATTATTATTACTATTATATTTATCTGATATGAGTTTTTTTAACTTTTTAAAAGATTTTTTTAATAATTTCACAAAATCTTAACTGACAACGTTTAAAGAAATAACAAAGACATTTAACGAGGAGAAAATATTCATAAAATATCATAACTTCATGTTAAAATCTCATGTCGAAGTTTGATCGAAACGAACTGTATATTTTTTATAGTTTTGTTATCATTGAACTCACAACAAAATGAAGAGATCTCCTTTTAAAGTCTCACCGAGCTAATTTATATTCACAAAGCAGTTGTTTCATAACTCTCAACGTCTCGATGCGCGTGCCGCGAAAGAGGACGTGGAATGCAAAACCAACTGGGTGAAATCGATTGTGTTATAGACGACCCTACGACTAAACGACTAAGCTAAACTATGATCGCTCTGTTAGTCAACACTGCTGAGAAATGGGATAGTTCAGGGATGCGGAAATTGGGAGCACGCATAAAAAGGTAGCCTGTAGTACAATCTCAAGTTCATTTTCATTTAAAAAATTGTTCAAATCATACTATTTATCATTTTATTTATTTTACGTATACGGTTCGTTTATATTTTTATTATTTTTTCATTTTAGATGCGATTTTTAAATTTTTTTTTTGCTTTTAACTTTGACATTGTTTCTTTGTTTACACGAGAAAATTATCGGAATGGTGCGAATATCAAAATAGCTCTAGGGGAGAGTACGAACGTTGAAGTAATTCTGAAGGGTGAGTAGCTGAAGAGACTGGTACAATCTATGTTATATACTCTGCAAGCGCACTAGCTCATCAGACATTGAGTTAATTGACCCGAACTTTGGATTGACTGTCGCGGTGCTCTTTTTTCTAAAATTCCTTAGTTAATTAAGATATCCAAAGTTCGAGTCAATATTAGCACAATGTCTGATGAACTAGTATGCTTGCAGAGTATCTAACACTAGACTGTTCCAGCCACTACAGTTACTCACCCTGGATTTGCAGAATACCTGGGCATTTCGCATATTGCCCAAACTTTGCTGATTATATAATATAATATTATGTGATGATATATGAAATAATATTATTATATACAGTATATTCAGAGTTGTTAGCAAAAAAATCTCACGTTTCAATTTTGACATAATGTTAGGCTCTATTACGACATATTTTGTATAAACTTAGGTATATTTTGTTAAATTCATTAAATAACATTATGTACAATGTTTTGACATTTTTAAGGTCATTGCATTATTTATTAAAAACAAAATACATTATTAAAAAAAAACTTTAGCGGTGGCAGATAAACGTTTCTCAGAATGCAAATATCTAGCCGATGAAAACGTTGTTTGAGCATTTTTTCTACTCGATTGTATTATTGAATCGATAGGTACTTTACTTTTTTATTAGTCTCATACCTCTAGCAATTAGTCTAATTTCCGAATATCACTTAATAAATAAAGTTTACCTTGTATTTATTTTTAAAGTTCACTTCATTTATTTACGAACTCTAGACCTAACAATATTTTCATAAAAAATAAGTATAGCGTCAGAAAATTCGTTTTCTTTGTTCGTAAACTGTGATCTGTTACAGTCGTTTGTAATGCAATCGCACTAACAGATCGGCTGATACCCAGATAAACATCAGACAGACAGACAGACAATTGCGCTATGCGCGCCTGTTGAAGTCTTTTTTAGTATGTATCACAGCAAGCAGGTCATAACAATATTTTTCAAAGAAAAACCAGTATATTTTTACGGCTTGCTGGACACAAAGTTTCTATCTTTTTTTCCCTCAACAAAACCTTTGTTTTACGTGTAGATATATTGCGTACATTATATTCTTTTTTTAATCGGTTTCCGCTTCACAGATGTGGATTTAGAATGCAATAAATAGCAGAGAAAAAACAAACAATACGTGTTTAGCAGGTGAAGCAGTTTGTTGCAAATAAATATCTTTGTTAGAAAAGCTACCAAAATTTATATGTTCAGTGTTGCTTCTTTCAGTTTGTTCAGTTCAAAAGAGTTATTGAATTTTATTGTGGACAGAGATAACAATAAATTATTTTTTATAAACCAATTTTCCATCAGTGTTGCCGCATTAAAAGATCCGGGATGCCGAATCTCTCTAATATATTTTTTATATACTAAACTCGACGCTTCAAGTACTGCCCCTTCTTATGGCAGAAATTACTTAATAGCAACTAAAATTGAAGCGCTTATAAACGTCTTACTTTGTTAAAGATTTTATTTTTTATACTCATATAGTCCATATAGTTTTAAAACGGCAAGGTAAGATACACATAAGTTTTTTTGTGATTATTTTAATGTGCATATATTTTTCTGAAGCACATTCAATTGAATTATATCAATATTAATAATATTGACTCTACCAACAGTAATAGAATATTAAACAAAATGAAATTACTTGCAATTACTGTTGAACAGTAATTGAAAGTAATTTCATTTTGTTTAATATATCAATATTGTTATTTTTTTTCCAAAAATAATAAATACTAAATTTTAAAGTTCTTGCTTTTTTCACATTGATTATGCTTATATAGATAAAGACGTGTTACTACTAAGCATTTGAGGTCATGTATAGATGGTTATGCACACAACACAGCTGGCCCATTAAAATTTAAAAAAAATGTATTTTTCTTTAAATTTCACATATGATCCAGTGTAAAATAATAATGAATATTAGTTGTTAGCAAAATTATTGTACACAGTCCAAAATTATTTAAAACCGGGTCTGATGAAAAGTACCAATTCTTGTTTTTGATTCGCTGACCTGATTTATACGATATCACAATATAAGCTACAAGTCCAAGACTGGTGACATCGCAGGACAGAAAACTTTAAATTGGATATGTGTTATAATATACAACCGGAACCGGAACAGCTGAAGAAAGGAGCGGGAAAATGAAACTCACGCAGTGTTTTCGATTTGGATCCCATTACAAAGTAGATTTGTGTCGGGAATTGAATTTCCGTCTAATATTGTTTTGTTGTTGTATTCTGCATAACGTACCGTGACAGGCCAACCGTCTGTCGCGCTAACAACGGAATATCTACCAACTAACTCACTTCTTCTTCTGTCTCTACTTGCTTGTTGAGACGACAAATAAGTTTTATATTTGAATTTACATCAACAAAGATTTACGTAATTCGACTTTACTTGTTTCGTTTTTTTTAAATCTGTGATTCGTAAAAAACAATATAATAACAGAAACAAATAAAGTTTCAAGTTATTAATGTGCCTTTTTTCTAAATTTTCAATTGTGGCAGCATAGATATACAAATTTAATGAAAGTGAAATATTAGGACTTCAACAAATTTTCATGCAAAAAGAATTAAGGAGGTGTTTGAATTTTGTTTTATTGTAAACCACTGGTGGTAAAGAATATTATGTAAAAATTAATTAAAATTGAAATGTTCGTTGAGTTACTATAAAATTGCAAACTTTGTTACTACAAAGATGGTAAGAATCTTTTTATTTTATCCAAGCGTTATAAGCTTTCACGGCCGGCGTTGTTGCAAAACTTCTTGGTTTCCGGGCTTGTAGACCGTGATCTATCGGTATTTCTACCTGACGTTTCGTCTAGAACTTGCAGTAGACATTACCAAGGGCGATGTAGTAGCGAGTGAAGTGTTCGTCTAGGTTGCTCAAAGATGGACCACGGTCTACAGGCCCGGGGAAACTTTTGTAGTTGCCATTTTATAGTGGGTCGTCCAAAATAGATATTTTGCCTTCATATTTTAAATTTGGCAGTTTTTGCATACTCTTTTAGGCCGCGACAACTCACCAACTTGATGAAATACTCAAGAGACATCCCCGAACAATAAAAAAAAATAACTTACGGAATCCACAAAAAGTGTAGGTAACTGTATTTAATATTATCGATTCAAATAAATACTAGAACTAACTATTTGTACTGTATTTAATAATAATTATACATAAGTTTTGCTACGTTTATATCAGAGAAGGAATTAACCCACGATAATTTAATATTATAAACTTCTTTTACCAAATATATATGTTAAAAAGCACCATATGTATAAACACACGCTTCAAATTTTTTTGTCTCTGTCAGCGAATTAAAGTACACATATCTTAATTTGTGCTGGCGTTCTCGTTTTTATGTAAAGATAAATAAAGAAGAAATTGTCCCACCGTTTTGCCTGCACGCTTGTCATCACCCTTGGTTTCACCAGCATTACGTGCTTGCTCTTTGCAATCAATGATTATAATCAAGAAAAAACATATTTAGTGCAGTTTTATTTCACACAAGTCAATGCACTGAATCTGTAACCGGTAATTTGAAACGGAGATCTATATTTTTTATTTAGCAACCGTACAGTATTAATTAGATAAGTACAGATGTAATATTTTTATGGTTTTCTATCTGAATGTGTTGATCACATTGTCGAAACATAATTCACTATAGGTACTTACATAACTTTGTTGTTATATTATGATGAAAGTTAATTTTAGGAAATGACATTTATTAGTGTATTTGCCATATGGCAACATACACTATTGGCGTCGGTCGGATGGCGGGACCTAGGGGTCGGACCAAAATTTCTCGACGTTTCATAACCTCCTAAACACTTTGGCACCATTTTTAAAAATGTTTATATATATATGTATATATATATATATATATATATATATATATATATATATATATTTATATACGTATATATATATATATATAT
Organism: Venustoraphidia nigricollis; assembly: GCA_034508555.1. Classification (NCBI taxonomy): domain Eukaryota; kingdom Metazoa; phylum Arthropoda; class Insecta; order Raphidioptera; family Raphidiidae; genus Venustoraphidia; species Venustoraphidia nigricollis. Next base: position 728,126 of record JAVRKA010000073.1, read on the forward strand.
ATATATATATGTGTACGCGCGATAACTTTAGAAAGAGTTAATTGATTTCAACGAAATTTGGACCACGTGTTGAAATCCGTCACCGCAAGAAGCCTATTTAAAATGGGCCTAATCGGGCTATTTTAAGGGTAGTTTTTAGGGGTTGAAAACTGTTTTTGGGCCCCAAAACACCGAAAAAATTCTCCGAATCGTTTCAAAATTGAAATTTAACCCTTTGTTAGTGATTAAAAAGTGCCCCCACAATTTTAATAAAATCGGCCCGACAGGACCGGATTTACAAATTTTATGAAAACACTAGTTTGCAGATAGTGACTTATTTATTGAAGGGTGTATTTAATTCGGTGTAGACGTTAGATTGATAATAATATTACAATTAAGAAAAAAATGTTATTTTAAGGGGAGTATTAAGGGGTTAAATTTTTTATTTTGCCCAAAAACAAACTTAATTTCACATAATAAAAGTATAAAACCACACGGCCCTATAAAAGCAAATACACTATATTGTCGGCAGGGTTTTGGCACTGCGACCAGGGTTTTTTTGATAATAGATCTGTATGTTTTTTTTTCAGATCTCAATTTTTATTTATTTTTATTCCTTGTCTGTTTAATTCTTATCGCATTTTGTCGGGTACATAGAATAAATTCTTTGAAGTCAATGAGGATAAAAAAAACATATTTTTAAGTATTGATCGGAAGTCAAGTAAAATCAATGCTATGTATTTAAAAACATACGAGTGAGTGTGCACAATATATTTATCGAAAGATGTGGAAATGAAAGAGGGAGCCAACGTTGTTTATGTAGTCAGATGGTATCATTTAATTAGTTTAATCTTTTAATGCGTGAGGATGTTTGGTACAAGTATTTTCTTATAATTTTATACCTTATATGCTATTCCTTACAGTTATATAACGAACCATTTTCCTATTCAGAGAAACTGTTCTAATTTAGAACAGCTATGATTTTTAAACTTCAACTAAAACTAGAAAACTATTAGCCCAGTCATATCTTTTTTTTTTAGTATAAAATACCAGATCAACATATTTCATGTTATACATGGTAGTGATGGCTGCAGAGATATCACGGTATTGGGAGTTATGCCCACTGCACTAATAATTATAATAACTAATTATATTGTTAATAAGGGGTTGTTTAGTTCACTATATAGATTAATCGCTTTCGCTTAGGAGCACGTCTTGTGGAAGCCGTTTTTTGAGCCTGTTATTGTAACTTTTCTGGCCTAGTTTCAAATAGGTCGCGCTGGGACATAGGTTCATATTGTCGAAGAACTTTTTGGCAGTCTTTCGGATAAACTCGTCTATAGTTGGTACGTTCAATTCTCTGTGAATTTGTTGATTTCGAATAAACCACGGCGAATCAGTTATTATTCTTAGAATTTTATTTTGAAAAGTCTGTATTTTTTAATATGTGTTTTGTTAGCTGAGCCCCAGACAGAGGATGCATAGGTTACCAGGGGACGAATTACTGATCGGTATAGTAGTAGAGAGCATTTTATTCTGAGTGATGATTTTCTATTGAGTATTGGGTATAATTGACGTAATCGCGCGTATCCTTGATTTAATTTGTTGCTTATATGATACCCCCAGGTTAGTCGTCGGTCTAGGTATACTCCTAGATATTTGACAGCTTCATCTTTAGGTTTCCACGGTATATTCGCTCCATGAATTTTTAAACATGGTGGATTGAGCGGTCGGCGGAGTGTGAATATTTTTGCTTCACATTTGGCTGGGTTGAGTTGAATGCGCCATTTATCCATCCAGGTAACTACTTCAGTTAAGAGTGATTGCAATTGCTCTGCGGCGTCGTTTATGTCCTCGTGTTGAACAAGAAGTGCCGTGTCATCAGCGTACAAAGCTAATGTTGCAGATGGTGAAGTCGGGATGTCATGGATGAATATATTGAAAAGTGTTGGGCCTATTATTGAGCCCTGGGGGACCCCAGATTTTATATATTTTTTTTCAGATAGGTGTGAGTTGATTTTAACACAGAAAGTTCGAGACGTTAAGAATGATTTAGTTATATTTAGAAGATATGGAGCGAGACCAAGCTGTGTTAGCTTGTAATATAGACCTTCTATCCAAACTTTATCGAATGCTTGTTGTATGTCCAGAAATGATGCGACCGTGTGTTTTTTGGCTTCAAATCCATTGACAATAGTTTCGTTTAGTCGTAGAAGTTGATGTATTGCTGAATGTTTAGCTCTAAACCCAAACTGAGTAGGAGGAAGAATTGAATTGTCTTCGACGAATTGTTTCAGGCGTTTTTGTATGATTTTTCCGAATAACTTAGACAGAGTTGGTAGTAAACTGATAGGACGGTAGTTGGTTGGATTAGAGGAATTTTTATTTGGTTTATGAAACATTAAGATTTCGGCGTGTTTCCATGTAGCTGGAAAATACCCTACGTATAGACATCTGTTGAACAAAGACGCTAAGAAGGCAACGGATTTTGAGGTAAGATTTCTAAGGACCACGTTAGGGATAAGGTCGTGTCCTGGAGTTTTTTTTAACGGTAGTTGCTTGATCAAATCATTGATTTCATTTGGTGAAGTAAGCTTGATTGCTTCCGTTGTTACTGGAGGGTTTTCTTGAAAACATGTACTTATGACGCTTTCTAATTCAGGATCCCAGTCATATCTAACACTAGAAATCGCTAAAATCGCAAACGAACGGCTAGTTCTGAGTTTTTTATATGCTGTTAACTGACTTGCAAAGTGATTTCAGTTATCAGTAAGTATCCCTATTTTAATCTATGATCGGTATTTATCTTTCTGATTGTCTGTCAGTACGGACTTAAATGAGGTTTTTACCATTCGATAGCTTATTTCTTGGTAAAGGTTTACGTTTATTATTAACTAAGTGTCTATCTCGGCTTCGTGAGGGCGAAAATCGGATTCATGCCTCTATTTTTAACAAATTTGAGTGTAGTTTTTAATATTATTATTAAACCGTTAAAAGTGCATGTATCTGGAGCTAAACTAAACCGTTTTTTAAAATTTACTTACTCTAAAAACAAAAGATATACTTATTAAAACGGTAAAAGTAATTAATTATTCGTACATTGATGATCATATTGTAATAGTAGATTGTATAGCTAGCGGCGTAATGGATTATAATATTATGACGAGCTGTGACATTATGTTTAAAATGAGCGCAATATATCATTACGCACGAGATCTGTATGGTATTTTTGGTACGTACCTCCTTTAAAAATGTTGCTTTTCACTTCATTTTCAGTATTTTCAAAATGTTTGGCATTTCATTTGCGTAGGCTAGGAATGTCACAAATAAGCATTGTCTAATCAGTAGATAGGTAGTATACATTATGTTTCCTAACCACTGACTAGAATGGTCCACCGTGTAAAGGTCTGAGGAGTTGCGTCCGGCTCTGAGTAATATGAAATGTTAAATTTATTAAATTTTCCTTTATTTATTATTAAAAACAATTGAATTTTACTTGAATGCTCTTATGCGTAAAGGATCACTTTTCATGCGTGTATAAATCTACGCAAAACATCTATTTTATAGGGGATAATGCAAAATAGTAGATTGTATACCTAGTGCTATAATACCATTACACATGAGATCTATATGGTCAGGTTCGGAAAGATGTCACTTTTAATAGTAGGTTACAAAAAAACAACAGACAGAAGGAATGATTTACTATGGAATTGGTAGAGGGTGATCAGTTTTGTTTTACTTTACTGCTCTAGTTTTTAATAAGTCACGTTGCTTGCCGGTATCTATAGATGGTATAGTGTAAAAATATAGTTACAATATCTTTTTCGAAGTGCCTAGCTCAAGATAATAGAGTAGCTTTTTTTTATATATTCTTTACGTTACAGACACCATGTTTCATTAGAACTAGGGATGTAAAAAAAATATCGATATATCGATATCTTTTATTTGATATATCGATATTTTTGGGCGATATTTAATATTTCGATATAAAATTCCGAGTATCGAAAACCGATATTTTTTCCTAGTAGCAACACTTGTATGTACTACCGCGACTGACTATGGTCATTTAACTATCCCGAAAATATCGGAAACTCTACTGAAAAAAAAAATATGTATCTTTACATAATATTTTTTTGGAACATACTTTAAGAGCGTTCCAAAAACAACAACAGTGAATAAAGCACATGTAAAACACGTTTCTTTTTCACCGGATTTTTCGGTATTTTCGAAATAATAAACAGTCAAAATAGCTATTCATGTAATATTTCATTTCATTCTGCAACATCTACCTAGAATATTTGTAATTATTTCGATTTATACCTCAATTCATGCTGTACCAACAATTTCCTGTCGAATGTCACCTCTGGTATGCATCCCTGGCTTTATTAATTGTTCGATTAATATCTAAAATTATCTGTTCCTAAATGTATTAGACGTTTGATTAATACAAAAAAAAATTTCTTATCGTCGTTTTTGAGTTCAGATAATTATTTATTATTTGATTTATTAGAAATAATGTCCGTTAATTGCTATTTGAGATTATATTAAGCTAGCCAGTATGTATACTAAATTTCTTCGAGTGCCAATGTTCTGTTTCAGATTGTACCGATATATCGACATTTTTAGTGTATTTGCCATAGGCAACATACACTTTTGGCGTTGGTCGGATGGCGGGACCTAGGGGTCGGACCAAAATTTCTCGACGTTTCATAACCTTCTAAACTCTTTGGCACCATTTTTAAAAATGTTTATATATATATATGTATATATATATATATATTTATATAAATATATATATATATATATATATATATATATATATATATATATATATATATATATACGTGTGTGCGCTATAACTTTCGAAAGAGTTAATTGATTTTTACAAAATTTTGCCCACATGTTGGAATCCACCACCGCAAGAACCCTATTTAAAATGGGCTTAATCGGACCATTTTAAGGGTAGTTTTTAGGGGTTGAAAAAAGTTTTTGGGCCCAAAAATGCCTAAAAAATTCTCAGAGTCGTTTCAAAAATGAAATTTAACCCTTTAATAGCAATTAAAAAGTGCTCCTAAAATTTTAATAAAATCGGCCCGACAGGACCGGATTTACAAATTTTATGAAAACACTACCTAGTGAATTATTTGCTGAAAGGTGTATATAATTTAGTTTAGAGGTTCTATTGATAATAATATTGCAACTGAGAAAAAAATGTTCTTTTAAGGGGTGTATTAAGGAGTCAAATTTATTATTTTGCCCAAAAAACCAACTTAAGTTCGTATAATAAAGCCACACTGCCTATATTAGTAAATACACTATATTGTCGGCAGGGTTTTGGCACTGCGACCCGGGTTTTTTTAAAAATATATCGGTACCGATATCGATACTTAAAAAAAATATCGATACGATATATATCGATACTTTTTGGCACTTCCGACATACCAAATTAGAACAGAACATAAAGCAAATGTAATGCGATCATCTGTTAAGATTTTCATCGCGTAAAAAGTTTCATATCCGGTCTGTTGAGCTCAAGTTACTGGCCACTCTGACTAGTGATGAAACATGGAACTTGTCTATGTATAAGATTGGTAAACCGGTACATAAGTCGAATATTTTTTGTAGTCATACTTCTTTTGGCGCGTTGAGAGTTAAATTTTAGCAGACAACGGAAGTTGCGCGCGCACAGCTAACGAAAATTTGAAAGTATGAAGTTAGCCGCGCTAACAAAAATTCGTAAGTATGAAGTTGGCCGCGTTAACAAAAATTGGAAAGTATGAAGTTGGTCACATTCACGAGAATTTGAAAGTATGAAGTTGGTATAGACCCTGACTGAAATGACAGATGCATAAAATCAATGCCAGCTGGAAACTATACAATAATAGGTATACTAGATCTATATGTCGTGGGATAATTAAAAAAATAGGATCTTTGCGAAATTCCTAGGAAGATTGCAAAAAACCGGGTAATTGGAATCCGGGTTTTTGCAAATATTTTTGCGAAAATCCGATTTTTTAATTAACCTATGACATATATAACCTTTGATTACAATCAATAGTTGTTTCAAGTGTCATAAAATGGAAAAAAGTAAAAATCAAAATAAAATTTTGAAAGCGATTTGAAATATTAGGGTTAATTTTTGTAAGTATTCTTAAACTTTTTAAAGGTTTTATATCAATAAATTATATGCATTGTGAATCAGTGATGATGTCAAATTCGAATTACAGAAAATAAGTAGAAGATAAGATATCTTATAAATCGATTAAAAGTAATTTGACAATTTATTTTTATATGTATGAGAAATAGTTTAACAGTTTATTTTGTTTGTTCAATGTCAGTAAGTAAAAGAAATATCGCACTGTTTTTATTTCTTTGCAAACAAAATACATTGCGCAATTAACGGTCATGCTGAAAACGACCTACACCGAAAGTCTTAAAAACATACGCAGGTTATGCGTACCGGAAAGGAATTATGAAAACAGCAACACGCAGTGTAATAAGATCTGAAATCAATAACTCAACGAACAACGTCTTAAAAAAAACCTACTGTATATAAACTTAAAAATTCTATAAGTCTCCAAGCTCATATAATGCTTTAAAGTTTAAGTGTTTCGAAGTTTTAATTAAACTTTGATTGGACATAAAACTATTTAATATTTGAGAACACCCGACGTGAGTGCCGGTACTGTGAATCAGGCAATAAACTGTTATACAGTGGAGGTAGCAACTCTACTATATTGGAAGTGTCGGTCAGATACGAACTTAGGTCCGTAGGTGCAGTGGTTTCACACTTAATATATTACTTCCTCTTGCACAGCCACTTCTAGCCGTAATATGCGGTGGCTAGGACTTAGGAAGAAAAATAGACTACGTATAAAGTGTGGCTATTGCCTACACTCAAGTAGAATATAGACAAAACACATAGTCGTTAAGCGTTTTGAGCGATTAATAATTATTATACGAGGCATTCTAAAAGTAACACAGCTGATGTGTTTAAAGGTGTATTCCGTGTGAAATTTTGGTTATAAGTACACTTTAATGTCTTTTTTTTCATCTGAAACTACCATGTAGCCTCGTTATTGATATATTAGCTGGTTTTCTAGAAAAAATGATCGGATATAATTTTTCATCTGCTTAAGGTAGTTGTGGTGGTACAATATTGTCAAAAAGTTATAGATTATACGCGCCACAAAATTATACTAGCTTGTAGCTAAGTGATCCATAATTTGTAAGCAAGACTGTACCCGTGGAAACGTAACCCATACAGTATTCATATGCATGTACAGTTTTCTATAAATTGTTGAACTTTAAACCGTTATTTATAAATAATTAGACGGTCAAAAAAATTTTCTTATCTTTTTTTAAACTAATAACAAATGCATTGAAAGACTGTCAGTTTTTGGAAAGTTTCTGACAGTTAGTTCTTTTTTTATAAATAAGAAACTGGTTCAGAACTACAGAGATCGTACACAATCAGTGTTAATTATCCAATTTTTAATTGAATTTATCTCGGATTATATACGGTCGATCGACTTCAAATTTTCAGGGTAATTGTATTATCATGTCCTTAATAAGTATAAAAAAATTAAGAATTTTCGGACGGTGTGCCTTAACCACGACAACTACCTTAAAGATATATTTACGATTTTTGTTGATTCTTAGGAAATCAACAAACCATAATATAGTTGTGCTCTTAATATTCAAAATATGAAAACAATTTTGTTTTGTTGAGAAAGTCTTCAGTTACAAGCGGTTGTTTACTACGTTAAAAGTATAGGACTGGCTCGATGGCCTAATTTTTGTAAAAATGTAATTGTTGCAAAAAGTATCTTCAGAAAAAACGACATATCGTCTTTGTCTTTATTCATACGGACATCAAAATTTTATTGTGCAAAAAGGACATGCTGAAAGTCTTCTGCGCGCGCACGAAGTCTTGCTTAAACGATTTAACTATTCTTATTTCAAAAAAATTGAAACAGAGATATATTTACTATAATATACGACATACTAGTTAATTAAAATAATTAGGCAATTAAAACAATTAGAATGTAATTTAATATGTTGATATTTTTTTAATTTACTTAAAAACATGGGGACAAAAATGGCGGAGAATTTTTCGATTAGTGATTATATAGAGAATATGTTCTCAATAGCCTGTATAAATTCACGAACTCAAATTAGTTCTTCAGCAGAAAAAAGTCTATAAATGAAACTGTGAATTTCGATGTTTCAATTATAGACTTTTTTCAAAAGTAATGTTATGGCGTTCTGACTGCACGATTGTAGTACAAGCATTTTGGATTTGCCAATAAATCTATATATAAAATAGCATAAAAACCATATTCCTAACGAGATTCAAGTTATTCTTTTTTTGTTTCAGGTGAGTGCTCATTCTTCAGTTCTTCAAGTAGTAAGTAAAAGTTTTAATATAATCAACATGTAAAAAAAAAACCCGGGTCGCAGTGCCAAAATCCTGGCGACAGTATAGTGTATTTGCTAATACAGGCAGTGTGGCTTTATTATGCGAACTTAAGTTGGTTTTTGGGCAAAATAAAAAAAATAACTACTTAATACACCCCTTAAAATAACATTTTTTTTCCTAATTGCAATATTATTATCAATAGAACTTCTATACCAAATCATATACACCTTTTAGTATCTGCAAAATAGTATTTTCACAAAATTTGTAAATCCGGTCCTGTCGGGCTGATTTTATTAAAATTTTACGTACACATTTTAATTACTACCAGAGGGTCAAATTTCAATTTCAAACGATTCGGAGTATTTTTTTGATATTTTGGGCCCCAAAAATATTTTTCAACCCCTAAAAACTACCCTTAAAATGCTCAATTAGGCCCATTTTAAATAGGCTTCTTGCGGTGATGGATTTCAACACGTGGACCAAATTTAGTTGAAATCAATTAACTCCTTCGAAAGTTATTGTTCGCACACATATATACCTATATATATATATATATATATATATATATATATATATATATATATATATATATATATATATATATATATATCATCAAATAACAAAATCATAACTAAACGATGGATGCACTTAAATCGAAATATGTTAATTTAACAATTCACAGTCATCGTGATTTTTCACTATTTCGGTTTATAAATATTAAATGTTTTGATATTTTGATATTTCAAGTTTAAATTTTAAAAATTATAACCTACAGTTATTCATGACAGTGCGATAAACATTTTACTATAGAGCTAAATAAAATTACGAATGGAAAATTATGAAATAAATGGACTGATACCGGCTTGAACTTGAAGCGTTCCATTTTGAATGAAACATCAAAATTATTATAAGGTCAGATTTGGCACGTTTCTTATGGCCCATTCGCACGGTGCTGGATTTCGTGCTTGCTCGCTTGCTTGGAGTCCTGCTGGCCGTCTTACATGCTACGCTGTTGGAAATGACGTCACTGCTTGCTCCGTTGCACGCTAGCTTGCTTTATTTTGCTGATAGAACCGGTGCTGTTTTTTCATGCAAAGCTGCCTGCTAGGTTTAAGAACTTGTCGATACATGGTATACTATAATAAGCTAGTCTGGGCTGCAACATGGATGGCCGCGTGGTCTAGCACGCGTACATCGTTTCATACCTACACGTACCTAGTTCAAATCCCAAGATGTGCAATTTTTGATGTTTTTTCAACTGCTTCGGTTTTTACATGATATTTATTTACATTTTTTTCCAATTTTCTTTTATATAATAAAAATAAATTATTTTCTTGTCTTAGTAATTAGTGGTTACAAAAGTCTCGCAAATATCAACTTTTGTATGTGATATTTGTCATAAAAAGTTTCGTCATAAATGTAGTTTGGTACGGCATACGAAAACCCATAATATCAATACAAGTGGTACTGATTTTGTGGGGTTATATTGCGTTTTGGGTAGTTATATTGCGTTTTGGGGGTTTTATATTGCGTTTTGGGGGTTTTATAATGCGTTTTGGGTGGTTTTATATTGCGTTTTGGCGGGTTAATGTAATACAATATTAATTTTACAAAAAAATTGTCATGATGCTAATTAGGACCAAGAAAGTGTAAATAATTGTTTATGATACAAATGCCCATATACTGATTTTTATGTATTCTTTATGCATATACATCGGGTTTCTATATATATATATATTCGAAAAATAGACTTTCAAAATTCGATATCTCGAAAACTAGTTCCAGGGATCGCCTGCAGGGTCAATCGTTTTTCTGATTTTTTATATATAAATATACTGTTATTATTAAAATCTTATTACCTTGAAAAATAATTATATTACGTTGAGTTATATTGAAAAAAAAAGATTTTATTGAAAATAAAGACTTATAGATATATTAAATATCAATATCGCCGTTTTAAGTGATCCATAAATCATGCAACATTATTTTCGTTATAAAAACAATGCAGGTTATTAGCGTAAAATTATGAATATTGCATGTGTGTTCCATTTTAAAACAAAAATGAAATTGCAGTTTCTGAGCGGTCACCACTAATTACTAAAACAAGAAAATAATTTATTATTATTATATAAAAGAAAATTGGAAAAAAAATGTACATAGTTATCATGTAAAAACCGAAACAGTTGAAAAAACATCAAAAATTATTTCTTGCATAACCACATCCATATATACACTGTCAACTTAGCAAGTCAGCGAACAAACGAGCAAGCTTCGTGTGAAGTGAACTAGCAGCGTTCCCTGCCAACCACCAAGCAAGATACCACGCATGGCAGCCTGCAACCGAACCTAGCAAGTGAGCAAGCACGAAATCCAGCACCGTGTGAATGGGCCTTTAAGTTTAACTTTTCTGTAAATGCATTTTTGACCTATATCCAATTGTATATTTCACTTATTTTAGCAAGCTTAAAAAAATACCAAAAATAACATGCGGTGGAAGTTCCGGTGCTGGTGGCGGGAGAATGTGTCCCAGTCGTTTTAAAGACCTCACTTGTCGAGCACCTATAATAATCTACAATATCTATCAGTATATCTAAAATTATAGTATGTAAAAAGCTAGCCTTTATTAAAATATATTAAAAAGAAAAAAATATTTCATTGTTATCGTCCATTTTTAGTATTTTGAATGAATCATAATAAAGAATTGAGTTTTAATACTAATCAGGGATCAATCACAGGCAATAAACTCGTTAATGTTTTCCAGTTTTCATCTTAGAACCTGAGAACAAGCGGTTTGTAACAGAAGAGTATTATCTAGCCTTTAGTCAAATTAGTAAGCTGTTTGGTTAGTCTTGAAATTGAGAAATTTTAGAAAAACATTGGGCGTGCAAGCTTTACGCACGACTGAAGTAAAACTTATTTGATGTAGTAGCATATTTGACATCGGGCACAATTTATGTCAGTAAGTTTGAAATTTTACAACTGTGCGGCCATCTATTCATCTAAATGCTTCAACAGTTACCTTATAAAATTTCTAGCTTACCAATATGTTGATACTCTTTTGCATAAACTGAACGTTACTTTCATAAGAAAAAGTCACTTCCGTTAGAAAAAGATCTGAGTCGTCCCCCATATAACGCTTAAAGAAGTTTTCCTTCAGTGATAAATTCTTTTCCTATTAACTAAACATTCAGGCTCGTCCTTGAATACTAATCTGTGTTCAAATAGATTGAATCCTTTGTGCAGTTTAATTTTATTTTCCTGTCTACTATAATTCGTTTTTCTTCATAACCTATCGAAAGTACGTACTGTCGGCTTCGATTTTATGTAAAGCAGAAAGCCTAATTTTTATGCACTGCGGAATTACTAGCATGCCGTCTGTAACGGCGGGCCGAAACAGTTTTCTCGTGCACACTGATACAAAAGTACGTACTTTTAATCGGGTATGAAAAAAATAGTATACACCATACGACCAGAAAGTTGAAATTTCTGCACTGCGCGACACATGTTGCCCTCGGTTTTAGCTCGGAGATCATGTTTCTCGCAGTGCAGGATTCAACTACGGTGTATACTATTTTTAACAATTTAAAATTGTTTCGTGTTATGTCAGATCCGGTTTTCTATTTCACACTAGTACTCTAGCTACATGTTTTATCAAAAAAATGTTCCAGAAAACTACTGTGAATTTACAAAAAATTCTCATGTTCTATTGTTTATGTACCAAATACTATATTACACTCTGTATGCCCTTTTACTTCCACTATAATCGTATCAGTTACTAACAATAATTCGAACTGTGACGTAACTTACTGGAATACCACAATAATTGATATAATAATTTAACTGCTGTCGTATTGTAAGCTCTTTAAGTTTTAGTTTATTTTTATTTTCTAATTTACTGTATTGCACTTGAAACGTTTAGATTTCCTTGTGTCGCGGTCGTAAAAATGTTGAGAAATGGCATTTGTCTAGATATTTTATCAGGAGTTTACTGTCTACGGTTTAACTTTTTTATTTATAGGTTTTTAAAAGCGTAATATACTTTTTATGACACAAATGCAAGTTTTCTTATTTTATACAAAGAGACTAATGTTCTTTTTAATTTCAAGTTTTTGCTTTTAATTTTCAAGATAAAAGGGTTTTTAGAGACCTGAACATAAAAAATACTTTGTATGACGTTTCGTTATTTATTCCCTCTCGTTAAATTATTTTTGAAAAAAACCACGATAGGAAATTTGTCTGTTAGTATCTCAATTCAAATTAAGATCTGTGTTTTTTAAAAATGGCTTCACATTGTTATTTTGTTTTCGGATTTGAGAAAGTCACAATAACGCGATGAAACGTCATGCATAGTAAATGTGAAGATCTTTTCACTTTTTTATTTTATATCTACGTCCCTAAGAATCCTTAGTCAAACTGAAATTAAAATAGATTTATCGGAATATCTTCTAATAAATTTTTAAGTAAACTATACGATATTATAAGATTTCAGTACGCCAGATATATATTTTTAATACGCAACTTCTATGCAAAATATTATTGGCCCGTTTATTTCAGAATATATTATAACACATTTAAAAATATCTGGGCTAACACTTTTACGAAAATTTATGTATACAACCAGTCTATAAGTATAATAAGAATAATAATAACAACAGTCGGATAGCTATAAAAGTTTGCTACAGTTATTACAATGCAATAATTTCAAACATTGTCACCGTCGGGACTCAAACCCGAATCTTTTCACTATCGCGGCGGAATGAGTCATCAATTACTCAGCAGTGACATATCCAAACAGTAAATATTTCTCATATTTAAATCATATTTGTAACAGTTTTTCACATTATGCGAAATCTAATTTTTTTCTTAAGTAATTATAGACAATATGGTGAGAATTCTGTGCGAATCAAAGTTGAAATTACTTCCATTTATTAATCAGACCTAAGTCACAGAATATTTCTATATCATTAAATCAGTCAAAAATAATAACATATAATAATAATTTATTTCAATATAATACAAACATAAATATCATGTTTTGCTTGCGACTTTGCTTGCATAAACTTTTTTTTTCATAAATAATGGGTACTAATTGGTACTGTAAGAAGTTTTATCCATAATGATCCATCTGTTTAAAGACGATACAGATACTAAACTGTCCAAGACGCATTGTCTCGTTGAAAAAACCGACGTGAATTTAGAACGCAGACAAAAGTCCTTTTTTAATTTCATACATATATGCACATAGGTACCGACTTTTTTGATTTTTTTTTCTTTACTGTGCACGCTAAATCCTTTTAAATCAAACCTATAAATTACTGAAATTATCTTCCTTTATTTTTTTCCACAATGTATAACATAAAACACGTCTCGTAACTTTATTCATTAACGTCGAACGTGAAAACTTCAACACAGCAACAGACAGTTACGTAAACAGAATTATATAATACCTACATGACGTTATTATTTAGCGAAATAACGAGCCGCCACGTCACAGAATAACTGCCAATATTCAACCGGGGCAAAAGCGCTGTGACGTAATGTGTAATAAGGCAAGTGGTACAGTTACACCGCGCCGCTTGAAAATGCTATTCCCGAAGCGAAGGCATAATTAATTGGAAAACCCGGGTCGCAGTGCCAAAACCCTGCCGACAATATAGTGTATTTGCTTGTATAGGGCCGTGTGGTTTTATACTTTTATTATGTGAAATTAAGTTTGTTTTTGGGCAAAATAAAAAATTTAACCCCTTAATACACCCCTTAAAATAACATTTTTTTCTTAATTGTAATATTATTATCAATCTAACGTCTACATTGAATTAAATACACCCTTCAATAAATAAGTCACTATCTGCAAACTAGTGTTTTCATAAAATTTGTAAATCCGGTCCTGTCGGGCCGATTTTATTAAAATTGTGGGGAAACTTTTTAATCACTACCAAAGGGTTAAATTTCAATTTTGAAACGATTCGGAGAATTTTTTCGGTATTTTGGGGCCCAAAAACAGTTTTCAACCCCTAAAAACTACCCTTAAAATAGCCCGATTAGGCCCATTTTAAATAGGCTTCTTGCGGTGATGGATTTCAACATGTGGCCCAAATTTCGTTGAAATCAATTAACTCTTTCGAAAGTTATCGCGCGTACACATATTTATATATATATATATATATATATATATATATATATATATATATAAATATATATATATATATATATATATATATATATATATATATATACATATATATATAAACATTTTTAAAAATGGTGCCAAAGTGTTTAGGAGGTTATGAAACGTCGAGAAATTTTGGTCCGACCCCTAGGTCCCGCCATCCGACCAACGCCAATAGTGTATGTTGCCATATGGCAAATACACTAATAAGGATTATTACAATGTCCGTCAGATTAGGTTCGCAAATAACTCATATCTTACAAATTTTTGAAAAATAAAAATTGTTACTGTGTGTTATCTTTAGAAGATAAACAAATGATATCGCGTACTTTTCTGTAGGCCTTTTTAAGACCTACATTTCTGTAGTACATTAATTTGATGTAACTCTTATGATTTATTCAGCGTAAACCATGGATTCAAAACATCGAGATCTCTCTACTATCTTTAAATTTAATCTGAATTGTTATACACTTAAACCTAGAATAAGTGTTCTAAATTATGTTGGAAGTCCGTTGTGCAATTTAGAAGAACTAAGCTAACGAACAGACAGACATGGATAGCAATTTTGTTTCATACTATTTAGAGGAGATATAGATAGAGATTAGAGAAGAGGAGGTAATAGAGTGAATCAAGTAAAAGATCTGGCAGCAATGGGATCATTTACCCCAAATATATTTCATACAAAGAGCGGTTATCGTCACCACAGTGCCACAACAGTTAACGTTACGATACTGTACTATCGTTGGACGATAAATTTTATGGCTGGTCTGTTATTTGGCGGACGCTATTCGTTACTACCTAACAGACGATCTACTCTATTCTGTTTCCGAAAATGATAACAGAACTTGCGTAATAATATCACAAAAACTTATAACCCTGTTTTTAAATGAATGTTGTGCTAATAAAAACATTACTCAAAATTAGAAAAAAATCGTATTTGTGATGAAAGCAGTAATATCGTTACATTTTAACGGATTTCAACAGAGTGAGTGTTCCACAAAATTGTACAGACTATTGGTTACAAATCCTAAGTGTACTCAATTTTTACAAAGGGCAACGATTTGGGATTATAGTTAGAAATCTTGAAGAGAAGTTCACGCTTACATAAGTTAGTAAATGACACCTTAAATGTTATACCTTTATCTTAATCGTTTTGTTACGACACATGGACGTAAGATTTAAATATAAAAATACATAGTTAAACTTTGCTATTATATGATATTATGAAATACCCTTGTTGACATTACAATGCGGCATTAAAAAAAATTCAAAGTGTTCCTATTAAGACTTAAACCCGAATATTCCACTATCATGGAGGCTGAGTTATCATTTATTCTACAGTGACACATCTAAACATTCAACTTTCTCATAATAATGCATTTTTGCAATAATATTTCACATCTACTTAGAGTTAATTTACATTAGGCATCATCAGCAAAGAATGTTTCAATATAATTTGAAATTATAGCTATGTATTTGTTATATCTTTATTTTTACAAAAACAAGACGACTTTGCCGTAAAAAGCATTACCTGAGTATAGCGAAGTGACTGGCATATACTCACGAATAGGCGTAGTCCTACGTGAAAATTGTTTGAGTAAGAGTCACGGCATATTAAATTATTATTTTAAAGACCAAGTATATGTACGTTCACTGTTATGACTCACTTAAAGTTTATTGCGAAGCAAAGCCATGTCGCGATAAAACCATGTATCTCAGCGTGGCTTTGGATTTTAATTTATTATATTATAATAAATATCAAATGTATTTAATAAATTTTCTCACGTGCTGTCGGTTTTCCAACATCTATTAGATTTTTGAATAATATTATTAATCATCTAAATCTTGGGTCTCATCCATGTTATAAAAGATAGTAAATAAATTTTCTTGGGAACTTGGACAGAACTAATAAGATTTAACTTATTAAAATTTGCAAAATTTTGATAAGTTAAATCTTATTAGTTCTGTCCAAGTTCCCAAGAAAATTTATTACCTATTATTGATCATGTTGGGTTAACCACATTTTAAATAATCTTGGAAAATACGATTATTATTAAATCTTTATTCTACGTTGTACTGTTTTTTGTTATAGAAAGATACCTAGTGTCCCACGAATTTGTGATATCTTTTGATCTTATTTTTGAGGTCACGCTTGTTATTTCAAAAAATGGGGTTTTCTCTTCTTTAAGTTCAAGAAAATAAGACTAATAAAGAACAAAACTGCTTAAGAAATTAAAATGAAAAACATAGAGGACTTAAACTTTATGATAGTTAGACCAAGACGTTCCAAATGAGCACACAAAATTTCGTAAGTATTGAATAATTATTTATAATTTAAATAATATTGTACACATTTCGAAAAATTATGCAAAATTTCATTAATATTTAATTAAATTTACAACACATCAAGCAATCTTTGCGACAAATGTATCATTGACGCGCGGAAAATCCGTGGAAAATTCCGTTAGAAATGAAAATATTAAATTTGTATAATTTTTCGTAAAACGGGAAATATAGAAAGTATAAGAAAATTTGGAAGAAAACTAGTAAAATGAAAATCTTTGAAATGATTGATTCAAGGAAAAAACATCTAAGGATCTCTTTTGTGCAGAATTTTATAAATTATAGTTTTTCTCATAACTATATCCTCTGAAAAATTGATAATTTTCCAGATACATATTTGCTAAAGAGTTGAATTACTCACTTTTATCTCCTAAAAACGGTTTTGATACCGATTGAATTTTGGAAATAGAACTTTTACAGTTTGAACTTTAGTAATTTGATCTTTGATTCACATGAACTTTGAAAATGTGAACTTTGATGATTTGCTTAAGTACACAAAATTCTAATTTTAAAATCAACAAAATAACGAAAAATTAAGAATAGATATTTTTCTCTCAAGAAAGATAGCGGTTTTGATTAAAGCCGTCCTTATTCTTGTACCTACAAAAATAAGAAAAATGTTAGTTTTGATTTAATAGTTTTATGCCAATCAGACATCTATTTCAGTAGGCATAAAACCATAAATTTCCTGTTAAACATTCTAAGAAATATGTAACACGCATAGAGAAAAGCAGGTGTAAAGTAGTTTCGTTGACAAGTTTGATAACAGTTATAGTATAAACTTCGTCTATTTTGGTGGTATTGCCTTCTATGTTGCTCATCATTTAGTTCTGCTTTAATGTGGCCTGTTGGCTCGCTGATAACAAAGGCCGGGTCCTGCAGCTTTCCGTACCAGCGATAACAATATACACTGACAGATCTGCTAACCTTAATAGTGCTGGCACGATCAGTGTTGCCAAAACTATAATTTTCATGTAAGTAGATTTTTTTATTGACACTGGCCATTATTTCTGAACTTACTTCAAAATCATGAGGCGTTTTCATAGCCTCAAATATCATTACCTTTTATAATTTAAATAATTGTTTTCAAACAGTAGTGTAATTTGTTCCCAACCATCATTTCATCTTTAAGAATACAATTTTAGTACTATTACCTAATTATCTTGATTCCTTATATAATTTCAATTTTTAAATATTCCTGTCAGAAATAAAATCTAAAATTATTCATTACTTCTTGAACTGAATTTTGAGAGACCGGTCGCTTTAATAACTATTTGGGACAAATTACATTACTCTTCAAACGTTCATTTGACCTTATTAAAAGGTTATTTCATTTTTCTCTTTTTCATGGTGTTTATTGGTAAAATTAATTTTATTAATTAAATGTAAAAACCTGCATTATAAAGAACAGGCGATTTTATTGTCAGGTTTCTTTATAATCAGGGGGTAGTGTATTTTTGTGCTTAGTTTCCTGTTTCATAAGTTTAGCGAGGCTTCACCTCGCCCAACTTCTTGAAACTATCAGGAACTTTGCGTGTATTTTTTTTATTCTGTATTAAATGTATTAAATTAAATATATCGTTTGAAATATTAAATCGTCATTATTACTTTAGTTTCAAATTAAGCCCGACTTGTGGAACTGGGTGGGTCCAGCGGTTTTGAGTTTACTTAAACTTAAATAAAACAAATTAATACTTAGATACAAAAAAATTTGCAAGTGGGTTTAATCATATTTTATTTTCTTTATTGAAAAACTAAGATTCTAACTAACAGATTACCTAGGAATTAAATTCTAATCTAGAAACGTTCGTATTTGACGAGTTAATATTATTGACGTTAAAATAAATGACCGGGCACACTAATACGACATGAAATAGCGCGAACAGCACAGCACGAACCTGCACATGCACGACGGTGCAATCTAGACCAGCAAAAACCAACACGAACCAGCAGCTTTTAGTGCAATTTCCGTGTGCGGCAGACATTTTGAAGTTTTCAAGTAGTTGTATGAAAAGGATAAAGAAGGTTTTGGGCTCACTCAATTTATGGAAATTAAGACAACGACACATCACTCTCATACTAGATCGGATTTAGCTCGACGAGACAGAAATTGCACGTGTGAGGCGACCAACTAACGGCCGTTGGTGGTTGCAAGTGGTGGTCTTATGTGCACTAACAAGCTTTTTGGGTTGGTACTATGGTGGTCGTGGTGGGTAAATATGCGCGGTCTTATACCGTCAATACGTCAATAATTAGTGTATTTGCCATATGGCAACATACACTATTGGCGTTGGTCGGATGGCGGGACCTAACCTAGGTGTCGAACCAAAATTATATATATATATATATATATATATATATATATATATATATATATATATATATGCGGGCAATAACTTTCGAAGGAGTTAATTCATTTTAACGAAATTTGGCATACATGTTGAAATCCATCACCGCACGAAGCCTATTTAAAATGGGCCCAATGGGGTCATTTTAAGGGTGGTTTTTTAGGGGTTGAAAACAGTTTTTGGGCCCAAATATACCGAAAAAATTCTCAGAATCGTTTCAAAATTGAAATTTAACCCTTTAGTAGCAATCAAAAAGTGCTCCTAAAATTATAAGCAAATCGGCCCGACAGGACCAGACTTACAAATTTTATGAAAACACTAGTTTCCGTATACCAATTTACTTACTGAAGGTCGTATTTAATTTGGTGCAGATGTTGGATTGATAACAATATTTCAACTAATAAAATTAT
The DNA here is from genome assembly GCA_034508555.1 of Venustoraphidia nigricollis. Lineage (NCBI taxonomy): Eukaryota > Metazoa > Arthropoda > Insecta > Raphidioptera > Raphidiidae > Venustoraphidia > Venustoraphidia nigricollis. Next base: position 747,797 of record JAVRKA010000073.1, read on the forward strand.
TATTGTAAGGGGTGTATAAAGGGGTTTAATTTTTTGTCCAAAAACAAACTTTAGTTCATGTAATAAAGCCACAATACCTGTATTAGCAAATACACTATATTGTCGGCAGGGTTTTGGCACTGCGACCCGGGTTTTTTTAGACTTGAAACTGTCAGTTTTAAGTACTATTATAAAACTGTAAACGGTTGTTGTGTGTCTATCTGTCTGTTCCATATATGATTTCACGTATGTTAATGTAGAGCCCCATGCAAATAAAACAATTTAAAAAAATGACTGACAGTACAATTGATACACGTATTATGGAGTTTCTACCCAAAGGGAGATATGTGTATTTAATCCATAAACACCCCAGTAGATTTCGATGGAATATTGTGAAAATAATACACCAAATATTTTATGAATAGATTTTTTTTACATAAATTAGCAGATATATATTTTTAAATCGAATGAAACATTTATATTACTTTTAAAATCACTACAGAAATCTGAAAATGAAATAAATTTAAAATATATTTACTTATGTTATTATTTCATCTCCAAAGTACGACGAATTTCAAATTTGTATGCCTGAACGAATATCATATCTCATAAAAACTAAAATAAAGAAGAGCAATGCCAGAAGGAAATCATGTTGTCACAGAGTATTCACAAGCAAATAAAAGCAATTCTAAAATCAGTTTTGTTTACTGTGAGGTACACATTCGGAAACCATTTCCGATTTTGCGCACATAAATAATATTATATAATTATGTATTTATATGTATATTTAGCAAATTTTTGATACGAAATATACTTAATATACTTAATACAATAGATAATTTTTCAATTCTAGTCTTAAAACAACAGGTACCCATTTTAAATGTATTAAGTGTGGTAAGAAGGCACAACTATTTTTAGAATTTGAAGAGAAGCGAGAGCCTGAACATTTTAGTTGACGATGGTGTTGTATTTCGTTCAATAATATTCATTATATTAGGAAAAATCAGGTCTTGAAATAAATTAAATAAAAAGATCAGGTGAAAAGACCAATGTTTTTAAGTACGTTTTTATTCAATGTAGACGTTTCGTCGGTATTATTCATTATTTAATTTTTTTCTTATTATTAGTGTATTTGCCATATGGCAACATACACTATTGGCGTCGGTCGGACGGCGGGACCTAGGGGTCGGACAAAATTTCTCGACGTTTCATAACCTCCTAAACACATTGGCACCATTTTTAAAAATATATATATATTATGAGCACTGTGGTTGAAACAATAACAATCAAAGAAAGCATAGTTACTTCTTACCACACCAGATTTATTCATTGAATGTACATTTCGAGAGCAAAGCTGTACATTCAATGAATAAATCTGTTGTGGTAAGAAGTAACTATGCTTTCTTTGATTGTTATTTTTAAAAATGTTTATATATATATGTATGTATATATATATATATATATATTTATATATATATATATATATATATATATATATTGTGACCTTAACCTTCTCAAGCTGTTCGGAAATATTAGAAGGGATTTGAGAAGTGCCACAAGGCCTAGAGATCACCCTTGTACCACAGCAAGTGAAAGAAGTTCGATTCTGAATTTAATCAGATGCGCGGCTAGCGATCAGCGAATGCTGGGTCGTGGGCTGGACCAAAACATTGATATGGGACATTCAAACCAACTGAACACTCTATATAAACAACCAATGACTTGGGGGACAGCCTACTATGGCTGCTAAAAAATCCTACCACCTACCACTCGACAAATAAACAACACAACACAGAAGAATAACCAATATTCGAGTTCCCGAAAATAATTCCAAACGGAATAGCCTAATGAAGGCTTAAAAAATCCTACCACCTACCACTCGACAATTAAACAACACAGTACAGACGACACACAATACTAGAATTCCCAGAAATGATTACAAAACCACTAGCCTACAAAACTTAATAAATCCTACCACCTAACACGAAAACACACCAACACTTGACCAACCAGTTGACCAACACGTCCAAGATAGTAATTGGGCTAACGTATCCACCGACAGGAGGTAACAGGGCGCCAAGACTCAGATCGTTAGCTGCCACACCTAGATAGTCCAGACTAGGAGGCTTAGAACGGGGCAGGTCAATGATGATCTTTACTAGATTAAAATTCACAACACAATTTACAGAACATTCGAGAAACACGTTAAAAGAAATTTGGACTTGAGAAAGAACCAGCGAAACGAGGGTGCATACACTCAGTTTTATCGAACACCCGGTATAAAGGTCAGGTACACCACGGTTATTATCCGTATAACTAATATAAAACAATACACAGCTGATCCACCGAGAATTAATAATCTTCCTAAAATAGGACGCCCGGTATATGTCGGTAGTGACGCCACTATATGCTGACAGGTGTACTAAAATACTGAGGGTTCACAATAGCGGGTCAGTTCACAGCAGTTGTCTGACTTAAATAAGACACCCGGTATATGGGTCTATGGATACCCTGGTTACTAACAAATTTGATGGTAAAATCTTGAAGAATCAGCTAGAAGTCACTTCATATGATTGACCGACTTAACAAGGACACCCTGTAGATGGGTCTAAAGACACAAACTGGACCTGTCCAGGAAGATGCAATAACAATAAAATCAACTATAAAATGACGGGTCAGCTTCGACAGAATTTTATCTTAAACCAGACACCCGGTATCTCAATTAAATGTCGTCACTGGAAAATACTCAATTTGTATTAAAATACCAAAAAAATAAAATAAAAACTTCAAACAGGATATAAGCGTCTGTGCAATCAATCCAAACAGTATGAACACCGAAACAAGTAGTAACAACCCGAAAACGGAACCAAATTTGTGTTCCTGTTATCCCTCGGGAACACCCTAGCATTTACAATCAATTCCCAACGAATACAAATTTTTATTACTAGGCATGCACATAGAATTGCCGTTCAGATAAAGTGAAATGTTTTGTTCAAAATGAAAATTTGATTATTCGGGAAGTCTGGAACTTTATTCCCGGAACCTGTAGGAACACTATCCTGAATATGAAACAAATCCAACCTAAGCTGATATCATATTCTTTAATAGCGCCATACAGGTATAATGGACGATATCACAAACTTCAGACAATCAACTCCCGGAAAACCTACGCGTCTTATCCCTAACTTCCAGAACTACAAATCCAAGAAAACGACAACTACTATAAGGGGTATGGGGCAATGATTGCACGGTAGTATTTTCCTAAACAACAAACCAGACCTAATCCAGACATACACTGTTAATATTTACAGGGAAGCTAAAATCCTACGCAACAATAAAAAAATACAAAAGACAGGATTTCCAGGGAAATACGGGACTATCGAACCAGGAAATAATTCAACAAGAACGACAACGAAATACGGAAGCGAAATAGCGCCAGAAATACACTACAACGATAATCCAGAATCCATAAAAACAGTCCCTATTCGCCACAAAAAAATATGCTCCCTTTCAGTTATCAAAATTCCATATCAAAAAATATCTGTATTAAAATTCAAAAACAACACATCGACCTTCGATAGATGTGTATTTTTCGCCGGTCTAACGTCAAGTGTCCGACTGGTAAAATCCAGCTCGCCTTTCTCACATAACGCCATAGAATTCTCTCTAACGCACACAATGCATGAAGCCTTATCTCTTTCTCGCAAAAAAGTAGCGCTCATTTGACGTCGCGTGCTGCTAGTCATGTTTCTGAACCAGTAAAGCATGCCTTCTACATTCAAAGGTGCAGTCTAAAGCGCATACACACGATCATTTTGTCTTTTAGATTCTTTTTGCAATATTTAGGCTTCCAGAAATGCTAGATTCATGATCGTGGGCTCTACGGATTCAGGACGTCAAGGGGTATCCAGTAATGAATCTGTCAAGTCCCTAGGGGCGCTGGATCACGAGATATTCAACATGTCATAATATATATATATAGAGTTAATTGATTTCAACGAAATTTGTCCCACGTGTTGAAATCCATCACCGCAAGAAGCCTATTTAAAATGGGCGTAATCGGACCATTTTAAGGGTAGTTTTTAGGGGTTGAAAAATGTTTTTGGGCCCCAAAATACCGAAAAATTTCTGTGAATCGTTTCAAAATTGACATTTAACCCGTTAGTAGCAATTAAAAAGTGCCCCTAAAATTTTAATAAAATCGGCTTAACAGGACCGGACTTACAAATTTTTTGAAAACACTAATTTGCAGATAGTGACTTATTTATTGAAGGGTGTTTTTAATTCGGTGTACACGTTAGATTGATAATAATATTACAATTAAGAAAATGTTATTTTAAAGGGTGTATTAAGGGGTTAAATTTTTTATTTTGCCCAAAAACAAACTTAATTTCACATAATAAAAGTATAAAACCTCACGGCCCTATACAAGCAAATACACTATATTGTCGGCAGGGTTTTGGCACTGCGACCCGAGTTTTTTTAGGTATTGTCTTTATTTTTTTCTTTTAGAAGCAATACTTAATGAAAAAATCCTATTTAAAAACGTTTTGCAACTTTGTATAAAAGATGCAAAGGTTTATTTCGTTTTACTTTTTATGTAAGCTTGCCAATACCGAATTCTTTTCATAATTCATATGAAGCCGCAGTTTTCTAAAAAACATATTCCATTTTTTCTATGGAATGTTTTTTCGTGATGTTATTATAAATTGTCTTGTCATTAGATTGAATTTATTTTATAAAAACACAACTGGTACAGTAAATTTTTGAAACTTAATCTTTTTTGACTCTATAACATTTCTCTCATAAACAACCGTTTTCGACAAAAAAATGTATTATAATATTATTATCAGAAGACATTTCTTCTGTCGTCGTGTTTTTCTACGGCGTTATGACGAACTAGGTTGGAGCGTTGCAACATCGGGCACCCCCGGGGGAAATCAGCCTTCGCATTGCCAACACTGAAGGTGGCTTGTTCGGATATAACAAGCTCCACAGATCAGGCTTGTCGCGATGCTGTATAGTGTACATATTATAATGCAACTTGTGCTTATATACTTGTACATACCTACTTCATACTTGCCGCTCGCGAAATGAAATGTGATACCTGCCAAACTTCACTGTGTCACTTCTATGAACTTCTAAGATGCCGACGTCGGTCACGAAGTTGAGAAAAGTCGTAGGGAACAGAAAACGTGGTGTCGTCTAATCATAATCTGGTTTGATGATTTGATAGTTTTGACAAGCTTCATGCACTTTTCAAATTTACTGTAATTTGAGGGCGATAGCTCACATATGCTGCGGTAAGTTTGGTTTTCTATATTTCAATTAAATCAGATTTATACAGGTAGTTTAAAAAACCAAATCAACGAAACATATTATACTGTTGTTGTTATTAAATAATAAAAAAATGACGATGAGCCTTACCCTCATAAGATCACATAAGAAGTTTAACTTCTTTAGTTTTCAATATTATAATTACGGCGAAATTATTACACTTTTTAAGAGGGCACTTTGATGTTCATAATATGTCATGTGAAAATTCTCACATGGACAGATCGTCACATTTTATTTACATATTATAATCTACAGAAAAACATTTTGAATATGAATTTTCTATAGTATATCAACATCATAACCTCACATTAATGGACATTTCAGCATTTGACTTTAAAAAAATGTTTAATCCGAAAATTGTTCTGATATCTGAAAATGGAGAATATAATATTCATTATTTTCCTTTTTGAATTTACATAAAATATATATTATGAGTTCCTACCGTATATATGTAAACACCCATAGCCTGTGTCAAGTGTTAACGGAAAATCAGCTGTCTGATATCAAATCCGGTTCTGACCTTAGGTGGATGATTAAAAGTAAATCTGCTAGGTGGTCCTTGTGAGACAATTTAAAATTGTCATTTTAATCGTATTTGCCAAAAAATATACGCTCGAAATTCATATTGCAAATTAATACAAATGTTTGAACGTCAAATTACAGAAATTATTTTGTACTTCTGTTGTCCGTAATTTTAAACGTCAGATTCCCAAGCATTGACTTTATATGTTCATCCTTGTCTTACTATTTTGCGAATCAAAACACAACGCACTATAATCTTCTGTCCTTGTCAGTTTCATGTAATTTAGGAAACAAACTAACTTACCCTTCATTTGTTTATTCTAGTTTTTTCTCGATTTCTTACATTTTTCAAACAGATACGTCGCTAAAGAAGTTAAACTTCAATACTATAGCCTTTCATTCTCATATAACTGTTTATTTCTTTATATTGTTAGTTTGACATGTCTGAAACCATCCAGATTTATAAGTAAGTTCATGAGAACTTATGAAACAGCAAGTTGTGTGGCTACATTACTAACAGAGATTTGAAAGAGCGCACACACTATACCAGCACGAACCTGCACAGCAACGACCAGAAAATTCTACTCGTGAAGGTGCCCATGTTATTTAGAAAAAAAGCGCACATTAGACCAGCATCTGCAACCAGCAACAATCGTCAGAGCTAATCGTGCCGGTCGGCGTACAATTTTAACCTGCAATTTCAATTTCTGATCGTACTCGACTAACTTAATCTTGTATTTTGGTACTGTTTTGGTATTGCAGGTGACAAGAACTCATAGAATTTGTGTTGTGACAGTCGAAAATACTGAAAGAATTTTTGTTGATTTTGTCAATAATTTAGGAAATAAATGGTGAATTTCACCATATTGCGTTCTCGTTTCATTGATAAGGTGAGCTCAAAACCTTTTTTTCCTGGTTTCTTTCTTTTCCTTCTCTTAACGCACCATCGTCAAAATAAAAACTTTTTTCACCGAACTAAACACGTCCATGTTGCGCATTCATTACTAATTGAAAACCGCAAAATAACTAACGCACTCGAAACCCGCACTAAAAGTTGCTAGTCCGTTGCGAAATCATGCAGGTTGCAAGTTTATGATGGTTGTTTTGGTACAATGTGCATTATTGGAAAATAGCATAAAAGCCGTGTTAAATATGACAAATAACATCTTCATTTGTTTACAGATTCAATTGGGAGCGAAAATGTTACATTTATCAGTCACTAATTTTAGAGTCCATTAATTTGCAATAGCTGAACTTGAATAGCGGTAATAATTTAAATCAAGAACAGATTTTTTGTTCACATAGCAAGTTATATCTCCAATCCGATCGTTATTTTCAAACAGGTGCACGTCCATATTTTTGTCCTGAGAGAGTGAGAAAGAGATCGAAAATAGATTACATATTGGAATTGTACGTGAAGAAGAGAGAAGGAGAACATGGGAATACAGAAAGTGACTTTATTTCAACCTCATTAAACTCGGAAACAGTGCTCACAAAAAAAGACTAGTAGAGGTATGTCTCGGAGCCATTGCCATTGATCTTGTAGTTGTACTGCAGAATCGGAAGCTATCCAGTATTCTCGGAAAGCAATATGTATTTGTATTGAATTTGAAGTTTCAATCAAAATAGCTAACAGCTATTAACCCACTTACATATTAAATATTTGTAGACGCAGTTAAATTGGACAATTTAATTACAGTTAATTTAAATCTTTCATAAATTTGTGGCTACGAATAAAACAGAATTTTTGAGTAGGTAATCAAGAATCGTTTCTCAAGTTAACTAATCTAATATTTTTACTAACGCGGTTTTATGAGTTTGTTATGGCAGATCTCGTTGTAAGTGGTCATTATGATTACTATATTACCTTTCTGTCCACTTTGTTGGTGATACATTAAAATCATTGCTGCAAATTATTTGTCAAAGAAGTTTTAAAAATAAAGTTAATACGAAAACAAACATATTTAAATTTGAGAAAAGCCTTGTTGTAAAAAAAATAAATTAAGTCTCAAAATAGAAATTGCCTGACCATTTCGCCAACTAAATCATAAATGACAATGATAATCAAACCAAGATAGTGTGTCAGTTTTTGATTGTTCACTATCTGCAGTGTTAGTATTAGAGATACTTTTTTTTACAATATTATACTTTTTTGTTTCTATTTGCTATTAGTGATTAATAGCGTTGTTAACACTGAATCAAAAAGATATACCGTAACAATGATATTAAATATAACGGAGTAACTAGCCTCCCGGTTTCGGTATTCATACCAATCGCGGCTCAAATATAAAACTAAGCTAATGACGTCTCCGGCAAGCGAGAGTTATGAAAATATCGGCTAATTAGAAAATAATATAATATACATTATACATACGCAGCCGGGATTTTTATTTACATGCAAAGTTTGTAATATTTTTTTATTTCTTTTAACTGTTTAAATATTTTGTATAGAGTTATCTTAAAAAAATTATTGTTTACAGAATTTATCGAGAAAAATTAAAAAACAAAAAAAAATTACTAAGAAATGCATTAAAACCTGTTTAGAAACAAGTTTTTAATGTGAAATACTGATTTACGTTTCATTATTAAAATCAACTTATTTTAGTTAAAAAACTGTCAATACATAACAACCGATAGCTTGTTAAAAATATATCTCCATACTTCATTTTATTTTCACATCAACACGAACGGCTGCATGTCCATTGTAGGTACATGATATTCAGTTGTATAGTTTTATCTTAAAAACAAAAGAATTGCCGTCGTCACATCTTTTGTTTTATTTCAAGTCTGTTTCTTTACGGCACTGTAAATGTCTTTACAAAAGCTTGTGTAGTTGTATTTCAATTTAATTTTAATCAGAGACTAGTATAGGTGTGCCCTGCGGCCATTTCCAATGATCCAGTGCTTGTATGAGGAACTGAGAATACTCTGCACGTGTGTATACTACACACAGTGTTGTTGTCAATTTGATACCGAATTGTAATTGTGTTAATGCTGAAAAGTACCGGATGCGGAAATAGAATTTAATTAATTACTGTTATGACTAGAGCTACAACATATTCATCTCTAACGCCGACTCAAACAACCTTTGCCAAAGAACACACCGAGCCCTACAATTAGAAGTTAGCTTACTCAATATTAAACTGTTAAAAATTTTGAAAATTAAATGAAAATCAGCTATTTTCGACGTTCAAAAAATACGATATATATCTCGTGAGTGATGTCATTATTGCTCACATGACTTAGTCGCTGGTGTTTGTTTTTGACATATTGTCACATTCTTAAAATATTAGTCACCAAGCACATACGTAAAGTAAGGTACGTATGCATCTAGTGCGTAATGACTAATATTTTAAGAATGTGACAATATGTCAAAAACAAACACCAGCGACTAAGTCACATGAGTAATAATGACATCACGCATGAGATAATATTATATCGTATTTTTTGCACGTAGACAATAGCTGATTTTCACATAATTTTCAAAAGTTTGGACAGTTTCATTTTAAGCAAAATAACTTTAAATTGTAGACTCCCTTGTGTTCTCAAACGGTAAAACTATGGACTTACTACTGAAATGGTAATCCGACTACGTTTATTTTACTTTACGCCGCTAAAGTTAAATGTCTCATTTTATTACATGAAAAGCAACTATTTTATAGGGGGTATCCAAAAACAATATTTATGCAACACCCGCTTAAAAAGTACACTCTTCACTGACGCTGCTATTACTTTTTCACTGCTGAAACTTTTTTTCATTAGTGGAAAAATTGGTAGCAAAAAGTGTTACTTTTGTTCACTATTCTTACTTTATTTAGCAAAAAAAAAAAATGAAAACATTTTTCACATTAATACAAATCGAAAAATGTTGTAATAATTAACAGCTTTCCTTTTGCATTAAAAATCTTATATTCTGGGGGCTGTTGAAATATGCAAATGAAACTTAGGGTTGGACTTTTAAAGTGCCATAATTCCTATGCATCATACAACAATAGAAAAACATTGAAGTAAAATTTATTTGTAGACAACATGAGTCCAAATCCCGTAGTAAAATGAGGAACGTTCTTTAATAGTTGTAATAGCCGAAAAGTTTTATTTTTACAGATAACATTTTTAGCACATTGAAAAAAGTTGTTATGTATGATAAGATCTTTCAACTCTTAATCATGTGTACTCTTGGCAACATTTGGACCAAAGGTCCTTTCATTGCAATCACGACGTTTAAAGAAAATCGCTCTAGGTCACTTGTTGATATCAACACATTCAATACAAATTACAATTCAACATCAAAATTGTTGGAACACTATGAAAAAGAAAGGAGAGTTGTACATGGCAACGGCAAAATACGGCTCGAAGCTATCGAGACTTGGATAAACGCAATGTCGACATGAGACGATATCATTTCTTATAATATGTATGTTGTATCTTAGATCCTGCTAGTTGACAGTAGCAACTCGTCTTCAGGTATTACAGAAAATATTAAGGGTAAAGTCTGGTTGCCAAGTACTCCTGAATTGATTTTTTTTAAATATCTGTACAAACAGCAAAATTGAATACGTTTCTCAGAAAAAATATTTAGGTTGGCTTATCGATAGTCTAGTTAATTCCAAACTGTACTCATGATTTCATCTTCTTGTCGGTATTCCCTCTAACTTGAATTAGGTATGAATACGCAAGGAATGTATAATATGATATGCAGCATCAAGCCACACCGTGCTTCACTAATTAATAGGTACTTATGCTTATACATATCTAATTTTTTGTTTGAATTCATTTAATTTAATATTTGGAAATTATTTAATGTCGTGGATGATGCTTATTGATATTTTACCATTTTATTTACCGAGAGTTCGAAAATAAGTGTGACCTTTAACGTTCATACAACCAACTTCAGAGTATGATATATTGAATAATATGAATGAATATTAATATTTATAGTAACATTAACAGTCAGAATTTTAACAATTATAATTTATTTTTATCAATTAACGCAATAATAAATAGAGATTATGTACTTGGTGATTGAGATTAACTTACATAAATTGTCTGGGTGAAACGGTATTATTTTTGTTAAATACTGATATGATTTGACAACATTTGGTAAGTTGTTACTCAGTATAACGTGTTTATATTAATAACACAAACATCATTATAAAAATAATTTTTAGAACTCTGAAAATGGTGCAAATTAAGCGTACCGGAACGTTAGTAAAAATACAATTTTAAATTCAGTATTGCTGTTTTATTGATCCTGTGCCACGGATTTTATCCAAATTTATCCATTATTTTTATTGTAATTGTTGTTACTTTTTTTATATAAATTACGTGCTCAGCAACTGTGGCTATATGTTGTTGTTGCTATTGTTATTAATATAGATCTACCAAAATATCAGACATTTAAAAGTGTCGTGTGTCAAAAAAACAATATATTACAAACGATGTTTTGCAGTCTTAAATTAAAGAACGGTTGGATCGATTGCTTAAAATTTCTTTTACATAATATTGATGATCATACGTTTCGATTTGTGTTCTAACCAAGTTTATATCGTTTTTTATTTGCCATTTTTTTATATTTTTATAATTGCGTAAAATACTGTACTGATTCTGAAACATAAACATATGTTGATAATTTTGATTTCTATTCTCGAACCCATTACAAAAACTTCCCTATTTGCTGGAAGGTTAATCAAACGATAAAACAAAAATTCATGAGCGGAGATGGAAGCCAAACCCATGACAGTTTGATTCAAAGGCCAGCACGCTAACCTTTACACCAAGCTGCCCTCACTGTCCAATTTCTGCTTAATACACGAAATCTACATCTTCGCGTTATCCATATATTTTCTGGCACACTCCGAGCGATGTCATAGGTTCGAATTCCGGCGAGGTCAGATGCGGCTACTCCCGTCAAAAAAACAGTAATTCCTGTGCACTCGTGTTGGGATTTTCTCTCAAAAATTTCAGATGGTTCTTTAATCAAGGCCATGGCCGACTGTACCTGTCAATAAATTTTTTTTTTGCTCATAAAGTTGCTCTACCCTACCCCAATTTTCTGTAATTCCTTCATTCGCTCATTAATTAAGGTGAAGTTTAAAAAATGTAAGAAAACACAGAAAGACATATTGTCGAGAAATAGACGTTAAACACGTTATTATATTTCTGACACATTTCTTTATATTAGGTTTTAGTAATCTCGGATCTACTGACAACTCTTTGTAAAACCTAGTTATAATATTGAAATTCCCATAACGCCAAAGATACAATGGGCTCGCGATAGCGAATGTGTTAATTTTGGGGCACGTCACTGGACTGTGACATAAGCTACCGGTGACTGTTGAATCGTGCTGAGAGCCACTTATTTCCAAGGACTCGGAAAATTGGAAATAAAAATGAGTTGGTGCAACGGCACAGAAGGAAGTCAGTGTATGTTATAATGGGATCCAGATTCTTTTGCCGTGACGTCAGTGTATTCTGCTATCATGTGCGATGAACATTGTTCTGTACAGAAACGTCACGTGGGTATACTTCCAAATAAAAAAACTTGTCTTGGATAAATCTTAATCCTGTAAGAAAGCCGGTTTTCTTAGAATAGAATGCATCGTAGGTGTAACGAAAAAAACGTCTAAAGAAAGAATTGTCTTTAGAGCTAAGAAGAACTATAAGGTTCTTAAAAAAAGATTGAACAAAATAGATCGAACTGAATATAATATGCTGGACAATATTAAAGGCGACCGTGTTATTGTTTTATTAACTTCTCAGTACAATGGGAAGTTATTGTAATGGGTCCGAAAATCCAAATAAAAATGTTTAACAAATTTTTATGTTTCAAGGTCACGTAGTCATTTCTTTCTAAGACGAAATCTCGAGTATGCAATATATTGAACAGATCAAAAATAAATAAAAAAAAACCCGGGTCGCAGTGCCAAAACCCTGCCGACAATATAGTGTATTTGCTTGTATAGGGCCGTGTGGTTTTATACTTTTATTATGTGAAATTAAGTTTGTTTTTGGGCAAAATAAAAAATTTAACCCCTTAATACACCCCTTAAAATAACATTTTTTTCTTAATTGTAATATTATTATCAATCTAACGTCTACACCAAATTAAATACACCCTTCAATAAATAAGTCACTATCTGCAAACTAGTGTTTTCATAAAATTTGTAAATCCGGTCCTGTCGGGCCGATTTTATTAAAATTATGGGAAAACTTTTTAATCACTACCGGAGGGTTAAATTTCAATTTTGAAACGATTCGGAGAATTTTTTCGGTATTTTGGGGCCCAAAAACAGTTTTCAACCCCTAAAAACTACCCTTAAAATAGCCCGATTAGGCCCATTTTAAATAGGCTTCTTGCGGTGATGGGTTTCAACACGTGGTCCAAATTTCGTTGAAATCAATTAACTCTTTCGAAAGTTATCGCGCGTACACATATATATATATATATATATATATATATATATATATATAAATATATATATATATATATATATATACATATATATATAAACATTTTTAAAAATGGTGCCAATGTGTTTAGGAGGTTATGAAACGTCGAGAAATTTTGGTCCGACCCCTAGGTCCCGCCATCCGACCAACGCCAATAGTGTATGTTGCCTATAGCAAATACACTAACTAGTGTTGTATTATAAAATTTTTGAAATAAACGCATACAATAGGTAGATCCATGACTACTTGAACATAGGTATTTAATATCAAGTAGGTCCCTGTATTGTATTATATTTAAAGTTAAATTGCGTTTATCTCTAACATTTTGAAATGTTACATTAATATATTATTTTATGGTTGAATAGGGAATAAAAATCTCTATCCAAATTGATTAAAAATACCCATGATGGTGTTTAAGACAAAAAGTTATATTTTCTCTCTGGTCTATCGTCGATGATTTAACGCCATCTTGTAGGGAATATCACTCCATTCATAGAGTTATTTTAAAAAATTACTGAGATAAAGATCTATAGACTACATTCTCTGAAGTATGGGATATAATATCATGTTTTTGACATAATTTATTTTGCTTTAATTGTGTATCTACAATAGACATAGCTTATTTGAATACGTTTTTTTTTAAATTCACAGAGACTGCAATAGTAAACCATGAACAATATTTTAATTAGTTTTATATTTTAATTGCTACTGTAATTACTTTCTTGCATGGGCGTCCTGAATTATATTCATTCATGATTTTGCTGATAATTTTCTGGCTCAGTATAGATTTCCACGTGGTAGACGACTAGTTTTAAATGTTCTTTTCCATAAGAATGATAAAGAATGACAAGAATATTTATTTAACATATCTTGTATTGAATACTACTTAGTACACTCCTTGCTTATTTTATGCTTGAAGTAAAATGAACATATGACTGTTCTACATCATACATCTGACGCAACGGGGCTTTTCTGAACATCTACTTTATTACATAACATTTTTCACTCTCCAAATTCATATTTTATACAAAAGACATTTACTCTGTAGCTTTGAAAAAGAAACTGACAAAAATGTTTGAATTGAACTAGTTATAAAAAACGGTTGACTTTCATTGAGAAATAATTGAATGGGAAGCGTTTTAAACACGTTCCAGTAATTTACTTCAAAGTTTATTCAGAAATGTATAATTACTAGGTCTATTTAAATATTTAAAAAATCGTACAGTTGCCTATATATATACAGGGTGTCCCATAAGTCGACTTCCAAACGAAGTGAGGTGATGGGGGAGGTCATTTCCTATCAAAATAACCATAAATGTGATTATCCAATTGTTTACGGTTCGAAAGTTATTTCAATTTTTGTATTTTTCTCTGAAATCGTGTAGTGCTTATACTAAAAAATTAATTTAAAAAAATCTATGAGTTGTTTGGTTGATTTTTTTTTTAATAGGATCCTGAAGGGTCTGCCTTTCCAAAAAAAATAATTTTCATGAGCTCTGTTATCATCTGTCAAATAAAAAAAATGGTTTTGTAAACACTTTTCGGTGGCAAGAAAAATATATTTGATTTACAATTCACGTTGACAGAAAAAAACTGTTATAAAAAAAATTGACCAATTATCAGAAAAACTTGTCCATTTAATAGAGATTCTAACGCGGTATAGTACAACTCGTTATTCATGACAGTTTTTTTTATAACAATTTTTTTACATGCAAGTCGTGTTTGTTAAAAAATACATTTTCGAAAATTTCAAAATCTAAGTTAGCTGGAACGACTTAAACAAATTAATACGTTCCTCTTTCATTTACTACTTCTAATGTATGCTCGCTATTCGTTTTATTACTAGTAAACCTCCGACTTGACTTTTCATTTTGTACTTTGTTATTTGGACCTGCGCTTGGTAATTTGAACTACGATCCTGTTTGTGATTTGGACTCTTTTCAAGTTGGACGCATCAAAATGGTTTATTCCCATCGGGAGTATGCAGAAATGCACTATGTCTATGGGTTTTGTGACGAGAATGCTCGGGCTGCTGCAAGAGAATATCGGGCACGATATCCCAACCAAGAACACTATCCTGACCACAGGGTGTTCCAAAGTATACATCGGCGGTACATAGAAGATGAAATCCCTGGGAATGAGCAAAGAGCTGGAAGACCTAGACTTGACATCGACGAAGATGAAATAATTGGAATGGTGACAGAGGACCCATCTACAAGTGTTCGCCGTTTGTCAAGACGTTCGGGAGTTTCGAGGTCCACAGTGCACCGTATTTTAAAAAGGGATCAGTTACATCCATACCATGTGCAACGTGTGCAAGCACTTTTACCCGCTGATTATAACAAAAGGGTGCAATTTTGCCGAGAAATTCTACGTCGGAACAGGGAAGATCCTCAGTTTTTTAATAACATTTTGTGGGGTGACGAATCGAGCTTTCAAAGGACGGGAGTATTCAACATCCATAATTTTCACTCTTGGGATTATGTAAACTCTAGAGCTATAAGAAACGACCATTTTCAACATCAGTTTGGGGTCAACATGTGGGCGGGAATTGTTGAAGGTAAAATGATTGGGCCCCTTGAGCTACCCAGAAGGATCGGGGGCGATGAATATCTTTATTTTTTGCAAAATGATTTGGGCGGCTTACTGGAACACGTGTCGCTAGAAACACGCCGAAACATGTGGTTGCAGCACGATGGGGCTCCTTGTCACTATGCTCTAGTAGTGAGATGATACCTCAACACCGAATACACAAATCGCTGGATTGGAAGGGAAGGAACCATCCAGTGGCCACCGCGGTCACCTGACCTAAACCCCCTTGACTTCTTTTTATGGGGTTACTTCAAAGAACTGGTCTACGCGACAGAAAACCAAAACGAACATCAGCTGCGGCAAAAAATAAGAATTGCGACCAATACAATCCAAAATAAAGAACGGGCGTTTCGACTAATTTCGAACATTTGTTGTAACTTTAAATAAAATTTGGTTCATTTGTGTTAGACTAGCCAACTTAGATTTTGAAATTTTCGAAAATGTATTTTTTAACAAACACGACTTGCATGTAAAAAAATTGTTATAAAAAAAACTGTCATGAATAACGAGTTGTACTATACCGCGTTAGAATCTCTATTAAATGGACAAGTTTTTCTGATAATTGGTCAATTTTTTTTATAACACTTTTTTTCTGTCAACGTGAATTGTAAATCAAATATATTTTTCTTGCCACCGAAAAGTGTTTACAAAACCATTTTTTTTATTTGACAGATGATAACAGAGCTCATGAAAGTTATTTTTTTTGGAAAGGCTGACCCCTCAGGATCCTATTAAAAAAAAAATCAACCAAACAACTCATAGATTTTTTTAAATTAATTTTTTAGTATAAGCACTACACGATTTCAGAGAAAAATACAAAAATTGAAATAACTTTCGAACTGTAAACAATTGGATAACCACATTTATGGTTATTTTGATAGGAAATGACCTCCCCCATCACCTCACTTTGTTTGGACGTCGACTTATGGGACACCCTGTATACAGGGTGTCCCATAAGTATTTTTCTCTGAAATCGTGTAGTGCTTATACTAAAAAATTAATTTAAAAAAATCTATGAGTTGTTTGGTTAATTTTTTTTTTAATAGGATCCTGAAGGGGGTGCCTTTCCAAAAAAAATAATTTTCATGAGCTCTGTTATCATCTGTCAAATAAAAAAAATAACTTTCGAAAGAGTTAAATGATTTCAACTAAATTTGGCACACGCGTTTAAATCCATCACCGCAAGAAGCCTATTTAAAATGGGCCTAATCGGGCCATTTTAAGGGTAGTTTTGAGGGGTTGAAAAATGTTTTGGGGCCCCAAAATATCGAAAAAATTCTTCGAATCGTTTCAAAATTGAAATTTAACCCTCTGATAGTAATTAAAATGTGTTCCTAAAATTTTAATAAAATCGGCTTGACAGGACCGGATTTACAAATTTTATGAAAACGTTATTTTGCAGATAGTGAATTATTTACTGAAAGGTGTATATAATTTGGTATAGAGGTTCGATTGATAATAATATTGCAATTAAGAAAAAAAATGTTATTTTAAGGGGTGTATTAAGTACTCATTTTTTTTATTTTGCTCAAAAACCAACTTAAGTTCGCATAATAAAGCCACACTGCCTGTATTAGTAAATACATTATATTGTCGGCAGGGTTTTGGCACTGCGACCCGGGTTTTCATTATATTATGATTTTTATCTTTCATTTGTGATTTCACATTTAAATATTAATTAACGATTCTATTGTATATGGTCAATGTAACAATTTTTTTATTTATATAGTGATTTCAAAAATCAACTCCCAAGGGTCTATCCTAGGAAGTTGATTTTTCGAATAGGTGTAAAAACAGATTTTTTGTATAATCAACGCCCTTTACTGCTCAAAATATCAACTACACAGTATGGCGACAACGACAAAATACGCGTTAAATTTTATTTCCAACATTGCATGTCTATGTGTGCGGGCTATAACTTTCGAATGAGTTAATTGATTTTAACGAAATTTGGCCCACGTGTTGAAATCCGTCACCGCACGAAGCCTATTTAAAATAGGCCTAATTGGGCTATTTTAAGGGTAGTTTTTAGGGGTTGAAAAATGTTTTTGGGCCCCAAAATACCGAAAAAATTCTTCGAATCGTTTCAAAATTTTATCCTCTGATAGTAATTAAAATGTGTCCCTAAAATTTTAATAAAATCGGCGTGACAGGACCGGATTTACAAATTTTATGAAAACGTTATTTTGCAGATAATGAATTATTTACTGAAAGGTGTATATAATTTGGTATAGAGGTTCGATTATTAATAATATTGCAATTAAGAAAAAAAATGTTATTCTATTTATTTTAATAATTATTTATTTCATTACTCACTCACTCACTCCGTTCGTTCGCTCGAATTTATAATTGTTTGTTTCATTACTCACTCACTCACTTAGTTCGTTCGCTCGAATTTATAATTATTTGTTTCATTACTCATTCACTCACTCCGTTCGTTCGCTCGAATTTATAATAATTTGTTTTATTACTCACTCACTCACTCCGTTCGTTTGCTCGAATTTATAATTATTTGTTTCATTACTCACTCACTCACTCCGTTCGTTTGCGTGAATTTATAATTAGTTGTTTCATTACTCACTCCGTTCGTTCGCTCGAATTTATAATTATTTAAAGTTGTTGTCGGGAGCTCACAACACGTGTTGATTTATATCTGATTTCTTAATCAATTAGAAGTGAAGACTGTCTTTATTAATTATTTATAAAATGTAAATAAATAATAATAGCACTGAGAAATAATGATAAATTCACTATGAGAATAAAATTAACTTAAGAGTTGCACTGAAAAATTAAAATGATACGTATAACAGTCACTGCTACGATCGAGACGCAAATAAAAAAAAAATGGACAAAAACTGTATAGTGAGTGAGAGAAAGGAAGCCGGCTTCGTTCTCACCCCTACTCCATGATGTTTGCTGGTTGAAAAGTGACAACGCGCGGATAACTGATTGGTTGATATAACTATACATGAAAATTATAGTATACTACAATTATTATATTCGATTGGCATCTTGTGGATCTGTGGATGGAACAGAATAATATAAAAATCGCGATTAAAAATCAGGGGTTGATCGTATAAGGGTGAAAATTTTAATTAAATGTATTTTTCAATACTGAATCATGAAAGAATAAAAACAAATCATTTTGTCCAAAAAATAAAAAATTTTTTTTTGGGGTATGAAAAATAGATGACCGATTCTCCGACCTACCCGATAAGCACACAAAATTTTATCAAAATCGGTTCAGCCGTTTCGGAGGAGTTTGGGAACAAACACCGTGACACGAGAATTTTATATATTAGATATATATATATATATATATATATATATATATATATATATATATATATAAACATTTTTTAAATGGTGCCAAAGTGTTTAGGAGGTTATGAAACGTCGAGAAATTTTGGTCCGACCACTAGGTCCCGCCATCCGACCGATGCCAATAGTGTATGTTGCCATAATATGGCAAATTAACTAAAAAAATGTTTTCATGTTCTGGAGACTTCAAGAAGTGAAAAAATGATGATATGACGAAAATAGGATTTTGACATAAATCAGTGCCATCCCCTACTAATTTATGGAATAAATTTGAAAATAACATTCTCATCTGTTTTCTTGATAATCACATCATCGTCATTCAAAACAAACCTCCTATGTATCAATATTTTTCATGTTTATTCAAAAAATTCTTGCGACCTGAAACAAAACGGAACGTTCTCCTGTAAGGAGCAATACATGTATTTTGAATTAAACATTTATGAACATCAAATCTTACGTTGAAGATTTTCGTTATTTTTTTATTTCCCATAATATTTATTTTGCACATTATATATTACTATTTTGTACATTATTATTTTACAAAGAGGTAGAATGCATTTTATTGATTCATATAGTTAGTTTACTTCCAACCGAGTGTTTTTCCAAAGTTTGGACCTCTGATCATCGGGGTTAACAACTATGTTCTAATGGGTGTACAAATTAACTGTGCGAACATTAAAAATTAATATTAAATTTATTTGTTGGGAAAAAAGGACACTTTAAGTGAACACTTATTTGTTAATTAACAAATAAGTATTTACTTCAAGTGTGCCTTTTTCCCAACAAATAAATTTTATATTAATTACCAAGGACAAAAAAGCAAAAAGTCAAGATTAAAAATTAATAATAGTAAATATTCAAAGTTTGTTTCTTAATAAAAATAAAATGCACGTCTGTAATATTATTATGTATGAGTACTTTTGCACTAAATAACTAAAAGCGAAATAAGATACAGTAACTATTAAAGAACTTTAAATAATATTTATTTGACTTTAAAAATGTTTCTTCCATGTTTTCTTACATGTTCCGGAAGAAAATTGAAGTATAGTGACATTGCTCAAGAAATCGTCAAACGTAAAGAAAAGCGGTTTTACATAATGCGGCTGTGTATCTGTCCCTGTGGAATTTTATTTCGTTTACAATAACTCCTGAAAAAAATGAATCGATTTGCATATTTTTATGGATGTTTTAAGTAAAGACCGCATAGTATGATTTTACTAACAATTGGATCAGTTTTGGAAATACGTGGAATTTTGTGCTTATTTTGTATTAGCATCGTTTATGTATCGAAGTGGACTTTCTGACAACTTTTTTATTTTGAAAAATACTGGAATTATGTGCGTACAAAATCGAATCGTGAAAGGGGGCACGAATACTTATTGGGAAGTTTATAAGACACTGCTCTAATTTAATTTGACCCTTGCTTAATATACGAGTATACCGTTTTTACAGTACTACGTTGATAAATTGTTTTTAATAGAAAAAAAATCACGTGTGAGCATTCTATCATTCGTTCATTCTTCTACAGTAATATAGCATAGCTCAGCGAGGGACGCAATTAAAGTCTATAAGCAGTACCACAAACACACGTTCGTGAGTTTCCATTCCTGGTACGTCTCTCGTCTCGAACGTTCGTAAAATCCTACAGGCGCATTCAAACACATAAACATACTCCTGCACACGGCTCACGCACACAGGAGTTTGGTAAATTTTACGTTACTCTGCAATGTTGGTAACAATGGTGGCGAAAATTTTCACGGGAAAACATTAGTCCAACATAATGTAAGAGTCAAAGTGCAACTATATATTTATAAACTTTTATTTAACTTTACGTTCCATAATCTTATATTTGTTTCAAATCTTGCAACCGATTTTTTAGCCACTTTACCTTAACCGGTTGAGTTAAAATTTTGTACACTTATAGATTCCCAACGAAAATACATGACTAAGTCGTTTCTAGAACTAATTAACCAGTTAATTTCAATAAAATTGTGTTTTCTTTAAGTTAATACATAGACGTGAAACTGGTATATAGTTATATTGAGAATAAACAAGTCAGTCTAGGTCAGTCAGGAAAGCGTGGGACCTATCTGCAGTGTCGTGAATTTGAGCCCTACGCTGGGGGAATGTGTTTTTTTTTTTGTTTATTTATAATTATCTTATAAAGTTGTATATAAAATATCCGTATTAGTAAAAAAAAAATACAAAATAAATTCTTAAAGGTAAGTGTACTAAAAAGGCCAAATAAATATTTAATAACTTAGGCTCATAATTATAAAAACGTGGGTAATGTCTATAAAAACTATCATAGAATTTACAATCCACGCTTTATATTTATGAACCTAAATTATTTAACATATTTTTTTTTTCTTTTTAGTACATAACAATAAAAACGTATCCTTGGAAAGTTATTTTACTAATATGTTATTTTTATAGTATAGTTTTTATTGTAAGTGTAATTTTGCATGCTATAAGTAACATTCTACGAGTCAGTAATAAGAGTATCACTTAAGAAAATCAACATCTTAGAAATTATCAATCTTTCAAGATAACTTTTAATTTTTGTTCAAAAATGTAAAATTTACAATGCAGCAACTTTTAAGACGACTAGAATATATAATACAAATAAAACCAAAATTTTCAGGGCACAAAATACTGAACGAAAGACGCAATAGTGTGAATACACATCACAAACGTACACAAATCTACCAACTGTATTCTGCAACACTGGTTTTCACTACGAGACTCGACCAAATGCTGTTTTATTTCCTTTAGTCATTTACTTTATCCATAACTATTAAAAAAAATTATTCATTGCATTTCTCTTATTTAAGAGATAAATGAACAATATATAAATATAAGTACCTAGACGATAAATAATTTTTACAAGATAAAAATCTAATATAATTGGGTGATCTTGACTACTGTTCAGCTGTTAAGCGTCTATAATCTACATTCTCTCTTAATGCAATCCATTTGAAAAGATTTGATTTGCTTAAAATTGGAAAAAAATTGTTTCGATTACAAAATATTTTTGAAAGGAAAAGATAAAAAAGAAATGAGTATCAGTAGCTTAAAAACTCACACTTAATAAAATATACAAAAATTATAATTATGAACCTACATTAAATATTATTTTATTTTTTTACCACATTTTGATAGAAGTTTAAAAACATATTTTTATCTAGACATTTCATTTTTAGATTTTTAGCTATTATTATTATAAAAAAAAGCTTTGTAAAAACGTCTGGAGACGCATTCTCCCACCACCAGCCCCGGGAATTCCGCCACATTTTATTTTTTTCTATTTTAGGGTTCCCTATAGTTTCACTCAATCTGTCCGTCCGTCTGCCTGTCTGTTTGATGAAATTTGATATACAGACGTCGATTGATGATCCAAAGACAGAAATGATAAAATTTTGAAAAAATAATTAATTCAGACTTTCTCTCAAATTATAGTGATAAGATTGCTTAAATTTTAATTTTCAATCATCCCATTGAGAGTGTTGTCATTAGATACAATTAAAAAAATTTAGGGCCTTTTTATTTTAACCCTTAAACCACGGACATTTGCAAAGCGCCATCCTTGTCTAATCTCTAAACTTTCGATGCAAAATATCTGAAAGAATTCCTGAATGTAGCTTTTGGTTAATAAGTACTTTTAATGAAAATTATAACGAACACTAGTAAAATAGTTTTTAAAAAATATTATTAAAATTAACAAAAATTCGATGTTATAAAGAATGCCCGTTTTTTAATTTGTATTTAAATAATAATAAATAATATAAATGCCATAATATTATATACGTACAAAGCACAATTTCAAGTAATCAATTTCATCCTTACAGACCTACAGAAAAATTAAACTAAATAAAAGCTTGTAAAAACTTTCGTAAAGAACCGAAGTTACAAGAAGTTTCGACTTAATTAAGTACAATGCTTCTGTATCAGAAAGTCCAATAAATTTTAAAATAAACTATTAAGTGATCTCTACGCTTATTGAAGGATTTATCTATAAATGTGAAACAACCTAATATCATACTGGTCTCAATTGGAATCTAGTTTCTTGTCGCTCGTGTTTTAATTATCTTACAATACAGCGATATAAAACGGTTTAGAACCACTGACCTGGTCAATGCATTATGTATTATCAAACTGCCGTAACATGACGTACCTTACTTTTTAACCATCTGCCGTACTGTTAAAATATACATAGTTACGTGTAGCGTTCCTGTGCAAACAGAGGGGATTTCGCTCGATTATGTTTCACTGGATGCCTTACGCATTCCATTGACTCACATATACGATGTAGAATGTCCAAGTCTACAGTTCTTACTCAATATATATTATACATTATTATATATACTAGCGGATCCGTGCTAATACTTCGCACCGTTAGTGGTCAGTTACGTCACATAATGGGTGAAAATAAAATTTATTCCAGTCTATTCAGAAACTTCAACGCCACTGCGTCACTTAATATTACCGTCAAATGTTAAAATAAATAGATTGCCACCAGATGGCAACATTTTGTTTTATTTTATTCTATTCTATTCAGAGACTTCAGCGCCATTACACGTCATATTAACGACAACTGTCAAATTAAGCAGAGTTCACCAGATGGCGTCTTTTGTTTTTTTGAATGTTAGTTTCTGTAATGAAGTTGTTAAAATTTTTAAACTGTAATTTGTTTAGTGAAAACATTAATCTTAAGATATTTACTTATTTTTCGTCATTAGAGAGAAAGATAATCTCAAAAATGGCGTATCAAACATTAATTTTGACTCAAAGAGAGATATTTCGTACCAACAAAAAACATCTTTGAGAAATAATATATACTACCGATATTATATTATTTATATTATATGTGTTATTAATTATTATATATACATATATTGTATATTTTTATTATATATATATATATATATATATATATTTCTCTGTGTATGTGTGTGTGTGCTTGTTAAGGAGCGAAAATACAAGACCATTTCCGTTGAATAAGTGTTTTTTTAAGTTTTTAACAAAAACCTTAAAGTACATAAAATCGTTCTGCGGTTATGGTAATACATTTTAAATGTTCGCAAATATTGAACATCGAATTTTATGTAAATACTATTGTAATAATATAGCGTTGGAAATTGAATACTGTTCTATAAAAATAAAATAGAGCTTGGTTTCTAATTAGTGTATATTCGAGATGGTGGAAGAACCGGGTCTTGAATATGGTGTATGTCGTGAAGGACAGGTATAAAGAACAATAGTCTAGTCTGGATAATTGAAAGGCGCATTTTGCAGTACCAGTCAATGTTCACATGCATATAGTGAGAGCTTTCACTTGAGCTTTTGAAGATTTAGTTTAGCTGGGGGATGACGTATTTGTGCGGCTCATTAAACAAGCACGTCTCATAATGTCACCAGTACTTCACTGAACTTCAATAGCTTCTCCTTCATCGGACCAATCCTCTACTCCTCCTCCCCCTCTTGTTGAGAACCGTACCTTCGGGTATTGTATTTATTTATATCTACGAATGGGTATTTTGCCCTTTCGTAAACTTTATCATCTGGACACGATGCGGCTTTTGAATAAATTACAAAGTGCTTTGTCTCGGGAGCTTGCCTTTTTAAAAAGTTTAACTTACTTTTGTTTATTATGCTGAACAAATATGGTGTTTTCAAAATATTTAATGGTACTTAATGCAGTTACACTTTAATGTGACTTTAAAAGTGAAAAGAGGTTCATGGGCACACGACGGAAGCTAAGCTCTTTTTACGTATTGTATAATAATGCTTAAAATTTACGTACCTATACACAAAAAACAACAAAATTATCTAATTTAAAACTTTTTATTTATTAATAAGATTTATTTAAAAAAATTGTCATTAGTAAGAGAACAAGGAAAAAATTAATTTATGCTGATTTGAGATGTCAATCTGAAAGATTTGTCATATTAAATAATAGTACCTATTTTAGGAATCAGCTTAAAATACCCTATGTCACTCTGAAAAGTTACAAGAAAATATAAAAAATTACTCAAAACTGCTACAGTAATATAAAAAAGAGACTAACTTTCACTTATTCTTTAGGTTTTCTCAACTAGAAAATCCTCATTGTAAAGCTTTTTAGAAATTGTTTTCAAGGATAAACTAAAAAAAACCCGGGTTGCAGTGCCACAACCCTGCCGATAATATAGTGTACTAGTGGGTTAGGCCTGTCTCCGTCAGGCACAATTGAAGTTCAAATATTCAAAATAGCATATTGCTTGTACATATAACATGTACCTTAACATAATATATTTTAGAAGACCCCCTTAAGTTATGTTCCGTTGACCTAGGAAGTCAAAATGTGTGGATCAAATTCAAATCTGCAGGATCCTGAGTTGTAGTCCCACGCTGGGCGAATAATTATTTTTTAATGGTTTTATTTGTAAATTAAAAATTTTTGACGTAGCATATAGTAAGTAAGGCGTGGAAAAAAACAAATTACACATATATGTTGAAAAACTTACATGAATTAATTAATTAGTCTGGGAGACCGAGCTTTGCTCGGGGAGCTCAATAAACAATATATTAATTTGCTGTGATTTTTAAAATAGTATACAAAAATGTATATTATGTTTTTTAATTTTTTTTCTCATTTAAAATAACAATTAAAAAAATTGGTAACAATGAAACAATAAATAAAAATTTTCAAACAAAGAAAAAATACAGTTAATTTATTTCAGTTACATTTTGATGATACCAAAGTTTCTTGATTATCGCTTAAGAAACTTTGGTATCATTAAAATGTAACTGAAATAAATTACGGTATTTTTTCATTGTTTGAAAATATTTATTTATTGTCGCAAAAATGATATGTGAAGGTTATGATTTAACAGTGCGTGATCATTTTCGAAAATTTGACAGTAGTCAAGTTTAAGTTAAAATCGTCAATAAAAATATATATCCGGTTTTCGTACTTAAAAGCAGCGGTGAAAAATCAAAATAACCCGCCTTGAAATTCTTGAATTATTTGTATAGCAATAGGTTTAGGCAGTCAGTGTGTTTAAAAATTCGACAAAAATTGCATGTGTTTATTTAGTGAAATTAAATATGTTACCTACATTACTGTGTTTTTAAAATTAATAAGTTGAAATCAACTATTTTCACTTAAAACGAATAATAATATAAAAGCAATGTTTTCTAGATATTGATTATTCCCAAAGGAACTAACAAAATGGTTAACGGTATTAAAATGACACGTATCTAAATACAGTTTTAAGTGCTATTAATTTCAGGTTTTTGTGCTTTTTTTTTGTTTGGAAAAATGTGTCTATTTTCACTTTTCTGGAGCTGAAATTCTAGGCTAGAATAATGTTTAATAATACGTCATGATATAAAAATAACATACCTTACGCCAATTATTGAAATATTAGTTAACACTATTAACAATATTTCTTCATTTTTATTAAAATAATTTACGTCTTACTTAGTATAACATATTAAAGGGATTCATTTTCAGTATTCTGACACAATTGCTCATTTGTAATTCCAAAACTTACTTACAATATTACAGTATTTTGAAACGTCAAAAAATTATTTTTTTAACTGATTAAATTTGTAAGAAAACGGGGGCTTCCAAGAATAAAACTTATCTAGATCGATTTTTTTATGAGCGCCCAATCTGTAAAAACACATTTTGAATATCCCTTTGTTAGGTTATAGAAGAAATAGGTATGTATTCCAAATTTCATGTTTCATAGTTTCTGCAACAGCAACTTTCTTAAACCTGAACTGTGAATATGTTAAAAACATATTGGACCATAATTATTTCTGGCAACACTGTGACTCCTAAACCTATTTTAGACGCCAAAATGCGGTTTTCGTATTTTACATACAGAAGTATGGTTTTCCATATGCACTAAATTGTAATAAGAAATAGGTATGTATTCCAAATTTCATGTTTCATAGTTTCTGCAACAGCAACTTTCTTAAACCTGAACTGTGAATATGTTAAAAAAAACATATTGGACCATAATTATTTCTGGCAACACTGTGACTCCTAAACCTATTTTAGACGCCAAAATGCGGTTTTCGTATTTTCCGTACAGAAGTATGGTTTTCCATATGCACTAAATTGTAATATTAATTTTTTCAGTGTTTCCTTTAATTCACATTTTTTACTGCTATAAGACGAAAAATAATCTGTAAACTAATAACTCACTGCGCACACAATTATTCTACACTTTTTTCAACTGATTATTAGCTTAATTAAAAATTTTTTAATTATTTGCAAACTTATTTGACATTTGATATCATGTTTCTGAGTTTGTTATTGGTAACCAAGGCAACTAAATACCAATCCATGGCCTATTATGTTCTATGAAGTTTTTTTCTAAAAAACCCCCTATTTTGACCCCCGGGGAGAAAATCGAAAATCCGGCTACGTAAGGATCTGTCCCGTGTTTCGTACTATAAGTGTGCCAAATTTCAACTTCCTAAGTCTGCTGGGGCCTTCTGGAGGGTCTGGAAAGACAGACGGACATCCGGACACACAATTGGAAATTATATATGTAGATTTGCTTATACTGGCCTTGTGGCTTTATTATGTGAACTTAAGGTGATTGTTGGGCAAAATAAAAAAATTAACTCCTTAATATGCCCCTTAAAATTGCATTTTTTTCTTAACTACATTATTATTGTCGATCGAACGTCTACACCAAAATTAAAAACACCTTTCAGTAAATAACTCACTATCTGCAAACTAGTGTTTTCAGAAAATTTGTAAATCCGGTCCTGTCGGACCGATTCTATTAAAATTTTAGGAGCACTTTTTAATTACTATTAGAGGGTTAAATTTCAATTTTGAAACGATTCTAAGAATTTTTTAGGTATTTTTGGGCCCGAAAACTTTTTTCAACCCCTAAAAACCACCCTTAAATTAACCCGATTGGGCTTATAACAAAGTATAAATGTTTTACACGCCTCTGAATTTTCAATCTTCATTAGTATTAGGGCTCGACTGATGGAATTACGCCCGACTTTTTGAAAAATATTGATAATAATTTATATTTATCGTTATGTCCATCATTCGATATAATATGAATTTAGTTGAGGATTTCGATAGTTTTGAGATGACAAATGGCCGCTAGCAGTTAGCCTTATATTTTTACTTATTATAAAATTTAAAGTTGCCGAATTCAATTCTTCAGGCGCGTAGTTTTTTAGCCTTTGTTTTTTCTTCCGTATCTCTGATTTAATCTGGTCTTTGTACTAGTAACTATTTGTACCCGAATTGATCGATATTTTTTAAACCGCCTATCCCTAATCATTATTCATTCGGCAGTCGATCCGTGAATTAAATGAGAGCCTGAGAGTGTATTTTCAGCCCCTTTTTGGAGCGCGCGCAAACTGTGCATTGATTTTGCTATCAGTAAAAAAAAATTAATCATAAACTTTTATCAAACGTACCAAAAGGAAAAAAAAACTTTCAGTACCATAGTTTCACAATTAATTATAAAAGTTTAGATCAGATCCAATGACGTAATATAGAGTTTTCAGTCCACCGTTTTGTAGTAATTATGAACCTAATTCTTTTTAAAATATAATTTCATTTTCTAGTAAAATTCAAAGTATATCTTTAAAAAGTCTTAGCACTAATATTTTCTTTTCTTCTTTTTAATCTTTCAACTGTTTACTTACTAAAAAGAGTATCATTTCCAATTCTAAAAATTTTTAATCATGTAACCAGTTTCAAACCCCGTAAACCTTAAGATATTGACTCTAAATTGAATCGAAGCATAAATGACCAAATTTGTCCACCATATTGAAGCAATTATCTTGAATTTCGATGTATTGATCAAAAATTTAAAATTGTTTTAAAGTTTATGTTAATCTAAAAACATGTTACCTCCCAACTTAGCCTAAATTTTCAACGTTACAGCAATGTTAAGCAAAGGATTAAAAAGAACTATATAAAGTGATTTAAAAGTGACATGTCATACTAAAAGCACGTTTTAGAATTCCATCCCAATGTATTTATATTTTTCTATTTTTTATTAGATTAATTGTGGGTACAAGATGTTCAATAGAAAAGAGAATTATATAAAAAAAAAGATTATAAGTTTTAAATTTTTAAATAAGTGAATTTGTTTCAAAGTGAACTAAGTTGTTAGTAAAGATATAAACGTCTGAGATGCATACAAAATGCAGCAATTTTCAAGTTTCTAAGCTTAACAGATTCCAGTTAAATTTATGTCAATATTTTGTTATGTAAATTTATGCAAATATTTCTTGTATATCAGCGTGCATACTTCTATAGCATTTTAACCTGATTTTCAGTCGATATGAAAAACTTCAGCATTCGTAATATCTTTTCGGTAAATTACCAAAACGTGCTTTTCACGCAAAACATGTGAAACTTCGCACACATGTTCTTTATGTGGTGATATCTATTGTCATTTTTCTCGGGAGCAGTTAAAATTATAAAAGAATGTTGTAACACGTAATAAGTGAAATAATTTGTTTAATAATGATTAAAAAAACCGGGGTTGCAGTGCAAAAACCCTGCCGACAATATAGTGTATTTGCTTGTATAGGGCCGTGTGGTTTTATACTTTTATTATGTGAAATTAAGTTTGTTTTTAGGCAAAATAAAAAATTTAACCCCTTAATACACCCCTTAAAATAACATTTTTTTTCTTAATTGTAATATTATTATCAATCTAACGTCTACACCGAATTAAATACACCCTTCAAAAAATAAGTCACTATCTGCAAACTAGTGTTTTCATAAAAGTTGTAAATCCTGTCCTGGCGGGCCGATTTTTTTAAAATTTTGGGGACACTTTTTAATTACTACCAGAGGGTAAAATTTCAATTTTGAAACGATTCGGAGAATTTTTTCGGTATTTTGGGGCCCAAAAACATTTTTCAACCCCTAAAAACTACCCTTAAAATAGCCCGATTAGTTTAAATAGGCTTCTTGCGGTGATGGATTTCAACACGTGGGCCAAATTTCGTTTAAATCAAATAACTCTTTTGAAAGTTATTGCGCCTACACATATATATATATATACGTATTTAAATATATATATATATATATATATATATATACATATATATATACATATATATATACATATATATACACATATATATATACATATATATATACATATATATATACATATATATATACATATATATATACATATATATATACATATATATATACATATATATATATACATATATATATACATATATATATAAACATTTTTAAAAATGGTGCCAAAGTGTTTAGGAGGTTATGAAACGTCGAGAAATTTTGGTCCGACCTCTGGTCCCGCCATCCGACCGACGCCAATAGTGTATGTTGCCATATGGCAAATACACTAATAACTTTGTTAATCACTTCTTGATTGATGCACAGTTACAAGTAGGCATTCGTTTTCTTGCTGTATGTCTGAAATTCAATTTAAGTAGACACATCGCTGACTTAGTTTAGACGTTGTGCAGCTAGCTTATATGAAGAATCGCCATTACGTTTTTATAAGACATTTAATGACGAATATTATGGAACGTTTTTTTCACACACGTTAATTGTTTCTTGTATGCACTTTGCAAGATTAGCATTTCTCGATAAGTTGACAAATATACCCTCAAATAAACTTTTATGGTAGTGATTAAAATTAATTGATTAATTATAGATAATATAATAATATATTTTACTACAATAGAAGAATAAAGACGTAGAATCTTCAATTGGGTGATTAAATGATGACTGAAGATGAAGTAGTTATGTGGCGTAAGGTTCAGAATAAAAACGCAATATTTATTTAACGTTTCGACAGCGTTCTTATCTATCAGATAATATGGAGTTATAAATGTAACTACAACATTTTTACAACTTTGATAGGAACAATAATAATAACAACGAATAACAAATAAAAAACTTAATGTAAACGTCAACTTTTTTATGAGTATATTATGATTATAAAAGGCGATGTACAACATGTGTCTTAATAAATATTAGATGTGAAAAATTATTTTGCAGAAAATTTAAATTTTAAAAGATTAAACAAATTTGAAAATTATTCAAGAACAACAAACCTCACATATATTGAGAAGAATACTAATTAAAATATTGTATGTAAATTATGAATTTTTATAATAATAAATAAGAGTAATTTTCTCTTCTCATACTATAAAAATATTTTTCTGCTTTAAGAAGCAACAAGAATGTTGTTAAATTTTGTACTTAATCTCCACTTTGACCATGCAAGGAATATTCTGACGATTTTTGATAGAACCCATTCTTTTACTAAGACAACTCACAGTCAATGGAATGCTAAATTCCGTAACAGAAAAATCTCTGTTTTATTATCAATTTATAATTTCAATGCGGGTGTTGTACCTACCTTTTTAATAGTAAATCTAAAACGCAATGAATATTTTCACTATAGTCTTTATTAGATTAGAATCTAGCAAGCAGGGCTTTGTAATAGATATTTACAACACAATGTCAAATGATCCGGTATATTCTCAAGACCTTTAGTTTTACTAGTTAAAAAATAAAAGATGGTTAGAATAGCTGGTATGTTATTTCGTAGAATTTTCTTGAAATGATTTATTCAAACACTGCATGAAAACAAAGTTTGTTTTATTTTTCCCGTACTTTTATTTTAACAAGCCGTCTTGATGAGTTTTTAAGACACTTCAATCTGCCTCTTACGTAATCAATATTCAAACTCGTTCGTTTTAATTAGCGAGCAAGTTTCTTTGTAAAACAGTCTTATTATGCTTTCCTGTGACGAATATCACATGAATCTTTTGTTCTCAAAAAAACTTTCAAATAAATATTCTTCAATAAAAATACTTTTTCGCTTCAAAGGTAAAGTTGGTTTTGAAATGTCTGTAAAGAGTACTGACATTTTACTTGTGAATAATTAAAATTTTTCTCCTATTGCAAATTCAAGCAATTTATTTTAATCGAGAAAAGTGATTATTTGAAATAGAAGTTATTAATTATTAGTGTATTTGCCATATGGCAACATACACTATTGGCGTCGGTCGGATGGCGGGACCTAGGGGTCGGACCAAAATTTCTCGACGTTTCATAGCCTCCTAAACACATTGGCACCATTTTTAAAAATGTTTATATATATATATATATATATATATATATATATATATATATATTTATATACGTATATATATATATATATATATACGTGTATATATATATATATATATTTATATACGTGTATATATATATATATATTTATATACGTGTATATATATATATATATTTATATACGTGTATATATATATATATGTGTACGCGCAATAACTTTCGAAAGAGTTAAATGATTTTAACGAAATTTGGCCCACGTATTGAAATCCATCACCGCCAGAAGCCTATTTAAAATGGGCGTAATCGGGCCATTTTAAGGGTAGTTTTTAGAGGTTGAAAAATGTTTTTGGGCCCCAAAATACCGAAAAAATTCTCAGAATCGTTTCAAAATTGACATTTAACCCGCCAGTAGCAATTTAAAAGTGTCCCTAAAATTTTAATAAAACCGGCCCAACAGGACCGAACTTACAAATTTTTTGAAAACACTAATTTGTAGATAGTGACTTATTTACTGAAGGGTGTATTTAATTCGGTGTAGACGTTAGATTGATGACAATATTGCAGTTAAGAAAAAAAATGTTATTTTAAGGGGTGTATTAAAGAGTCAATTCTTTAATTTTGCCCAAAAACCAACTTAAGTTCACATAATAAAGCCACAAGGCCAGTATTAGCAAATACACTATATTGTCGGCAGAGTTTTGGCACTGCGACCCGACTTTTTATTATTGTTATTTGTATTTCTATGACATTTTTTGGTCACTAGTCTTTAAAAATTATTATCAGTAGAAACATTCGAACAGTAAATAAAAAATTAAAGTGAAATAACATTATTTAGAATAGTTAATTTATTAGTAAAGTTTCTACATGAAATGTTACAATTGATATAACAAATTTCATTTTGTAAATATTTACTGGTAAAGTGTGAGAAAAAATATTTTTGGTATTTATTGTTAATAATAATGTTACGTTTTGGCATTTCCATAAAAAAAGTTGTGGCATTTTAAAATATTCTTTTAGTCATTTACATTTGCAATACTGTCAAATATATGATTTTTATTGATCAATAATTTTGAAAATTGTAAAAATTGTACTTATGAGATAAAAGATAAACAATTAATGTCAAATCCAATATTCAAATGATATTCTTTTTTAAATAATTGTGTAGAAAAATTGATTTTCTCCTAATACAAATTCTTAGATTGAAAATTGTCTACAATTGCTACAGAATTTTTATGAAGAAATAAACATCATTTTGAAGAAACTTATAATCATAAAAAACTTCTGCAACAAATTTATAACAATATGTCAGGTGCAGTCCGTACATAGGAAGTCTGCTTTTGAGGAAAGAAACGCGAGATCTTCTTGCTCTTTCTACAGCAGACATTTTTTCGTACTCCATTACCATGTTTAATAATGGACTTTACAGGGATGTGTAAGAATCTTAGATCACTGTAATAAATACACAGAATAATTTATTATTAAAGTTTTAGTCGCCAACTCCTATATTATATTTCTTACAAAACCTAGATGGAAAATTGACTAATAACTTTTTTCTTTTTGTCCTTGGTACTTATTATAAAACTGATTTGTCGGGAAAAAGGACTTGTGTTAGTAAACACTTATTTGGTAATTACAGCGACGTTTCGTCAAGAAGCTAATCGTAATATCTTCTTAACAAAAACATTTATAGGTGTGTATAAATGTCTGATATCTTATATTTCAATTGTAAATTTACAAACTGTAGTTCAATTTAATTATAGTTAAAAGCTTGAAAAAGTCTCAAGAAGTGGACGAAACGTCGTTATAATTAACAAATAAGTTTTTACTAACACAAGTCCTTTTTCCCGACAAATAATTTTTATTGACTAATAACATTTAAAGGAAAAACCCGGATATACAAAAATATGAATCTAGTAATACTATTACAACTTCTTGGCCATTGTGACCGTCACTATAGGTACAAAAAAATAATTGAAGGCGTGAACAAAGAAACTAACAAAAAAAAAATAATAATGATTGGAGATACCAAGTATACGTTATATCTTGTCACGAATTATAAATGCAATCTCTAAAAATGAAAAAAGTGATAACGTACCTACACTTGATACTTTTTATTCATTAAAAATATTTTATCATTATCCATTCGCCCCTTCAATGCATTTATGCATTGCGATACAGTTTGTTGTTCATGCAACGTGAACATTTTAACAAACCGTGAAAATCAAATTAAAGTTTCATTATGATTCAACTTGGAGCTTTAGTATGTTTTGTAATTCAACTAATTAAAAAAAGTTGTAACAAAACAAAATATATGTGATCGTTATACCTAGTATAGTAGTAAAAATTACAAAAAAAAATCTGTTTTATTGATTATAACTTCAACAGGATATTAGCATCACGCAACTATGGTAATTATGAAATGTTGAACTTCAATGCTTAGCTTTAACATAATTCCCACTTATATATACATAATTCCCACTTATATATACGTCTGTATAATTTATATAAAATAAAACTTCTAGATAATACTAAACGTTTAAAATATTATATCAAAATAAACGAGAAATAAGATATTTATGATAAAAAGTGTTTTCACTTCAATTCTGTTTACACTTTCTATTAAAAATAAACGAAAATTGATACATACGTAGATAAATTCAATAATAAGCTACTATGAGGTGACCGATTCCTCGGGTCGTAAAATATGCTCTCGGGAAATTTCAAACTGTGGTTACTGTTTTTATTAAGCAATCTTCACAAAATTTGGCTTGTTGCTTACACATTTCAAAAACAATATATTTTTGCCTTAAAACTGAATAAAAAAGCGATATTTGTCAATATTTCTTTACAGCACGCCACGAGATTTCAAATTACAGGACGGCAAATTAACACTTTGAAGTTTTTTTCATTACATGTTAAAAAGACTGACAAATTTGGCTTGCTCAATAACTTTTTTCAGTTTTTTATTATTTTTTTGTACAAAAATTTGTGTAAAAATTATGCTATATTTCTCGTTTTTATTTGATTTTAAATCGTTTATTTAGATCAAATAAACTGCAAAAACTAGGCTAAAAGTCATAATATGAGAAGAACTGTATATTTCTAGTTTATTAAAATCAAAAATTGAATAAGATTTTTCATAGAAATTGCAGATTTCAGAAACGCGAGTAAGATAGAGCTATGCACACGAAAAAGGAAGCATTTCGAATAGCTAGTACTCATTAACTTTAACATTACGTGTGAATATAAGTTCGTTCACTAGTTATCAGTTAAAATCCATATAGCAATAGATAATCCAAGTTTATTATGTTCTGTTTTTACCTCAGTTAATTTTTCACACTTGACCCTCAGTATTTGAATGAATTTAGTGATATGATAAAAAATATGCATATACGAGTATAAATATTAGTTTAGTTTTTTCTAAAGATTGTACTATATAGTCCTCGAATTGTAGAACCAATAATAAAATTATCCAATTGTGTAGGCTTTCACGGCTGGCGTTGTTGCAAAACTTCTTGGTTTCCGGGCTTTTACGCCGTGGTCCATTGGTATTTCTACTTGACGTTTCGTCTACAACTGCGGTAGACATTATCAAAGACGATGTGGTAGCGGGCGAAGTGTCCTTCTCGGCTGTTCACTTGCTTGTGAGCAGCCGAGGACACTTCGCCCGCTACCACATCGCCTTTGATAATGTCTACCGCAGTTGTAGACGAAAAGTCAGGTAGAAATACCAATGGACCACGGCGTACAAGCCCGGAAACCAAGAAGTTTTGCAATAATAAAATTGTCGTGGTTAAGAATATGATTGTTATTGTTTACATTTAGATGTAGAAATAGTTTAAAAATTATATCAACTTCAATCAATATGAACTTATCAAAAATGATTGAATTGGTTTCGTTTGTTGTAAATGGACAGACGGAAAACAAAAGACGTTTGACTCCTTCACTTTTTGCAATTTCTTTTTTATTAGTGTATTTGCCATATGGCAACATACACTATTGGCGTCGGTCGGATGGCGGGACCTAGGGGTCGGACCAAAATTTCTCGACGTTTCATAACCTCCTAAACACTTTGGCACTATTTTTAAAAATGTTTATATATATATGTATATATATATATATATATTTATATACGTATATATATATATATATATATATATATATATATATATATGTGTGCGGGCAATAACTTTCGAAAGAGTTAATTGATTTCAACGAAATTTGGCCCACGTGTTAAAATCCATCACCGCAAGAAGCCTATTTAAAATGGGCCTAATCGGGCTATTTAAAGGGTAGTTTTTAGGGGTTGAAAAATGTTTTTGGGCCCCAAAATACCGAAAAAATTCTCCGAATCGTTTCAAAATTGAAATTTAACCCTCTGGTAATAATTAAAAAGTGTCCCCAAAATTTTAATAAAATCGGCCCAACAGAACCGGACTTACAATTTTTTTGAAAACACCAATTTGCAGATAGTGACTTATTTATTGAAGGGTGTATTTAATTCGGTGTAGACGTTAGATTGATAATAATATTACAATTAAGAAAAAAAATGTTATCTTAAGGGATGTATTAAGGGGCTAAATTTTTTATTTTGCCCAAAAACAAACTTAATTTCACATAATAAAAGTATAAAACCACACGACCCTATACAAGCAAATACACTATATTGTCGGCAGGGTTTTGGCACTGCGATCCGGGTTTTTTTTATAATTTAAACTTTATTTAGATTAAATTTTTGTTAATATTTTTAATGCAAACGGCAAACATAATAGTTCAAGTTATTCGGTTTGAGAGTAAGCGGAAAAGAAATAAGCGTATTAATAAATTTCACAAAACTGCCTGCTATTAAAAACTTTTCCGTGCAAACGACTAAACTTATGGGAGGAACGTCTGAACAGAATATTTTAATTAAGACTACGATAATCCTTAAATTACTGGAAAACAGAAAATTAAAATATTTATAAACATCGACCTTTTATATTCCGAAGTTAAACTTTGTAAAATATCTAAAACTATGTAGGGTTGTACACTTTCGCACACATCTACTTTAGTTTCAGTTTGCGACTATATAGCAAAGTAAATTAATTTGTCAATTCTTTCGTCTACGTTACTGTGATTTTGAGTTTCAGGATTTCAATTTTCAACATTACCATAATTAGTTTGTTTCAAAAGTAGACGGAACTAAGCGTCTGTTGTTTGAATATTCGCGATTTGTAAAGCCAAAACCGATTTCAATTTAGTTTTCAAAGTTATATGGAACATTATTCTGAATCTGAAAGTTACATATCATCACACTAAGTCATTATTATAAAGTTTATAAACTCTTATTTAAAAATGAGAAATCCAAATAAGTCATGGGAGGAGCAAGTGCAAGTCCAAGTATATTATCTATATGAGTGTTATACAAGTACATTGGTGTGTATGTAAAAGTAAACTTAGGAACTTTTTAATTTCATCATATTTGGACCGTTTTTAGCTAAACAAAAATATGAAGACGGAATACAAAAATAATTACATGACGTGCAGTGTATAAGTGCTCCTAACTGGAGACTTTTTTCACTTTTACAAATACGGAGAAAAAATATTTGTGATGGTCTAATTATGCTGTCATATCAACAAGAAGATAATGCCAGATAAATATTACAATAAGTCGCGACAGCATAATATGTCTCCTCTAGCTATCTTCAATAGACAATGTACAGATCCGGGTGAAGCCGGAGCGGGCAGCTATTTAGTAATAAATTTTTACGATTTCTATAAGTAACATTGTCTAAGCGAATGACTGTTGAGTGTTGATGCTCATTGCTCATCCTTAAACATAAAGCGATATCAGACGACGAGGAGAGAAAATCTCATCGTAGCTATAAAAAGTTTCCATAAATATGTACCTTCATAAAAAAACATCATATCATATCACATTTCATTTTTCAATCTTCGTGCGAAGTGAATGTAGGTATATGCTATACCTACTATCATGGCATCCAAGAAAACATGCACTCACAAAATCTGTTCTGGTTCCGAGGTCGTGTGATGGCAAATCGTATCACGGAACAACTTTCACTTAACTAGACATATCTCGCTTACAGCTAGAGTTAAATACTATATCTAGAGATGCAAACGTGAGAAATAGTTTGTTCACAGTCATTTAAACTCATGAATAGGGTAGTCACTTCACGTCCGTACATGTTTTTAAATCAGACTCACGTCCGCAACTAACCTAAAACACTGGTCGCAATGCAAAACTCTGCTGACAAATTACTTTTATTCTGCTAATATATGGACTGAGTCATTAAGAATGATTTTTTTTACAAGTCAATAACTTTAAACCGTTAATAGATCCCTTAAAAAGAGTGCATCATTTTTTTTTTCATTTTTAATATTCAGCAAACACTTTATAAATTTAACATCTAAACCGAATAATATGCACCCTTAGTAGCTAATTCAAAAATTCTGGCCCTGACTATACGATTATGTTAATATTTCAGGAGCACATTTGAATATTTGTATTTTTCCAACCCCTACATAAAACCTGTAAAATGATCCAATTGCGCAAATTTTAAATGAATTTTCTACGGTGGTGAATTTAAGTGCTTTACAAAACGGTTAGCAGTTTCATAAAATGGCAAAATTTACAATTCGGCTGCGACATATACAAAACTGATAATAAAAACTCAGAGTTTTTTCTCCACTTCATTTATTTCTCACATTATTTACACATCTGTATTGCAAAAAACAGTCACATGCTCATCTTTTGAACTTTATTAATTTTTTTTATACATCATCAACAAATAAATCACACATTTAATATCATTGATTTTTTTTTATGGACCCGTTAACATAGCAAGTTTTTACTTTCTGTGAACGTTATTCTATAGTCAGCAGTTTGTTTCCATGTAATTTTGTTCGTAGGTTTTTTTTTGCGGTTGAACACAAAAGCAGATAACTGTAATAACCGTATACGACGTGCGTGGTTTGTGGGACTCCATAGATATCTTCAATGAAGGACGACATCACGTACCTGTCAGCTGTACATATAGTATGCAGTGAAGGTACCCTCTGCAGTCATACTGTATCACATGTTGTCTTGTCCTTAATATACGAAAGTATATTGGTGACATAAAACACGTTACTGATGTATCTTACACGACGTATTTCAAATAGCTGCAACTTTTCGCAAAATTTAAAAAATATTTATGAATTCTTCTAATACCATTACAACAGTGTGAATGACATAGAAAGCTATATGTGTGAGTTTTTAATCGAAAAGTTTTCTGCCAACAGCTGAACTGACTAGTTGGCAGATAAGGTAACATTGCAATTGAACAGCAATAGAATGAGGCTATAAAAATAGAAAAAAAATACATGGCGGTTTCTCATTAGAAATCATTGCTACAAACACAATGGTGTTTATTTTATTTCAAAGCCCTAAGTATTTACAGAGGTAGGTACCTACAATTTGTGAAGCTATGCTTCTTAACGCAGGTTTCGGGACAGGAAATCAACTGGAAAAAGAAACTGGCCAAGTGCGAGTTGGATTCGCACTTGGCCAGTTTCTTTTTCCAATATTTATTAACTTTATTTTACTTTTATTATTTGTTGTAGCGGTCATAGTAATACACACTAAGGCGCAGAAATGCAGATAAATATTTTGTTCTCCATATAACGGGGTCCCCTATTTTTCTGTACACTATTTCGCACGATCAGAATGACAGATAGTTAATTAATGCATTAAATATTGCCTTTGGTAATGCCTTTGGTCGTGATGTTTGACACTAGTAACGTCTCCCCTTTGAAAGGCAAAGTATTTATTTTAAAAATTTGTTATAAAGCCGTCTAAAGTGCTAGACAAAAAAATTTAGCGGCATTGTATAAGTTTGACGGAACTCTTTTCAACAATTAAAAAAAACTTGTTTAAATTTTTTTATCAGAATACCTATCTACTATTTTTTCTGTCGGAAGTTCAGGAAAACCTTTCTCTAATATACAAAATGTGTATTTCATCAAGTTTTATTAAAATGTAGATATATTTTAAATTTCGAAAGAATTGTTAAAACAATCTACGACTATAAATGCACAATTTATATAAAACACCTGGTAAAAGTCGTAACATTTTTAAGGCTATTTTTAGCTTACTAAGTCTCCCATCATACATGAACACACAAGAAAAAACGTAATCATAAAAGCGAAGAAAACGCACAATGTACCACCATTTAAATCTTATAATAGTACCCTTAAGCACGTTACTTTTCGACAAAAATATAATACAAAATGC
This sequence comes from Venustoraphidia nigricollis, assembly GCA_034508555.1. Classification (NCBI taxonomy): domain Eukaryota; kingdom Metazoa; phylum Arthropoda; class Insecta; order Raphidioptera; family Raphidiidae; genus Venustoraphidia; species Venustoraphidia nigricollis. The sequence continues at coordinate 788,383 of JAVRKA010000073.1, forward strand.
GAAAAATATACGCAGAGCAATGGGCTATGAAACGTAGAGAGATTGAGTTCTTTGTATATATTATATTCTGTTGGCAGTGTTGTCAAAATATGTGAGAGAGAAAGGGTTGACCAATACGCATTTAAAACCCTTATTCATGTCTGAACTGAGATTAATCAGTTGCAACGTCAGTCGTTAATACTATCGTTACTAGGAACCTGGCATTAATTCTGCACTATTAAATAAAGAAAAGTTCCAAGCGAGTCTAATTGCTTACGCGCCTAAGGTCATTGATAAGGGTTCTGAATTTAGAAGAAACTTATATGAATTGTTTTCCTAAAAAAATAATAATCAGTTTGTGGTATGCTGTACCTTGAAGATATATTTGGCGTTAGTTAATGCTAAAGCTACTTTGAAAGTTAAATTAATGCAGAAAATCGTACCAAAAACCGAGCATTAACACTTTACAAAAACAAAACTACTTTTCATCTTCGCTTTTGTGACCTTGTCACTAATTAGTTACTGTTAGATAGCTGTCCCTAAATCAGTAATAAATAAGAGTAGTTATATTATAGTGTTATACGAGTATAATTTCAAGGTCTTGAAAAAAGTTGAGATTGTTGACATGATGCTGTTCATTTGGAACATATAAATTCCTTATTTTGCAAAGACTAGTTCGAGAATCAAACTGGATTTTTAATATATTGTCAAAAATAAAATCGGTTTTTGTATCAAGATTAAAATGTGGTAAAGAGAAAAAATAAAATTTAATTTTTATTCATAGGAGCGTGGCTTGGAACTTCTATGACGGTTCATTACAGTCACGACCCATCTTTTCATAATAAATTATGGACCTAAATGAAATATTATTTATATTCATTGTAAAAAACCTTATTTTTTTCTTGTAGTTATTAAGCATTATACCTGTATATTACAAAATAAAAAAGTCTGTGAAACGATTGAAGACACGTTCTCCCACCGCCAGCACCGGAACTTCCACCATATATTTATTTATATTTTCGTTTTATTTGACCTTGTTATTAGTGTATTTGCCATAATGGCAACATACATTATTGGCGTTGGTCGGATGGCGGGACCTAGGTGTCGGACCAAAATTTCTCGCCGTTTCATAACCTCCTAAACACTTTGGCACCATTTTTAAAAATGTTTATATAATATATATATATATATATATATATATATATATATATATATATATTGTTACCTCTTCGGCTACCATTCTCACAATTATTTGAGGAGGCCACAGCTAGCTTTGCTCAGACGGCGCGAGGGGCGTAGGTAATGGAGAATAAAAATAAATAAAGTATTAGAGTGACCCGACTGTTCTTGTTTTGGGAAAAGGCCCACTATGGGGCGTTAAAATCCGACCACCGACCACTTTAACCAATAAAATTGTTTGGCAATTTGTTTTTAATTAACACGAAGGACAACACACAACGCAACAATTGAATAAGTTAAATAAATAACACAATTCCTGCTTACTAGAATAGACGCTCTGATGTAATAAAGCAAGTGTGGACCACAACCGACTGAGGTAAGGAAGGGCGCCAGGACATAGGGGCCACACGGAGTTGTCCAAGGAGTTCACCCCAGGACGTTAGAGACGACCCCGGTAGACAGCAGGAAAAACTAAAATATTTACAGCCAACTTAAGCCTAAACAACACGCAGCCCAAACCACGCTACAACAAATAAATAAAGCACGGAATGTAGATGATCCTCGGTACGAGAATACACCCGTGAAAATTAACAACTGACAACCACAACAATTATAACCATTCGCTAACGAATGGTGAAACCAAAACAAATAACCAACTTGTTTACAGCCAAGGCAAACCAAAATCAAATCGCCAAAATAACGATTACAATCCGACAGACCACAATCAAAGCAAACCAAACAGTCAAATAAATATCCGAACTGAAATTCGCAAAATGATTACGACACAAAACGAAATAATCCTAAATACGCGACACTTAAATTGTCACACTACAACAACATCATTAACATCAAATTTCAGCAACCAAAACGCGAGACAGAATGTCGCGCTTCAACCAAAATTAAACAACTCCAAAATATATCAATCCTTCAACAAGGTTTACAAATTCAACTTAAAACTAAAATAACCGGCAGTCTAAACAACACAAGGTAACCACACTTATATTCACGGAACCTGAAAATAAACCTCAAATTCATGAAATGGTTTGTTTAGATCGCAGGATTTTAAAACAATCAAATTATAAATTGATTTGATTCGACGTAATTATTGGCGTTAAATCGTAAATAATATGATACGCTGCAGTTCTTTCGTTAGAATCCAACGTCCGAATCCAAAATATCCTAGATCAGGATTCTATACCACCATTAAATAAAATTTCAGAAACCTAGTCCAATCCGACAACAGATCCAGAATAATCCAATCCTATTCCAACAACAAATCCACTCCTACTCAAGGGATGCCAACAGGCTTGTATCTTTTCACGGTTAAATGCTACTGACAACAATCGTGCAACAATGAAAAATAAGGAATAATTCAATAACTCTAAAATCAGGAATATTGGAGTCAAAATTGTTTTTAAACAGAGTTCTGGGGGGGACGCCCTATCGACAATCGAAAACTAGAACCTTACAGCTCCAAAAATACCGCCAAGAACCTAACTTCAAATTTCAAACAAAAAAAAAACAGCTTCAAATTCTAACACCATTAATATTTGCAATCAACAAATAAAACGCCAAAAATCAGACAGTCTTTTTACGACAAACGTCGTGCGTCGAATGATCGAGCGCGCAATTTTAACTTGAATCCACTGAATCAAGCGTTCTTCGTCGGCGGCCGCATATTCAGCTCTCTCTCTAACGCACTCTCTATACCAATGTGCTGTTTCACTCGGCCACAATCTAACACTGACTCGCAATACAAGTATAGAATGTTTTTTTTTATTTTTGTATTTTTAAATCGATCTAACGCACTCTTACTATCCCATGGCCTCTTATGGCGAAATTCGGACCTCACCGTCACTCTCATTGTGTCTGTTTAAAATGTTTTAATTTTTAAACAATTTTATTTGCCGAACTAGATAAAATATAAAATATGACGCGGTCTATAAATTGTAAAACGTTACAATATATACATATATATATATATATTTATATATATTTATATACGTATATATATATATATATATTTATATATATTTATATAGGTACGTATATATATATTATATATATATTATATATATATTATATATATATATATATATATATATATATATATATATATATATATATATATATATATATATATATTTATATGTGCGGGCAATAACTTTCGAAGGAGTTAATTCATTTTAACGAAATTTGGCACTCATGTTGGAATCCATCACCGCACGAAGCCTATTTAAAATGGGCCTAATCGGGCTATTTTAAGGGTAGTTTTTAGGGGTTGAAAAATGTTTTTGGGCCCCAAAATACCGAAAAAATTCTCCGAATCGTTTCAAAATTGAAATTTAACCCTCTGGTAGTAATTAAAAAGTGTCCCTAAAATTTTGATAAAATCGGCCTGACAGGACCGGATTTTCAAATTTTATGAAAAAACTAGTTTGCAGTTAATGCATTATTTAATGAAAGGTGTATATAATTTAGTTTAGAGGTTCGATTGATAATAATATTGCAATTAAGAAAAAAAAATGTTATTTAAGGGGTGTATTAAGGAGTCTAATTTTTTATTTTGCCCAGAAACCATCTAAAGTTCGCATAATAAAGCCACACTGCCTGTATAAGCAAATACACTATATTGTCGGCAGGGTTTTGGCACTGCGACCCGGGTTTTTTTTAAATATTATCACAGCAAATATATTATAACATTGTACTGCAATCAGAACTTTAAACTTTGCAGTCACATGCAAAGTTTAAAATTAATTGTATTAGTGTTTAAAAACGTCTTAGGAGATTTCAATGAAAAGAGAAACTAAATAAAAGCTTATAAATAAGGCTGCACCTACATTGAATCCGTATTTATCCCGATCCGATCCAATTATGCGATCCGATTTCATCCTTCCTGAGTGCCTATACTGGTCTCACTCAATTACACCCAATCGGAAAGCAGTTTTCTTGTGCAACTGCCATGAGTGACTGTGACGATGCTTTTTTTTTGGTTTCTGCTAGAGACGAACGTTTTCCTAAATCAGAAACGTATAAAAAAGGTATGGGTGCATCAGTTTAATGAAAATAGATCTAAAGTTGAGTTTTTTGTTAATAAAATTACCTGAATAAATTTAAGGACTACTTATTGCATGACTATTTCTCACGAGATTAATCAACAATCATCTGTCGATTTTCTGCGTCATTATCTGCCATCGGGATGAGTTATCGGATTGCAAACAAACATGTTTGATCGGCGAGTGCACGGCCCTAATCGTTTATTCGCGTATGGGGCTTCTGTTTCCAATGCAGGCATTTATATTATAATCTTGGTGTTTGCCTTTTCTCCGATGTCTCCCGACATTGAATCGTGATAAATATGGATACAATGTAGATTCAGTCCTAGACATTGGAAATATGAATCGGTATAGACAATCCGAGCAGTTTGCAGCTATATAAATATTGCGTTATAATGCTCCGGCGTAAATTTAACCCCTTCGAACGGGGCGTATGGATAATATTATGTGACACACGGTATATGTGCACATGAAAGAGTAGATAAATGCTGGCAATAATGGTATTTTGATAGACGTTTTTGCTTATCTGAGTAGCACAGTGCAGGTATGGAGGGCTTTAGTAAACGCATAATAAATATTTATTAACGTCGATCAATGTATTTATATCTGTCGTGATTTGAAGCCATAAACGATTTATATGAACAGTTTATTATTATTTTAATGGCGTTACGATAAACCACTTCCAACTTTAACAATAAAATATTTTTGTAATATAATTTATTATACTGTATGTATTGGTTTTAAACCAAGCATAAGGACTAAAAACTATAAATGCAAAAGATATAGTGTTCGATTTTACATACTTACTTAAATAATATTGAAAAAATCATTTTATAAACATCAGTCCATAATAAATGAAATGAATCTTTCGGAATAACTTTGATAGGTCCAACTAAATCAATTTCAATGAAAGTAAAAAAACAATACGACACCTGTTCAATTTTTTTTATATATATTAAATAGCTTCCTTATCGGGCTATATATTTACAGAAGTATTTTAATTATATACTTCGTTAACGTCTACATTTATTTAGAATAAATAAAATTGAACGACTGTTAGCAGAAAAATAAAAAAATTTAAAAATTAACGATATTTCAGTTCGGATTTTTAACTTCTTCAGGTTCTTAATAAAAATTACACATTAAATATGTATTATAACATATGTCATAATACATATTTATTGTATATTAATTATTACAAACCGCTAAGTTTATTATAATAATTTAGCTGTTGTGTAGTAATTATGACAATCGTATTGCAACATTAAGAGCCTGAGGAAGTATAAATATTTTACGAAACGTTACTCATAAGTAATATGTAGTGCTATTTTTATTCACTAATTTTGTCCAAGTACCCATGAAACAATATACAATCATTGAATAAAATGGACGACTAACAGAAATAGTTTGAACAACTTTTATCATCATAGTTTCACGTACAAACTTCAAAAATGTAAGGTTTTAAAATCGGAAGGAAAAATATATATATATATTATGAGCACTGTGGTTGAAACAATAACAATCAAAGAAAGCATAGTTACTTCTTACCACAACAGATTTATTCATTGAATGTACATTTCGAGAGCAAAGCTCCCATCTTCAGCAAACACTACACTGAAGATGGGAGCTTTGCTCTCGAAATGTACATTCAATGAATAAATCTGTTGTGGTAAGAAGTAACTATGCTTTCTTTGATTGTTAAGGAAAAATATATTTTAGAATTTGAACTTTTCATTTATTTTAATATGATACTTTTTAACACAACATGGCAGACTGTAATATATATCTTTGATTGAAATTCTTAGGACTAAAATATATGCTCTAAAGTAGTCTTAAATGTTTCAATGTATCGCGGCACGATATTTTTAGTATGCGCCTTCAAACTTCGACTTCCATTTGTTAGCACGTTAACCTTATTCCTAACTTTTGGAATATATCAATGTTACTGACGTACAAACTCTGTATGTGTAATTTATGGCTTTAAAGTTTGCAAATCGATTAAAGTCAACTAGTGGTTTCAAGATAGAAATGATATGGCTTACAAGAGATTAACTTGAGCTTTGCAGAACATAATTCAAGGTAAACCTATACACCAATAATATATTATAATAATTTTTGGGCAATTTTCTAAACATTAAAGTTCTGGAATTTTATTCTTAAATGATTGTGCGATATTAGTTAAATATTTTTCTTGGTAGAAAAAGGTCCAGGTCTTTTTTAGCATCATATGCAAAACAAAATTCATAATTGCTAAATGAAATATGAAAATGAAAAATTTGAACAAAATTTTAAATGCTCCCAAGTTTAATTCAATAAATTAAATAGATCTCTTGAAAATTGATATTAAGAAAAAAATTGGAAGGAAATTTGGATTTTACATAGAATTTTGCAGTTTTAGCTTATGGGTGACAATTTATTAATTATTATTAATGGGTATAAAATTACTGATTTCAAAAAAATATCTAGAAACACTGAACTACCTGAATGTATGAATCTGTTTTATTTCATCCGTTCGGTTTACTAATAAATGACAAGAAATTTTCTTATTTTTGTGCGTAAACTTTAGCATTTTATATTTTTTAAAAAGAGTATGTGTGAAATATTAAAAAAGATATTTTATTATGCGACATTTACGAGACACAAACTGTAACGGGACCAATTTTAAGTCGGCGTAAGTATCTTTGTTATGCATATTGTGCCATTCAAACCAAGAATAGAAAGAAACGGACACACAATACACTAATAAATAATTCAGGAGTTAAAAAGAGGAAGACTAAGAAGAGAATATGTCAACGCTAGTCAAGGACTGAAAACAACAAAAAATCTTTTCCTACGCTCTTTATTCAAGAGTGTGTAGAGTAAAACGCACCACACGACAAAGTTGTTTGCTTAGATATATAGTGATTCACAGAAGTTTTTTGTCAAATTAAAATCTATTGTAATATTGTATACTTAGATACCTAGTGACGTAATGCGTTCTATTCCGATGAATGGTAATATCATCACACATGAGGTATAATTATATGGTAGTTTTTGCACTTACCTCCTATAAAATAGAAGGTGTCCCCTTCATTTTCAAAATTTTTGACAGTTCATTTTGAGCAATTTTCGCTTCTAATATTGGGTAATATATTAAAAAACACAAACAACTAGCAAACAACAATAGTTTATGTATCTAGATTGTTATGCATTATTTTATTGACGGATTGTGACATTATGTTAAAAACGAGGGATTAGCTAGTTTTAACAATCACACGAGTCATAAAAGCATTACAGTCGACCTCATATAAAAGAGCTGCTTTTCACTCAATATAAAAATGTAAAATATTATTTAACAGTTATGTTTGGTCATACTGGAACCTATCTGGGTTATGCCTACTATGCTGTATCTGTTACTCATATGGTTTTAAATGTCAACATACATATGACTATTGGAAATTACTATTGGATCGGTAAAATCGCACATCTTTCGCTATACTTTACTCATTAGTGAGAAATAGATCATTTTACTACCGGTATTTATTATATGGAAACCAAGGGCGTACCCAGCGAGGGGCAGAGGGGGGCAGCTGCCCCCCCCTGGAAGCAAAAAATAAATTGGTATTAAATTTTGTTGCTAGAATTTTTACAATTCTTGAAATAACTTTACTTCTACAAATCCAAGAAAAATGATACTAGTATAAGACATGTAACTAGAATAAGCAAACAATTGTAATAACTTAGTTGATAAAACACTGCTATAATTATACATAATTTTCTTAATATTTTGGTTTCATTCACCTTTTCCGTGATAAAATGTTACAACCTGAACTACCATGGCTTGTTCCCCCCCCCCCCTAGTTTTGATCCTGGGTACGCTCTTGCTGGAAACGCAGATATTTTGTAGGGGATCGTGCTAAACAATGCTTTAATTAATATTAATAAAAGGCGATCAGTTTTATTTTTCTTTACATCACTAGTGGTGTAACGAGTCACTTTACATGCTTGTATGCAGGCATGCAAAACAGCTACTTTTTTTTGGTGACCCATAATTATATTCTAGTTTTTATTGCACTATTGGATAAAAAAAAGTGGGTCAAAAATTGGTCGCAACGTGATTTTAAATTAAAACAGTGTTAAAATAAACGAAAAAATTATGCCAGATAGTCTTATTCATTTTTTTGGCAAAGAAGTTAGTATCAATCCAATATGCTAGGTAGTTAAGATGTCAGAATACAATATTATATTTATAAGCTGAACGTACACGATTCAAGGATTGCTTTACAATAAATTATAGGTAATGGAATTGCACTGTTTTGCTAAAATTATTCGATTCCTAAAACGATGTTCAGATAAAAATGTGAAATTTTAATATTGTAACAAAACTGTTAACTGGCGTTAAACTAATTATCTACAAAATTAAAAGTCAACAATAAAGTTTAATTCCGACAAAGGAAAACTAGCACTTGTGACGATATCCTTTATGAATCACTAAAGCGAGATTTTTAAATACAAAAGTGTTAGAAGTGTTCGGTTATAAACGTGAATACCGAGTAATGATAACTAACCGCTACGCACTGTAAGAACTAAAAAGTGAAATTTTTGAATAATTAAAATGGCTTTCGACATAGTAATGATATCAGTGTGAACTGGATTGGAGATTTATAAACCGAACTAACCGTGTGCTACTTACAAGGCGCGGGTACCTTGTCCTACCGTTAATAGCCGCTCCTGATCTTGATCGACATTCTGTCCGCCCGGTGGTGGGATCAGATTTGTTCCCTGTCTGAAAAGCTCATCGGTACCCGTCCTGGCAACTGACACTGCTGGGCGAAACACTTCCAGTGAGAAATCGTCGTCGCGGTTGATCTCTTGGCGCCGCTACTAACCGTTCCACGTGCATTTTTTTCCCTGGCAAGAGACACCGTGGGCTGTGAATTCGCCAGGATGAGGTTTCCGATCGTTTTTCTTCCGTTTAAGATTGTCAATGTAATATGAATGCCTCTTTGTTTTTGTAAGTTTTATTGTAAATATAATTAATGCTGATTACTCAGTTTTGAAAATAAGCTGGTTTGTTGTTTATTTTAGTTAATCACTGCATTGTGTCCATGACTTCCGGCGAGCCGATTCTGACCGACGACAGGCAGTGATTCGTTGCAACACAGTTGTCATCCAACTTAAAGGGACACACCGTTGTACAAATACAAATTATAATCAAACAATTAATATCTACGAAGTCAGTGTCTATTTACCACACTGGACTGTTGTTTAATTATATCACACAATTACCTCAGTACTTATTTATTTATTTAAATTACCGTATTGATTGAATGCATACGACTATTTATTTATTTCTCACTGTACTAGCTTTTGAGACTCAATGGAATTGACTCCGACTAGAACTAATCTGTCCGTCATTTGCCTCGCGCTTCTGTTTATATAGCCGTGATATACTGTTCTAGAGCCACTGGTATAATCTTCGAGCGCATTCTACATTATTGTAGAAACTTGTTGAACGAAGCAATTAAGTGCAATGACAGCGCTTACCTCTTTACAAACACGTAAGCTATGCTGGTACTCTGCTCACAAGAAAATCCGCTACAATACGTTATTTATTGATATATCATACACTAGTTAATTTTTTTAATGTTGGGCGTGTAGTTTTCAAGTAATTAATTACAAAAAAAGTAATTGTTAATACATCATAGAGACTTATCGAAAATGCACAAATATACCAACAAATTAACCACAATTTATAAATTACAAAGTTTTGAAAAACTGATTATTTGAAAGTTTGATATTCGCAGATACAAAAATTAAAAGTATGTGCAGTTTTTATTGTCAAAAGTATTATTATATTAGTATGTTTAATGTTTAATTATTATTTTTTTTTAAATATTACAAAATTATATTATACCCAGAAGATTAAATAGTAAGGAATAATAATTAATAAAATTTTATAAATTTTTTTTGATTACAACAAAATACGCACGCACCTACTTTTAATTCGGTAGTAGGCGATTATATATATCCTTATTCTAGGTCAATAGTAAACATAGTCAAATAATCGTAGGACAAATACTTTTGAAAAAAAAATTGCAATTAATTTGTTACTTCAATATTGCTTTGTCAATTGACATTATGTAACATATTTTTCTTAAAAATACATATTGCAGATACAGTTTAAAAAATATATTTTTGTCATTCGATGAGAACAATTTTTGTAAGACCTCCTAATTTGTTTAAACAATTAGAAAAAATATTGAAATTTAAAGGATGGATTTTTTGACATTTCATTGCTTATATTAATAGTAATTTTGGAAATTTAAGAAAAGTCGAAACAATTTTGAAAATAATGATTCTCTATAAAGACTTTAATTATAAAATACATAGTAATTATAATACAGTCTACATAGTACCTACATGTTATTTATATGTTTGTATATAAACTTGTAGGGACATTTAATTGGCTTAAACAGAAATTCACATCAAAGCACTAAATTTCAATTAATTATATAGAATATACCAAAGTGTTATAAATTTTAATTTCTACTCTCCTATGAGGTCATAACATCAGCGTACAAGTCTGGTTCAGAATTTATTCAAATGCAAACCACACCATTAAAATTAATGTTGTGGAATTTTCACGCTTATAATAATAAAATTCTCACATAGTTCGTACTTAAATTAATAATTTCCAATAATCTATTTTGAGTATTATTATTCACTATAAAGGAAATTTGGTTTCTGTAATTTTTAATATTATTAATCGTTTAATTATTTCTACACTAGGATTTAAGCCGAAACACTGTCGGATACAAATTGGAATCTTTGTAATTAATTGACAGTAAAATTCTAATTAAGGATACTAAGCAGTTATGAACACAGGTCCAAATGGGTTATATTACGGCGAGCTATGAGATTATGTTTAACGAGTTTTAATTGTCAAACAAGTTATAATAACATTACGCGCAAGGTACATATAATATTTATAAACTAATTGATTTTCACTTTCTTTTTCATAATTTCTGACAGTTCATTTTTGAACAAACGTTATACAAAAAAAAACAACTGACAGACAAACAGTTACTTACTATAGAACTTACTGGTACAGTACGACCAGTTTTGTTTTACTTTATCATCTAGTACGTAATTGATTACTTAACACGCCGGAACACATGCATGTAAAGCAGATATTTTATAGGGGGTCGTGCAAAAAATGTTTTGGTATTAAATGTATATTTCAACAGCCATGTTCGGCCATGATCAGTTTAGTGGTTGCTGATGATAATGATGGGAGAATTGCTCTTGAAATACACGTCAAATATATAGAAAGCGCTTCTAATGAAGAAGTGATTAAAATGAAGTTTAATAAGATAACTCTAGCTAGTGAACTACTGAAATAACAAAACATTTTCAAATTGTCATTTAGTTTGGTTATGCTACGTTATAAGCCGTCAAATCGAATATCAGTGAATTGTAAAGATTTAGTTGCACAGTTGAAGTTAGAGGTTTTTAATAGCCACTTAATGCTGAATTCTAGAAAAACACTTAAACACTTAAAATCTCTCCATCATTTAATTGTATTATTTTAAAAATAAATCAAGCTTATTTTTCTAACTAAATTAGCATTTTCGTAAATTATATTTGTGTTAATACTAAAATAATTATAATTGCATATTTCTTCAAACTTCGTACATAAATCAAATCATATTATATTATTTTCTACGTTTATTGATCAGATTTAATTTAGATACACCGAAATCACATTTATAATATTATAACGTTTTCTTAACCTGATATAAAAATCAAATCATGCACTATTTCTCTTTTTAGTTAATGAAACTAAAACTTATATTCATCTTTATCGATCAATTAGAATCCATTTGCCAAGAATAATACGTAAACGGAACATTAATTAATTTCTGTTGATTTCAGCTGTCTACAGAAGTAATATCTTTTGTTATTAATCTTTTGTTTATCAATCAATCTGGACACCGAAACATCCCGAACTAACCATTCGAGTATGTTCCACGTGTCTATTGAAGTTATCTTGATTGCGCTGAATTTCCCGCAGGCCACTGTATGTGCGTTTGTGTGTGGGTGTGTTTGTATGGGAGTGAAGCTGCCTATATCGATGCACTCCAAGTATAGCAAGCCGCAGAATGTATAAAAGCTGTCCTCTCGAGACTAACACCACATACATGGAGAGACTTAACTAGTTGTCCTGGCGGAAATGCCAACAAGACGATTTCACCCTTTCCTGACGCACTTTGTTTAAAACGAACCTCTACCAACGTATTAACAAATGGCGAAACGTAAGGGCTAGCTTAAAAATGTCAATGAATTTCAACAGACCTAATCATGTGAACCGAAATTGATTGTCATAAATAATTACATCTGATTATGTGAAACGTCGATATTTTAAAAGAAGTATAAAGTGACGATTTTTTTTATGGACCATACTATATGCATTAAGTCTTTTGAGACTATTAATATTTAGTAAGTATACTTAATACTTATGTCTCGCTACAAAGTAGAAGAATTAATACACTAACAACACGCTTTGAATGATTTTTAGTATTCCGAAGCAAAACGGAACACGTATGGAATCACAGGCGAGTTTCTCTGAAACTATTTGGCACAGACGTGAATATGAAAAGCTGAATTTTGATTCTAGGGGTTGATTTCAGGAGGTTAATTGCGAAATGAAAAAATCTTTTTTTAAGAGCATCGTATCAAATGAAATATTATTAAATGCCACACAAAATAATACGATATTTGTGCAATTTTTTAAACATCTTTCGGGAAATAACGAAAAAAAATTTACAGTCTCCCATGTTTATTACCAAAAGGATAGCTCAAAAACACGAAAAAACCATGAATATTGAGAATTACGTATAAAGTCAATCAGGATTGAAAAATTAGGATTCGATCCTCACGTTCGGAAAAAAATATTTTTGATTTTTTTCATAATAATTTGAGCCTTATAAAATACCCTTTTTAGTAAAACAATGAATGTCTAAAAAGAAAAAAAGAAAAAAATTATCAGAACTGAAAATTCTACCGCGATCAATTGCTATAAAAAAATTAATTGTTCATTTTTAATGATCGCAGGACCAAAATTTGGCTATAGAACACACATGGGGGGTTGATGAACACTTATTGTTCAAGTATAATTTGCACTTGGCCGATTTTGTTTTCGTAATTTTACTTTTTTTCAATAATCTATAGCAATATTTTCATTGACTTTCTGTACTGAAAAGGGTTCAGAATGCAAATTCAAAGGGGAGTGCTGCTTAGCATTAAACTTCTCAATGGCGCCTCTGTAGTCAAGTCGATGAACTTGATGAATTTTTCATTAGAACTGTCCCTTTATGTTAAGCTGTTTGTGCGAGTTGGAATTATTTAAGATCTGTTGAGTTATAAAAATGAGAGAATAATTTTCAAAATGTTACTCAAATTCTTCGTTATGAAGAAATTGGTTATGTTTTCTACTTTGTTTTTTTCTAGTAAATATTTGTCTATATATAGGCTAACAATTGTTGTTTAGTATCAATTTTCATAAACACCTTATCTGAAGTTTATTTACTTTAGTAGAATGGGATACAAGGCAAAAGAAAAACAATAATTTTTATTTGCTAAATTCTTTAACGGCTAAAGTTTCAACATGAACAATGCCATTTTCAGAACCTTAAAAATGAATAAATAATTCTTGTATATATCCATTGTCTAAAACCTTCCGTAATTCTGTATTATTGAAGTTATGCTCTTAACACACAGTTCGGGACAGGCACTGAACTCCGAAAATAAGAGCCTACATACATTTTTGTTTGTCCAAATTAGAACTGCATACCTGCTTTACTGTCGTTAAATATACAATCGACGTAACGTAACGTAACGGCCGAGGCTCTCGATTTGTGCATAGACGACTTTTAACAGTCAATCGAGTCATAAAAGCATTATAATCGAGATGCATACTACATTTTTTACACGTACCTCCTAAACAATAGGTGTTTTTCACATCATAATAGGTATATTTGCAATATTTTTGACAGTTCACGTTCGGCCATGTTGGTATTTATGTAGATTCTTCGGCGCTATTTTGCTTCTGTCGCTGTTATGGATTCACATTTCACACAGTTACTGACAGAGATTGGTAAAATCGCATTATTATTTTATTTTACGTACTAGTGCGAAAAAGGTGACTTTTACTACCGCTATACCGGCGTGCGCTATTCGTGCTATTTTCGTGCAAAAAATATAGAAAAATAAAAATTTTGATACCATATTTTATTTTAAAATTCACTAATTTCGTTGCCTGCACAGTTCGTTATGAAGTTATAGAGTTCTTTCCTCAAGCAAAGTATTTTTAGTGTAGCTGCCTCATTTTTCATGACATATTGACAGATGTGCCATCGATGCTGTAAATATGAAAACCGCGGTGAAATATTATAACACTGTAGACAAAAATGATTAAACGCAAGTTATTAACGCAACACAAAGGAAAAACTTCAATTTCCCGTTCCATTTTCCATTTCAGGATTTTCTGTCAGCGAACAATGTAGGCACTATAGTTTCAATTTTATTCTGTAATATAAGTACTGTTTGCTCATATTTATATAGAATCGTATAAAAAATTAAGATCATTAAAATAAAATAAAATATTCTTTGTTAATTTTTACGTTATCTAAAAGAATAAAACTTTCGAAAATTCAATTTTGAAATTTTTTTCTGGAGCCAATATAATTAATTTTATTTCTATGTACACTTCCGGTGAGGCTTTTCAATTATCATTTTTAATAATTAATTACTTGAAAACTAGACGTGCAAAATTAAAAAAAAAATAGTTGAAAAAAATTAAAATGTCAGCTTTTCGTCTGAAAACTGCTCTATGCGTCGAATAACCATGCTACGTAAATACTACCCCTAATTCTTATAATTTCCATTATTCTAGGTTTCAATTATAGGAACTCATTGATTAGCAGACCGCTTCACAATAAATGTTTGAAGCTGATTAAAATAAACCAGATCTCTTGTACATTATATAACTCAAAAGTTTTTCAAGCTATGGACAGTATAGATAGGTAGATAGATAGAATAATACTGTATTTTAAGAAAGTATTCTTATTACAGGGAGTTGGTACTTTACGATAAACATATACATATACAAAACCACATACAGAGCATATATTAATATACACACGCATACACACATACATACATATACATACACATATACCCATACGTATGCATACCTACACATATGCATATTGTACATATTATATAGAGCAAATAATATAAATATATATATAAATCGTCCAATTTTAGTTCGGTAATGTTTCCTAGTAAAAATAAGAAGTAGTTATTCTCGTTACATTCATTAGTGAAATATTTTTTTATTAGCGTATTTCTAAGATTAGAATATAAAGGACATTCAATAAGTACATGAAACATATTTTCCACCTTTTTTAAGTTACAAATTGTACAAATTTCATCGGTGTCCCATGCGTATTTGTATCCTTTAGAAACTATCCTAAAATATTTTTTTCCCATAACCCTTAGTTGTCCCACCACTCTAATTTTGTCTAAAAAAATACCATATTTTAGATACAATTCTGTGCTCTCATTACCTTTTATGTGCTGGTATATATTACTGTAACTAGAATTAAGAATTCTTTGTTTATCTTCTAACGCTAGATTATTTCTATATTTTTCTATAATATTGTTGAACTCCATTTTTATTTTCCTTACATCTTGACTTATCCATACATGTTCATAGCCTAGATTCACTAATATGGTTTTTAATTGCGTTGCCCAATTAAATTTTTCTAAATTACTTTCAAAGTTGTTATCTAGGTAAACTAGTCTATTGAAGCAAATTTTAGGGTACCTTCTTTCATCCATTTTTAATATTTTCAACCACCAGTTAATAGCGAGCTTTAAAACTAACACCCCTAAATTATTCATACCAGATTCAGCGCGTACAATATAACCTGGAGTTGTTTTAGGCCAATTAAATATTGATTTGAAAAATCCTGTTTGAACTTTTTCTATAATGTTAATATACCTTAACCCCCATATTTCAGCAGAGTATAAAAGGGTGGATAAAATGATTGCCTGAAATAATTTAACTCTGGCGTCTAAAGATGTCATACGTGTTTTAACAAAAGTATCCCTTAAGTTTGCTATGGCTATGTTCGCTTTATGTATTGAATGGTTAACAGCAGATATGAAAACACCGGAGTCAGCAATTGGAACACCAAGATAATTGTAAGAGCTAACTGTTTCGATATTCTCACTCCCTAATTTACCATTTTTTTCTTTATTAACTTTCCCACCTCTGCGAAATATGACAAGCTTAGTTTTTTTAACGTTTACAGTCAAACTATTAATTACACAATATTCATGAAGAATATTTAGTTGCATCTGCGCCTCTCGAAATGATGTTGATAACAAGACTAAATCGTCAGCATAAAGTAAAAATGGGATATTATTCTGACCATCGATACTTAAACCCCCTATTCCTTTATTAATCATAAATTGCTCCAAATCATTCAAAAATAACGAGAATAGTAATGGGCTAAGTTTTTCTCCTTGTAGCACTCCCTTGGTGACATTTATAAAACTCGAATTTTCCCCATACACTCTAATACTTGTTTTTGCATTGTCATAAATACTTTTTAAAATACGAATTATTCTTCCACTTATACCATATTTATACAACTTTAACCACAAGGGCCCATGTTCTATAGAATCAAACGCCTTTTTGAAATCTATAAAGATAGCATAAACTTTCCGCTTTTTCAACCTTAAATGATTGTGTATTAAACACGTTAACATGAATATGTTATCGGAGCAACTTCTATGTTTTCTAAATCCTGATTGATTTTCACACAATATATTATTTTCCTCTTCCCATATATGTAACCTCCCAGCTATCAATCCGGTGAAGATTTTAGCAAGATTATTAAACAGAGCAATACCTTTATAATTATTTGGGTCAACCCCGCTTCCTTTCTTATGTATCATAATCATTTCTATTTTGGACCATACCACCGAAGGATTTTCGTTTTCCCAAATTTGGTTAAAGATATTGAGCATGTGATCATAGAAATTCATTGGGAGACTTTTTAAGAATTCATTAGAAATCAAATTAAAACCTGGAGCTTTAGCGTTCTTTAATTTAGAAATAATTACAGTCAGCTCAGAAATAGAAAAAGGGATATCAAAATGAGGGTGTCTTACATCAATAAAATAAATGTCTGAGTGAACTTTTGGGGGGTACAGACTATGCAAATAATTCTCCCACACATTCATATTTATATCACACTTTTTGAAAATTATTTTTCTAACTTCTCTATATATTTTCCAAAATTCATGTGAGTCTTTCACGTTTGATAATTTATCGATAATGTCATTATGATATTGTTTCTTTGCCTGTTTAATTAGATTTTTATAATCTTTTTTAACTTTTAGATAATTATCAAATGCTACTACATCAAAGTTGCTGTTCTTACATATTTTGAAATTTATTTTCATTTCATTTTTTTTATTTTTACATTCATCTGAATACCAGGGTTTAATCGTTTTATTATAGCTTAAATTGCCACTACACAGTATAGATTTTTCCCTGTACATACCTAATTCCCTGGCTTTGTTATATATTGTATTAACTAATTCGTCATAAGCGTCAACACACGACATGTTATCCTTAACCAAATTTATTGAACTTAATACATTTTTATACTCAGTTTCCTGGCTAGGGTCCCATTTTAAACTGGCTCTTTTTACATATTTCTTTTTTGTACGATTAACTACACAAACAAGATTCAGAGTTAAGGAGACAGGTAAATGATCTGAGCAAACTGTGAAGTCTTCCACCTGCAAATCTAAAATGTTATTTAAAGCCGCAAAGTTGACCCAGCATAGGTCGACTACACTTTTACCGTTTTTGCTGACATATGTAAATTGTGCAGGACTATCATTTTTACTCCTACCATTTATTACCATTAATCCCTTGTTTTCCATAAATTCAACTAATATTTTACCTCTCTTGTTATGCACTACATCAAGGGTTCTTCTGGCTTGTCTTAAATTACTACCTTCAAAAATGTCAGTAGCCCCTTGATTAAAGGAACCAATTCGGCAATTGAAGTCAACTACAACAAATAACTTTAGCAGAGGATATTGATCATTTAGATCATTAACTAGCACCTCGAAGGATTCTAAAACGTAGTCCAGGTCACACGTGGGCTTAAAATATACTAATATTATAATTATTTCAAAATCATTTCCTTGTATTTTCAAAGCCATCCAAAGGTTTGATTTATCCAATTCAATAACTCTAAATTGTTTCTTTATAAATATAGCAAGCCCGCCACTAGCTCTACCTAGGGATTTTTCTTTAATTGCTAAAGAGTAATAAAAATTATAATGATTTTGTAAATACAGCGGAAGACTAAGTTTATCATTCCATTGCCATGTTTCTGTTAAACAAATTATACTAAAATCAGATATATACGCCTGCTGTGAATTATCAAAATTAATTACTTTATTCATGCCCTGACAGTTCCAAATTACACATTTAAAATAGGAAACATTACCGTTAACTTCTTTTTCATCATTCACCTTACAATCTAAATTATTGTTTCTTTTTCTATTTGATAATACTTTACACAATAAACTGTTTTTATTAACGTTTACATTTATATTTTCGCCGCCATCTTTGAACGTCATTATTTCAGTGTTTTGAGAATAACTGTACAGTCTATTCTTCCAGTTAAACAGAGTTACATTATAGTTTGTTTGCCTTGAGTTTTTAATTAGCTTGTCACATCCTTCACGTTGCCCAAGGAACTTGCCTTTTCTAAAAAATACCCCTGTATTGTTTGTTTTCCTCTATTTATTTTTCTTCTTTTAGTTCTTTCTTCCACTAGACCCACATTCTCATTACTGCCAATTGAAATTTGGCTGCATCCTTCCTCGTTTTTTAATTCATTCAGGTCATATAATCTTCCGTCTAGATGCAATTTATCGTTCTTCATATAGCTCCTTTTCCCTTCCTTTCTTGCAGCTAGCATATACGGCAGTAATTGCTTCCTCTTATGTTGTATTTCTTTACTGTAATCACTATCAATCCAAATGTTACTTCCTTTCAGCAGTCGTGTATTAGATAGAACATCATATTTGATTAGTCTAGATCTGAAGGCTACTATAATCGGCCTGGATTTGTTGGTTTCCTTCTTTCCAATTCTCCTTACAAAATCTATATCATATATATCCAGGTTTAAGTTCATGCTTTTAGAAAATATATCCCCCACTATTTGAACCAGAGCCTTTAGGTCTTCAGTTGGATTCTCCTCACAGCCATAAATAACTATGTTATTTTTCTTTGCCTCACTCCACAGTTGTGAATTATGTTGCTCCAACATTACAACTCTTGCCTCTATCTCATTCTGTTTTATTTCCGTTTTAGCAATATTAGCTTCAAGACTTTTAAATTTTGCAGAAATAGCAGACAATTCCGTTTTCACACTTTTCACCTCTAGTACTACTTGGTCCATTAGCCTACAAAGCTGATCTATCTTCTCTTCCATTTTAACAACTCTTGGCACCGTATCAGCTGCCCCAACAATTTTATGAACCGACTGAATATAATAATTGATTAAATTAGTTAATTAGTTGACCACCAGATAGCATCAAATTGTTACTTGTCAAAGGAAAAAATAATTATTAGTTCTTTTTTAAATATAACATCCACTTAAAACACACAAGAATTTCCTCAAGTAAAAGACCTATCAGTACCAGAACTTTAATCTGTTTGACCGTTATATTCAAATGTATAGAAAACTCAAAGAAAACTATAAAACTTAGCAAGTCTTAATACACGCGAACATTCGTACCAACCTCCTATGGATAGTATAAAAAAGGCATTAAATTTCCAATGGATTTCTAGATTTCGGTATAAAAAAAGCATGTAAAATTCTATTATAATTTAAATTTTTACTGCTTATATTTCAATTTTTAAAGATATCGATATATGACAAAAACACGATTATGCCGTTGTTATGATTAGGATAATTCGAATTGCAATTAATATTTTATTGTGAGGATTGTCGTAGCATTGCTGTTCATAGGCCGCCCATATGTGGCAGCCATTTTTGGTGTAACATTGCAAATAATAATTAATCAGAGTCTCAACACATTTGATCTTATCAAATAACGGAACATTTCTGAATATCGATATTATGTACAAGAATGCAATTATGTAGACTAGATTATAATTAGGGAATCACTAAGCCAAATTAAATTCAATTTCCGAAAAGGCCCAGTGGGAAAATACTCATGGACGAAGAATGACTAGTATCTTATCGTTCATATAAAATGTTTGATATTTCAGTCATGTATCAAAACAAAAGCGTCTTTTTATTTTTGTTACCTTAAATCAGTGGAAAATTATAGATTGTGTTCTTTTACTACGTAGGTACGTCTTTGTCTCAGCTTGGGATTATAACAACGAAGTCAACATCTAACTGAAAAGCAATTTTATTGTAGTATACCCTGGAGACTAGTTTTAATAGATTTTTACTACTAAGAATGTTCTGCGAGGTTGACTACTACAAATTTCTTCTTTAATTTACGACGATGTAATTACGTTTTTATAGCAGTGGTAATTAATTTTTAATTACAATTTTTATATTTTTATGGTGAATTAAATATTTAATTAAATCGTGTAATTACGCTTAGGTACCTTCTATATTGATGCGGTGAAAAGCAGGAAATTGTATTTCAATTTACCATAAAAATTTTATAACTTTTTCGACTGCAAACACAATTTACCTACACAGTACTCCGTATTACATTACATTTAAAATTTACTTTTTGCGGTATTTTTGCTTAAATAAAAAAAAACGGTTGAGTCGATTCTTATAAAAACAATTCAGATTGACTTTATTACGCGATAATTGGTACCCTAACGTAGTCGGTAGTATATTGTATTCTTGAGATATCGTTCTAGAAAAAATGACCACGTACATACACACACATAAAGCACATACTTCTTTTCAAAAATAGTGTAAAAATATTGCCGTGACGAAACGTAATTTGGTAGATTTTGTGATTTCGATTTTAGGATGTATTACAATTCTCCGCAATGTATACTGGGAAGATAAAAGTCAAATAAAAATGATTTGTCGGGAAAAAGGACCTTTTTAAGTAAACATTTATTTGTTATTTATAAATAACAAATAAGTGTTTACTTAAAAAAGTCCTTTTTCCCGACAAATCATTTTTATATTAATTACCAAGGATGAAAAACAAAGAAAAAAAGTCAATATAAAAGTCAAATCTTCGAAAAGCCACAAAGTGAATTTTTTGAAAAACAATGCATACTGTGTGTAAAAGAAAATTAAAAACCGAATGTATGTTTTTTCTTAATTTTTTGAAAGTAAGTTAATTAGGAAATGTCTAAACATTGAACATGAAATATTAAGCAGAAGACAACACAGAAAAAATGTTTTTTTTGTAAGTCCTTCCACAGAAAGCTTACAGAAAGCTTATTGATCCATTACCTTGAATAAATTAAATATTACTAACCACATTTTTACATTAAAACACGTCTTATATATAAAAAAACCATTACACTCAGACCAAAAAAAAGAATGATGGTACTAACAGACAAAAAGACAAAGCCGTTCTGAAATATAAGTATAATAAAATACATCTGCACTATTTTTTAATAGTATAAAAAGAAAAGAACACATTTGCGTAGAGGAGCAACTGTTCATCCACTCAAGTGAAATCATGTTCTGGTTGGTTGAAAGAGAAATGTTTAAAACGTGTTCAAGTAGACAATCGACAATCGACGCCTATTACCCTCGATCTGTTCCCAGCTTCAACACGATTTAATTACACGACAGCTTTACATGACTCAACTCTAACTTCACAAACTATGTAGCTACGCATTACGCAGTTAATTTAATCATGCTGTAATAAATCATTACAATGTTAGCTTGCATAATTAATAATAGTTTTTGACTGAAAGCAAAGTTCCACGTCTTTTGTAATTGCGTAAACAGTTATATATCAAAGTTAGTTACTTATATCGTTACATAATATTATGTAATAATTAAAATAGTTGATTAAAAATATTACTTGAGAAATTTGGATAAAATCCGTGCCTCAGAATCAATTAAACAGCAACACTGAATTGCATTTTCACTAACGTTGCGGTACGCTTTGTACCATCTTCAGAGTTTCTAAAAATTGTTTGTAGGTATAATAAAGATTGTGTGTGTGTGTTTTTTTAAGTTAATATAAATAGGTTACATTGAATAAAAACTTACCAAATGCTGTCTAATCATATCAGTATTTTGTCGAATGATATGATTTGACAGCATTTGGTAAGTTTTTTTTGCTGTTTAATTGATCCTGTACCACGGATTTTTCAAAATTTCTCCTACATTCATCAAGGATCACAACCGCTCTATTTAATCATTTAATTGGAGTCCACTTCGAAAAATATTACTTATACGGGGCACCGGTAGTTTAAATGTGGATCGTATGCTCCGCTTCAGAAGAGATAATTACTGCTGATTTCAATAAATAGATACTGCCGATATTAAAAAAAGACGTGTTTCAGTTCGTGGACACACGACGGATGATATGCTCCTTACGCATTTTACATTAATGTTTAAAATTTACGTATACACTAAAAAAACAACAAAATTATTAAATTAAACTTTTTTAATTATTATTAAAAAATATAAAAAAATGACTATTAGTAAGAAAAAACGAATTTATGACAATTTGAGATTGGTACCTGAGAGGTTTGAAATTTTTGTTTTTGTTAACAAACTGCAATGTAAAAATAAAAAAAGAACGAAAATCGTTCAAAAAACCACATCCTTGTGATACATTTTTCATTCAATTTTAGCCGACGGTTTGCGTTCAGCCCAATGTGTTTTTTAAATTAAGCCGAATTGCACTACCCAAACCTTTAAAATGCAAGAATCGCCCTGATCCCTTGAGCTTTAATTTTTGTTTTTAGTGTATTTGCCATAGGCAACATACACTATTGGCGTTGGTCGGATGGCGGGACCTAGGGGTCGGACCAAAATTTCTCGACGTTTCATAACCTTCTAAACACTTTGGCACCATTTTTAAAAATGTTTATATATATATGTATATATATATATATATTTATATATATATATATATATATATGTGCGCGCTATAACTTTCGAAAGAGTTAATTGATTTTTACGAAATTTTGCCGACATGTTGAAATCCACTACCGCAAGAACCCTATTTAAAATGGGCCCAATCGGGCCATTCTAAGGGTAGTTTTTAGGGGTTGAAAAAAGTTTTTGGGCCCAAAAATACCTAAAAAATTCTCAGAATCGTTTCAAAATTGAAATTTAACCCTTTAATAGCAATTAAAAAGTGCTCCTAAAATTTTAATAAAATTGGCCCGACAGGACCGGATTTACAAATTTTATGAAAACACTAGTTTGCAGATAGTGAATTATTTGCTGAAAGGTGTATATTATAATTTAGTTTAGAGGTTCGATTGATAATAATTGCAACTGAGAAAAAAATGTTCTTTTAAGGGGTGGATTAAGGAGCCAAATTTTTTATTTTGCCCAAAAAACCAACTTAAGTTCGCATAATAAAGCCACACTGCCTATATTAGCAAATACACTATATTTTCGGCAGGGTTTTGGCACTGCGACCCGGGTTTTTTTTTCCATGAATGATTTTCTCCAAAACGGTACACCTTAGTGTTACAGTGTACGTGTTACATCATACAAATTCACTCCCATAATTTTTTTATCATGCATCAAGAGAAGTGTAACTTCAAAAGTCTTGTGTTTGTTTTGACAGTGAAGAAAATAGATTCAACTTTTATTTACCTGTGGATACAAATCCATAAACCACAATGTATGGTCTCTAAGCGGTTTTGAATCGAGTTTAATTGGTGATTAAATGACCAACGAACAACTAGTATAATAACGTAGTTCAGAACTGTGTACTAAACTCTATAATCAATAATAGGTAGCTATAATTTATATAGTTTACTCGTATGGTACTATTATTAGCATCATAATATGATGGATCTAAAATAATACAAAGTATTCATTTTAAATTAAGAATACAATCGTATGTACTGACGTATTATTCGTTTTATTAAAATATAAAAAATGTCAAGAAACATTTACATTTTTAAATAATACATTTGAAATTTTATTTACAAAACTCATCCGTCTTCGTTGAATTGAAAATGTCAATTGAATGGAAATAAAGCAAAACTAATTTATTGAAAGTTTGCTATATTTTCCTGTTACTCCTGTAGCTTTATTATCTGAACAGTGCAGTGAATTGGAAGATTATAAAAAATTTAGGTATGCGAAATAACTTTTTACAATTTCCAAATAGTTTTATCAATTCAAATTAATTAGTGAAAACGACCTACCACTAACACACTAAATTGGTCCAACACGGTTAAACAGAAATTGCAGCCTACAGGTGCCCGCTTGACGGTCGTTGCTGGTTGCAGATGCTGGTCTGGTGTACACTATTCTCTTAAATAACATAGGTACCTTCATGAACAAGCTTTTCTGGTTCGTGCTGTGCTAGTCTCTGCTGAATAAATGCGCGCTACCTTTATCATACCTAATCGAACTTAAAATTTGACAATCCAGAAATTGATTTCGAACCGCTTGATGAAACAGGTAAATTTGGGATCAGCCACATTATAGAATGTAAAATGTGTGTATACCAGAAAAAGAATTTCGACACTGTAACGTCGGCGTTACGTGCGGATGTTCGACAAATATTTGAGAGTAGTATAAACTTTTAAATCGAATGTACATTGTTTTGGCATACAGACAAAAACATTGTTTTAATCTAAATTATATCAAACTGCAATAGTGGAATCAATATTACTAAAAAATTATGGTTTAACAAAACCTAAAAACACACTTATATCATGGCATTCTAGAGTAGAAAATAAACGGCCTTTTCTATAAGGTTTAGAAACGTGAGCAATCACTGTACTTATATTTCATTTAAATCAGAGATTACCCACAATTCTAAGCTTTACAGAAGAAAAAGACATTTATTTTTGACATTTTAGTACGCTGATATAAGCGTGTTTTTTAGATTTTTTGAAACTATAGTTTTATAAATCTATACTAATATTATACAGAGCAAATTTGATTGTTTATTTGTTTCGAATAAATTCAAAAACTACTGTACCGATTTTAAAAATCCTTTCACCAATAGAAAGCTCTATTATCAGCGTGTTACATAGGCTATATTCTAGGATAGTTTTAAACTGCACTTCAGTTGTCGCTGCCAAGTTCAACACACTACTGTTGTCGATATGGAGTGAGGCACAGCCCCACGAGGCAAAATAACAATACGTTGGAGTCGAAGGTTCCACTACTGTTGTGGCTTCCGAGGTCAACACTGTGGAGTCGATGACTCTATTACTGCTGTTGATACCGTTTGGGCCGCAGCCCCACGAGTTAAGTTAGCAATACGGTGGAGCCAAAGGCTCCACTACTGTTGTCGGTGCCGGGTTTTGTTTCAATCGCTTGCGAAGTCGCGGATAGCGGCGTGTTATAATATATATTATTATTTAAAATTTTAAATGACAAGAGACACGTTTTCCCACCATCAACAACGTCACTCCCACCACTTTTTTGATTTCAATTTTTAAATAAATATTGTTATAGCCAATGTACCAGTAGTGTCATCAAAAATTACACAAAAATGTAAAGTTTCACGTCAATTGAACATTTGGAAATCAGTGAAAAGCGAGTTGCAATAATTTTTTGCCTACAAGTAAAGTTAATATAAGCTGGTTAAAAGTATCGAACAGCGTAGATGTTTGACAGCTGATTTAGAGTGAAAATGATGGAATATACCATATTGCCGACAATCATCAATCGAAGCGGGAGATGTGACGTCACAAAATCCCCATTTTGAACTGAACTTTTAATTTTACAGACAACATTTTTTTCTAAGGTAATAACAATTTAAAAGAAAAGAATAAGGACAATAGCTGCGTGTACTTATGTACCGGCATTAAGAGTTATGTTTCTTTGATATGATTAAAAACTAATTTTTAATTTGCATGCAAATAATTTATTGAAATAAAATTATAAAAGAACTAGAGTGAGATTTGCACAAATGCAGATATTTGCCAATAAGTGCATGTAAAGATGATCTCTACCATTCTCCATCCTTCTCATTCAGTGGACCGAAAATAAACTACAACGATAAATGACGAAGGCATGTTCATTTGTGTGCGATACTGGCCGTTACCTCTACTATGTCAGTAACATTTTTCTGTGAGCAACTTCATTCTGGTAATTTTTATGTTACAGTAAGCGCGTGCATCGTAAAAATTCATGCTATTCTGCTATGAAAAATATGGATGACTGTGTGATTGTCACAAAAATTAATCAGTCACGAATATATGATACTGCCTGTGTAAACATGCGGTCCAATTATAGTATGTACACTGTAACTATGCGGATTAAGGTTCCGTTTGTGTGGACCAACATTATAAGCTGAGCCCGTATAAGTGTACATTCACGGTTAAATCTAAAGTCATTATTCTCTTTAAATAGTTTGTTCAACTGTTTTTTAAAGAGAAACATTCATTGTGAAATGAAAAACGGAACAGTTATAAATTGAGAAAGAGTGAGATAGAATTTGATTCACATTGCCATTTATGGTTGGGTTGATAAAGTAGTCAAGAAGTTTTACTTATATTGAGTTGTCTCAAGCACACATTCTCTTTTTTTGCACGATTTCGTTTGTTATTTTTTATTAATCTGACTCAATAATCAAGTTTTTATCATAAAACCATACTTATACTAAAAAAAAAAATAACAAGGCTTTTGAAGTTTTTAGTTCTTAATTTTTTTCTACTAAAATTCATTGTTTATTAAGGATCGGAAGTTTTTCCTATACAATTAATTTGTAACAATTTCCTATTTGAAAAGACAAGAAACTAATTATTATTCTTGAGTAGATTAGTATTCAATTTTAAAATCTATTATCAGTTTTTGGCATACATGTAATATCATGGACATTACATTATGTACGCGCAAAATATTAGTATTGTCACAAAGTTTACTTTTAGTAAGAAACTGGAGTATTTTAGTACGAATATCGATAGTAGTATATGTATTATGTAATTCTCTCTTTGGAGTAATCTATAACGACTATTAATTTCAGTAGCTTCCACTTGACCAATTTTGATATTTTTTTTACCCCGTAGTGACCAGCTCTATTTTTCTATTTTAATGTAGAATTCACCTATAGATATTTACTCTCATCGACAGCTAGTATCGTTATAAATTTAATGCGCTTACAAATTACAATGTTTAAGTTTATAAGAAAACAACATTTAATAACTATGATATTACAAAAAAAGTTAAATTTATAGTCTCAAAAAAAAGTGAAACGCACACTTGTATCAACGCATTAAAACGTGAAAAATATTTTTTTTCTTTTTTATGACGTTTAGAAGAGTGGAGTACTCACTTTATCTGTAATTTATTAACTGCATCGAGTGTCTCTCGCGTCTGAACGTTATAGAAGAGAAAGAAATGTGTTTTCTACTTTTTAGTGCCATAAAATGCGGTATTTTCATTTTTTCTTTATCGACTCTAAATTAAGATGGCACTGCGGTTCCAAAAGGACTATTGTATGAAGAAGGCGCCAAAAGTTGTTGAAGTAAACTAAAAAAGATATACATTCACCTTCGAATGGTGCCGCTTGTAAATTATTGAATACATAATCACCACGTAACAGACAATTTTAAAAATTAAAAAAATGAAGAAATTAAATGTCAAGAGTTAAGTTGTATATTATATATTTCACTTAACTGAAAAAACTACACTTAAAAACAAATTTAAAAAACTAGAACTTTTTTCAAAAGTTTGATAATACTAATCACTTGTGATTTTTTAAGTTTAATGAACTGTCAAAATTATATAATTTTACGTCTCATGTGGTTTCACGATTAATTTCTAGGTTACTTATATTAATTACATCCGCATATTTCGCTTTTTTCACTATTTATGACCCTTACGCCTCTCTTTGGCCAGTATAGCTAAACCACTATTTATGCGTTCAGGTGATCACTTGTTCTGTTCAATACCCATAAGAGATGGTCCTCCTTATTCTGCACCCTCCATAATCACGTCGCATTTTCGTTTTTTCTTCTTACGAACTTACGCTCGCTATAGAATTTCTTTCTTTTTTAATTTTAAAACTCTGTAACTTGGTATTTATTTTCGCGATGTTTGACTCAATTAATAAACTAGTTGTTGGAAATATGTTGCACTCAACCGAATAACATTTTGAAATGAGCTTCTTACAGTAGACTTACTAGGCACTAAATCATAATCATCTCTTTTTAATTAATATAAAAGTTTACTTTCACTGTACACGCTTTTATTTAAGCTAAGCCGTACACAAGACCTGCCTTTTCTTTTATTTTTTTAGGGTTACATACGTCCCCATCAAACATTATCTACAAGAACGAACAACCAACTGACCAAGCCAGTATTTGAGTTTAGCTCTGCGGCAAAACCACTGCAGCTGAATCAGACTCTGAATCGTATGTTGACGGCAAGGCCGAACTTGTCATCGAGTTAGCTCATGTTTGCGAAATTCCGCCCTAATATTTTACATTTTACGATGCAAATCAGAATAGCGAGTGTTATCCGACTGTGTACGTACTTACATAATGTAGATATTGTATCCAAGCGCCAGGCACACAGAACACAGATAATACGTTCCACTGATCAATGTCATATTATAATGATGTATTTGTTGTATGTTGACTAATCCATGTATAGTGTACAGTGTATATGTCAAAGTAATGTATGTGTCCTCAGAGACGGTCCTCTATATGTATTTACAAACAACATTATACTGATGCTATAGTGATCTAGAAATGTACATGAAAGTCAAGAAATCCGTCTATGCTATGCTTGCACAATTAGATTGCGTTGCAGAAAGCATTGTCAAAAAATTTGATTTGACAATGACCTTAGATTGTGATCACATAACAGTTTTCATACATACAAGAGCTGTATGATGTTGTTATGAAACTCCTTGTCATGTAGTACAATTAATTGTACTTTTAAAAATAACGAATAGGAATGTCAGAAGTGTCAAAAAGTATCGATATATATCGCATCGATATTTTTTTCAAGTATCGATATCGGTACCGATATATTTTTTAAAAAATATCGATATATCGGTATAATTTGAAACTGAACATTATCACTCGAAGAAATTTAGTATACATATTGGCTAGCTTAATATAATCTCAAATAGCAATTAACGGACATTATATCTAATAAAATAAGTAAAAATTAATTATCTGAAATTAAAAAAAAAGATGAGATTTTTTTTATTTATTAATCAAACGTCTAATACATAGGATCAGATAATTCTAGAGATTAATCAAACAATTACTTGATAAAGCCAGGGATGGCGAATCTATGGCATGCGTGCCATAGGTAACATGCGACAGAAAATTGTTGATACAGCATGAATTGAGATGTAAATCGAAATAATTAAAAATATTCTAGATGTTGTTGAAAAAATTTGAGTTGCACCAAATAACAAATACAAAAAAGTTTCATGGCGCTCGATGTATTATCGAAATTATTCTTTTCATTTGTTTGATTCATTTTTTTTTTTTGACAACAACATTTTTTTGGCTACTTGTCGACACGTCACACCCACACTAAATATGTTTTGCAAAAAAATTTGGCACTTTGATGTGGAAAGGTTCTCCCTCCCTCAAATATAGGTTTGCTAAAGTTTTAAGCAAACCAATATTCCGACACAGACAGAAGAAAAACTCTTAGCTTGATGTTGAGACGTTTTATACTAGGACTTTTGGCTGGATAGGCTGCGGTAATCGTCTCGGAATACAATTTTACTTAAAAAGATTAATTAATGGAACTTGGAAACGAATTTATTTAATAACAATAATAAACAATTTAAAATAATGGTATTTGAAATAGCTTAATTTAACAATATCAATAAGTAAACAATTTAAAATAATGTCGTTGAATCTTGTTTTATTAAATTGGCGTGAAATATATATGACAAAAGTTCGCACAGTAAGTCACTGGATTCGTATGTGATTAATTTTGCTGTCTAGTAAAAATAATCAATCAAACAACACATGCAAAAGAAATTTGGATCGGTCTCACCCAAGTACTCCAGGTTCCTATTGACGAGGTGTAAACGATTATTTTTTCACCTTTTGACAATCAATTATCATAGATACATCCACATTCAACTTATAAACACTATTAACTATAT
This sequence comes from Venustoraphidia nigricollis, assembly GCA_034508555.1. Lineage (NCBI taxonomy): Eukaryota > Metazoa > Arthropoda > Insecta > Raphidioptera > Raphidiidae > Venustoraphidia > Venustoraphidia nigricollis. The sequence goes on from JAVRKA010000073.1 coordinate 818,949, forward strand.
TCATTCCAAAAACAACTCTTAAACACGGCCGCGTATAACATGCCAAAACCAAATAGATACACGCCGTGGCCAAACCTCTAATTAACTATACAGTAATACCTAATTCTAATTAGCGCTTGTAAAAATATTTATACATTTTAAAATTAAGAACCCTTAATTGTTACAATGTGCTCTGCTAAAACCGACTTCTATTGCTGGGTACTATGAACCAAATGTCGCCAATGGGTAATTAACGCCAAACAGCCATAGTCAGTCGCGGTAGTATCTACATATAAGTGTTGCTACTGGAAAAAAAATCGTTTTTTTTGTATCGATATACTGAAATATTAAATATCGCCCAAAAATAAAAAATATCGATATATCGATACATCGATATTTTTTCAACATCCCTAACAATTAATACTAATCTACATAGAAAAATATAGATTTTGAATCTAAATGTTAATCAAAATGCTTAAAAAAGGTATTGTTTTAAAGTAGAAATTGTGCAAGGAACTATGGTAAATACATATGTACACAGTTTCAAAAAAAAATATCATGTTATTTATCAAGTCTTTTTCAGCAGGATCTGTTTAAAATTCTACAATGCTTTCCTTATGAAAAAAAAATGTGTAGTTCAATCTAAGATCATTGTTAAATCAGATTTTTTTGACGATGCTTTGTGCAACTTAGCATAGTGTTCCGTGCCGTCAGTGCCCCCCCCCCCGCCTTGTGTGTTCTATAGCCAAATTTTGTTTCTGAAATTATAAATAATTGAATTGTTCGCTCTAAAACTTTTAAATTTTATTTTTTTATTCTTAAGCTTTTAAATTTTTTGCTAAAAAGATATTTAATACAATAAAAAGTAAATAAATAAAAAATTTCGCTCAACGTGGAGCTCGAACTCACGACCCTGCGATTATGGCAATAATTTCCAAGATCACAATCGTGTACACCACAATAATGTTTTTCTCTGTGTCCCACATAATGTCTATATAGGCTGAGTTTACATATATGTATTCTGGGACAATGGGGTGGTGACAATCTGTTTGAACTTACATAACATGTTCAAATAAACATCACTGGACAAACTGATAACATTATAATATCTAAGTTGTTTCAACACCATTTTTCAATTCAGTGTTTCGGATAAAAGGTGAATAAGTGTACCTAGTTCACAATGACTAATACATTGGCAAGTGTGATAACATGTTAAAAACGAGTGCCAGCAAGAGTTTCAACGTTTACAGAGTAATAAAAACCCGGGTCGCAGTGCCAAAACCCTGCCGACAATATAGTGTATTTGCTTGTATAGGGCCGTGTGGTTTTATACTTTTATTATGTGAAATTAAGTTTGTTTTTGGGCAAAATAAAAAATTTAACCCCTTAATACACCCCTTAAAATAACATTTTTTTTCTTAATTGTAATATTATTATCAATCTAACGTCTACACCGAATTAAATACACTCTTCAATAAATAAGTCACTATCTACAAATTAGTGTTTTCAAAAAATTTGTAAGTCCGGTCCTGTTGAGCCGATTTTATTAAAATTTTAGGGGCACTTTTTAATTGCTACTAACGGGTCTGAGAATTTTTTCGGTATTTTGGGACCCAAAAACATTTTTCAACCCCTAAAAACCACCCTTAAAATGTCCCGATTACGCCCATTTTAAATAGGCTTCTTGCGGTGATGGATTTCAACACGTGGCCCAAATTTCGTTAAAATCAATTAACTCTTTCGAAAGTTATTGCGCGTACACACACACATATATATATAATATATATATATATATATATATATATATATATATATATACGTATATAAATATATATATATATATAAACATTTTTAAAAATGGTGCCAATGTGTTTAGGAGGTTATGAAACGTCGAGAAATTTTGGTCCCACCCCTAGGTCCCGCCATCCGACCGACGCCAATAGTGTATGTTGCCATATGGCAAATACACTAATAACATGACGCACGATATATGTATGTATATATTTTTTTACACGAATCTCTACAAAATGTTTGATTCGGAAAGTATGGAAGCAAGAAATTTTTTTCTAGAGAACTGTGGTATAAGTTCTCGCCGAGAAATAGTAATTCTTGTACAGACCATTTAGTGGAAGTTTTGTTTGATTCCCTCAATAATTTCGAATAAATATCGATACAGACCAAACTCCTATATACACTAAGTTGTCTACCTTATCCTATTTTCCTAGAATTCTTCTACTTGCACATTGATATTAACTACCTAAGTTGGTACTAACGAGAAAGTAATAAAGTGAAGATTATAATGATGTGAGTGATAGCCATTAATACACAGTGACGAAGAGGAACGTTAAAAATAAGTTGAGCACTGCCGAACATACCTTTTCTCGAAGCGATTCGGCATATTTTTGAATCCTTGTAGCGTCGGTCTGGATAACACTTCAGGTCTAGGTCTGAAGGTTTTAGAATAGGATGTAGTCACCAAGCTTCTGCAAAATACCAAATTTTATTTTTATATCTGCCCTACTTTGGATTTTATTAATACCTACTGATTTTGTCACTGACTGACTCATGTGGACATCAAAACTTTTAGGGTACTACATGTAGTCCCAGAAAGCTTACATTTTGTATTCGTCAGGCACTATTCCACGTATAAGTAACGAAAAAATTAAAAACTCTGTGAAACACTTCCTCCAGCCCCTCAAAGCTGGAAGGTATTGAGTTCTATAACCCTGTAATCCTAGAAACCTGAAATTTAGTATAGTTTCACGCACAAGTAACGAGAAAATTATTTTCTCCCTCCAACTGTTCAAAGAGGGGGATGTACATTTTTAATGGGTTTAAAACACATGAGTCGCGGCACTCACGGCCAAAGTAAAACTTCTAGGATGACATAATAATATTTGTTAACCTATAAAAAGAAATAAAATCTCGTCAAAAACATTTCATGTAAAAAATGTCTCGCGTTGATATCTCATTAAAAACATAACTGTGAAAAAAGGGACTATGCTCTGTACAAAAAAGAATTGAGATCTACAAGGGCACCAAGTTGTCATGTGTCAAATTTTCACGTGAAAATATGGCACGCTTCAATCCTTTTTTGTACGGAGCATGGTCCCTTTTTTCATATTTATGTTTTTAGTGGGATATCTACGCAAGATTTGACTAAATTTTTACATGAAATGTTTTTGATGGAAGTGTTTGTTGTTATTATTTATTTATTAATACTTCTGATGTTTTTGAAATCGGTTTAAAATAGGCCGATTCTACAAATTTGCATCGTGACGTCTTCAAACTCACGTCTATAACTGAGCATACATAAACGTTTTCCGCAGCTGTAAAGCCATATAATACACAGTATGGTTATATAACCGTATGTGTTTGTGTCATGTCCGTACGTTCGTTGACATAATAATTTGAATATAAACACACGAAAACATGTCAATGTGTATTATTTTCAGTTTTGACATTGATTTGATACGACAAAATAATACTGTAACGCACTGACATCTACCCTAACCTTCTTCTCCAGCCAATGCTTTTTAGCATACAAAATAAACTACAAACTCCATATAGATTATCATAATGTTTAAAAGCTATATAGTGCAGTCAATTCGTATTTCGACCATGCACTTTAGGCAAGTAGCGATTTTTTTTTGGGAATCGTACCGAGGTCAGTGGTGAGTTTAAAACTAAATTTTCAGGACCAGATATGTCTCCATTTAATTGTCATCTTTTGCCGTCTCTGCATAATCGTGAATCTCTTTGTAAAATTTTAATTTATTAGTGTATTTGCCATATGGCAACATACAGTATTGGCGTCGGTCGGATGGCGGGACCTAGGGGTCGGACCAAAATTTCTCGACTTTTCATAGCCTCCTAAACACTTTGGCACCATTTTTAAAAATGTTTATATATATATATATGTATATATATATATATATATTTATATATATATATGTATAGATATATATATATATGTGTATATATATATATATATATTTATATATATATATATATACATATATATATATATATTTATATATATATATATATATATATATATATATATATATATATATATATATTATATATATAGGTATATATATATGTGTGCGGGCTATAACTTTCGAAGGAGTTAATTCATTTTAACGAAATTTGGCACACATGTTGGAATCCATCACCGCATGAAGCCTATTTAAAATGGGCCTCATCGGATCAATTTAAGGGGGGCTTTTAGGGGTTGAAAAAAGTTTTTGGGCCCCAAAATACCGGAAAAAATCTCAGAATCGTTTCAAAATTGAAATTTTACCCTTTAGTAGCAATTAATAAGTGCCCCTAAAATTTTAACAAAATAGGCCTTACAGGACCGGATTTATAAATTTTATGAAAACATTAATTTACAGATAGTGAATTATTTACTGAAAGGTGTATATAACTTGGTATAGAGGTTTGATTGATAATAATATTGCTATTAGGAAAAAACATGTTATTTTAAGGGGTGTATTAAGGAGTCAAATTTTTTATTTTACCCAAAAACCAAGTTAAATTCGCATAATAAAGCCACACTGCCTGTATTAGCAAATACACTATATTGTCGGCAGGATTTTGGCACTGCGACCCGGGTTTTTTTTATACTTTTAAACGAAAATATTTTACTACTAAAATATCAATTACCACACTTAAATCTATATTTTAATATTTCATGTTAAATGTGTTATTTGTCTTTTAACCTTCCTACAAATATATTTTGTCATATAAAGAAAACCGCATAAAAATCGGTTCACTGATTGAAGATCTATGATACCATAGATACAGCAAAATATTATTTCTATTAACTCACTACCAACCCCTCCATGAATCCAAATCAAAAAATCGATGGCTACCCAAAATGTAGGGTTGATCATTTTTTGCCTGAACCATTACAGATCTAACATGTAAATGTGGTTCTATATAAAAAAATGTATGTAGACATGTTGTTGATTAGGCGATGTGTGATGTATCCTACAATAGATTCTTTTAGAGGAGAAGTTTGCTCCTGTTTTAATTCACCTAAATACAGAGATTTCAAGCCCTCCCTCTGACTAATAAGTCTGGTCAACTGTCAAAGTGACGACAAGATTAGTTTTCATATAGTCGTCAGTCAATTTGCGAACAGCCAAACACAATTGTTAGTTTACAAATTGCATGGCGAATTCAGCGTTCTATAGAATGGTTAGTCATTTCTGGAAATTACTGATATTGCATATTATTTGGTAACACATTTCATAAGAGGCTGATAAGGATTGGAAACTATATAGCTAATGATGTACGGAACACACGGTGCATGAGGTACGATTATGCTCCTTACCGTTTTCTTTTCTCTGTGACTTATTTTCTTTTTTTTTTTGTTTTTATGTTAAAAATATGACTAAAAGTAATTTTTAATCATATTGAGTAATTACAGTTTTCTATAAGAGTATGCTTTTTGTAAGAGGTTAAAAAAGATACGATAAAATGTACTCAATATAAACTAAAATGTTGAACTAAAGCTGTTAAAGCTCAGCTTTCCAGTTTGCAACGGAAATCACTAGACGGTTAATAATTTCGTATAGCTATTTTAGTAACAGTTCTAGCAAAAAATCTATAATTCATGTAAAACTTTACACTTACCTAGATAATGCATAACAAAATTGTTACAAACTCTGAAAGGCATAAAGAAAGTATATAAAGATGAAGTTTTCGAGTTATTAAAAGATATAATATTTTTTGTAATATATTTTTATACCGATGAATATGACAGTCGATAATTAATTAATTTCGTTATGTTCTACAAAAATTCGGTGTTTATAATATTTTCAAAACTGATTATTTTTTTGTTCAAATCCGTAATACGCAAGTTTTGAGTTATATGAACTGGAACAGTATAACAACCGTCTTGTTCGATAACTTACAATGGTACCGGTACTGTTACCATTCAGTGCCAGATTACGGTACTAGGTACTATGGGCACGTGCCCATAGGCGCCGACAAAAAAGACCCTCACGAATTCCAACCAAAAAATAGAAAAAAGATATTTCGAAAAAAAAAATTAAAAAATTGAAATGCTGAAAATATTCGAAATTTTGAATTTTTTATCGAGATTTCCATTATTTTTTTTGAAAATGCGAACTTTTTTCAAAAGTTAATTTTTTTCGGAAATTCAATTAATTTTCATTTTTTTTCTCAATTTTGATTTTTTTTCTCAATTTCGATTTCTTTTTTCAATGTTCCGAAATTTTTCAAAAAAATTTCTACATTATTGTTTTTTGATAACTTCACGTTGAAACTTTGAATTTTGGTGTTTGACGAATAAGAACCAACCTTCAACAAGCTAGTACTCCGTTTATATTGGGTCTACAGAGACTATAAGCCCACCATTATTTCATAAGCTACATTTTTACTAGGAATAATTTTTTCGATAAAATACCTTCTGAAATACCGACTGAAAATGTGGGCTTATTGGTTGAAAAATTGGCACTTTCATTCGCGACTAAGTTGAAAAGTATTGACTTTCAGAAAAAACTTTGTAGAACAAAAGTTGCTTAAAATTATCTAATCTATCCATTTCCGTACTTACTTTTAACGAAACATTTTTCACCTCCGAGAAAGGGTAGCTTCCACCCCATAATCGAGATCGGCAAATTTTGGTGGGTAAACTTTTCTGTTTAAGCTTTTAATAATGCAATCGAAAACGTTTTATGAAAATCCATTCAGCGTAACCGGGTTCCGAGATTTTTCAATTTTTATGTCTTACGACACTGCACTAATTTTTGTAAAATAAAACTTCTAGTTCAGTGCAAAAAAAATAAATAAAAAAAAAACATTTAAAAACAATGATTTCCTGTTGCACAAATAGAAAAAAACACTGTTTTTCAGAATAATTTTCAACATTGATTTATAATATTTTGTTACGTTTTTGTAACGAGAGAAGCAATAGATGCCAAACTGTATCCTTTTTTCGTTTTTTTCGTATAAGAAAATAAATTAAAATGTATTACATGGTGAACCTTACGTCATGATAGCATAAAACACAGGTCATACAGAGAGAGCTATTTTGATGATAAGAGTACTGTTGTACTATGAGATACTGGGTTCGTAACTTCGTACACGCTAGTCAGACCAACTATACGTCACTTTATATTACAATGCCTTTTGTCTACAACTACTCTATAAGTGGTCATTGTCTCCATACACCGTAGCTGTATTCACGTAAGTACTACAGGATTCTATCGTACTAGTGTCGTAAAATTAACATTGGAAGAGGTTAGGATTTGAACTCTTGTGCACAAAAAAAAAAATAATGTTCTAAAAGTCATCAAAGTTGAATCAATTATTACTCGACATTTATTCTGATAATAATCAATCCAAAACAGCCTGGCAGATTATAAATAACGAAAGAAAAAGTAACTCAGAAAATCCTAATAAGGGGTCGATGAGTTTAATAATTTTTTTCTTAACACCAACAGCTGAGTTATTAATTAACATACATTCAACGACACAAAAAGATCCCTATATATATCTAAATAAGTTCTAAAATAAATAAATAAATTCGGTGCTTATTGATTTTTCTGATCTGCAGAAAATAAAAAAATATATAAATAGTCTAAACACCAGTGAATTCAAAGACGTATTTGGATTGAAAAGCAGAATTTTAAAAGGAATTCAGAATTATATTGTCGAACCTTTGACAGATATTTTCAATAAATGTTTTGAGTGTGGTCTTTTCCCGGACAAGTTGAAATTATCAAAAGTCATTCCAATTCACAAAAAAGGCGATAAAAATGTACCACCTAACTATCGCTCAATATCTATAATATCGGTACTGGCCAAACTTTTCGAAAAAATATTAAAATCACGGTTCATGCAATACTTTGAAGAAAAGGGATTTTTTAGTAATTCTCAATATGGTTTTCGATCGAACCTCTCAACAATAAAAGCCATTATTAAAATTGTAAATGACATTCTTGACAATTCCAACGACGGGTTATATACTGAAGCTGTGGCAGTGGACCTCAGCAAGGCTTTCGATTGTGTCTCACATGAAACTTGAATACAAAAACTTGAGTATTATCAGGGTCAATGCACTATAACTGGTCACCTCATATCTCAATGATAGATATCAGTATATAGAAAAAAAAAAGAAAGAGATCGTATCTAAAGATAGTAACTGATGGAGTACCTCAGGGATCGGTGCTGGGACCTTTTATGTCATATGTAAATGACGTAGCAATCAACGTTCTGTCTGGAAAGACATTTATGTATGCTGACGATACCATCATAAGTGTGGAAGCTAAAGATGATATTACTTTATCATTGCACTATCGGAAGCATTGGAGGTTCACTGCCAACAGACTAGTAATTAACGAGGGAAAAACACAAAAAATTACAACGCTCCCCAAAACAATTCACAATGACATATGCAGTATTAAATTAGTAGGCATTACTATCGACCCTCAATTGTCATGGAAGGTACGTTTGGACGACCTAGCAAAGAGATTATCTAAAACGGTGTATCTCTTACAAAACCTGCACAATAACGTGTCAAGTAATATCTTAGTATCGGCTTATAATTCTTTGTTCCATTCTAAAATGGTATACGGAATTGAAATTTGGGGAAACGCAACAACTGTTTCAAAAATATTTCTAATAAAAAAAAAGCTAGGGTAAGGTGTACAGTAGTTGGCCTTTGTATAGTTATTGGCACTGTAATATTTAAACATAAATAATAAGAATGTAGTTACATACAGGGTTTTTTGCCTATATTGCTTGCTGGTGAAGTTTTGTACTCTACAGTTGTCAGTCTGGAAATTTACCGCCAAATGCAAGTGTGACAATTTACAATTGGCCGAGATTTTGTCACATCTTTACAAATTCGTAAGAATCTGATTACATGGTAAGTCGAATATCATTTCATACCTAACATTTACTTTCAAACCAATGGTTTTATTCAAGCATATACACATTTAGCATTTATAAAATACAATTATAACATCAAAAAATATGAAAAATAATAAATTACGTGGTGTGAATAACTATAAGTGTAAATTGTCTCGGAAAACAGTGATTGGCACCAGTGCCAATAATTCATTTTTAAATTGTAGCAAAAAAACGTTACCTTTATTATATTAAATATTATCTGTCTACCTAGGTACCTAATTAATTAAGAGAAATATATCTATAATTGCCGATGCCGGCTATAGACAAGAATGTAGGCCCTTATTTAAACAACTGAAAATTCTAACGGTATATTTCCAGTTTATTATAAACTATTTAGTTTTCGTAAAAGAGAATAATGACAATTTCAGCCATCATGTGCTATGACGAAAACTACGCTATAGTAGAGCGCCAAGTTTGGGCAAAATTGACTACTTAATACACCCCTTAAAATAACATTTTTTTTGTTAATTGCAATAGTATTATCAATCGATCCTCTATACCAAATTATATACACGTTTTAGTAAATAATACACTATCTGTAAAATAGTGTTTTCATAAAATGTGTAAATTCGGTCCTGTCGGCCGATTTTATTAAAATTTTAGGGACACTTTTTAATTACTAACAGAGGGTTAAATTTCAATTTTGAAACGATTCGGAGAATTTTTTCGTTATTTTGGGGCCCAAAACATTTTTCAACCCCTAAAAACTGATTAGGCCCATTTTAAATAGGCATCTTGCGGTGATGAATTTCAACACGTGGTTCAAATTTAGTTGAAATCAATTGACTCTTTCGAAAGTTATTGCCCGCACGTATATATATATATATATATATATATATATATATATATATATATATTATACTATGTTCAAATTATGCCTAACAATAAGGTCTAGAGGACCCGGATCCATAGCAACAACTCCCGCAACTCTAGGACAACATTCGGCTGAGCGTGTGTGGACCCCTTTATAGTCACCATTCAATGTAACGACGAGTTGCCCTTCATGGGGGGTCATGGTCAAAACAAAAAAAAAAAAAAATAAATAAATGATGATTTCATTTTATTGCACCAGATCTTTATGATCTAAGTGAATGCACACCTATCTAACACGCTATGATCACAATGCGGTGCTGAGACGAAGCCGCGCCGGGCGCTTGATTGAAACAAGACACAGAGTTGGCCGACAGAGTGGGCAGATACGAAAACCAATGTGTTAGCGAAGAGGCGAGTATTTGATTTGGTTTCGATTGGAAAAGTTTAGATCACAGTCAGTCGAGGAACGGCTGTGAATCAGTCACTATGCCAATTGTTAGATCGATAATAATACAATTTTAAGATTGCGATTTTCGCATTGAAAATAAAATGATATATTATTATCGCCAATAATCAATTATCTTTCTCGCAAATTCCGATTGTTAGTATCTGACATTATCCTGGAGATGTATCGTTCTAGTTTTCGTTATTGACTCCAGCTGTGTCGTATCTATCCTGAGATTTTATCCCGTTTATCGTAATTAATGTATTTTCCTGGATACCTGGATTTTTAGATAAATTCAATTGTTATTGATTGTTGTGATTGCTGTTAGGGACTGTAGCTTTCCGTGTGGCCCCTTATATACCTGGAATTAGGAGCGTTTTTTCGAATAGGGAATATTAACCGTGAATTATTCATCAAGGATCTTTTAGATTTTCGTAATTGTGTGGATCTGGATTCTGGAATCCAGGAGTACATTCAACAGTTTTCTAAAACTGTGTTACAATTCTACTTTACTTTGAACATTCCTGTGCATCGGCTCCGTTTTGAATAAAACTTTTTGGCGAACTATTCCTGACTGTCCTGTCGGACTAATAAAATTCAGTTCGGGAATCCGGACCGAGAAAATATTTACGGAATCTGCATTCAGATCAGTTAAGCCACATTTCTACATGATGTTTTAGATCTTACGATTAATTCCCGGATTTATTATTTGATAGTTGGTACGTTTATCTCAACCAAAATTAACGCTTCCCGTGACGTCACCGACGTCATATACAGAGTGTCCACAAAGCTACGTGTTTACTTTTGCTGTGTTCTTCTTTCTTTGCTTTGTTGTCATTCACACATATCTCAGCCATTATTTATTCCCGTGACGTGAGTGATCATATATACAGGGTGTACGAAAATTTGCGGATTAATTATCGCCCTACTAACTGTTCCTACTTATCGCAATCTAATCTTATGTGTATCTTAATGCTAAGGATTTAATATACCGGGTATCCGATAATTCCCGGATTAATTATTCAGTAAGATATTTGTTTGCGTTCTAGTCCAAAGTGTTTTTAACGTGTCATTCCTATTGTTTCGTTTACTGTGTCTTGTGTCTTGCCCTTCCAGGGTTGTTGTTGAAGCAATCGGGTCTAAGCTTCCTAGTCTGGACAACCTAGGTGTGGCTATTTACGATTCGTGTCCTGGCGCCCCTGGTAACTCAGTCGGAGAATACGTAAATTTTTTTTAATATCAGAATCGATTTTGATCAGCTACTTGTTTTCTTGTCTTATTGTTAATTTTCCGAGTGGTAGGTGGTAGGATTTTTCAGGCCGTTCTACGGTCATTTCCCGTTGGGATATTTTTTTTGGGAACTCGTTATTTTGTGTTGTCCTTTGTGTCGTGTGGTAGGTGGTGGATTTTTAATTGCCTTTTAAGGCGTTTCCTTTCTAAATATTGGTGATTCTCATTTCGTACTTGTGTTTGGGTATTTCTTATTGAATTTTTTCTTGAATTTTTTTAAACGAAACCCCGGCCCAGCGCCAGCTGAAGCTAGCCGCGCAACCGATTAAATTCGGATTCAATTTAAATGGTTCTTCGGTGGTGCACCAAGTTTTATTGAACTTCAAATAATTTCGAATAAATTCGAATATCTCCGAATATTTTCGAACAACGCCGAACGACGCCTATAATATATACATATATACATATATACATATATATATATATATATATATATTGTATAGAATGTTAATTTCGGTCGTAAAAGCGAGGTCTAGAGTACCCGGATCCATAGCAACAACTCCCGTAACTCTAGGACATTTGGCTTCAAAAATTGAAAAATAAAAATTTGAGCGTGTGTGACCCCCTTTAGTGTTTGAATTTCATTATACATAAGAATGCAACACCAGATCGTTTTTGCTTTTCATGAAAATAAAAGAATCATTTATTGCGTATCATCAAAATTAAAACAAACATCTTTTATTACAGTAACAGCGAACGCACTATAAATTTTATATTACTAAAATTTGTGTATAATGACACGAACTTGTGTTAAAAGACAGAAATCGGTTTCATTTGGCACGATGTTGAAACAGAAGATCATATGTTTTTGTGTATTTAGAGAGATAGATACTGCATAGATTTCGCAGATTCATGTTAGAGAACTTGTCTAATTCGCGTATTTTGTCTTTAATGTTTATGAACGACAGTCATCCAGCGGCCTTGGCGCACGAGCGTTGAGATATTTTAACACAGCAAAATAAAATGATGTATTATTATTGCCAATAATCAATTATTTTTCTCGCAAATTTCGATTGCTATTATCTGTCGCTAACCTGGAGGTGTATCGTTCTAGTTTTCGTTGTTGACTCTAGCGTTATCTTATCTATCCAGAGATTTTATCCCGTTTACCGTAATTCCCGTATTTTACTGGATTTCTGGATTTTTGGATAAATTCAATTGTTATTGATTGTTGTTAGAGCTGATAGTGAGTGTAGGCTTTCCGTGTTGCCCCTTATATACCTGGAATTAGGAGCGTTTTTAGAATAGGGAATATTAACCGTGAAATATTATTCAAGGATTCTTTTAGATTTTCGTAATTGTGTGGATCTGGATTCTGGAATACAGGAATACATTCCACAGTTTTCTAAAACTGTGTTACAATTCTATTTTACTTCGAACATTCCTGTGCATCGGTTCCGTGTTGCATAAAGCTTTTTGGCGAACTATTCCCGACTGTCCCGTCGGACTAAATAAAATTTCAGTTCGGGATTCAGGACCGAGAAAATATTCAAGGAATGTGCATTAAGTTCAGTTAAGCCACATTTCTACATGGTGTTTTAGATCTTACGATTAGTTCTCGGTTTTATCATTGTATGGTTATTAATATTAACGCTTCCCGTGACGCAAACGACGTCATATACAGGGTGTCTACAAAGTTACGTGTTTAGTTTTGCTGTGTTTTTGTTTTTTATTTTCTTTGTTGTCGTTTACGCATATCTTAATCATGATTTATTCCCGTGACGTAAGTGATCTTATATACAGGGTGTGCGAAAATTTACGGATTAATTATCGCCCTGTGAACTGTTTCGGCTTATCTCAATCCAATCTTAAGTGTATCTTGACGTTAAGAATTTAATATACCGGGTGTCCGATAATTCCCGGATCAAGTATTCCGTAAGATATGTTTGCGTTCTAGTCAAAAGTTTTTAACGTGTTACTGATATTGTTTTGTTTACTGTGTCTGGTGTCTTGCCCTTCCAGGGTTGTAGTTGAACCATTTGGGTCTAAGCTTCCTAGTCTGGACTACCTAGGTGTGGCTATTTACGATTCGTGTCCTGGCGCCCTGGTAACTCAGTCGGAGAATACGTAAATTTTTTTATGAATATCAGAACCGATTTTAGTCAGCTACGTGTTTTCGTGTCTTGTGATTGTGAATTTTCCGAGAGATAGGTGGTAGGATTTTTCCGGCCGTTCTACGGTTATTCCCGTTGGAATATATTTTGAGAACTCTTTATCTTGTGCTGTCCTTTGTGTCGTGTGGTAGGTGGTGGATTTTTAAGCGTTTAAGGCATTTTCTTGTTATAGTTTATTCGCGTTTCGTAATTGTGTTTGGATATTTTTTAAACAATTATTTTCTAAAATTTTTTAAACTAACCCCGGCCCAACGCCAGCTGAAGCTAGCCGCGCAATCGATTAAATTCGGATTCAGTTTAAATGGTTCTTCGGTGCTACAAATGAAAGATATTAACCCTACACCAAGTTTTATTGAACTTTGAATAATTTCGAATATCTCCGAATATTTTCGAACAACGCCGAACGACGCCTATAATATATATATATGTATATATATATATATATATATATATATGTATATATATATATGTATATATATATATGTATATATATATATGTATATATATATATATATATATATATATATATATATATATATATATATATATACTATTCTACTAAACGTGACGCTGACTGTTGGCCACTAGTTCGGTTGGCATGATATGGATTTTCCTCCAGCTGCTTGCATGCGTCCGTTAATTGATCGACAGTAGTAACCACACTAGTACCTAAATGGTTTAAGTAGTATGGAGCCAAGTTGCGCCGAATAACGCTTAACCGCTGTGCTTCTGTAGTGGGCGTTGGTAAACGTGAAAACATATTTTCCATGCAAACGAGATAAGTGCCAACCTTTTCATCAGATCCTTGAACTCTATGAAAGATCTCTTTCCATAGTTCATTAGCGTAGTCCAATGGCTGAAACTCCAATTTCAGTCGCCTAATTCGTCCCAAGACGTAATAGACTTTTGCACAACCCGATACCACGCTAATGCAGGACCTTCCAACAGAATCGACCGGAATAATTGATGAATTTTTAAACACAGATTGTGAATTTATATCCAAAAAATTTTGGCAGAGCATTGTTCAAAATTTTTTAATTAATACAATTTTTCTCTCGACGGTTAGATAAAGAGACAACCTTTTGTATGCTATATATTGTATTCTATATTATAATGTATTTTTATTTATGTATTTGTGTTATACCACAACTGTGGTTTTCAAACGAAATATATATATTCTATTATATATTCTATTTTTTCTCCTTGCTTGTTTCTGTAATGTCTGTCGAAACGGTTATTATTACCACGCCCTGGTCACTGTCCGTTTACCATATCTATAGCTGTTCTGCAGTGCCTCGCGTATTTTTGAACCCTCGTAACTTCGGCCTGGATAAAACTTCAGGTCCAAAATTTTCAGGACACACCAAATTTTATTTTTATTCTACGCAAAGTTTATTGATCTCATCACTCACTCTTCCCGTAGTTTTAGAAAGCTGACATTTAGTATGCACGCTGGGTTTCATTTCAAAATAAATCAATAGGCCTATCGACCTACCGGATAGTAATAACAACGGTGAATCAATACAAAATTACCCGATTTTAAGAGCCGTGTCGAGACAAAAATTATGGCGAGCGGTAGAGTGTGTCATGGTCAAGTGACCTCTAGTGAGTGATTTGTTTGATGTCTTGTCAAAATGAAAGATACTGACCCTGAAAAATTAATTTCTATTGTCACTTTATGATATAAAGTTAAATAAAAAGGTACAGCCTTTCAATACTACCTGAGATATAGTCACGAGCGACGTTTTATGATATTATATGACGAAAAATCAGTCCAAATAACATATCAAAGCTGTTTACTGATATTTATAGTTTTTAAAAATTTCTGACGGTCTGATCTTAATTTTTTATAGGATTGGAAGAATTGTCCCTTCATTATTCTCGCACTTATATCGCGATGTATTCAGGGTTTTTTTTAAGCGATTGTAAATGCAGAACACAAATACATGTCACTTCTACGAATTCCATATTTTAAATCCAGTAAACTATTTTGAAATCAATTGGCCGATAAAAAATTAGACCATGCACTATCCAGTTTACTGTCGACTGATTGATGTCTCGTTCATCCACGCTTAGTTTTAATTTGCTGGGACATTACAAATCTTTTCATTCCTTTTTTAAAGCATGAAACATCAACAAAAAAGACACACAGTCCTTCAGTTTGGTTATTTGCATTATTTTATTTTATATTTTATACAACTGTAAAGTTCACGTTGTAGAATATAAGATAGATAAACTTTTTGTTTTGACTTCAAAGAGTATTAAAACGTCATACGTAAAGGTCTAGGGCCTAGACTTTTACTGACTGATTCCAGATAAACTTCTACGATATACGGACTTTATGCCGTAGCCTAAACTCTAGGCTATAGTATAAAAGTCATCTATCGTAGAAGTTTATCCGGAGTTAGTCAGTTCGAGCAAAGGAAATTTGCACAATTGTTTCCTCACAGTGGACGTATGGCTATAAATTATAAAATATATTAACTAATTTAAAGCTGTTGTTTAATTGTAAAACTTACTGAAGATACTGTACAGAAAACATTCCAAGAAATCTCAAATATATAAAAAATTGTTCAAACATTATAAAATAAACATTAAATAAAAGCAAAGATTGTATGGGAATAAAACAAACCGTCTTCCGATCTGTCTGATCTTTCAAGCATGCAATTTTAAAGTAGAAAATGTTGAAAGGCAAATGTAAATACTGCTGTGCGTATTTGTACACAATATTTGTTAGAAAATTGAGAAAGCGTACAAAATATGGCCGAAATATCGACGATGTAACATACTGAAAAGGAAATTACCCACGCATCTAAAAATCAATGCAAGAAATTTGACCATTAGGTCGTTGCTTGGTTTCGATGTTTGAATTCATCATACAAAATATAACATAAAAAGAACTGTAGGTATTAGAAATGGGGAAGTGACTTAGTAAATAATAATAAATTGGTTACGTTACGTTAAAATTTTATTGATGCTGATTTGGTTGAAGCATAAATATTGTGTTTGATATTTGGAAAACGTGCTATAAATAACATTTTTGAAGCGTTCAAAATTATGGTTCAATTATTTTTCATGTGAGGTATGGTAAAACATGATTAAAAATATTATAAAAATTCTTTTAAAAGATAGACAACAGGCTGTTAATAATAATACTTTTATTGCTTACAAATATTGAAGATTTTAGATGGCAAAAATATTAGCATCAAAGTGATCAAAATGCTTTAATCGTATGAAACAGAAATTCAGCAAGTCCTTTAAAACACGTTAGTGGTAATAAATAATGTCAAATTCAAGATAAAATTATGTGTAGTCCAGTAATCATATAAGGAATTATTTTTGTTACTGCATAAACCGTAATTTGCAATATATTTTTACTTTTTTACCCGACTGCCAAGTTGGGTTATGTTCTTTGCGCGTATCTATGTATGGAATATTTTTTATTACCTCGTATCATTTAAGCGGCTGAACGGATTTCTAAAATTAAGGTATCGTTGGCTTTGTCTCGACAACCCAAATGTCCTAGGATAGGTAACGTCAAAAAAATTGAAATGGAGGATTTTAGCTGCCAAAATGTGTGGCTCGAATTTTTTTTCTCTCCAAATGAATCCAATAGGCTATCAAAATGAAGAATATTAAAAATATATAAGTACAACTTATATGTTTAAATGTAATTTTTCATTTATTTACTTAAATTTATTTATAACAGTCACTAACAGATGCAAATTGTTTTTCAGAGATGCTAATCGATCAAAGCTAAAAACTCTAACACTGAAAAGATGTCAATAAAAAGTAAGTTAAAAAATCACAAAACCCGACTGCGTAAAAAGAGAACAGAAAAGACAGAAACAAGTTCAAATGATAATATGCAGTCGGAGGCAAACATGTAATAACTGCAAAAATAAAATAAACAGAAATATCTGATGCCTCCGACTGCGTATTATTATCATTTGATCTTGTTTCTATTTTTTCTGCTCTCTTTTTAATGAGTCGGGTTTTATGATTTTTTTAATTTACTTTTTTAATTCTTTGCGTGAATTTTTTCTAACAGAAATAGTCAAAGTGCTCTAGCCCCGATGTGTTCTAATTAATCTATTGCATTTAGACAATAATGTGGGTGTACTTTTATTCTGAACACTCTCTATAACAAACAGTGCACTGGTGTCGACATCACTATTAAAAGCTTTGAGCTTTTGCATAATGTCGTTTATACTTTACACAGCGCTACCTTTTCCTCACTCCGCTATACAGGCAGGACATTAAAATTATGTACCCTCGCCTTCTATTTATCTCTCGGAGCACAAATAAATGACCTGGATAATCATGGCGCTCGTTCACACCTTCAACAGTAGCGTCGAAATAGGGACAAACTCTATTAAATGCCTTCTAAAGCCAAAGCAAACTGAAAGCAGCGAAGAAATGATTATGCCACACAAATGCTGAGCTGCACAATGCACTGTCATTTATCAGAATGTCGACAGACAATATTACGATAACCCCAAATATTGCCTTTAAAAAAAAGGAGACTGTGTATTTTACACTACTCACTACAAATGTGAAATACACACGCACTCACACATAGAGAGAGAGAGGGAGAGAGAGAGAGGGAGAGGGAGAGAGATTTTTTATAAAACATTACAGAAATAAAAAGAATAATAAAATTTTTGACAAGTTGTTCCAATAAATATAATTTTGTTGTTAATCTGAGTGTGCCGGTAGCTCGGTGCGTCGGGTGGCGGCCGAGAAGGAGGTAGAAGAGGGCGCCAGAACTCGATTCTTGGATCACACACAATTTAACTAAGATACTCACCCGAGTTCTGGTGAGTACCTCGTTAGCGAAAGTAAAATAAAGTTTACCTACAACAGATTATCTAAATCGGATGAAGCTACAAACGAATAATATTGACAATACTGTTTAATACAAAAAAAAAATAATTAAATTAGTATAAATGCACCATACAAAAAACAAAATATCGAAATCCAAACTTAAAACTAAAACTAAGCCGTTACTACGGTAACATTGCCAAATTTGTTAGCCAAAATATTAGTTATCATTACCAATCTTATATCATTCTAGTTATACGAAAATACATTTACAAAAAAAAGGTTCTATATCAGCGCAACCGAAGTATTTAACAAACCAAAATGTATGCTAGTCCAAAATATTGGTCTGTGCATAAATTCTTTACTGGAAAGGCAGTCATATTTACCAATTAACATTATCCCAATCACTGAAGTTTATTGAACACACATGTCTTTATCAAAACTTTAGTTTTCCTTATTGACCACAATTAAATACATTATTGAACTTATTTAAAACTACAATTTGCTAAAATTACTAATGATATTACTTAATTTTTATCTTCTCAATCAATCTTTCCAAAACCAGAAACAAAACCAGACTCTCACAAAACAAACAAAACTTTCCCTTCGCAACCACTCTCTCACGATCTTTTTAAAAGCAAAAATTCATTCATGGCAACCTGTGTATTTATTTTCGTAAAAAGTATACCATTATAATAGATTTTTCTCATAGGGTTATTCATAATTACAAAATCTGGTTTCGATCCGATCAGCCGTTTTCACCTGTATCGTGCTAACAGATTAACAAACAGAAAAACAGACGAGGATATTTTTTCCAAAAATATGTTTTTAGGCTCGAGGGACCTCAAAATAAAAAACATTTAAAAAAATTTTTAATTAATTTTTTACCTAAATTAGTAGGACAAAACAGACTTTCATGACTTTCGTCGCGCTATCATTTTTCGTAGGTACTGAACATAAAGTAAAACAAAAGTAATGCGATCTTATCAATCCAATAGTTATATAATAGTTATATGTCTTTTAAGGCCGAACGTGAGCTGTCAAAAATATTACAAATGTATGTGAAAATCATATTTTATAGGAGGTGTCAGATACCTACGTTCAAAATATGTAGTGTGCATCTCGATTGTAATGCTTTTGGGACTCGTGTGACTGTCAAAACTCGCAAATCAATCGTTATTAACACAATAACACAAGTTGTCATAAAGTAATGCAATAAAAACTAGATTCATATAAATATATTATTTGGGATTGTTTTTTCTAATTTTCTTGGAAATATCTACTTTTTTATTTTAGATATTGTCAATTTAGTCATTAGCGTCAAATAACACCGTCCTGCACTAAAACACAAGGATATCACAAAATGTTCATGCGTGGGGTGGAATTTGGAACTCTCGTTAGCTTGAATCAAAGGTCAGCACGCTGACCATTATACCAAACTTTTTATATAGAATTTCCCATCTACTATACGACTTGCCTACCCAAAAAATGAAAGCTCGGGTAAACCGCTAGTCAGAAATAATACAACTTACTGTTGTAGAAACGTCAATTGATTTTTTTCTTAGGTAACAAAAATATAAACGATAAACAAAGTTAATAAAAAGATGTGTTAGTCAATGAACTTATGAATCGTCGATGGTAGCAAAATCAATAGTACCGACCTCCATGTAAATTTCTTTCTGTATACACAGTGTAATACTACAGTATAGTGGTATGCATGTCATTTACACTTGCAATCAGTGCTGCCCACAAAACAGCAATCCAGTCTATAAAAAAATTGTTTTTGCAATTAAGAAAAAAATAAATGTTACTATCAGAAGTTGAAGGCGAAACCCTCAGTGTCGCGTTGAATGAGTTGTCAGTTTCACCTGCGGCTAACTGCCATGTTCAGTCGAACGAGCCGCTACTGGATCACATCGGTAGGGGTACAACAATGGGAATGGATGCATATTATAAGAGAAAAAAAATCTATGTCTGGCTCGCCCCGTACTTTCCAAATGTACATAACTCGGATATTTTGTACATAAGTACATACGTGCATATTGTATATACGTAATAGGTATATCTGCGGCCAAACGGTAAAACGATTTATGGCGAATAGCTAGTAATTTTTAGGATTTCATACTAAAGGTGCAATCGCGAGTAGTATTTTGTTCACGATCACTCATACTCACGAAAATCATTTTCAGCTCACGCCCGCTCACGCACTGTTACTATTTTTTATAATCACACTCACGCACGCTCACGCAAAGGTTTCAACACTCACTCGCGTTTACGCACGATAATAATTATATTTCGAGACTCGCGCCCACTTACGCACGGTCAATCACACTCACGCAAGTTCATAATTCATATTATAACATTTCTTAAGCTACCAAAACATGATACAATAATATGGCTTATGGAAATAGGATCAGGTTATGTGTTTGTCAACTATAAAGTACTAAACAATGAAGTACAAATAATAGTTATAATGAATACCCAACAATATAGCTGTACATCAATAATTTTTAAAATTTAAATATTCTGGTAACTTATAGAAACTATTATTTGCCAAGAATGTTTTTAATTTTCTTTTGAATAAGTTTATATTCATGATATTTTTAATGTGGTCAGGGAGTGCATTATATAATATTATGCCAGCATGAGATGGAGATTATTTGTGGTAATATTTACTAAAGCTATTTAGATGCAACATTGTGCCCTGCCTAGTATTATAAGTATGCATTTGCTCAACAGTACTGAAAGTATTTAAATTAATTTTTATAAGCATTAAGGATTTGTAGATATACATTGATGTAACTGTAAGTATAGTTTTTTCTTTAAATACCTCTTTGCAGCTAGTTCTAAAATTTAAATTAAACATCAGTCTAATCACCCTCTTTTGTGCTTACAAGAGAATATTTTTTTACGTAATTGATTTTTCACTCACGCCAACTCACACTCACGAAAAGTTTTTTCCACTCACGCATGCTCACGTATCCGTATATTCTATTTAATCACACTCACTTACGATTTTTTTGAAACAGTCACACACACGACGTGTCACGGAAAATTTCACGCACGATTTGCATCTTTATTTCATACCTCAGAATAAAAAAACGAAACCCCTATAGGATCATCAATTGTTGTCCGTCTGCCTCTCTGTCCGCAAAGACTCTTTTTCTTAGGAATGCTAGAGGAATCAAGTTTAAATTAATATCAAATACTACGACCTCATAATCTAGTAAAACAGTTCTCGCTCAATGCAATAAAAAGATTAAAAAACATGACTGAAAATTGCAAAGGTTAAACGTTACTACACAACTACTTAAATTACTTAATGAAATCCTGATCCACCATTAGCTCAACTTTTAAACTAGTAAGCAGCTCTGCTTGAAAAATAGCACCGGATCTATCACCAAAATATGGCAGCTAGCGAGCAGAGTAGCCATTAGTGACGTCACTATCCAGCAGCGTAGCATGTAGGACTGCCATCAGGACTCCAATCAAGTGAACTAGAACGAAAACTAGCATCGTGTGCGTCATATTTGATC
This sequence comes from Venustoraphidia nigricollis, assembly GCA_034508555.1. NCBI lineage: Eukaryota > Metazoa > Arthropoda > Insecta > Raphidioptera > Raphidiidae > Venustoraphidia > Venustoraphidia nigricollis. The sequence goes on from JAVRKA010000073.1 coordinate 840,902, forward strand.
TGTGTAATCGACTAGAATCACGGTTTTGCGTATGATGTTACAATGAGACTGTAAAATTAATCGATGTACATATTATGATTGTTTCCTATTAGAAAACATTGTTTGGCGTTACTTTCAGTACGTTAACAAAATCTTTACACAATCTTAAATTTTAAAACTCGTCTACGTCATTAAAGTCAAAATATTATATGCACTATATAACCAAGTTAAAATTTATGAAAAATATAGGCTGTAATTAGTGATGTTTTGCACTAATAACGCAAGTCTGTTGAAAGGAAAAAATATTTATTTAACCAATAAAAAAAACTATTGTGGAGACCTTTCAAAGTGCTAGGCAAAAAATAAAAGGGAATTATCTATAACAGATAAAATAAAAACCCTTGAAAATTCTTCAAAATTTATTATTAAATTATTTGTCGACGATCGTTTCGGACAATAAGGCCATCCTCAGGGATATGAAACACATATAACATATAGTATATGGTATATTATATTCCTGAGGATGGACTTATTGTCCGAAACGGTCGTCAACAAATAATTTAATAACAAATTTTGTAGAATTTTCAAGTGTTTTTATTTTATCTGTTAGTGGCGAGTGAAAAATCAGTGCAAATTATGTAATTATCTATGTTAGATTCAAGTCTGTCCAATGATTTAATAAAAAAAATCGATCCAATCTCAATTGACTATAATAATCGACCGGATAATATGTTTATCTATCTCACAAGGTTACAACCCAGATGCTAAGCTGTGTATTGCTAACTAGATTCACAGTTCACCAAGTGTTGTTATGGGCCCAAACCAGTTTAATTGCCTACTAGATATATATTTCGGTCCATCCACAAACATTGTTACTTAGACTCCATTTTCCACAGTAAAGAAAAGTAAACTTGATCGCTCAGTGGATTAGATGATTAAATCGTCATTAACTTTGTTTAACTTATACATTTACCATAATCAGTTTTGTTTTTAGCCACAGATATAATACATACATACATACTATATACATACATAATTTATATAAATATGTATAATACCCAACAAAATTAACGTCACATTTGGGACAGACAGGTAAATGAGTCGATGTAAAAAATATGGTTTTTCATTTGCATACTATATTTTCGTTTGTAAGGTCATTTAGTAATATTTTTGAATATTTTTTTCCCGTCAAGATAAGGAATTACGAAAAATTGATGAAACGGTAAGCGAGTGAAATTTTCACGACATATTTTCTCGTCATATTCACAGATATTTTGTATGTATTGAAGAGCTTCAGGCAGAGTACTCGAGTTAATCACAAAAGCTATTCATTCAGCCGTGAATCGTGCTAATACCCAGATTTGTTCAACCGAGGAACTCAGGAGCATGGCGAACGCCCTTCTATCAAGTACTTGCACAACAGAATCAAATTAAAAAAATACAGAATTATCCCATTCGATCTATTAATTATACGTACTTCATGTACAAAAAAAATCCGAGAGCTTCGATATTTTTAAATTTACCTTTGCTTACGTATTGTTGTCTCAAATTTATCAATTTTATTTTATTCGCATTTACAAAAATTAAATAAAATGAATCTTAAAATAATCTATCTAATTTCGTTTATTTGATTGACGATCATGCAAAATAGCTGGATCGATTTTTACGAAACTTACAACCTATCTTCAGGTCAATACTATTTAGCAATGGTAAGATTTGTACGGATACTATGGAAATAGGTATATCGTTTTATAAAATATATTATTTTATTTTATTCATTAAACAAAATCTGGGTAGTTCTGGTTATGCTGTATTTTTTTTAAATGCTTTTTTTTACTATTCGGGCACATACTAGTAGTGACCGTTGAGAAGGGGTGGTGATCTGGTATAAGGACAAAAATATACTTTTTTATTTTTTGGATATAAATTAAATAAAAACCCTGGTCACAGTGTCAAAACCCTGCCGACAATATAGTGTATTTGCTAATACAGGCCTTGTGGCTTTATTATGCGAACTTAAGTTGGATTTTAGGCAAAATAACAAATTTAACTCCTTAATACACCCCTTAAAATTACATTTTTTTCTTAATTGCAATATTATTGTCGATCGAAGGTCTACACCAAATTAAATACACCCTTCAGTAAATAAGTCACTATCTGCAAACCAGTATTTTCAAAAAATTTGTAAATCCGGTCCTGTCGGACCGATTTTATTAAAATCTTAGGAGCACTTTTTAATTGCTATTAAAGGGTCAAATTTCAATTTTGAAACGATTCTGAGAATTTTTTAGTTATTTTTGGGCCCAAAAACTTTTTTCAACCCCTAAAAACTACCCTTTTAAATGGTCCGATTGTGCCTATTTTAAATAGGGTTCTTGCGGTGGTGGATTCCAACATGTGGACAAAATTTCGTAAAAATGAATACATATATATATATATATATATATATATATATATATATATATATATATATATATATATATATATATATATATATATACATACATATATATATATATATATAAACATTTTTAAAATGGTGCCAAAGTGTTTAGAAGGTTATGAAACGTCGAAAAATTTTGGTCCGACCCCTAGGTCCCGCCATCCGACCAACGCCAATAGTGTATGTTGCCATATGGCAAATACACTAATAATAAACCATCGGTCTGGTGGGTTGTAACTTGATAATTTTTTTTATTTTTTGAATTAAAAAAAATTTTGACGTTTGATGTTTTCCTAAAGCTGCGACCAGACATGCGGGATTCGCCAAGCACTAATCGCCTAGTGCCGAGTGCTTGGCTTCGTATTCGGCAAGTAGTGAGCATGTTTATACAGACATGTGGGCTCTGTTTAAAAGCGTCGTAAGCGTCGTTTTCTTCGGGAACAGCGAATATAGCTAAGTGCAGTGCGAGCATTCGTTTGGTGCGAATCAATATTTTTAATCATGGACAACAATGATGAAATTTGCACAAGTATTCTCGTATTCGTGCACTTTGAAGTGGAGAGGCGAGCACTAATACTCGTCGCTCTGAGATGTACGAGCACCCATCCCCACTACTCGCTATTCGGCGAATAATCGGCTCGGCATTCGGCGAATCCCGCATGTCTGGTCGCAGCTTAAAGTATAAAAAATAATCGACCAGACATACGGGATTCGCCGAATGCCGAGCCGATTATTCGCCGAATAGCGAGTAGTGGGGATGGGTGCTCGTACATCTCCAAGCGACGAGTATTAGTGCTCGCCTCTCCACTTCAAAGTGCACGAATACGAATACTTGTGCAAATTTCATCATTGTTGTCCATGATTAAAAATATTGATTCGCACCAAACGGATGCTCGCACTGCACTTGGCTATATTCGCTGTTCCCGAAGAAAACGACGCTTTCCCACATGTCTGTATAAACATGCTCACTACTTGCCGAATACGAAGCCAAGCACTCGGCACTAGGCGACTAATCGGCGCTTGGCGAATCCCGCATGTCTGGTCGCAGCTTAAAGTATAAAAAATAATCGACCGTCAATTTTTTTTTAATCAAAACCATGGTAACGTTTTTAAGGTTGTCGCATTAAAAAAATTAATTGTTTAAAATAACATCAAAATTATGGAAGCTGCACGTTGGTCACTAAATATGTCTCACGACAATGCCTTTTCTCATTTTTGTTAATATCAAAAAACAATCATATTTTTAAATTTAATTAAACTACCAAAACAAGTATTGAAATTAATAATTTTGGAACAGAAATCCACTCAAAACAAACGTGAGATGAAAAGAGAATCGTCACTAGTCAGTATTATAATAAATCTTCACGTTTGTTTTGACTGAATTGCAGTGCAAAATTATTAATTTCAATATTTGTTTTGATAGTTTAATTAAATTTAAAAATATCATTTTTTTCTGATATTCACAAAAATGAGAAAAGGCATTGTTGCGGAACATATTGTTATGACCAAAGTGAAACTTCCATAATTTTTTAACAAAATAAAATTACTTGCAATATACTGTTCAATTGATTTTTTTATTTATATAAAGACGTTTCGACTAACAGTTTTAGTCCTTTTCAATTTTCAAAACTAAAATTAAATTACAATTGTTTAAATTAATCTAAAACAAAATATTAAAAACGGTTGCTAAAATGTACAATTTATATACATTGTCGCTTTTATTAGATTCAAAATGTAGGTAGTTAAAAATAACACAATTTAAACATTATACTGAATAAGGTTTTTTTTTTGCGGGTAATTGGACAAAATAGACTATTTTAAAAAATTTGCAACGTTTCGTTTATTTATGTAAACATCTTCAGGCAAAACTGAAAAGATTATGATGATACAAACTAATTAATTAATGAACTAGGTATAATACAAATAATTTTTTTATTTTTAAATAAAATTGAAAAAATTGAAAATTACCTTTAAATAGTTAACTGTACCATTCTTAAATTTCTAGTTAATACCTAAAATCATACCTATACTTATAATGACTAATATTAATTTTTTTATTTTTAACAAATTATTATTTTTTTTTATATCCGTGATTCTTGGTTTCTACGCTTATTAGCGCAATTAAGCCACAACTTGATTCAATACTATTGTTCAAAAATTTACGTCTGAGTAAAAATTAGAACTCAAGCATTCTTCACCTATCCTTCTCCATTTGTCCTTCTTCATTCATACATTCGTCGATTCGTCCATTCGTACACACAAGGTAAGTAAGTAATAGTATTAATTAATACTTCCATTATTCGCTTAACAAATTATGAAATATTTTTTATCTAAAACAAAAAACAGTGAAAATTTCAAACTATGTTTTATTTTTGTTAGACAATTTTTTTTATAAAATTAAATTAAGTAACTGTGGTAACTAATTGATTTAGAAAAGCAATGAACTTAAAATATTTTTTTTAGAGAACAACTAGACATATTTTAAGTTCATTGCTTTTCTAAATCAATTAGTTACCACAGTTACTTACCTAATTTAATTTTATTAAAAACTTTTTGTCCAAAAAAAATAAAACAGTTTATATTTCTTTGGAATTTTCACTGTTTTTTGTTTTAGATAAAAAATCTACATATATAATTTCCTATTGGTTTGCGTGTCCGGATGTCTGTCTTTCCAGACCCTCCAGAAGGCCCCACTAGACTTAGGAAGTTGAAATTTGGTACACTTATAGTATGAGACACGGGACAGATCCTAACGGAGCCAGATTTTTGATTTTCTCCCCGGGGGTCGAAATAGGGGGGTTTTTAGAAAAAAAACTTCATAGAACATAATAGGCCATGGATGGGTGTTTGGTTGCCTTCGTTACCAACAACAAACTCTGAAATATTCTGATATCAAATGTCAAATAAGTTTGTAAATAATTACAACTGTTTTAATTAAGCTAATAATCAGTTGAAAAAAGTGTAGAATAATTGTGTGCGCAGTGAGTTGTTTACAGATTATTTTTCATCTTATAGAATTAAATGTGAATTAAAGAAAACAGTGAAAATATGAATATTACAATTCAGTGCAAGCGTTATACTTCTGTATGCCAAATATGAAAACCACATTTTGGCGTCTAATATAGGTTCAGGAGTTACAGTGTTGCCAGAAATAGTCATGGTCCAATATGTTTTTAACATATTCACGGTTCACAGCATAGGTCCTCGAAAATTGTGTTACGTACCTAATACTTCAACGGCCCCATTAGAGTGTGTTAAAATAGTTCTTCATAAAGACTTAGAAGCATTAAAAATGTATAAACTCGATTTTAGGGAACATATCAAAAGGACTCTAGCACATAAATAATGACAAAATAGCGGCCCGAAGGTTCGCACTTTTGGCACTGGAGGTTTGTATGGTAAAATTTCATTGCTATAGAACAGTTAAAGGAAATATTTCAAGCTGAAAGACACATTTTTCCAAGCAAAAAAAAGCGCAAAAGCCCGAAATTAATAGAACTTAATACTGTATTTAGATACGTAATATTTAAATACCGTTAACCATTTTGTTAGTTTCTTTAGGAATAACCAATATCTAGAAAACATAGGTAGCCAAATTTATATTATTATTCGTTTTAAGTGAAGATAAATGGTTTCCACTTATTAATTTAAAAAACACAGTAATGTAGGTAACATATTTAATTTCACTATTTATAAACACAGGCAATTTTTGTTGAATTTTTTAACACACTGACTGCCTAAACCTATTGCTATACAAGTAATTCAAGAATTTCTAGGCGGGTTATTTTTACAATTCACCGAGACTTTTAAATATGAAAATCGGGTATATATTTTTACTTTACTTAACTGTCAAATCTTCGTAAATAATCGCGCACTATTAACTCTGGTATCATTGAAATATAACTGAAATAAATTAACGGTATTTTTTGATTGTTTGGAAATTTTTATTAGTTGTTTCTTTGTTACCAATTTTTTCATTTGTTATTTTAAATGAGAAAGAAATTAATTGAAAAACATAGATTTTTGTATACTATTTTAAAAATCACAGCATGTTTATTGAACTCCCCGAGCAAAGATCGGTCTCTCAGGTACCTACAAATTAATTAACTCATGTAAGTTTTTTGACATATATACTTTGAAACGTCAAAAATTTTTAATTTACAAATAAAACCATTAAAAGAATAATTATTCGGCCAGCGTGGGACTTCAACTTAGGACCCTGCAGATTTGAATTTGATCCATACATTTAAGCTACCTAGGTCAACGGGACATAACTTAAGGGGGTCTTCGAAAATATGTGTTAAGTTAGATGTTATATGTACAAGAAAAATGCAATTTTGAATATTTGAACTTCAATTGCGCCTGACGGAGACAGGCCTAATCCACTAGTAATTCATAATTTGTTAAAAATAAAAAAAAATTCAATTTAATATTATAAGTTTTTTGGAACGAAGTTCCTTATCGCAGGTTAGCGAGGGGACCTAGCGAAGAAAAAATGTAACGTGTCACGAAAAACCGTAAGACGTATAATGTATACTGGTATACGGTGATGCCGGATGTTTTTAGATTATACCGGGTGTTTTTAGATTATATCGGGTGTTTTTAGATTATACCGGGTGTTTTTAGATTAGATGCGAGTGAAGAGCAAGGTGAACGATTTCGCCAAGATATTAAGGAGATGGAAAAAAGATACCAGGGAAGATGGAGCGTCTCAATGATGGCAGACTACTGTTGGACGCTTCAGAGAGACATTCCAGATGCTTTCCACAAGCGAAAATGTATCAAAAGGAGTCTCACTGGGAAAAAGAAATGTGTTTAGTGCTTATTAATGAACGTATTTTAGATAAAAAAATAAGTTTTGCTACGCAATTGTAAATTAAAAAAAAAATTTAGTCTTTTATCTTTTATTTTAACATAATAACTTGTTTAACATAGATACCCACATTGTCAGAAAACGTGACGTTCTATGACAAAATGAAAGACATTTTCGGATTCAGCACACCCAAAATCTTAAGAATTTCGCAAAAAAACTAAAACAGCTCTCAATTTTTTTTGCAAACTTGAGTAATAGGCATGATGACAGATTTTAAATGTTCCTTCTATAATGTAGGTAGACGGCTACTATTTTCGAAAAAAATAATATTTCAACAAAAAAACATAGTTTTAATACTAATTAATGTATTTTTTGCTATATAATTTGAAATAAGCGCGGAAATGCTCGAAAGTGTCATGGCGTCGCTTGTGACGTAATGACTAGGTAAATACGGCTGTATCATATGCTGAATTAAGAAAGTGAACTAAATTATTATTCTTTTCATTTGTTAAAATGAATTCTAAAGTTTACAAATGGTGTGCGGTCCCTCTGTGCAAAAACACATCAATAGCAACACCGAACAAACTATTTGTTTATGTTCCAAACAAGAAAATAATTAGAGATAAGTGGCTAAAGCTCGCAAGGCGAAACCCATCAGATGTTGTTACTAATTCGCCACTTTATTTTTGTGAGGACCACTTTGATGTATTTACACTATTTACTATAGATTAATACATGTGTAACTCAACATCTTCGAGATGAAATATGTAAATGATTTTTGACCTGTATTTTATTGTGGTTATATTTACTTTGATCTTGATTTATCGTTGTTGATATCAATTTCAATGGACTATTTATATTTTCAGCTGCCAAATGATATGGAAAATTACATGCAATATCATGTGTTAGAATCAGTGTCACAAGTGCGTATGATACCAGGATGTATTCCCAAGAAATTTGCATGTCAACCAGACAGAAAATCACGTACATCTGACACTACAGAACGACCATAATATATACGTAGCTATGTAAATTTACACTTAAATTAATGCTTGTAACTCTATATAAAATATTTTCTTGAAAGATGTACTATAAAAATAATACAGTTTTCTTTACTGCGAGTTAGCTAACCTCAAAAATAACCTAGTACATAAGAGTTGTGCGAGTTAAATTATACTTAGCACTAAAGAAAGATAATAGTGTACTTACAAAGAAGTTTTCACATTTCGGTATTCAGATGAACAAAGGTCTTTATTTGATGCGAGAAACTCTGAGTAAATTAGAGCTGTTTGCCTTAGTAAAACCTTGTTCCATTGTTGACGATTATCGAATTAGGTATTTTTACTATAAAACCACGAATAAACAACAAAATCAACTGAATAAATGATGCAAAAATTAATCGAAACGCGTAATCACAACAAAAATTCAAGCAACACGGTCATATTTACCTAGGCGTGACGTCATTCGCTCTGATTGGTAGTTCAGTTAACATGGCCGATTCCCGTATTTTATACTTTTATTTTCTTGAAAATCTTAATCTCAATGTTTATTTTTTATCTGAGTCATTTTATGGAATTATTTTGACATATTTTTTTTTAAAACCATTTATTCTATGGTTCTTTAATACTGTCATCATGCCTATTAGCGGCAAAAAAGCGGCAAACTCTCACGTCTTCAGTTTTCAATTAGGATGATGCGAAGTGGTGATGCTTCATATGAACTTAGCAGAACGTCACTTTTTTTTTAAATAATGGAGCGGCAAATTTTTTTCCGCGAATAATTAGCGGCAAAAAAGTGGCAAATTCCTTACCTATTCAGTAGTTGATCTGTTGAAGGTGTTTAGCTAACTTCATACACATTCAACGCAACGCGCCAGATTCCTACTCGACAAGCCGGATTTCGAGAAGAAGACTCGAATCTGCTTTTTCCCGTTTAGGAGTTGAAAACATTTCTGTCATCAAGGCCCTAACTAATCTAACTTGACGTATGTAAAATAATAAGCTGTGAAATTGATTTTTTTAATACACGCTTTCGTTTAGAGGTGAAAAAAAATTGAAAATGGTAACATTCGTTCTCACAAGATATGACGAATTATATCAAAAACATTTCATTTCGCACCTTCGCCACTGTTGTTGACTATCTTTCTATAAATATTATGAGTATGAGTAATATAAATTTCATCTTCAACTCCATTAAAGTAATATATCATCATGATAATGAATACAGGAAACATAAAACCGATCAATTTTCGTCTGCATGTCCAAAATCCGAAATTTCGACTCCTAAACTGCATTTTTGCATCTAATTATCAATGTTTTAAATTTACGTTTCTTAAGGTGCCTTTACACGAGCAATTTTTTGAGCAATAATTGCCCGGCAACAGAATGGATCAATCTGGAGCAATTTCAATAAAATTCGGCAATTGTTTCGGCAATATTGCTTCTAATTGCTCCATATATTCCTTATTGCCCAAAGTGGCCGACATGAATTGCCGAATATCCACACGGTTTGGAAATTTTAGTAAATTTTCCTTCTATACGTATACGTATCCATGGTTTCACTTTCGTGTGGTGACAGTGATGAGATGCGCCGCTGTCATTTCATTTTCTTTGCTTCTATTGTACAGTGCAATATAGCCTCATATTGGTCCTTTGCTTGGTAATTAATGGACCAACTTTATTTAGAAGTAATTCAAAATCACTCCGAGACATTCTGGTAAAGTTTTTGAATAAATAATTGTCCATATCATCACACAATAAAGATGGCTTTCGCACCCAAATCTGTCTATTCCTTTTCTTTTTTTTCGTTTTAAACTCACTACACGCCGCTGCCAGTAAAATCTCATCCATAGCCAGCGACAGTTCAACTGAATTGCTATAGTGTATGAATGATTGCCTTGTATTGTCTAGTTTTTCAAAGTTGCTCCATATCGCGTGATATGGTGTGGCGGTATCTTTGGCAACAATTGCTACATGTTGCCAACGTCGTGAATTGCTGATGTACATAGTTGACTACTATTGCCCGGAATTGAGCGATTTTAGTTGCCCGTGTAAGCGCACCTTTAGTGTGATAAATGTTGAATCTGGAAAATGCAAAAAAGAAATAAGTCAATGCAAATACTTGTTATTTTCCTGTAATTCATTTCATTACACATTTATTAACAAATATCTACGGCAATTTTTACAACAAACGTTTTTCAATAATGCATTAAGAATTTCCATAGCTACAATATCAACAAAACTTATGTATGGTGCGTCTCAAATGAAATTCACTGTAGATGTGCAAATCGTGCGTGAAATTTCGCGTGCCACTGAGTGTCACGACGTGACACGCCGTGAGTGTGATTGTTTCAAAAAAATCGTTCGTGAGTGTCCGGAATTTGCGTGCGGCAAGTAATCAATGGGCAAACAATCACTTTTCAACCGTAAATAAGGCTGCACGGATTTCTTAGACAACCGAAATCGTAGATTTGATATTAACAAAATTAACAATAGTGCACATTTAACTTTGAACACCCTGTTCTGTTATGACCACAAGTATAAACATTCATATGGAAATTAAAATTTTATCGAAGTACACAAACCCCTTAAGGCTGTCGGAACGCTCTGAATTTAAGCCCAAAATAGAGCTTCGGCTCTCAACTGATTGTAGACTTATTCGTCAACATTCTGCAAAAACTCTTTCTCTATAAGGAAAATAAAGGACAAATCTAGGTCTTTAATGGACTACTTTTGTAATTTATGTACGATTTACTAGAAAAAATTTGGCATTAATTGTGCTAAAAAAACACACGTTTCCAATGTCACACGACCTTATTCGTACTTATTTCACAAAACTGTTCCATCACAAACCTAAAGTGACTCTTCCTTTTTCGGAAAAGTTTTTTTAAATTTTCAAAATATTTCCAAAAATTAGAGTAATCAATTGACAGCGGCATCCTTGCAAAAAAATTTTTTAGCCTCGTAGTTGGCACCAGCCAAAAATTGAAACGTGCAGATGATTTGAGCGAGACAGAGCTAAAGAAGGTAACACCCACAATATGTCTTTTGCCTACCTCGCCCCTTACCGCTGGGTCTCAGCACAAACAAAATTCAGAGCGTTCCGACAGCCTTAATATTATTAGGGCAGAATTGCGTGTTATATTGTAGCAGACGTGACTGTGCTGCCATCGTCCCGCAGTTATTTAATTAAACATGTGACACATACGTCGGTCTGTGCAGAGACCGGTCTGTCTGTCTGTCTGACTCGGGATCGTTTTGTAAGTATGTTGAATTGTGGGTCGAGGATGAGGTTGGCATAGTATGTTGAAAATCTGCTGTCATCTATCCGTCTGGCCTGTTAAAGTTGATTTACAGCATGGAAGCTCTTATCACGTCTCCGGTTTAACTCGAGACAGTAACCGTTCGTATTTACCAAGATTACGTAATGAAAAATACCAGGTAAATGTGTACTGTTGTCAAAATTAAATTAAAATTGGAGTTTAAAAAAACTAAAACAACACGCTTTTATGAACTAAAACATGCAAAATAATTTGACAACAAAATTAGCTTTACTGTAAAAAGCCTGGAGTGCTTAATATCGGTTATAAATTTTTCTTTTACTAGCTAATTGTAAACGTAGCGCTATTATGAAAATTTAAGTAAATAGCACTCCATGCTTTTTACAGTAAAGCAAATTTTGTTGTCAAATTATTTTTCATTTTTTAGTCCATAAAAGCGTGTTGTTTTAGTTTTTTTTAAAGCTTGCTTACTGTAATTTTTTAAGTTTTTTTTTATCCTGAAGGTCCTGGTCAGGATAATGGAACAAACTTAAAAAATAATTGTATTGTCGTCGGTCTTTGACAAGTGTGCAAAGTTTCAGTTTAATCTGACGTTTTGAAGTAGGTGAATTTCACGTTCAAAGATTTCATTACAAACATAGATACAGGTGAAGCTAATAAAAGCGTGTAAATGTAAATACTCTTATTTCGAATTGAAGATTTCAGTTTGTATTAAATACTGTATATACATACAACAAAATTTAGACCAAAACCAAAGTAAAATTGTTTATTTGAAGATTGTTTCGATTATTTTAGGAATAATCTTTAGTAAAAGATCTTTTATTGCTGTTTAACTGTGCGCGCGTTATTCAAAAAGTAGTAAGTCAATATGGCAGTCATTACAAAAGTGTCAGCACAGTATGACAGCTAAAAGATATTTTACAGAACATGGTTCTTATAAAAATCGAAAAGGTCGTCTAGTAAACAATTTACTTTGGATTTGCTCATGCATATAATATAATTGCAACAAGAACATGTGCACTAGCTGAAATAGTAGTTCTTCATCGGAGGTGTCACTTCTCCCAAATTTCAAATCTGTTTACTTCACATCAAGCATCGTGGACCTATGAACCGCGGGTCACCAAGTGAATCATTTGATAATTTCGAGTGGCCCACTTCTTGACTTCCGTTAATGTACAATTATATAAATTATAAAACATAAACATGCAACAAACACTTTGAGAAAGTATAAATAATGACTAACAGTTTGTTTTTATATATTTTGACTTTAATATTCCCTAATGGACTGTTTTAACCGATTTTTAGAAGTCATATTTTGGTTCGAAGCCAAAAAAGGTTTCCGACGTCATTTAAAGCTTTTTCGGAAAAATTCAATGTTTATTCAAAGAAAAATACGCATTTATTATATTCGATTATCGCAACTAGATAATCCCAGGGGTGTAACTAAGCATTTAGGGGCAAAGGAGCAGTGACGCAAATTGGGCCACCTGAGCAAATAATTTTTTCTGGGGCCTCCCCTCCCACGTTTCACAAATTTATTTTCAATATAACAATATTCGATTTATGCATTCTATTCGCTGTTGACTAAAATTATTATTTATTAGATATTTTATATTTTTGACTATATAGTCGATATAATTATTAATGTAGTTATAATATTCCCAGAGCCCTGAGTCGCTAGTTATAAAATATACAATATTTATAATATTATGGAACTTGTTTTATCAAATCACTTAATAACATACGTATAATTATACTGTACTAGATAGTACGTAGGCAGTTACCTGTATACAATATATTTGGATTTATAAATGGTTGAAATGTGAAAGTTTTGTTTAAAATTCTTGTACATAAATGAGAGTAACTCGACATATCGGCTTAGTGGTCTAGGGGTATGATTCTCGCTTTGGGTGCGAGAGGTCCCGGGTTCAAATCCCGGCTGAGCCCAGTCATATTTTTAGTTTTATTAATAGTGACAGAATACGTCGTTATCTTGTTCTAAAGAAGTAATAATGTCGTATGTAAATTTATTTACGGTTATTTTTAGAAGACTGAAAATATTCTAAAGAAATTTTAAGTAGAAATCAACCTACTTGTAACGTTAATACAATATATATTAAATATTAATTAATAGTAATTGCAGTAAATAAAATATTTTAGCTGAGTACATCATAGGTCCTAAAAATTTTTTTTAACACTATTGTTTTTGTTTTATTATTTTGTGATATAGGATTGAAAAAAGTATTTCCACAAAAATCAGTCAATTTAAAATACTAAACTTTACTTGTGGTTTTCCTAGTTACTATCGTTTTTTTAGCGTTTTTTTTATATAGAAACCTTATCGTAACTTAACGTAGCCGGACAAAAAGTGCCGAGTGTAGTACAGAGTACTAAGTTGAATCAAATTCAATAATTTAATTTTCGAGTTAGGTGTATACAAACCGACAGATAAACAAACTAATAAGAATTTTGGAGGCACGTGAAAAAACGAAAATCATAAACAATTTGTTCGGTTAGTATTTTAATTATTACGATAACTTAATTATTAATAGTTAGTAGTACTTATACAGCATTGATGAATATAATTCAAGATATATTATGCAGATATACTACAAGCAGACTAACACACATCGGCTCAGTGGTCTAGGGGTATGATTTTCGCTTAGGGTGCGAGAGGTCCCGGGTTCAAATCCCGGCTGAGCCCAGTGTTTCTTTTATATATAAAAATGAATCGCCGTGCGGTTGAGTTGCTAAAACTCGAAAACGACCCGACCGATCCGAATGATTTTTTTTCCTTTTTTGGGAAAGGTTCAGTGGTTTGTGCCTAAAATAAAATAGGAAAAAGCCAAAGGAAGAGTCAAAAATCACAAAAAATGGAAATTCACTGTTTTCCTTCGAAATACTGTTCGCAGCCAATCTATCGTCTGACAGCTTTGCGCTATGCCGAACTGTTTTTCTATGTGCTTGTGTGAAAAATTTTCATTTACATCGTTTTTTTCTTTAAAAAAGATATAGTAGATTTTGAGAACAGACTTGGTTTAAAGCGAATTTAATTGCATTTTGCAAACATTAATTTTGATAAGCCATTCTATTAACGTAAATTGATATTGCAGGTTTAGACAATATGCCTACCCACATAAGATGTTCGAGCGGACCTACTTTTTAGTGTATTTGCCATATGGCAACATACACTATTGGCGTCGGTCGGATGGCGGGACCTAGGGGTCGGACCAAAATTTCTCGACGTTTCATAACCTCCTAAACACTTTGGCACCATTTTTGAAAATGTTTATATATATATGTATATATATATATATATATTTATATATATACGTATATATATATATATATATATATATATATATATATATGTGTGCGGGCAATAACTTTCGAAAGAGTTAATTGGTTTTAACGAAATTTGGCCCGCGTGTTGAAATCCATCACCGCAAGAAGCCTATTTAAAATGGGCGTAATCGGGGCATTTTAAGGGTAGTTTTTAGGGGTTGAAAAATGTTTTTGGGCCCCAAAATACCGAAAAAATTCTCAGAATCATTTCAAAATTGGCATTTAACCCTTTAGTTGTAATTAAAAAGTGTCCCTAAAATTTTAATAAAATCGGCCCGACAGGACCGGATTTACAAATTTTATGAAAACACTAGTTTGCAGATAGTGAATTATTTACTGAAAGTTGTATATAATTTGATATAGAGGTTCGATTGATAATATTAATGCAATTAAAAAAAAAATGTTATTTTAAGGGGTGTATTAAGGAGTAAAATTTTTTATTTTACCCAAAAACCAACGTAAGTTCGCATAATAAAGCCACACTGCCTGTATTAGCAAATACACTATATTGTCGGCAGGGTTTTGGCACTGCGACCCGGGTTTTTATGTTTGTTAACCTTTAACCACCTAGCATATGTTTTTGTCGCCTACATACGTCTGTGAGGCCCCGGACCAAAATTATTCTCGTTTGTAAAATGTTGTGATGTAAGTTTTAGTTTTTAATTAAAAATCAGTTTAGGAACATATTAATTATTTATTAGAATACGAAAGGCACAGGAAAATCAACATTTTTGTTTTAAATCTCAATTAAGTAATCAACATTTCTTATTTTATACTTTTAAAATAACACATTTGGAAAATGAGATCCATTATAATAATTACATAAAGTAGGTACTTCTTTGTTTTCTTTTTATTATTCAGTAATCGAAAAACATAAATAAAAATAAAAATTCTCAATAAAAACAAAACTTAAACGAAATTGCAAGTGGCGTTCTTGATCGTAAGGAAAATGGGGCGGATGACCAACGAAAGCGAGTCTTGCCAAAATAATTCTTCTTCTTGGGTGTTGATTGCAGTTGAAATAAAGGCATATCATCTTCAGATGATAATTCTTGCTCATCAGGTAGAGTCAAAGATAAATCAATTTCGAGAGGAGCACTTTCGTTATTTTCTACTTCATTTGTGTCTTCGCATTCTGAGTCTGACTTGCTCTATGCATCGACCTCAAAATCGTTTGGTATATTTTCGTCATCTAACAGATCTTGTTCCAACCACCGCTCGATGTTTTTGTCATTTAAAGTCAACTAAAACAATAAAAAATACACGAACGTAACCGCCTAACAGGGGTCTCTCAGACCACCGGCAACAGTTTTTTACTTACCAGAGGCAAACAAGCTCACGTCCGACGGCGACGAGCGGTTGCACGGCACTGAAGGGCGCGAGGAAAAGGTACCAGAACGAACACGTTTTTACGAAGCTTGAGCGTAATAATATTCACGCCTAAAATTCTTCGGGTTCTGTGAGACGTATGCTAGGTGGTTAAGGGTTAAGTACGCCGTGCATTACAGTAAATCATTCAGGGCGATTGTTGAAACTGACATTAGGGGAGAGTCGGGTAGCCCCGGCCGGCGGGTACCCTCGGCCAGTGTTAGTTACAGGAAAGTTCGCACACATACATGCACAAGTGTCACATCAATTCGACCGCAGCACCATTTAGCCGTATATTCCTCTCTGAGGGGCTACTACCTTATCGTGGTGGAGAGGTTTGTGCGTTTCTATGACCTGGAGAGCTATGCCAGCGGGAGCCTTGTGCTCCTGGTAGGGTCACCCATGCTGGAAAGGTCGAAAGGTAGAAGCCAGACGAAACGTAGCCCAACCAGTCCCGATAGTGAAGGTGTTAAGCGAACCGTGCCGATGAACTTGAAAGGCCGAGGGACATTAATGTTCGGTCACTAACGGAGCCCTTAGAGTACCTGGGTGCCCTCTAAGGATACAGTTAACCCTTACCGTAGTAAGAGGCTCTGCTGCGGTGGACATAAATTCCTCAATACTCGTGGGAACAGAATGGAGATAAATAAAAAAAATAAAACAATCCCCGAAGACAGCTCGGACTCCGAGAGCCCTGTGCTCTCAGATACGTCTGTCGGAACTCAGGGTCAGTCGAGGGCACAACCAGCCCACACTGACTCAGAGGTACCAACCGTCAGTGTAGCGGGCACTTCAGCCTGCGATACATTGGAACTAGAAGAGACAGCTTCTTAAAGCTAAAATTCTTGCTAGGGGGGACAAATATATTAGACCCCGCAAGAATAAACCCTCTCGTGTAGCGGAAACAGCAAGTAAACCACCAACCAGTGGGACGGCTGAAACTGCTCCGAGCACATCTACTCGTGTAGCGGATATAGCAAAGAGACCACACACCAGTGGGACAGCTAAAACTGCTCCGAGTACCTCTGCCCCTGTAGCAAACATAGTAAAAAGACCACACACCAGTGGGACGCCTAAAACTGCTACAGGAAATAAGGGGCCAAAAACCCCTAATACAGGCAAACGCCAACGTTCGGAGGGCTCTACTCCCTCATCTGCTGGGGCCACTGCTAAGAGGCCCCGCACAAACAAGGAGGAAATGACCTTCAAAGAGGCTCTCACGGAGACTAAGATAGCCATAGTGAGAGAATCACATCCTGAGCAGAAGCTGTCAAAGGAGGAGGCGGACAGTCTTCGCTCGGACATCATGACACTCATTGTCAAAAGCAAGGGCGTGTTCCCGAAATTTGACAGATGTGCTTATGATCCAGCTGGTGGGCTAGTCTTGTCATGTAAGGATGAGGCTACAGTCTCATGGCTGAAACAATCAGTAGCTACCTTGAATCCGTTCAAGGGGATTGCTCTTAAGGTGGGTCCTGCGAAGACCTTAATTAGAGCATCTAAAATCCTGTTGTGGGTCCCGAAAACTACACTAGATTCGAAGGCCACTGATTGCCTTAAGCTCCTTCAAGGTCAAAATGAAGGGCTTAAGACGAAGGATTGGACAATAGTCAGCAGACGAGAGGAAACCCACGGGCAAACTCTAATCTGTTTAGCTGATGAGGAGTCGATGACGACCTTAAAAAGGATAAACCTCAAGCCTTATTTGGGGGTAGGCCGGGTCAACATCAGAATCCTCTCAGAACCAACATCTGAAGAAACGAAAGATGAAGGTGTTGCAAATCAACCTGCAACATAGTAAAGCAGCTACAGCTGCTTTAGCTCGGCGCATTAAAGCCGAAAACCTAACCTTAGTCCTAATACAAGAGCCCTGGATATTCCGGGGCCGAGTCATGGGACTGGGGGGACTGGGAGGCAAGGTGATCTATGACACCACATCAGACAGGGTCAGATCCTGCATTTTTGCAGGGAATAACCTGTCGCAACTCCCTTTGCTAGAGTTCTGCTCCAGAGATGTAGCAGTGACTAAAGTAAAACTTCATAAGGAAGACTTACATATGGAGGCCATAGTAGCATCCATATATCTTCCATACGAAGAAGCACTTCCGTCACCGGAGGTGGAAAAGCTTGCAGCCTTCTGCCCGGGGTCTCAGCAACAACTGCTGGTAGGCTGCGATGCAAATGCTCACCATGTAGTATGGGGAAGCAGCAACACGAACAAAAGAGGTGAGTACCTTTTAGATTTCATTCTAAGGGAAAATTTTGTTCTGTTAAACTCGGGTAATGAACCTACGTTTACAAACCGAGTCAGATCTGAGGTAATTGACGTCACCTGGGCAACACCGTTTTTCAGCCAACAGGTGAATGGATGGCACGTTTCAACGGAGCCGTCCCTGTCGGACCACAGACACATTTTCTTCCAAATATCTGGAAATATGGAAGTTAAAGTTCACTACAGAAATCCAAAAAGAACTGACTGGGGACTATACAAAGAAACCCTGAAAGTTCAATTGGAAGAAGTAGGGTATCCTATTAGGGAAGTCAGTGATGTTGAGGAGACAGCAAACCGATTACGGGAGGCAATGATCTCCTCATATCACCAAAGCTGCCCTATAATTAGGAAAACCTCTAACCGCAAGGTGAATTGGTGGAGTCAGGAACTTGCGGAGTTGAGGAAACAAACTCGCACACTATTTAATAGAGCGAAAAAATCCGGATTGTGGGACGAATATCACAAAGCCCTCACCGCATATAATCAGGCCATTCGCAAGGCCAAGAGACAATCCTGGAGAGTATTCTGCCAGGAAATCGAGAGCACAACAGCTTGCGCTCGATTGAATAAGATCTTATCTAAAGATCCTATCAACCCAGTAGGGACCTTAATGAAGCCCAACGGGTCATATACAAAAACAGGAAAAGAAACCCTGGAAATTCTCCTGGGCACTCATTTTCCTGACTCATGTTGTATAAGAACTCCTTTTGAATCGCAGGATAAACCCGCTGTGGCCTTTAGAGCAACACGGGAATCCTGGATACTAGCAAGGGAGGTTGTCACATACAACAAAATTAAATGGGCCATAGAAACCTTCAGCCCGTTTAAATCAGCAGGTCCTGACGGTATAATACCTGCTTTCCTAAAGCAAGGGGCCGATCAGCTGATTCCACACCTTCTCCGACTATTTAGGGCCAGTTTAGCTTTTGGCTATATCCCTAATAGCTGGACAAGAGTGAAAGTGGTCTTTATTCCAAAGCCAGGGAAACCTTCTTATACCCAAGCCAAGGCTTACAGACCAATCAGTCTATCGTCTTTTATCTTAAAGACGCTAGAAAAACTTATTGATAGGCACATCCGAAACAGGGGACCAAACAACCCCCTATTTTCGGAGTATCAACACGCCTATCAAACAGGAAAATCCTGTCAGACAGCGCTTCACCAGCTGATTGGCAGAATCGAGAAATCTCTTGATACTAAGGAGATTGCCTTAGGGGCTTTCCTTGACATTGAGGGGGCGTTCGATAACACATCATTTGTGTCTATCGAGAGGGCCCTTCGTGAAAAGGATTGCTCACCTACCCTATGTAAATGGATAGGTAATATGCTACACAGCAGAAAAATACATGCCACGTTGTTTGAGGACACGCTGGAGGTATCTGCTGCCCGAGGTTGCCCACAAGGGGGGGTGCTATCACCACTACTGTGGAACCTCGTGGTAGACAATCTCCTAACAAGACTCAATCAAAAGGGAATGTATACTCAAGGCTATGCAGATGACGTAGTCATCATAGTCCGAGGAAAACATATGGATGTCTGTCTAGATCTTATGCAAATAGCTCTAACAGAGGTCCAGTTATGGTGTCAGGGGGAAAATCTTAAAGTAAACCCCCAGAAAACTGTAATAGTCACGTTCTCCAGAAAGAGAAATTTGGAGTCTAATAAAACTCTTCGTCTCTTTGATGGAGAACTACAGATGTCAAAGGTAGTGAAGTATCTGGGCTTAAACCTAGACTCAACACTTACCTGGAATATACATCTGGAAAAAGTACTAAATGGAGCTAAAACGTCTCTGATGATGGCCCGTCGCTCTTTTAGTAGATCTTGGGGGCTTAATCCCAAATTAACATCCTGGCTATACACCTCAGTTATCAGACCTGCACTAATGTATGGGGCACTACTGTGGTGGCCAAAGGTCCAACAGACCACTGCTAGAAACAAACTGGCAAGTCTGCAGCGCTTAGCAACACTAGGCATCACAGGGGCCATGCGTAGCACCTCATCCGCTGTTCTGGATGTAATCCTAAACCTCCCACCATTGCACTTATATGTAATGGAAGAAGCGAGGCTAGAGGCATCTCGGCTGCAAAATGCGGGGCAGTGGAAAGATGTGAAAACGGGCCACACCCGCATTACTGGAATCATTGATAACCATACATTACATATGGTGTCAGATCAAATGCCTCCAGTTCACAGCTTCAACAGAACCTATGACACTATCATTCATGATAGAGAGGAACTGAAGAAGATAATCCCTCAGTTATCAAATGGCTTCATTTGGTATACGGATGGATCTAAAATGACCAATGGAGCCGGAGCTGGGATATATGGGGAGAGACCGAGGAGAGACATTAGTCTGAGCCTAGGAACTCATGCCTCAGTGTTCCAAGCTGAGGTAATGGCAATTGCTGTATGTGCGCAGGAGAATATTGAGCGGGGCTATCGTAACCAGCGTATATATATTCTTTCTGATAGCCAGGCAGCAATTAAATCTCTACAATCCTACAAATTCAGCTCTAAGCTAGTTTGGGATTGTCACCGACTTCTAAATGACCTGGGTCAGAAAAATAAAGTTCGTATTATGTGGGTACCAGGTCATGAAGGAATTCGTGGCAATGAAAATGCAGATAACCTTGCTAGACAAGGGGCTTCTGAGAAATTCATTGGACCTGAACCAGTCTGTGGCATTTCTTATAGAAATGTCCAGCAAACTGTCAGGAGATGGACCTGTGAGCAGCATCTCTCAGATTGGGACCTGGCTTTAGGTAACAAACATGGGAAGAAAATGCTTGCAGGTCCTTCCTCAAAGTTAACTGAGGACTTAATTAGACTCAGCAGACCGACACTCAGAAAGGTGATTGAGCTTTTAACCGGTCATGCTTTCTTGAGAAAACATCTACATGTGATGGGGATACATCAGGAATCAACACTATGTAGACTTTGCGAAATGGAGGATGAAACAGCCACCCATATCGTGTTCGAATGTGAGGCTTTAACTTACAGGAGAACAACCATCTTTGGTTACATTGATGAGGATGGAATAGTTCCACAGGACAATCTAGTAGCAAATCTTCTGGAGCTCATAAGAAGATCCAGATTATTTGATGACTAGATCCAGTAAAAGGGGAAGCACAAAAATCCTTTCAGGATGTGGTGCATTTGGGCCAAGAGACCACCCCATTCTATTTTAATCTTTAATCTTTTAGCCGTATATTCATATCAAACGGGCTGCGACTACTCTGCGAACAACACGTGACATGCGTTTGTTTAACAGTACCTATACTTTTGTGTGCGCCGTTTACTTTTTGAGTGCGGTTCTTGTTTATACAATGTAAGTATTTCACCATAACATATTATTAATTCTGTAAGGTAGTCATTATAGTTAACAAATTAGGCAAATACTTGACGTTGTTTTTATTGATATTGCCGATATAAATAAAAACATAGGATCAAGGCGGTCGGGTACTATCGGACACTTTTTTGTCAGGTACCCCCGGACATTACTTTTATGACGAAATGTTTTGTTTCTTGGATTGCATCAAGAGCGTCGCCAGCCTTTGAGCCAGAGGAGGGCAGAAGGATGAGAAAAAAACAAAAATTTCAGGTTTTTGAGGGTTCAGATAATAAATATTAATTATTTATAATTATTTGTTTCTTTACTCACTCACTCACTCCGTTCGTTCTCTCGAATTTATAATTAATAGCCGCTTCGCCCGCGATGGTAATGAAACACGGCAGCAACAACAGTAGTGGAAACTTCAGCAGGACCAAGAGCTAAACGTAAATTAATTGAATAAAAAAATAATTTAGTTAAAAATAAAATAAAATTCAAAAAATAATTTTAATCAGAATAATTTTAAACATTAATAAAAAAATGTATAAACTAACAGTACAGTAGTACAGCAAGTCATTTAATTTTGTTAGTTTATAAATTTTTATCAACGCGTGCGTTGATAGATCCGTCAGTCATTCAGTCAGAACAAACGATTTTATAAGTTATAAATGGTGTAATTGGTGTAGTTATAAATAAAATATGTAAATCAAAAATAAATTATTACAATTTTCCCACTTAACTTCAAGAAAACTACATTTCCCATGCAACAATTTAACAATTTTATCGTACAAAGTAACACTATCTACCCCGAGCTCTACCTGCGAAAAATCTGTCTATCAAATCGAAGCAACTTTTTTTTGACATTGCATTTGAACTCCTTCTTACCTATACTTCGTGATACTAACATTTAACTACGAAAAAGTGGAAAACAAGCTTTTAAAATGAAAATAAGAGGAGTAACAAGATATTAGTTTTATTTACTCGACTAATTTTCTTTTTTTTCATAGTACGGATGTAATTTTTATACATATATGTTTGTTCAGAGCTTTTTAGTTTCCAAATCTGCTCGCCAATCCCTTTCATTTGATATTCATTTCTATATTTTTCATTAGCCAACAATAAAATTGCTGTGGGTCAATGTTACCATATTATCTTTATTTCTTTTTTGTCCTTGGTAATTAATATAAAAATGATTTTTCGGGAAAAAGGACTTTTTTTTTATAACGAAATGCTTGTTGTACTTTTGAACCTAACTTATTTCTACTAAAGTTTGAAGATTTTCTTAACAAAATCTTTGAGAGAGAATAAAACATTTCATATTTTATGCTTTCTGACAAGACTACACGACCAATGGAGCTATGTTTAAAGTAGCATAGTTAAAATTTTCTAATAACTTAGTTTATCTTATATAACTTTTCTTTGTATGCTCAGTTATTATTTATATCAGCTCGAGTATTTTATCATCAATAAGATAAAGTGAAGTTCAAATTCAGACGATACAAAGTTTTGAACATCGTGCAAGATCACAACATACGTAACTTATGGTGGAATTACTTTTGTGTAGTTTGTGGTAACTTTACTTGGTAATTCGTTTCGCAAAGTTACGTTCTAAATGAGACTGAAATGCAGTCACCGTAGATAGATAAAGAATATGTCACATTTTGCGAAGAATTTCGTTTTATCTTAGATGATTTTAAGAGATTTTTAAAAAAATAGTTAACACTGATACGATTTAAATTTTTTTTTCTAAAAATAGAACGCCATATTTCTAAATAGGATAAATAAGTTGAAACTTAATGAGTGACTGATTTTTAAGAACATTGTTACTACTAACGTAGTTTGTATTAATTTGGTCATTTGTTCTTCCATCCAAACAGCATTGCCATCTTATGATGAACGTTTTAAGTTATTTTGTACAACGGTGACTAGATTTGTATTTTGACCAGTGGCAGATATCAATATTATTAGGAGAAAATACGTTAAACCCAAAAAAGTCGTTAATTAATGTATTATACGTACACCATATTATGGCGCATACATAATTGGTAGCGGTCCGATGGCGGGACCTAGGAGTCAAACCAAAATTGTAAGTGGCAAAGTAGGTTATGTATTAAGTGCGTGAATTATTATTTTATAGCACAGTGTAATATTATGGTAAAACGAGAGCCCAACGAGTTTTAACAGTCACACAAGTAATAAATAATCACGCTTGAGATGAAGGTATATGTATTCAATATTTTTTGTACCTTTCTCCTATAAAATACAGTCAAAGCCCTCTAAGTGCACAGCTCGGAACCGAGCCCATCCTTTAAGTGCACACTTCCCCTACGATCTTTTTCATCCCCACTCTTCTAACTCCTATAGCTATCTTTATTCAATCAGATGCTATAAACAATATCTCTAAAACTCTATGAATATGATGAAAATGGAAAGTTTGAAAATAGCGCGCTTACGGTCGCACGTGATTGGTCGCAAATTATTCGAAGTGGGGGTTGGGGAACGTGCACTTAGAGGGCGAGTTCGTGTGCAGTAAGAGAGCGTGTGCATTTAGAGAGCATGCACTTAGAGGGCTTTGACTGTAGGTGATTGTCACTTCAAAATAAGTATATATATATATATATATATATACTTATATATATATTATATATATAATATATATACTTATATATATATACTTATAAATAAGTATATATATGTATATATATATATATACTTATTTTGAAGTGACAATCACCTATTTTATAGGAGATAGGTACAAAAAATATTGAATACATATACCTTTATCTCAAGCGTGATTATTTATTACTTGTGTGACTATATATATATATATATATATATATATATATATATATATATATATATATATATATATATATATAGGTATATATATATATACCTATATATATATATATATATATATATATATATATATATATATTATAGGAGTCGTTCGGCGTTGTTCGAAAATATTCGGAGATATTCGAATTTAAACTTGATGTAGAGTTAATATCTTTCATTTGTAGCACCGAAGAACCATTTAAACTGAATCCGAATTTAATCGGTTGCGCGGCTAGCTTCAGCTGGCGCTGGGCCGGGGTTTAGTTTAAAAAAATTTTAAGAAAATAATCGCAAAAAAAAATAACCAAACACAATTACGAAATACGAATAGACTATATCAAAAAAATGACATATGGCAACATACACTATTGGCATCGGTCGGATGGCGGGACCTAGGGGTCGGACCAAAATTTCTCGACGTTTCATAACCTCCTAAGCACTTTGGCACCATTTTTAAAAATGTTTATATATATATGTATATATATATGTATATATATATGTATATATATATGTATATATATATGTATATATATATGTATATATATATATATATATGTATATATATATATATATATACATATATATAAACTGTTTTAAAAGTGGTGCCAAAGTGTTTAGGAGGTTATGAAACGTCGAGAAATTTTGGTCCGACCCCTAGGTCCCGCCATCCGACCGATGCCAATAGTGTATGTTGCCATATGGCAAATACACTAATAATATGTAGTATATGTCTGACCCTTCAGCATATTGAGGATTTGGATTGTTTACGAAGATAGAGCCTATTTTGATTCTCTGTCGTTCAAATGGATATAAAGCGCAATTATCACAGATATAACTACTGAATTGGTAAACTCGCATTACTTTTGTTTTACTTTACGTACCTTTATGGTAACCGTAACACTCCTAAAAAAAATCAGTTCTGAAACATAACTAGCCTCGGAGATAGAGCTGGGTCGAAAATAGTTCGTGATAAATATAGTACACAGTCTTTTGCGAGAACTTAGTCACATAACATTTAATTAATTTGGATAGTAGTTTTTGGAAAATTACTGTTTTAATTAGTATAATTTTTTTTCAATATTAACATTTTAAATGATTTTTTCTTCTGTTTCAGGTAAGTTTCAATATTTTGTACTTAAATATTGAGTTCTCGGTTATATGGGTAAGTTAAAATTTTTGTTATACAAATCGTTTAACAGTTTATTTAGTACTCTTTGAAATCATAAATTTTTCCATTGTTGTTTAAGGAGATATAACAGAATGTTAATTTGCAATAAATTTGATAATTATGCGATTAATAATAAAATCAAATAACTCTATTATTATGGCATTCGTTTCAATAACTTATATTTAAACCGCCAAGTATATCAGTAAACTTTGGAAGAGAAAATTGTAGGTATTAGCGAGTTTATGATACAAGTAACATTGAACTACATTAATATTTAAAAGCACGTTTTTTATAAAAAAAATAGGCTCCTTTAACTCTGTTGAAATTCGGAATGCCTCTCGTTTTTTTTAAAGAATCATTGACTTAACAAAAAGTGTATGGTCGTTGTTGCTAATCCACGTGACTATAAGGATTTGATGTCCCGCCATAATCTTATAATATCGATATTTTTCAGATTTAATGTTGGAACAGCAACATTTATGTATCTCATTCATAAATGAACGTATTGTACGAAGAAGTGGCATGTTAAGACACGCGAGTAGAGTGTTTTAACAGTCATCTGAGTCATATCATTACGAACAAGATACATAATACATTTCTGTACGTACCTGCTATACAAAATAGTTGATTTTCACTTCAGGATAAGTTTATATATATATATATATATATATATATATATATATATATATATATATATATATATACAGTTCGACCATATTAGAAATTTAGATTGTTTACGAAGACAAAGCCTACTTTGCTTCTCTGTCGCTCAAATGATAATTATTGGATTGGTAAAATCGCAAAAATGTTGTTTCGCTTTACGCAGTAGAGCAAAAAAGAGTCATTATACTACAGGTATACAGGTGCACAAATATATTTTCGAGCTATTTAAGCGCCGACGCAAAAAGAAAGGTGTTAGAAGTTTGAAGACTTTGTCTGTCTGTCTGTGACATCGTATCTCCAAAACGGATGAACTGCTTTCAATTCAATTTTTTGTTCATTTAAAAACTGGAATTCTCTTCAGCTCTCATCACAATTTGTGTAGAAATCCCGGCCACTAAGACCCAGAGCTAGAAACTTTAGTTTGAGCTCAAATATTAAGTTTTGATTAGTTAGTTTAAGGAAGCAAAAAAATAAATCATTGAAAAGTATGAAATAATTAATTTCTACTATATCTGGTCCGACGATTGGACTATTTCTTCGTTTGAATCAAATATTTAAGTCATAAATGCATGAGGGACCGCCAGTGGCGGATTTACCAGCAGGCTGAGTAGGCTGAAGCCGTCTGTATATGAAAAATTACTAAACGCTCTGTAAAATATACTTTTGTGATAATGCGTTTTTAAAATATTCCAATAGCGTTTCAGTACTGCAATTTAAATTCAGTATTTTTTTTCTCCATATTTATCCATATTTATCCAATATTACTAGGTTGCATTCACACAATTCAATCATCGTGTAATATGTTTCAATACTTAATTTTTTTTTGTACAACGTATTTGCGTAGTCGTTTAAGATTATTGCGAACTAGGATATCGAATTTCAGAGGTCAGTAGGGGCGGCAAAAATTTAATAGCCTACTAGCGGCAAATTTGTAAATCCGCCACTGTGCACTGGGGACCGCTGGGAAATTATAAAAATACCCCCGACGCATGTGTATATTAAATAATGCATTTAAAATGAGGAAATAATCACTACATTAGAAATTGTCTCTAAGTACCTAAGTGTAAACTCAGATTTTATGCCAGCGCCTTGAAAAATCGATAGAATTTGAATGCCTACAATAAAGGATTTTTTTTTATTAAATTCTTTAAAAATTTAACAATTTTTTTTACGATGATGTACATAATTGATTTGTCATACGGCGACGTGGTTAAAAGTTGGTTACATTGCTTTAATTGTTTAATTTACTCCGTCGTATGAATAATTCTGACATTTCATAGTCTTGCTGTTAAAACAATTTTTATCTAAATGCTAACCATTCATTTTGAGATACTTTATAATTGAACTGTCAAACTGCTGACATTTATAATTGTCAAATAAATCGCGGAATCTCTGCATAAAATTTAATATTTTGACAAGGGCTTGTGTGTACAGGAGTAGAAAAAAATAGTATGGAGTTTGTGCAAAAAAGTGTGTCAGAATTCGTTCGCATGTTCTCACTGACACTTGTCAGAAGTGTCAAACACAGCCGCCAACTTACTCACACATAGGAGCATACACATACACTATACAGAATGTTCAAAAAATGTCGCGAAGCTATTGGGGATTTGGGGAGGGGGCGATACAAAATGAGCATAGAAAAAGATAAACTATACGAGACGGTTTGTTTTACTCAAAAACGCTTAATTCAGGAGGTAGGTACGTTGAGCGAGACTTTCGACAAATTATTTTTGTCTAAACTCTTATTAAAAACACATGTATATTTCAGCACTTTGAATGTCTATAATCGGTCATATCACAAGGAGAGTAAATTTGTATGTCAACAATGTCAATTTCTAAATCACTGCTACAAGTTAATTTTTTTTTGTGATTTTTTGAAGATTTGCTGTATTAGCCACTCAAGATTTGCAAGTAAGTTTTTTTTAAGGCACAACATAAGATGGTTTCCAATTCGAACGCCAGACGTTAGCCACTTTGCTTTTAATTGCAAGTGGTGCCGCTGTGCTGGAAAAATAGTGGCGTAGTTATGATCTTGTAGCTTCTACTAAGAAGTGTTTACGCAAAATCATTTTTCTTAAATTAAATAGGGTTCATCCGCACAAAACTTTAATTATACATAACCTAATATGTCTAAAACAAAATATACATTTTAAGTGAGTTTTATGAACCTTTCTTCATTTCAATTAAAGAAATAGCTTGCTTATTTCTTAGGTTACACAAACTGATGCAATGCAATTAAAGTTAATGCAATTTACGCGCATTTTTCCAGTGTTATCACAAAATTGTGAACGCTAGCGACGCCCATATCGTGCACATGAAAAATATTAATTATACTGAAAATTGAATACATAAAAAAATATATTCAACGTTAGTGTGCTGCCTTGGAACCGAAGATGCCTTTCGTCGACCCTTCTTCAACTATAATAATCGATACTAAAAGCCTAAGAAATTTTAATGTGCTATTTTTAAACACCTTATATACAGTGACTATATGGAACATACGTGAAATACAGATAAACTGCGTGCTATCTAAGTGTGGGTAAAGATTTTAGGCAAAAATCTAATTAGGTATTAAATTATTCTTTTAAATAATTATACTATTATGCAAATAAACTGAATGATTGATAAATCTCAGTTTGTAGTACTAGTACATAATATAATATAATAATATATAAAACCCGGGTCGCAGTAGCAAAACCCTGCCGACAATATAGTGTATTTGCTTATACAGGCAGTGTGGCTTTATTACGCGAACTTAAGTTGGTTTTTGGGGAAAATTAAAAATTTGACTCCTTAATACACCCCTTTAAATAACATTTTTTTTCTTAACTGCAATATTATTATCAATCTAACGTCTACACCGAATTAAATACACCCTTCAATAAATAAGTCAATATCTACAAATTAGTGTTTTCAAAAAAAAATTTAAGTCCGGTCCTGTTGGGCCGATTTTATTAAAATTTTAGGGACACTTTTTCATTGCTACTAACGGGTTAAATGTTAATTTTGAAACGATTCTGAGAATTTTTTCGGTATTTTGGGGCCCAAAAACATTTTTCAACCCCTAAAATCTACCCTTAAAATAGCCCGATTACGCCCATTTTAAATAGGCTTCTGTCGGTGATGGATTTCAATACGTGGGCAAAATTTCGTTAAAATCAATTAACTCTTTCGAAAGTTATTGCCCGTACACACACACACACATATATATATATATATATATATATATATATATATATATATAAATATATATATATATATTATATATTATATATATATATATAAATATATATATATACATATATATATAAACATTTTTAAAAATGGTGCCAAAGTGTTTAGGAGGTTATGAAACGTCGAGAAATTTTGGTCCGACCCCTAGGTCCCGCCATCCGACCGATGCCAATAGTGTAGGTTGCCATATGGCAAATACACTGATAGTATAAATCTTTATTCATAAAAATACACATTTGTATTTGAATAGCGTCCATCTAGAGTGTAATATTGCAATATTTAAGTATATCTTTGGAGATCATAGTTTGTTTGGGATATCAAAAAATTTTTTAAGTCTTTTTTAAATGTTTCCTTATTATTAGTGTATTTGCCATATGGCAACATACACTACTGGCGTCGGTCGGATGGCGGGACCTAGGGGTCGGACCAAAATTTCTCGACGTTTCATAACCTCCTAAACACATTGGCACCATTTTTAAAAATGTTTATATATATATATATATATATATATATATATATATATATATGTGTGTACGCGCAATAACTTTCGAAAGAGTTAATTGATTTCAACGAAATTTGGGCCACGTGTTGAAATCCATCACCGCAAGAAGCCTATTTAAAATGGGCGTAATCGGGCCATTTTAAGGGTAGTTTTTAGGGGTTGAAAAATGTTTTTGGGCCACAAAATACCGAAAAAATTCTCAGAATCGTTTCAAAATTGACATTTAACCCATTAGTAGCAATTAAAAAGTGCCCCTAAAATTTTAATAAAATCGGGCCAACAGGACCGGACTTACACATTTTTTGAAAACACTAATTTGCAGATAGTGACTTATTTATTGAAGGGTGTATTTAATTCGGTGTAGACGTTAGAATTTAGATTGATAATAATATTACAATTAAGAAAAAAAAATGTTATTTTAAGGGGTGTATTAAGGGGTTAAATTTTTTATTTTGCCCAAAAACAAACTTAATTTCACATAATAAAAGTATAAAACCTCACGGCCCTATACAAGCAAATACACTATATTGTCGGCAGGGTTTTGGCACTGCGACCCGGGTTTTTTTATTATTTTAATTTGTTTAGGTATGGTGTTGTGTTTCTGTATTATGGCGTTGCGCACTCCCTTGTACGCTGTAGAGAAAGTTACATTTCAGGTTTTGAGATCGTTTTCACTTTTGGCTCATATCTATGCTGGATCGTGTGATTCGAAAATAGATGTGGATGTGATCGGAAGAATTTCATACATTCTAGTATATATAGGTCGTAGACTGTTAAAATATTTAACTTTTTAAATATTTCGTGACAGCTTTTACAAGGGGGCACACCCGCCATGATACGGATACACCGTTTCTGAATAATGAATACCTTTTTAGAGTGGTAGAGTTTCCCCAAAAAATGAATCCAAATTGCAAGATTGATTGGAAATGGGCAGAATATATAATTTTTAGATTTTCTATATCAGTGGAATTTCTCAACATATATATTAGATATGTGGATTTATTTAGTTTGGTAATAATGGAATCTACGTGATATTTCCAATTCAGATCTTTGTCTAAATTAAAATAATATTTTCACTTATGAATAGAAAAAAATGAAAACTTGTTGTTTTACGCATCCCTGTGAAAGGGTGTCGAAAAAAACACGAACATTTTTCTTATAACCGTTATTGCCTTGTTTATATACAATTTGAAAGACGAAAACCTCCGCTGACCAAATGTGTTTTGACACTCATACCATTACGTGCCACTCAGAAATACAGAAATCATATTTTTTACAGTTGGATTTTTCTATTTTTTTGTTCTTTGTTCAGCTGTCAGAACATATGTATTATTGTCTAATCAAATATTTTTCAAACACGCTACAAGAGTTCAATTTTCAATTAATTTCAATGTTCACGTCAAGTTGATTCCTACCATTCTAGCATAATTTTATGCTGTTAATTCCTACCGTAAAACTGGTAATAAATAAAAATAACGATATTTAGGCATATTCTTAAATAAATATAAATAATAATTTATGTATCTTAGTAGACGGAGTACGTCTGCTTAGTTCTCGCAAAGGACTGTGCATTATATTTACACGAGCTATTTCGAGCCCTTTTCAATCCCCTCTATCAACAAGGCTAATTATGTTAAAGAAGCAGTATTCCAAATTTCATAAGTCTATTATCTAGATGAAACAGTTTCCAGAATACGAGTGTTCAATAATCACGATTTTAGACAAGCACTGACAGATAGATAATCAATATCATAATTCAGAGACGTCTAGATCTAGCCTTTGCTGCATCAACCGGTTGTCCGAATACAACTCGCGTCTGATGTGATAGGATATACATGGCCTGCTACATAATGAAGCATGGTATATAAATATGATATAATAAAGTATGGTATACAATTATTATAAGTTACAAAAGTTATTGAAATTCCATCAAAAACGTAAATGTGAAATATGACCAAGTTTGGTACAAAGAACAATTAGTGGATTTATTGATTTTCCTGGAAAAAGAAGTGAAATATAAGAAAGTGCCAAATTTTCACTTGGCAAATTTTTATAAATGACTGGTGTATGTAAACTTGTCAAGTGAAAACTTGACAACTTCTGAAATCTCACTTCTTTTTTTCGGCAAAGCCGGTAAAGGCACTTGTTTTTGTATCGAACTTGGCTCTTTTTTCACATTTATGTTTTTGGTGGGTATATTATCGACGAATAAGTGGCATTATTTCATAACGAACATCAGCGAGTGTAAACAGTCACACGAGGTCGAGGTATATACTCCATATATACTACATTTTTGCACGTACTTCCTGTAACATAGTTGGTTTTTACATTAATTTCAGTATATTCAAAACATAAATATAAAAATAAACTTCAGGTCCACTTGTAGTCCATTTGCATTGTTTACGAAAACTGCGCCTACTTTGATTTATTGGTTTCTCGAATACTTTTACAAAACGAGATTTAAATAAGAAGCGCTAATGTAATACTGAGCATAGGAAAGCGAAGGCGATAAACACAGTATATGTATGCGTTTTTCTGCTTCGTCTTGTTGTTGTTGAACAACGACGGAATGACTACCGCAAGTATCACTATATCTTTGCGTATCTCACTTCAATATTCTTTGGCATACAATTATACTTTCCATAAACAATTATATTTCGAGAACTATCAGCAAACCTTTCTTTGAACCAGGGCCCGGCAATCCATAGTATAAAAACTTTTTTAAAGTTCTCTTGAACATGTCGTGTACTGTGGTCGTGAGTTCTCGAACCATAACTTTCCAAATTTGTATGAATATATACCGCAGTCATATAGAAACTGCTGCCAAAGTTAAAATGTTATTTTCTTTGAAAACATTACGGCAAGAAACACGCGGATTTAAGCCAAAAATTGGTCGTATAGTTCTTTTCTGGAAAAAAAGGTACGTTTGCTATCAGTAGAATTTCCCCATAGGAGAACACCATAACTGATATTAGAATGAACGAAGGCATAGTAAATTGACAGTAAGTATTGATTTTCCATCAAACCTTTCATTTGGCGTAGTAAGAATATACTTTTATGTAGTTTTTTGGATAGAACGTCAACACGATGACTCCACTGTAAATTGTTGTCGATGTAGATGCCAAGAAAATTGAAACCCTGAACATTATCAAGACGCTCCATCTGCATATAAATACTAGGTGTATTGTTGATATTATTCGTATACGACTGTTTAGTGCCAAAGCACATGTGTTTTCTTTTTGTTTTATTAGTGTATTTGCCATATGGCAACATACACTATTGGCGTCGGTCGGATGGCGGGACCTAGGGGTCGGACCAAAATTTCTCGACGTTTCATAACCTCCTAAACACTTTGGCACCATTTTTAAAAATGTTTATATATATATGTATATATATATTTATATATATATATATATATATATAAGCGTATATATATATATATATATATATATATGTGTGCGGGCAATAACTTTCGAAAGAGTTGATTGATTTTAACGAAATTTGGGCCACGTGTTGAAATCGATCACCGCAAGAAGCCTATTTAAAATGGGCGTAATCGGGCTATTTTAAGGGTAGTTTTTAGGGGTTGAAAAATGTTTTTGGGCCCCAAAATACCGAAAAAATTCTCAGAATCGTTTCAAAATTGACATTTAACCCTCCAGTAGTAATTAAAAAGTATCCCTAAAATTTTAATAAAATCGGCCCGACAGGACCGGACTTACAAATTTTATGAAAACACTACTTTGCAGATAGTGAATTATTTACTGAAAGTTGTATATAATTTGGTATAGAAGTTCGATTGATAATAATATTGCAATTAAGAAAATAAATGTTATTTTAAGAGGTGTATTAAGGAGTCAAATTTTTTATTTTGCCGAAAAACCAACATAAGTTCGCATAATGGAGCCACACTGCTTGTATAAGCAAATACACTATATTGTCGGCAGGGTTTTGGCACTGCGACCCGGGTTTTTTTAATTTAAGATCAATAAATTTACACCAATCATAGATGTCTATGATAGATTGATTGAGAGCTGACGTTAAGTTATTTAAACAGTTGTCACGACAAATTAATGTTGTGTCGTCTGCGTACATGACGAAAAAGAATTGATCAAACTATTTCTATATATGACAAACAGTAAGGGTCACAAATTGGAACCTTGAGACACACCAACAGATTGAGAACGTTGACATAAAAAAGATCCAATCCAGTTCAGGCAATTTTGTCTCGTATGTCATACTGATAAAGTGCGTTTAGAAGAACTCGATGATTTACTAACTCGAACGCTTGACTGAAATCTAAAAAAATAGCTGATACATTTGAACCGTCATTAAGCGCAGTTAACACAATTATAACTACAAAATTATTTATTTCTGTGGATAACCCAAATTTCTGTTATGTTCTAAAGTCCCCCACTTGGCCGTGGTTATGGCCTGACTGTGGCCCTGACTATCAACGGGTCACAAGTTGACGTCCAAGGCAAGCTTCAACCGTTGAGTGAAATAATTTATAAAGACGCTCAGCACCTATATGAAAAATCGTTCCGTATCATCCGTAGTTGCCACGTGACATGTTATTTATTCATTACTTATATTGATAAGTAATGAATAAATAATATGTCACGTGGCAAGTATGGACATATCTCAGCAGGATAACATCGGGTTAAGAGTATTAAATTACAGCACTGTTATTTTATCAGTCTTCAATACGAGTTGATATTTGATGTAAAGATAACTGGAACGTTTTAAGTGGATGGAACGCAAAACGGGACTATTCAGTTGAAAGCACAGGAATAAGTGCAGCTTAAATAGAAAAGCAATAAAATAGGAGATATATTTGTAATGTACACCATAAGAATCTCAGAAAGTAAAGAAACATGTTGTAGAGTTTATAACACGTGTTTATTTTATCAAGTAAATCCTACATGGAAAGCAAATAAACCGAAAATTCTTCATGTATTTCTGATTGTCTCAATAAAATGCTACTTTTCGCAGGGATGTTTTTTAAACATTCTAACTTTACAACTCTTTTATTTTTCATTCAAAAGCCTTTCCATTTAAGAAAACATAGTAACAGCTATGTTTTATATTATAAATAAATGACTCGTGTATATAAAATTGTTAACTGAAAACTCGGCACCTTTTTAGATCTCACTTCTTTTTTTGCCAAAGCCTGCAATTCCACTTGGTTTTTGTATCCAACTGTTTCATATTTATATTTTGGTGGGATTTTTTTTCAATAGCGCACGCTTCATCAGTACAGATGACGTTACAAAAATTCTTTTGATCTTAACTTTCGTGTAAAAACATAATATGATAAAGTAAATGATGCCGAAATCCAACATAGTTATTTATAAAAGTTTATTTAAAAAATTTCATAGTAACCCCGTAGATTGAAGCACAGACGTTACGTGAAAAGTACTTAGATCTGTTTGAATATGTAACTTCTTTTTATACTATCGAGATGTAAAAGTGAAGACACGAAGACACAGACAAACCTAAGTACTTTTTCACCAACTCTACGGTTGTTATTTTTGTCCTCTTTATAAAAACTGTACAGAGATGAATAAAACAAAGCACAATTCAATTGGAACGTTGTTACCTCTAAACAGTCAGTAGTTTTTGAAAATGCCAGTACTTCAGTATTATCAGATATAAAAATGTTGACTCAGGAGCATTCTTTTATGAAAACTACTCGACTGAATAAAACAGACACAAGGTAGAAAAAAATAGTTCAATTTCAATTCTTAATGGTTTTTCCCCAAGAGAAAGAAAGCTTAATAACAGCGCTTGTCAGTTTTCCAGCAAAATAAACACTTTTATTTTTGTCGATGAATGTAAGTGCAGTCATAGAGAAAATTACGTAGTAAATGTGTATTTATATTATACAGGCTGTACATTTATATTCGAACGCAAACTCCACAGCATGCCTCGTCAATCGTATAAACGAAGTATTTTAAATTTATATCAAACATTTTATTTTTATTAATTTTTCATGAGTAAACATCTTTACTGACAGTGACGCTCCTTTATAAAAAATCTGTTAGAATAACTCAATGAAATATTACGGATGTGGGTGGAAAAGTATCGCGTAAGTGGCGGTCATGGCGGGCAGTTCATAGACAAGCGATGGGCAGTTTGAACAGCTCAACACGCTCATATTATGATAACTAGAAGCGTATGTTATATTTAACCGTCTTTGATCAGATGTAAAGTTAGATATATGTAGCTGCCACGTATTCGAATATATGTACATGGTATATGACACATACACTATTGAAGTCGATAAAATGACGTGAGCAAGTGGTGGGACTATAAAATCTCGACATTTCACATCATTGTAAAACACCATTATATATTTATAAAGTGTGCCGTATGTCATGACCGTCATACGTGTAGCTTTGTTATTAGTAATGCGAGAGAATATATGTAACAGTGTAGTTAAAGCAAGAAATTATGTCGCGAAAAGATAATTGATATACCGAATGTAACTAAAAATTTTAATGAAAAATGGCGTATTCAACATTTTCGATATAGCTCGTAGATCATTGATTATGAAATATTTGTTAGGCTATTTCACAAGCAGAATAAAACTACCTTAGCAGTTTTAAGTAGCTTCTGCCACATTCAAGTACGGGGGTAAGGGTACGTTTATTTTATTTTTTTTTTAATGCGAGTGGTAGTTATTAGTCGCGATTCGAGATAGAAAATGGCATTTATTTTCTAATCATGACATATTATGAATTATTTAAATAAAATGTTAGTTCCATATGATCCATTTAGTCATGAAACAAAAAAAGGGTGATTGTACTTATGTGCGCGTGTTAGAAATTTTGGTGTGTTTAACAACTAATTTTAATTTTCATGCAAATTCTTTATTGGTATAAAATAATAAAAGGACTGGGGGTGAGATTAGGATAAATATAGTTATTAGACGCTACCCGCAAGTGAACCATGGCTCTCCCTCTATTCTGTTGGTATTGAGATGCTAAATCAAAAAGCCAAAGTTGAAGTATAAAACTTAAATAATTGAAAAAATAAAAAACATGTTTATACAAAATTGTACTTACGGACAGTTTTTCAAAGAACAAAATCCTTGCAAACATTACAAAGTTGTACTGATTGTACTGCAATTATTGCTCTATCGTGCTGATTTCAGTATACTTGTACTAATTCTTTTCAGAAAATTGCCGAAACATGTGCAGGACATAAATGACCCAGGTGTATTCTATAGAAGATTAGAAAAATATTTATTAATTAGGTCATTCTACAATAATGAATTTTTAATTTGATGACGCATGTTTGTATGACGTTAAAGAATTTTTACAAGATTTATGTATAAAATTGTAATTTTAAACTGCAGTTGTTATGTAATCGTAAAATGTGTATTTATACTTCTTGACAGTATAATACCAAAGTTGGTTGTTTAATAAAGATTACATCTATCTATCTATCTAATACGCCTGTTCACATCACTTTTTTTATTTTGTTACAGTTTGTATAATACAGGCAGTAAACAGTAACATAGGCTATTTCCCACTATTACTTTGTGCGTACTTTGGCGAACAACTCTTTCATAAGTTGTTTGGAAAACTAGGAGGTCGTAGACCGCTAAACTATACATGGCAAGGGTCGGCACAGCACAATAGGGAACAATACAACAATCCACTACACACTGATGTATGAGCTGACGCTGCTGAACCGCAATAGTTGAACAACTGTTTATAATCCAACAGGGAACAATACAATGATGCACAACTGTAGAAACGACGCAGAAATCAAAGTTGTTTACAATTCAATACAGAGTTGAATGCGTATTTAAAAGTAAACAATTGACGCTGCTGAAACTCTATGACAATATGCCGATAAAAAAAAATAAAAACTAAAAATACTATAAGAAGAACAAAGAAAAATACTCGGATAAATTAATATTACCTCAATTTTAATATTGCAGGCATGTTTTGTTTTTTTACAAAAGCATTTTTTTCTCTTTTTAATTTTTAATTACATATCTCAAAATTTTATTGTTTTTACATACAAATGCCGTTGATTAACCAATTTGTATTTTTGGAAAAAAAATGAGTAACTTGATGACGAGTATAAAAGATTTCCACAACCTTCTAGAAATCCTAGGATTCAACAAATAAAATAAAAGGGAAAAAAACACATGACAAAGAGAGTTTAAGCAGATAGAAGAAGTAAAGGGATTCGAACCACACGTCATACTGACACACGTACAACATATACAAAACATTCTCTTCTTTTCATTATTGTCCTTTTTCACCCTCTTCATAATTCTTCTTATCTACAGCAGCGCTTAACAAAAGACCGCCATTATAATCTTGATAATTGCTTTCTTCACTAATTTAATTATATTTAATATAATTTCACTGTAATGTACATTAAATAATTTGTAATGTTGGACGAAAATAAAATAATTAATTTTGTTTTACAGCTTAACGTTACATCTTATACTAGAATAGATCAAGTGAGTAGGGTAGTGGCACAGCACTATAGGCTTACATTCGGAAAATGCGGATCGATCTATAGATGAACAAAGATGAGGCATTGCAATTTGTTCTATTGTTTGTCGGCGTTATATTGTAGAGACAATCATGACACCGTTTTTGCCAATAAAAGGCAACTACACAAAAAAAAATAAATACCCAGAAATACAATTCTCTAGTACGAGCTTTACTTATTCTTGTGACCTCGCTGCTTGTTTAACCTGAGATTCCATGATTGTATTTTTAAATGGCCAATGCTGTATCGTCTCGAGTGCTGAAAGGTTTATAGCGAGTTCTGTGTTATGCGTCCAGCTTAATGACAATTTATTTAGTTACTTTATCTAGATACTTCATTTATTCTTTTTAAGATTGTGCATGCTATTGTAGTAAAACATATTGTAAGGAAAACCAATACAATTTCATCTTTCATGTAGGATCAAGGTCACGAATCCATTGGTAGACAGATCAAAGGCACCGTTTCGGAGTTATGCATCTGCTTTTAATTTATTTTTGTGGCCGTAAGCAAAAAAAAAACACAAATTATTCACTTTTCAATAAAGGCATGAAACTTGAAATGATAAAGGGACACACCCGAAAGGTCATTTTAAGAAATTGAACCACTCCAAATTTTACTCAGGACCTTTAAAATATAAGATAGATGTCTGATTTGATTGATATTTAGTTTATACAGTACAACCTTGATAAGTTAAGAACCTCTGTAAGTCAAAAATTTTTTGAATTCCCTTCCCGTGAAAGTATAAAACCTCCATTACTTAAATCACAAAGCCTCGGTAACTTAAACAAATATTCATCATATGTGTCATCATGAGTAAGTATCCAAACAAAAAGTTTTGCCAAGAACTTAACTGATTTTCACTTTAGTCTTCCACTAAAACAATTACTAATTTCTTTGTTTAAATAATTAAATAAATAAATAATTGATTCTAAATGAATAAATGAATAGATAAAAAATTTATGTCACTTCTATTGAACTAAATACATACTCTATAATATCCACAAACCTCGGTAAGTTAAAAGTTTTACTTTGACAACCTCTCTAACTTCAACTCTCGACAAGTAAAAAACTCGATAATTTTACGTTTCCCTTGAATTTTAACTTATCGAGGCTCTACTGTATATGTTTTTTCAGGTGCTAAATTAAAACTAGCATTTTGCATTCAAAAATTACTAAACCGAGATAGTATCCAAACATTTAAATGTTATTATTTCTCGCCTCGTAAATTGAGCTATTACGATTTTGAGAACAAATTTAAATTTAAGTTCCGAATATTGTTCACGTCCATTATAATTAATAAGTTTTTTTTTATTTTTTCACGGGAAAATTTAGTTTAACTATATTAAAATTGAATTGTCCAATTTCCCGTGAAAAAATAAAAAAAAACTTTTAAATTTAAGTTTTTTGATTAAAAAAATCTTCTATATTATTGAAGAAACAAAAAAAAATCGTGTTTTAAATTTCGGTGCATCGGCAAACGTTAAGCATTATTTGTATAACTTTAAATTATTTTTGACAATTAAAAATTCGCACGAAGAAGCAAAGTGAGTGAGTACTGAGTAGTGCATTAATCAAGCATATATTTTAGTGAATCGAGTGCACCCGGCCGAAGTCGGATGGGAAATCTAGTGTTTAATACAATGCTTGTAACTTATTTTATTTAAACAGTCATGAACCGCTACTGAGTTCACTATATATTTTGCCAGAGTATTTCAGACATTTCCTTCCGTCTTCCCTATTCAAGAATATTCTATACAGACAAATAGACACAAACTAAAAACGACGCGGGGAATACCTGAATGCTTTGTGTATAAAAAATCGCTTTGTCGGACACCGACATAAACCTTCAAGATGAATGTTGAAAAAAGGATTTGCGCTATGTGGATGTTAGGTCAAGAAAACTTACTGTTCTATGAAAAGATATTGTTGGTGGTGCGGAAATGTATTCCAAAGCTACAATATTCACCCGGAGCATTTAGAAAAATCGCACAACCATGCGCTTGTCAGATAACTCAAGGAGCACAGATCGGTTAATATGACGTTGATTTTTAAATTCTTCTGGCTGAATAAAATATGTCAGTGCAGTGGTTGTTACCATTTTTTAACTTTGCATTGGAAAATGTTCAGCAGGTTATGGCAACTAAGATTATAAAGATGCTTTTTTCCTTCCGATTTATGTTAGAGTAAGTAAGGAAGTAAAACTGTAAGGGGAGACTTTTCTCTAAGTTACATTTTTTAAAAGAAATTTCATCTTCCAGACATTTGTATGATAAAGTCATAATTTTTGTTATAATATTGTATTATGTTCTTTTTCACTTATTTAAGGAACTGGACATTCGTGTTTCTTTCTGATTAATAACAAAACATTCGTTGCTTTTTTATTTATTTTATTACAGTCTGTCAAAGTTCACCGGCAAGCTAATAGGTCATTCTGTATATTTGATTACACCTTCATTGTAGTGTTAATCTTCGTACTAAAAATGTATAAATTATTTGTTTTTATTATAGTTTTTTTTTACGTATAAAAACTTTTTCCTTTACGTTTTCATACTCAAATAACATAATAATTACATTATATTATTATGATTTGAGAACTCTCGCTTATATTTTTATTCTGAAGTCATTGGACAATAAGATAGACCAATCAAAACATAAAAATGAACTAGGTATCGTAAGTTTATTGGTTTAGAAATCTATAATCAAAAACGAAAAACAAGAATATTATCTTATTTCAACCTACTAGATAGTTTATTCGTTCGTCTGTATTCGCAAACACATTTCGCCTGGTTCTCTACAGTTTTTACTTTATTGTTTATATATTGAATCTCGGCAATGTCCATCTTCTATAATAACAATTCCAATATTTGTAAACTGAATTTGCGTTATCCGCTTCCTTCTTACACAGGCTGAAACAAAAATGAAATCGATAAACTACATAAAAAATATATTTGTTTGTTTATAGTACGAATAATATTTATTCCACAATACAAATTAACTGGTTGAAAATAGAGGTATATAAATTAAATGTCGACAATCGGAATGCACTAATTCGACGTGTTAAAAATGCTGCAACTGATATTATAGAAAAGGATGAATCAATCAGAAAAGCAACGAACACCCTTCGCAGATGAAGCAGAAAATGTTTAGAATCAATAGTGGTACTTTTTTTAACAGTTATTATAAGAATAACGCAATGATTAGAACCATGTGTATGCAGGGAATTTTGTTATGACTCTACAACTTGAAAACAAATAAACTTTTTCAATTTTTTTTCCTTATAGATTACAATCTTAGAGTTTGGTGCGTTCCTCCCGACTCACCATGTACTCTTCTGAATCAAGTAGTTAAGATCCAATACTAAGAAGTTTATGCATTAAA
Organism: Venustoraphidia nigricollis; assembly: GCA_034508555.1. NCBI lineage: Eukaryota > Metazoa > Arthropoda > Insecta > Raphidioptera > Raphidiidae > Venustoraphidia > Venustoraphidia nigricollis. Next base: position 883,041 of record JAVRKA010000073.1, read on the forward strand.
AATGGTCGCTCACCCCCTCCTAATTTTTGGGGAATAAAACTACTAGATATACGAAAACAAGTTCCATTTTTAGATGTTTAAAGATTTGGTTCTTAGTTCTTACATATTTTCGCGTAGATGGAAAGGTATGACTAGAAAAAGACCTAAAGGTCGCCTGTTTTTGTCACTTTGAAAATCAATGGATAAAACGTAATGTCCTTTTTTCGTCCAATTTCGCTAACTTAAGAATTTCTCAAGTTATTAGCATTGAAGTAATTTTTTTCACTTTTTGACATAAAATTGAAACATTTAACGCGAAGTTCTCAACTATGAATAATGGCCAGAAAATATGAAAATTCTCATAAAATGGCATCAGACATTCAGGTGAGAGTAAAAAAACTTGGAAAATTTGGTAGTTGGGCACTTTACAGAAGCAATTTTTTTCAATATCTCTTTTTTCACCTCAAAGATGCAATTCCGGAAAAAATTGCTTCTTTAGAGTACCACTTCTCCAAAGGTTTTTCGTCCACAAATCTTATACATTGGATTGTAAACGAAGTGTTTTACTATATTATGATGTTTGTTGCATGAATGAGTGTATCACTATTTAGTAATTTTATACAACTAGGTAGATCTTTTTGTGATCTAATTTAATATTCGCTATGTAACAAATTGAGAACATATTTGTTGTGTAAAATATTTATTCGAAAAAGTATTGGAATTTCAAAAGTAACTCCATGTGTGCCAATATCTCCCTAGCGTTACGCTAGTGTCTACCAGCAGTTCAGTGAGACGTCTGTCATTATAAAACGTGAAGTAGAGATTAGAGAATTCATTGTCTTTCCGATTGCTGCATAGAACATGTCTGTTATATACTATATGATCATAGATACAACGCAGACATGCATATACTATGTATCTATATTATATTATGAACGAGCCGCCTTTCACTATATCGTTTCAAGTGTTAAGCTTCACATACTTTGAAGTTTATTGAAATATAATGTTCCGCTATTCGTATTAGGGATAGATTAATTACACTCGGAAAAATATGAACTTAAAGATATTATATATTAATGTTATCATCCATAATTTTTAGTGTATTTGCCATATGGCAACATACACTATTGGCGTCGGTCGGATGGCGGGACCTAGGGGTCGGACCAAATTTTCTTGACGTTTCATAACTTCCTAAACACTTTGGCACCATTTTTAAAAATGTTTATATATGTATATATATATATATATATATATATATATATATATATATATATATATATATGTATATATATATATTTATATACGTATATATATATACATATGTATATATATATATATATATATATATATATATATATATATATATATATATATATATATATATATATATATATATATATATATATATATATATGTATGCGGGCAATAACTTTCGAAGGAGTTAATTGATTTCAACGAAATTTGGCCCATGAGTTGAAATCCATCACCGCAAGAAGCCTGTTTAAAATGGACCTAATCGGGCTATTTTAAGGGTAGTTTTTAGGGGTTGAAAAATGTTTTTGGGCCCCAAAATACCGAAAAAATTCTCCGAATCATTTCAAAATTGAAATTTAACCCTCTGGTAGTAATTAAAAAGTGTCCCCAAAATTTTAATAAAATCGGCCCGACAGTATCGGATTTACAAATTTTATGAAAACACTAGTTTGCAGATAGTGACCTATTTATTGAAGGGTGTATTTAATTCGGTGTAGACGTTAGATTGATAATAATATTACAATTAAGAAAAAAAATGTTATTTTAAGGGGTTAAATTTTTTATTTTGCCCAAAAACAAACTTAATTTCAAATAATAAAAGTATAAAATCACACGGGTCTATACAAGCAAATACACTATATTGTCGGCAGGGTTTTGGCACTGCGACCCGGGTTTTTTAAATTTAAAATTAACAGGGAAGTGGACAGTATTAAAAATGTATAATCAATTCAGCTACGTTTCGGCTTTTTTTAAGTTATTCAAATGAATACCTTAAAAAAATGTTTTCTGTCAACTATTTTTTAATTTAATAAAAAATAAAGAATTTTGGAAATTATAATGAGTATTCTAAAGGATGTTGTACAATAAGTTATTATTATTGCACTTCATAAATCAAGAAGCCTGAGGAAGGCTTAATAATAAAGCAGAAACGTAGCTGAATTGATTATACATTTTTAATACTGTCCACTTCCCTGTTAATTTTAAATTTAAAAAATTATGAATGATAACAATAATATATAATATCTTTAAGTTCATTAACAGATTCCTTTGATAGGTAGATAATAATTAATAAAAAAACGTACTCTGTGTTTTTTTTTTCTGCCAAACCCAGTAAGCTAGTGAGGTATCGTTTCACTCGCTCGTTTGACATTTAGTTCTATTTATTTGTCCGCTGTTCTGTAATTTATTTCTAAATGTGTGGACCAATCAGCAATCGTTATAGACATTCATTTAATCTAGCAACGTATATATTATTCAATTAAATTCAATTACTTATTTATTCATTTGGCATAAATTAATACATTAATATTGGTAAAAACAACTTTTTAAAGACAAGCCTTTATTGAAATGTACAAAAAAGGAAAAAATGTTTGATAATTTAGGTTTATATAATTAGAAAAATCATGGGTTGTACACTCTTCCATACAACCCATGCTTTTATAATTATTAAACTAATTTATTAAAAATTATCATTTTTATTGCATTTCAATAAGAGTTTGCCTTCAAAAATTTTTTTTTAATAATATTTTATTAGTTCTTTATAGTCTTTCAAAACTTTTACTTTTAAAACATTAATTTATTAAAATTTATTCATTATTTAATTTTTCAAACGATTGCCTCATGTACTGTTATTGGTAATACATATATGTAGGTACTTAATTTCAAATCAGTCGGATATATCATATGTTGGGTTTACAATGACGTCACATAACTTATCGTCAGTGTCTTTCATTTGATAACCATGCCAAGAGCGTTGTGCAGAAAAAGGTAATCCATCATCTTGGGTCGTCCGCCATATTGAATTTACGCGTTGTCTCCAGCCCTACACTGGTGTGCAAAATTTCAACGCTCTAGTGTAATTAGATCTAGTGTAAATTTCGCTTGCAAGTTTTGACACAACAGACACCATCACATACTGACAGACTGCCCGACTGACGAACACGCAAGACAAATAAAAGCTTGTTACGATTGACATCAAATCTTTCCTTGATTTGCTTAATATCGATACGCACGTTCAGAGAGGCGCGCGTTAGCCTTGTGAGAACTGGTGCCTACCCTCTATAGTCTATTTGATAGCGAATTCAGCGCGCATCAACGTAGCAAGCTACACTACGGAACCAGAAGCAATCTGTTTATTAGTAAGTAGGTTTTCGAAATTCTGTTACGTTAATATTTCGTAAAAAACATGGAAGAAATATAGAAACAGTGAAAAAAGATCTCAAACTATTTTATTATTACTCAGACATTTTAATAAAAATTGGTTCTCTGCAACGTATACCTATAACTTTATGTTAACAGTAGTGTTAACAAAGATGCCTGGGGATATAGTTTCATTTACCAACTAAATTCGCTCCATTTTGTTCGTGTCTGCCGTTCATAGTTTGCGTTTTAAAATGGTGAGATACAGTTTTCTTGTGAAAACGAAGCAACGTTCTAATCTAAGCAAATAAAATTCGTGTTTTCACCGCAGTTAGAATACCACCAGCTTAGTTAGCGTGATGACAGTTTAAAGCGATTAAAAAAACTAAAAAAACCCGGGTCGCAGTGCCAAAACCCTGCCGACAATATAGTGTATTTGCTTATACAGGCAGTGTGGCTTCATTATGCAAACTTAAGTTGATTTTTGGGCAAAATAAAAAAATGTACTCCTTAATACATCCCTTAAAAAATCTTTTTTTTCTTTATTGCAATATTATTATCAATCGAACCTCTATACCAAATTATATACACCTTTCAATAAATAATTCATTATCTGCAAACTAGTTTTTTCATAAAATTTGTAAATCCGGTCCTGTCGGGCCAATTTTATCAAAATTGTAGGGACACTTTTCAATTACTACCAGAGGGTTAAATTTCAATTTTGAAACGATTCGGAGAATTTTTTCGGTATTTTGGGGCCCAAAAACATTTTTCAATCCCTAAAAACTACCCTTAAAATGGCCCGACTACGCCCATTTTAAATAGGCTTCGTGCGGTGATAGATTTCAACACGTGGGCCAAATTTCGTTAGAATCAATTAACTCTTTCGAAAGTTATTGCCCGCACACATATATATACATATATATATATACCTATATAAATATATATATATATATATATATATATATATATATACGTATATAAATATATATATATATATATATATATATATATAAACATTTTTAAAAATGGTGCCAAAGTGTTTAGGAGGTTATGAAACGTCGAGAAATTTTGGTCCGACCCCTAGGTCCCGCCATCCGACCGACGCCAATAGTGTATGTGCCTTATGGCAAATACACTAAAAATCATTAAAAATATTGATTAAATATCATGCAAATTATTCCAGCATATACTAGCACGAATCTGCAACCTGCACGATTTTGGACACTATATCTACACGATTTCGAACATTAAGCCCGCATACACCAGCAACTTTTAGTGCAAGTTTCGTGCGTGGCAGTCATTTTGCAGTTTTCAGGTAATGAGTATAAAGCATGGACGGGTGTTGTTCGATAGAAGAAGTTTTTATTTTGACTATGTAACGATGTTGTATGAAGAGAAGGAAGAGAAAGAAACCAGGAAAAAGAAAGGTTTAGGTTAACTCTATCAATGAAAAGAGGAAGTAATGTAGTTAATTTCATCATTTATTTTCTGAATTATGGAGAGAGAGATCAACACAATCTTTTTTCAATATTTTCAAATGTCACAACACAATATCTATCAGCTCCTGGATATCACTTGTCCTTGCCGACAGTACAAAACACCACAAAAACACAAGATTAAGTCAGTTCAGTACGGCCAGACATTATTGCTGATCAGAATTATATTCCGACACAATTCGCTCTGATGGTCAATTCTGGTTGCAGGTGCTGGTCGATGTGTGCTACTCCATTAAATAAAAATAACATGGATATCTTTACGAATAGGTTTATTTGGTTCATGCTAGTATGGTCTGCTCTAAATGATTTTTGTTTTCGTCATCGCGTTATTGCTCTTTTGAAATTAAACGGAAAAGTTCTTATCTCTAATTTTGAAATAAAAAAAATACATTTTATAACTCGTAAACATCGCAAATTTAACATAAATATTGCTTCGTATTTTTAATATAATTATTAGTGTGGAAGCTTTCTTATCCTATCTTTTCCCCACATCACTATATTGATTGGTTAAAAGCTCTTTGAATTTGCGAACCAATCGGAAACTACAACAGTTTTCCCATTCCTGCGTACCTACACACGCTGGTGCAATATGACGTGTAAGGCAGCTTTTGTAATAAGCTCCACATGTGCACAACGCAAAGCTTTTAAGCTCTAAAACTGCCAAGATTATTACATGAGAACAATATAATGTACACAATATTACAGAGCCATATGTTGAATTTTAATATACTAGATAAGTTGCACGACTGTAAAGCGAATAACAGAAACTAAACAGCCTACTGCATGGTGATCATGGCAGATGCAATTTTACATTGCGGTTAACCTGGCTATATAGAATGTGATGTGATTCAACGGCGTATCATTTTCTGTTTGGCAAAAACAATAGAAAATTAACTTTCCATAAACACTAAAAATTATAATACTATACAGGAAAAGGTTTTCCGAACAATTCCAAAGTTTAGTTGTAATATATAATTTGATGACGAAGTTTGAAGATCATTATATTTACATTTACATCTTATAATTAAATAATTTCTTCTCTTTCTTTCTATTATTAAATATATTATTAAATATATTTCTAGTCCTAATAAATATAAATTATTAAAACACATACATTTTTTTTTAAGTGAAGACTTTTTTAAGTGCACCACGCACATTTTTGCCTGTACAGTGAATAAGTCTGATTCATCAGCCTCCGAGGTCAAACACTCATTCAGATATACTCAGGGGAGCCTAGCTATGTTTTGAATCTAAAGTAGCCAGTATGGTTTTCGAAGCGGTTAGTGTTGATTTTTGAATGTATTGGACTTCGATACAATAAATACAACAATGGTAACTACAATAAGTTTTCACTTCGGCCATGCGTTCTTAAGCGCACATTTTATTTTTGTATTAACAATGTGTTTTTTTAGTATATTTGCCATATGGCAACATACACTATTGGTGTCGGTCGGATAGCGGGACCTAGGGGTCGGACCAAAATTTCTCTACGTTTCGTAACCTCCTAAACACATTGGCACCATTTTTAAAAATGTTTATATATATATATGGGTGTGTGTGTGTGTGTGTGTGTGCGGGCAATAACTTTCGAAAGAGTTAATTGATTTTAACGAAATTCGGCCCACGTGTTGAAATCCATCACCGCAAGAAGCCTATTTAAAATAGGCGTAATCGGGCTATTCTAAGGGTAGTTTTTAGGGATTGAAAAATGTTTTTGAGCCCCAAAATACCGAAAAAATTCTCAGAATCGTTTCAAAATTGACATTTAACCCATTAGTAGCAATTAAAAAGTGCCCCTAAAATTTTAGTAAAATCGGTTCAACAGGACCGGACTTACAACTTTTTTAAAAACACTAATTTGCAGATAGTGACTTATTTATTGAAGGGTGTATTTAATTCGGTGTAGACGTTAGATTGATAATAATATTACAATTAAGAAAAAAAATGTTATTTTAAGGGGTGTATTAAGAGGTTAAATTTTTTATTTTGCCCAAACACAAACTTAATTTCACATAATAAAAGTATAAAACCACACGGCCCTAATCAAGTAAATACACTATATTGTCGGTAGGGTTTTGGCACTGCGACCCAGGTTTTTTCTTATTAAACTTGGATAAAAAACACATGACGGCAGTGTATCTGTCTGCAAAAATACATCAGTTTGAGTGAAATGCTTGCCTCTAGACCTATTGGTTTTGCTGTCAATTAGATCAGGGTTTTTTTTGTGATAAATAACGTGCTCAGCAACTGTGGAATCAGTGGTTTTGAAAATTCACACTTTTTGTGATATTATTTTTGTCCCTATAACAATATGTGTATCATAAAAGGGCTTTCTGGCACATTCGGCTAAAGTATTCGTATTACAAATTATTTTGAAAAACATCATGTTTGATTCTTTATTCCAATATTTTAGTGAACGCCACATCACTTGTTACAAACACCTTGAACCACTTCATATTTTAAATAATTTTACAAAAATCTTGTACTTTTACCCTATAAAACCAAAATCACAACTAAAAAAGAGTGCATCAAAGATTAAATTGAGTTAATGAACAACATTTTCTAATCATACTGAACTTTGAACAAACTTTTAACTTTTTTAAACTTGAAAGCAATGTTAATATATAACATTAAAATGTAATTTGAATGCGAAATGTAACATTATAATAAATGGAAAGTTTATCATATTTTTGTTGTACTTAGATTTTAAAAGTTGCATTTGCATTTAAAATGTGTGTAAATGTATAAGGATATACTAAAAGTTTTATACCTAGCTAGGTTTATAAGTTGTAAAAGGTATTTTACTTACCAATTAGGTACTAATGCTATAAAAGAAATCAGACTTAAAAAAGGTTGCTTTACACAACTAGGGATAGGATTCGCTATTTAGATGGTCTGCAGTAAAAACAAAGAAAAAAGGTGTTAAAAAGTGTAGAAGAAAGATTATTATATTATCGCACGGATAGCACTATTTCTCTATTTAGCTATAGCCATAAAAAATGAGAATCATTATCATAAAATTCTCAACGTGTATTGGGCTTGCAAGAAATCAATCGCCTTTAATTGTGAATATTCAAAAATTGAAGAAAAATCATATAATTTATACGGGCAACCTACAATGCCCGTTGTTGGCGGGAGCTCGTGACAGGTGTTGAGTACTAATGATTTATATGAGATCACTTAATTAACTGAACGCGAAAACTATCTTCAGCAATTATTAATAAAATGGGAATAAATAATAATTGCACTGCAAATTGATGATAAATTTACTACGAGAATATAATTAACATGAGAGTTGAACTGAGAAAGTAAAATGATAAGTATAAGCGTCACTGCTACGATAGGTGCAAAAAACAATAATAATGGCCGAAAACTGTGTAGGAAGTGAGAGAAAGCTTATTGTGTGAGAAAGACAAGAGACCGGCTTCGTTCTCATCCCTACTCCATGCTGTTTGCTGGGTGAGAAGTGATACCGGTAGACGCCTGGCGGGGATAACTGATTGATAACTAATTGAGCAGTTATCGACCACTGATAGTTGAAGATTATTACAATTAAAAAAGAGGATTGAGGTAGAAGGGTGAAAATTAAGGGTTATATGTATTTTTTAATGCCAAATCATAAAAAAATAAAAATAAAAAATTTTGTCCAAAAAATAAAAAAAAATATTTTGGGGTGGGCCACCCTTATCACTTAGGGGTATAAATAATAGCCTACGACCTATTCTCAGACCTACCAAGTATACACAAAAAATTTCATAAAAATCGGTCAAGCCATTTCGGAGAAGTTCAATAACAAACACGAGATTTTTATATATATTATAGATATATCTAGATTGGAAAAACATAAAAACAAGTTTTTTTAAATAGTAATAATAATAACGACCTTGAATATCTCCTTAATAGCGTTTATTTTTTGGCATCTTTATACTAATTTCTAAAGCAATCGACTATAGACGCTTTATGACCTCAGTTGTGAGGCATCTATAATAAATTTTAATATCTAAAACAGTTGAAATTTTATCTCACTGTGTTTTAAATTTAATTCATATGACATTTCAAACGAGAGTAGTAAAGACACCCAAAACAAAGATGAGGATAGTTAAAATAGTTTTGTTTCTCATTTGTTCATTTGGTTAAATAATCACTAAAATATCTAACGTGCAACGCAATGGTATGGCAGTATAAATTTTTTTACAACTGAAGGGTTCCCGCGGGCCACCATTTTTGGTCGACGACTTACATTACTTTATTATATATCCATCACGTAGAAATTCACGTGATGGGAACACTATAGCGAGATTGGGCGCAGAAGTACGTTGTGCGTTGTGAAAAATTGTAAACTCGCATTCACGAGATATTGGTTCGAATCCATGTAATACAGATTTGATATAATTTTCCGAGTACAGTTCGCCCAGAAACGTTAATTTATTGATTTTCGATGGTTTCCTTTAATAATTATCTCATCCTAATTCTTTATCATTCTCTGCTTGCTGTGTATGTTATTAAAAAATAAAATTTTAAAATTAATTAAAATACAGATAAAAATGTAGACTGTGAGATATCTATGATTCGAGTGGTGTCTGTTATTTCTTTTACCATTCCACAAGTGGGGAATGATACTAATTTACTTATTATTAATTATTATTATTAATTTTATAATTTTACAATATTCTTTTGTTTTGAGTTCCTCCAAGTCCAAAAAAACATTTTTTTTAGAAAAAGTCTGTGTCAAAACTAAATGCTGGTAGAATGTTTAGCATTTAAATAAAAATAGACGTATAGTTATTGGAGCAAATCGGCACATGCGCAAAAACGATTATGTGCTATAAAGTTTTTTTTTCAATTTACACAAAGGTTTATTGTTCAATTAATTTTTGAAAGAAAATTTTGTAAATTTTTTAATCATAATATAGTTTCGTATATATTTTGAAAATTAAATCAGTTCTTTTATTGTTCCTAAATAATTAATTAGTCTATCAAAAAGAAATGAGTTAGCTAACAAAGAGGCTTTTGTTAATTTTTCGATGTGAGATGGAGACGAAAACAAAAACGATAATATAAATACTTATTACTCGCCGTCACCCGAGTCATTGCACACGTTAAAAGAAACATTATTTTCCTTATTGTACAATAAATGTCAGTATTTTTGAAGTTGGAATGATCTCGTCATCTTATTTTTCACAACATTTTGTTTTTAAACAATGGAAACACTACAGTTTTTTTTTTAATTTTGACAATAATAGTGGAGTGCCGTTAGACGTAAAAATTGTAAAACCTCGGAATCCAGGGCCAGTAAATGAATCTTCATAAGAACTGTTGGACTGCATTGTTAAAAGCTCAAATAAAAAAGTTAAAAAAAAATTTGCCGCTCTCCATTGCGGGGTGGATGCCACCCCTTCTCGGGGGTGAAAAATGTTTCGTTGAAAATAAGCACGGAAATGGATAGGTTGACTAATTCAAAGCAACTTTTGTTCTATAAAGTTTTTTCTGAAAGTCCATACTTTTCGACTTATTCGCGAGTGTATTAAGTGTCAATTTTTCAATCAATAAATCCACGTTTTCAGATGTTTTTTCCCGAATAACTGAAAAAGTAAGTATTTTGTCGAAAAAATCATTCCTAGTAAAAATGTAGCTTATAAAAAAACAAAAATAATGGTCAGTTTATAGTGTCTGTAGACCCAATACAAACGGAGTATTACCTTGTTGAAGGTTGGTTCTTATTCGTCAAAAGCCAAAATTGAAAGTTTCAACGTGAAGTTACCAAAATACAATGCATTTTTCGGGGGAAACTCATGGAATATTTTTTGAAGTGCTTGAAAGAACCTTTATTTTTATTTTTTATAAAAGTCCCTAGCATCAAAACTAACTGAGTTCTGACGAAAATAATGTTGGTCTCCATTTTTTTCGGCGTCAAAAATGTGAAAGTCACCCCCTTTACCACCCAAATTAAAAATAATCGTTACCATTTCACAATTCACTTTATTTATGTACTTGTAACATGTCCTAGAAGTTTGACAGGTTTAAAGTGCTTAGTTTTGAAAAAAATTGAGTTTGAAGTGAAAAGAGCATTTTTGTTATTTTGCAAAAAATTGCCTTTTCTTCAAAATAACTCAAAAACTATTAATGATACGCAAAATTTTATAGTGTGCCAAATTGTAGGTTTTGCTTTTCTGAAAATTTTAGTTTTTTCTTTTTTTCTGTAGGATAAAACTTGAATAAGATATGGGATTAAAGTTTGCATATATTCGTAAATAGTAACTTATCGAGTTCTTTCAGCTCTAACCCTTTCAAAACTAAGCACTTTAAACCGGTCAAACTTCTAGAGCATGTTACAAGTACATAAATAAAGTGAATTGTGAAGTGGTAGCGATTATTTTTAGTTTGGGTGGTAATAAGGGGGTGACTTTCACATTTTTGACGCCGAAAAAAATAGGGACCAACATTATATTCGTCAGAACTCAGTTAGTTTTGATGCTAGGGACTTTTATAAAAAATAAAAATAAAGGTTCTTTTAAGCACATCAAAAAATGTTCCATGAGTTTCTCCCGAAAAATGCATTGTATTTTGGTAACTTCACGTTGAAACTTTCAATTTTGGCTTTTGACGAATAAGAACCAACCTTCAACAAGGTAATACTCCGTTTGTATTGAGTCTACAGACACTATAAACTGACCATTATTTTTGTTTTTTTATAAACTACATTTTTTCTAAGAACGATTTTTTCGACAAAATACTTTTTCAGTTATTCGGGAAAAAACATCTGAAAGCGTGGGTTTATTGATTGAAAAATTGACACTTACACTCGCGAATAAGTCGAAAAGTATGGACTTTCAGAAAAAGCTTTATAGAACAAAAGTTGCTTAGAATTAGTCAACCTATCCATTTCCGTGCTTATTTTCAACGAAACATTTTTCACCCCCGAGAAGGGGTGGCATCCACCCCGCAATGGAGAGCGGAAATTTTTTTTTTTTAATTTTTTTATTTGAGCTTTTAACAATGCAGTCCAATAGTTTTTATGAAGATTCATTGACTGGCCCTGGATTTCAAGGTATAAACCTTACGGCACTGCACTATAAACTGAAACTATAAATTCTACAAGTAAGATTATTCCTTTTTGTAGCAATGTAGTATGATTAAAAAATTGACATTAACGTTAAAAATTGTCACGTATGAAATTTCTATTTTACAAACTTTTTTTATTTTTATGCATTGCGTATTAGTCTTAATATGTAACTATAAAGGAAATCCTCTGAAAGAGAAAAAATATCAAAAAGCTTCTGTAAAAGCAAAAAAAAATATGTAAAAGTAAAAAGTAAGCTCAAAGCGCACATGACATAAAATAAAATAACTTCATAATAATGCTGTATATGGTTCAAATCCCGACACAAAGTGCAACTTTAGTGAGTTTCTATCCTCTATACTCTTTCATAGAAACTCACATCGCAATTTAACGTCAGGCGTGTTTAAACTTGTATAATCTACTGTCCAAATAACTAAAATTAAGCGAATTTTAAATACACTCGTATATTTGCCAAAATTGGATCACTTTATTTTTCGAAAATTATGGAATTTTTTGTAATAAAATAGATATTAGAATGAAACCATCATAATTTTCATTTTCTATAATTCAATGAATAAGTGGAAAAATTTTGGTTTGAGTTCCGACGGTGACAGGTGTTTGAGATTTTTTTTTAATATAGCATTGCAACAAAGGATGTTTCTTAACAATTATAGCGAACGGTAGCTATTATACTGTTTATAAATGAATACAGTCAATACAATGGGTTTATGACAAATTAGATATTTAGGTGAACGAAGTAAAGATAACTGAAGACGCGAATGGATGGTGATAAATCGCATTTTTTTCAATTTACGGATTACAGTAGTAAAGAATGACACAGCCAATTAACCTATTCTTTGTTTAGATCCCTGCACATAGGATGGTTTCCGATTACGAACACGAGATGTCGGTCACTTTGCTTTTAATTGCAGACAGGTTGTGAAGATTGAACCAGGTCGAAACGAAGAATGCTGAACTGAACCAAACTGTGAGCCAGGTGTATTTACAAAATACAAAAATCTGAGAAAAAAAACGAATACTTTTCAATTTGTTATAAATTAGTTGAATCACAATTAAAAACTTGAAAAGCCGCATTTTGCTCTCGAGCAACAGTTTGGACACCGTTAATCTATGCAAGCTCAATACTTTATTGCGATTTCCTTTTCTTTTATCGACTAGTCTTCAGTTTTGTTTGATTGGCATTACTTCATTAGATATCACGTAAACTAGTATAAATATGGCGCTGTCTTTAGGACCCTGTAACTTATAACTTATAGTTGCATCTCTCTGAAAGTGTAGCATTGTTCACCTTGAGGTCTGTGAGACCACTGCACTAAAATGTTGAACTTTCATACATCGCAATGTATTTCGTTATTTCTGTTAGATTTGAAGGTACAATCATATCACCGCGTATTAAAAATCGTAACGGATTACTGGTTGATGTAAACAAGAATTTACAAACTAAGATTATAAGTACATCATGACAGCCTGTTACCACCATAGACAGAACAGAGTTTACTAGATGGCGACAAATCAAAGAGAACGAGGAAAAGCGTCTGCTTCACACAGATGTGATGCTGTCATGGACCGACTTGAGGCGGAAATTACCACGCGGATGGCTCTTGTCTGCATCGTTCCCTATATTCCCCTTGTCACTCTGATGGGACTTTGTATAGGAAAATGGGAACTATAAACGGGGCAAGACAAACTCATTCTCATGGGACCATTCAAAAAGCTCGCCTAAGATAAAAGTGTTTATCAAGTAAGAAACACTGATGCTAGAACAACTCTTCTATAAAAAAAATCCAGTCAATAGGGGTGTTGACTATTTTTGGGAAAGTGTTTTAAATCGTGCATAAGTACCTAATATTGCCACAAATATTTATTATTTTTATTTAAATACAACTCAAGACTTAAAAATCATGTATTTTAAATCCCGTTTCCAATTTCGGTCCAAAACGCCAATACTAGTCGCGTGACGTCACCTGTTCATACCAAAGGAGGCTCAAAAGTTTACACGGGAGCTACCATCCTATAGATGCGTATTCTGTGCTCATAAACGTTAGTAAACTGAGGTGATGAAAAGTTGTTTCGTAGTCGTTGCTATAGTTACATGTAATTTGACGTTTCCTATAAACAAATAATAATATATTATACACTAAATATTAAACCAAACATTGAAGTTTTTTGACAGCGGCTGAACATATGACGTCATGCGCTCTCATTGGTTTCTGTTGTCACGTTACTTGAGAGTGATTTTATTAGGTTTTATTTATTAAATATTAATTAAATTCCTTAAAAATAAGGCAAAATATAATGTTTTTTAGTATTTCTATCATAGAAATTATTACTTTTCGTTAAAATTATGATTTTATTTGAATACACCCTATTGAGCGACAGGACCAATCCAACTTTAAAAATATTCACATTTGGCATATAACAAATAAAATAAAATTTCTGTTAACGCGCACAGTGACGCGGGTAATGGCTAGTGATATTTGCTATTTGTTTCCATGGTTACATAATATAGTTTAACATGTAAAAATTATTCAAAGCATGCTTGTCAGCTACCTAATTTTTTTGACAGATCTTTAGAACAAAAGAACAGCTGATTTTTTTCTATTTTCAAAATATTTCCGTAACTACAAAGTTTAGAAAACAATTTTTTTTTTACAAAACTTTCTTAGAAATGTAAATAGAACATAAATCATTATGGAAAAGTATATCATTATATATGAGAAAAAACAACGTTATAACATATATTTCTTTTGCGCATGCGTGGATTTTCCCCAAAAACACCCTCCTAAAATTTGATTTCAATCCGTTCATTTGTTTGACCTGTATTGTGCTCACAGACTAACAGACAAACAGAGGCACATAGTTTTCTTAAAAATACGTTTTTTGGATTCAGGGGACCCTTAAAACGCAAAAATATTGTAAAATTTTGAAAAGTGAATTTTGACCTAAATTAGTACCACTCCCCACTAGTGGGTTGGAATGGTAAAAGCTAGCTTACATAAAATTAAAAAGTCGGGTCGCAGTGCCAAAACCCTGCCAACAATATAATGTATTTGCTAATACAGGTATTGTGCATTAAGTGAATTTAAGTTTGTTTTTGGACAAAAAAAAATAGAAGTCGTTAATACACAACTTAAAATATTTATTTTTAATTCAGTTGAAATATTTTTATCACTCCAACATCTGCACTAAATTAAATACACCTTTCACTAAGTAAACTCTTATACGCAAACTAGTATTTTTATGAAAATTTTAGGAGCATAATGATACTAATGAGCCAAACATCATTTTTGAAACGATTCTGGTATTTTTCTTTTTTTTTTTTTTTGGGCTCAAGAGCATTTTCAACCTGTACTAATCACCCTTAAAAAGGGCAATTGAGTCCATTTTAAACAGGTGGAACAAAATTTTAAATCATATATGTACATATATATACATAAACATATATATAAACATTTTCAAAAATGGTGCCAAATTATTCGGGAGGCTATGAAACGTCGAGAAATTTTGATCCGACACCTAGGTCCCACCAACCGACTGACGCCAATAGTGTTTGTACCATACGAAACTTATTTAAAATGAGTCTAATCGGAGTTGAAATTTGTTTTAGGGTCCAAAAACACCAAACAAATTCTTGGAATTGATTCAGAATTGAAATTTTACCTTTACTATCATAAAATTTAAATAAAATCAGCTCGATAGGGCCGAACTTATAAATGTTATGAAATCATTTGCTTGAGGGTATAGAGAATTATACTTACTGAAAGCTTTATATGATTTGGCGCAGATGATGAATTAATAACACACAGACGAAACATTGAAATTAATAAAAAAATATTATTTGAAGGGGTTGAATTATTTATTTTGCTCAAATACAAACATAAATTCACACTGGCTGTATTAGCAAAAATAAACAATATTGTCGACAGGGTTTGGCACTGCGACCCGAGTTTTTATAATTTAGTTTTGATGTATTCTTATGTTGATATATATAGACTTTCTCGACCTAACAGGATGCAAATTTCTCTTTTTCTATCACTGCTGGAATCGTTGCAACGTGATAATATTATATAGTTTGTGTTAATTTTGAAAATATGGATTATCTGTCACTGAAAGAAAAATGTAAATCAGTTTTGAGGTTATGTACATAACACATAGAACATATAAATATCTTCCTTTATATGGTAGTATACATGACCTCAGTGCTAAAGTAAATATCTTTTATCTACAATCTCTCTCTCTCTCTCTCTCTAATTAGTGAGGCAAAGATTCTTGTTAAAAAAGCACAAGCTATTTATAAAAAATCGATGTATCGACACAAAGTATACAGTGAGCGTGGATACGTAAGTGTAAGAATCAATGAACAGTCGCCAAGCGGTGGGATGGTAGGACCAAAGCGCGTTCGAGAGGGAAGACCGTACGGAGCGGCGCGAAGATTGTCAGTGACATGTTTCATCGTACAACTTGCTCCCTATCAATCCGCTTAGAATGTGAAGGGATAGAGGTACGTCTCGGTGTGGGTGTTACAACAATATTGGGGGAAATTACCTATTCTGCACATTATTTATATGTCTCAATAAAATAGTATTTTAATTCTGTTTTCATCTGAGTCTCTGTCAGAACTTATGAGGTGTGTTTGATAGAGTTATTAAAATGTAGATACATGGTTTTCTTAGTCTCCAGTACATTGTTTTGACACTTGTTTCTATGTTAATAATGTATATTTTGGCGCACTCTCAGATAAACTCAACGATCGATCGATGTCGGTTGCGTTCACAAAAACAGTTTCGGGTACGGTGAAGAATTTTTCAAAATTAAAGCTCACGATTGTGTAATCTCGGGTGTAAAGGAATAAAATAAAATAAATGAAATACAAATGATGTATATGAAGATAATATTATGAATCAAAGATCTATAAGATAGTCAGCTGCAAAAAAAAACGTTCTCGTCAAATTTCGATTAAATTTGAGGCGTCATAACTTTTTTATTTTTGATCCGATTTTGGTAATTATATACAGCTATGAGTTTTAACATGTCTCTACACAGCTTAAGTGACATATTATACAAAAATAATCCAAATGTTTTCTTGCCTAATTTCAAAACGCCTTGTGGAATAATTGGGTGACAAAATTGTTTCAAAATTCCTGTTTTCCTTAACTGTCATTTATTTTTTACAATTTTTTTGTTCATGTAAATACGTGCAGTGTTCTCATACAGATTTAAAAAAAATACTAACAACAACAATAATTTAAATTTGTAGGAAAATTATTTTATTATCTTGAGAAATTCTCAGCGCTTAGAGAAGTTTTATTTCCCAATCTTAATTTTCAATTAATAAACCAAATATAGTTTCATGTATTCAAACAGTTTAACCGTATATTCTTTCTGCCAGCGTTCCCCTAATATGGTTGTGAATCGCAACGCCTGTTTGTTAGCGCGACTTCGCAGGCTGCCTCGAAGCGCTAAACGATATTAGATTTTTCTCAACATGGAATGTTTTTAAATAAAAATACGGCGAGAATCTCTGTATTGCTGTACTCCAGAATGTTCAATATAAAAAGATATACTTAAAAAATAAACTTAATTAAAATCATTGCTTTGGATTTTTATTGCAGTCGTTTTTCTTCTCTTAGGTCGTTGTTTTTCACTTTATAAAAACGCTATTTTAAAAAGATTTATAATTTTCTTCTGACACTTTAATAGTTTCTCCAGCTTCAATGTTTTCAGGTTTAATGAATGAGTTACTATTTTGAATTTTTAGATGATTTTACTATCACTGCTCGCTAACAATGCCGATGACAATATAATTTATAGTAACTAGTTGATCGGAACATCTTCGTCAGATTGCAAATCATACTTACAACAAATCGTAATCGCGGTTTTACCAGATATTAACAATAAAAAAAAAAAAAGAATAGTAACTTCTTACCACAACAGATTTATTCAGTGGATGTACATTTCGAGAGCTAATTGCTCCCATCTTCAGCAAAACACTAAACTTAACAAAAGTAAAGTTTTTTGTTACTTCTGTGAGATTTTTTTTTTTTTTTGTAAATACGTCAAACGAACATGGAATCCTATTATGAACAGTAATAATTTAAAGTGAAAAATTTAATGTAGAAAACAAAATAAATGAAATTTTGATTTAACTAAAACGATTTTATTTTCAAGAAATTTAAGCCCTGCATGAGTGTACAAATATATATAAAATTTAGGTCCAGCAGTATAAAAGCAGCGGTTGTAAACTGTATAATTATCAGCTAGCCCTCGTTTTAACATGTCACAACTCGCTGTAATATAAGCTATTATAACACTAGTTATACAATATTACCACTAAATAAATTTAAATAAAGCTGAATAATTAACAATTGTTGATATTCGGTTAATGAATTTTATTTTATTAAATAATGCAATACGGCTCACTGCTGTATTGAACAAAAAACAAATCATATTGTATTAATGAGAAAACAAAATTTGAGTGCGTTTGATCGGATGCATACATTTTTAAGTATGATATAAAAATCAGGTTCACAAAAATATTATATGAATAAAGTACCTCTCACAAATACTTCTATATAGGTATTTATACAAAAATCAGTTTTTAATAAGCTTAAGTTGTGAAATTATAAGGACCTTTAATAAACAAGGAAATGTTTTAACGAACAGGGAAGATTTTCTGGAACCTGAATCTTAAAAATTCTTTAAAGGAAATGCTATTGGCAAAGCTTTTTCTTCATATGCACAGTGGACATTTTGCTACTATTTATTGTTATCGATCTAAATATTTTATTATAAAATGTTTGCAACGAAGAAATATGTGTTCTTTGCATTTAAAATCGGCAATTAGAAAAACAAAATGAAAACAGTCAAAATATATTGGTATTTATACGATGTGGCAAAAAAATAAGATATTTGACCAAAGTTAAAGCCCTAATTTTTTTCAAATTAACCAACCTTTTTGGACCAAGAACAAATAAAGGACAAAACTTCGAAAAAAAATCCTACCAAGCTAGTAATTTGTGGAGAACTTTATCTTGAGACTCTACGCAGATCCCGATCCCTTAATTTTAGCTGTAGGTTTCTTAGGGGATAAAATGGAGTATTCTAGTTTTTAGCATAAATCTCAAAGATTATTAATTTTTTCAGAAAAATAGTTATGAGAAAAATTGCAAACATACCTACTAATAATTTAGTCAAGATTGAATGGTTATTTGACTCAATAGGATCACTAAAATTATATATTTTTTATTGATACTGCTTTCATAATTAGTGTATTTGCCATATGGCAACATACACTATTGGCGTCGGTCGGATGGCGGGACCTATGGGTCGGACCAAAATTTCTCGTCGTTTCATAACCTCCTAAACACATTGGCACCATTTTTAAAAATGTTTATATATATATATATATATATATACAAATATATATGTGTACGCGCAATAACTTTCGAAAGAGTTAATTTATTTCAACGAAATTCAGCCCACGTGTTGAAATCCATCACCGTAAGAAGCCTATTTAAAATGGGCGTAATCAGGCCATTTTAAGGGTAGTTTTTAGGGGTTGAAAAATGTTTTTGGGCCCCAAAATACCGAAAAACTTCTCAGAATCGTTTCAAAATTGACATTTAACCCGTTAGTAGCAATTAAAAAGTGCCCCTAAAATTTTAATAAAATCGATTTAACAGGACCGGACTTACATATTTTTTGAAAACACTAATTTGCAGATAGTGACTTATTTATTGAAGGGTGTATTTAATTCAGTGTAGACGTTAGATTGATAATAATATTACAATTAAGAAAAAAAATGTTATTTTAAGGGGTGTATTAAGGGGTTAAATTTTTCTATTTTGCCCAAAAACAAAGTTATTTTCACATAATAGAAGTATAAAACCTCACGGCCCTATACAAGCAAATACACTATATTGTCGGCAGGATTTTGGCATGGCGACCCGGGTTTTTTATTATTATAAATGGTAGTTCGATCACCGACAAAAAACCAAAAAAATTGTGCTCACACTGGTTTGCCAAGTTGGGTGGGAAAATTCTGACAATTATTATTATATGTCAATCAAATGTACCTATGTTAAAAAAGGAATAAATAAAAATAAAACTACAAATATGTGAAAAGTAATACATATTTGAAAAACAAGACAAATTTTACTTGAAAAATATATATACGAACAGGGTCTAAGGGTCTTTTTATGTATAATTTTATAACCTATATAGGTACTATGACGATTTTCGTCTCCCCTATTTTTTAGGGACGGCCACGACTAGCTTAGCTCAGCGGTGCGGGGTAAGTGGGTCCCAAATTGCTAGCACGACAGAAAAATGCCCAAAACTGGGCTAACAAATCCGACCACCAACCACTAAAAAGATTTAAAAAAATAACATGCAGACGCTTTAATAATAACTATTGACACCACACGATTAAAACACTATCTCTAGACAACGAATAATTAACACCCGGTGTGGACAATCTAACTGTTGAGGGACTCGATGGAGAGGAAAAATTTCATATGCCGACCAAAAGGTAATAAGGGCGCCAGGACTTAAGGGCACAAGATGTCAATCTCAGGAGTCCACTCTGAGACGCCGAGAGTCGACTCAACAGTTAGCAAAAAAACTCCAAACAACAAAAATCCTAACAAGAAAAAATCCAGAGAATCCTTAAAAAAATCCTAAAACACAAGACACAATATAGATCCAATCCAATAATAAACAATATCCAAATCCTAACCAATCCTAACAAAATCGTCCCCAAGCCGCTCAAAAAATAGTTAAAAACATTTCATTTCATTATTCTTAAAACCGTGATGTAGTCAACACCGTGGCTATATCGTGAATGCCCCTGTGCAAGATCATTCCAAAAACTATTCTAATCAGTCGCCATCGACAAGCGTGTCCGCACACTACATTAGTACACTCGTCAAACTCGCGGTCGTCCGGCTTGCTATCCCATGCTAACTACAGAGTTCTTATGAATAGTTTGACTTCTTCGTCGCACTCATTAGTGAGCAAATTTTGCAACTGTAATTAGCAGGGATGCAAATTGAATCAGAGGTGCAGCCGAATAAAGTAACGACGACAAGTCAAAATTGTAAAACGTTACAGTACCTACATCTATTTTCCTCGAAAAATTGATAATTTTTTAGAGGTTTGCTAAGAACTAGAATTTACTCGCTTTCACCGTCTTAAAAAAAATCCGCCGCTCAAATTATGTGTACCATTCAGGATATACTTAGAACATCAAAATAAACGTCTTCACAAAAATCTAACATGGTCAAAAAATTTTGGGAGTCAAAGTTAATTTTCCTGGGCTATTTGGAGAACGTAATTATATAACGACATATTTTGTTTGGTTTGTACTTTACAACATTTAACGTCTATTGTTCTTAATAAATGAGTCTATAGTGTTGTATATCTAGTATCTACGATATAATTATAGATAAATGTTTTGGTTATTGCACTTGATGCATGATTTTAAATTAAATATTATATTGATTTTAATTAAAGTTTGAAGTGCGATTTATTATAATTTTCTTACAAACATAGACTTAGTTTTTTTAGAGTTGATCATCCAATGTAACAATAAAATATAACATGGCCATAAACGCTATCAGGCATGTATTCATAACTTCAAAACATTCAACCATAATGCAATAAAAAAATTTAAAATCGACAAGATTACCCGTACTCAGTCACCCCTGACAAAATCCAAATGAACGACGGGAAACATTGTAGACAATACTAATCTGACAACAGCTTATAACAAATCTCTCAATTTTCTTCAATACGACGTGTAGGAGGCATTGCGGCGCAAGGCGCCAGTCAGCGATTCCTTCAGATCAGAAATAACAAGGTTTTAAGGATAAAAATCTTCGTCGAAATGAAATCCGACTTTGTTGAAGTTAAATCACATTACAAATTGACGATAAAAGGCTCTAACAATATTTAAATAGGCGTTTTTTCCTCGTTGAATCTGATAGACATCATCTAGTTATGTAAGTAGATATGACTGTATTCCTGTTTTGATAAGCATGTACTCCATCAAAAAATGATACCCGTAGCTCGCCTATTATATTATAGAAAATTGTAATCTGTAAACTGGTAAAAATCAATGAATTTAAAATTAGTATAAACAATAATAATAATAAATTAAATCCGATTTGCCAATAGAACCAAATTACAACATTGAAGCGAAATATGAATTGATTGTGGTCTTCAGAAAATAATATAAATCGTAGATATTTGCCATTGAACATCCTTCCAAAATATAATATTTTTAGGTACAATAATTTACTTTTATTCCTATTATATTATGTTAGTAAAAAAACTGTTTTCTAGCAAACTATAGTTATCTGAAAGTATATATATTTTTTTTATTTATGCAGCACGATTTGGGAATGGGGTTAAATGACCGAGGCGGAAACACTTCTACTAATGTGAATTAGTGACGATGAGACCATAGAAACGTAATACAAATAACGTAATTTTATTATCTACTGGTTATAAATAAATTACAAAATACATGTAGATTCTAGGAATAATGGAAAAAAATGAAAATAATTACAAAAGTAAAATATTACATAAGAAGTTTCCCTGTACCGTGACATAAGATGTTGTTGATCTCATTTTTAGGTATCGTTTGATACGCGCTTACAAAGCATGTTTTTGCTTTATTTAACGGAAAAATGTGCTTCTCATTCATAGCGATGGCTAAAATTGAAATAGTGACATGCAAATCTGCCAAATTCAAAAAACCCAAATTATCAAATTTCCTCTCAGTTTCTCAAATCGAAATAAATGTAACATATTATGATAACGTTGATGGAAAAGCGCATCGAGTTTTAAATTTAGCTAAAATACTTTGTTAGTATCTTATAATAATGGTTTATCGTACATAATTAATTAAATGTTTATTGTCTAATTATCTTAGATTTATTATATCAACAGAAATAAATATTTTTGGGAATTAGGTCCATATTATTATATTCATCTAACAATTTGAAAAGAAAAAAATAAGTTGGTTTGAAATATTTTTTTTTTTTTATTTACAATAAGGTGCTTCGACTACTGAGGTCATTAGCACAAAAAGTTACAATATGGATACTAATATAATATAATACATAATACGGTTACTATGGAAAAATTACATGATGATAGAAGGTAAGTAAAATAGTTATTTATTGCGTATAAGTTATTAAGGTTGAATATATTAATTGTTAATTAGGTTGTGATTATTTTTTTGTTTCAGGTGTCCAACAAGAGCGCTAGGTCGCAGAGATTAGGATGGTAGGAGAAGAAGGTAAGTGTGAAGAATAATGTTTGGATGGTGATAGGTTAATGTTTATAGCTGATTGGTAAGTACGGTTTCTTGTAAAAATGTGATTAACTTGTTAGTATTTGATACCGTATTGTTTAATATTTCTTTCAGATTATCCGGGAGTGTACAGTCGTATCTGGCCTGAAAATACTTCATGCAGTCTGTGAGAATGTGTTTGACGGTTAGCTGGACGTGACAGGTGTTGCAGGTTGGTGTGTTTTCTTTTTTGAAAATGTAGTATGGGTGATTTTGCTATGGCCCGTTCTGAGTCTGACTAGAGCCACCTCTTCCTTTCTTTTCAGTACTGTGGGGGTGATCCAAAAGTTTATGTCGGACTTGATTTCCCTGAGTTTATTGCTGTCGGTGTTATACCATTTTTCAGCCCAGAATACTTTAATTTGATTAGTTATATAGGTTTTTAAGTCTCCATATATTGTTTTTTCATCTGCGGATATATTACCGGATATTATCGCCTGTTTAGCATGTGTGTCAGCTAATTCATTTCCATGTATGCCAATGTGGGAGGGAAGTCAAATGAAATTGATTGTTTGTGATCTGTTCTGAAGTTCGTATAACAGGTTTTGAATTTCTTGAATTACGCCATTTGTTGTGTATAGTTGCGATATAGATTGTAGGGCGCTAAGTGAGTCACATAGTATTACACACTTGTTATTTTCTTGAAATGTTTTTTTAAATTCAATTAGGGAAGATTTAAGGGCAAATAGTTCTGCTGAAAATATGCTGGCAAATTTTGAAAGTTTGATTTCTGTCGGTTTGTTATCGAGGATAAATGCACATGCGGTTCCTAGTAAATTTTGATGAAGTCCTTGTACTGGTCCAAAATTTCATTAAAATGAGATTGTATAATAGTCGGGGTGGTTTCCGATTTGTTATATGCTGTTAGATCGTAATTTATATTTGGTTTATTGAATAGCCAAGGTGGTATTGTGTTGTGATCACTGGCTTTCAAAAGTAGATTTTCAATATTGTATTTTTCGATAAGTAGATCGTTTTTTATAGCTAGGGGCTTTGTAAATCTTTCATTTGATTCATATATGAGCTGGTAATGTGGGTTTGTGATCATTTGATAGTTTGGATGTTCAGGATTTGTTTTTATTTTCGTACAGTACTGGAGTGTTAGCATCTCTCTGCGCATTTCAGGAGCCATTTCGCCTGTGATGGTATAGAGGCTTTCGAGTGGAGTAGTTCTCAATGCGCCTGAAGCTAATCGAAGACCTGTGTTGTATACTGCATTGATCATGTTTAAGATATTTGTTTGTGCAACTGCGTATGCTATACATGCGTACTCAATTTTCGATCTTACCAATGCTTGAAATATTCGAATGAGCTGTTTGGTATCACTTCCCCAGGTATGGTGAGACAATGTTTTAATAAGATCGATGCTTTTCCTGCAGGTTTTTCTAAGATCATTAATGTACGGTCTCCAATTCAATTTATCATCAAAGATGACGCCTAGATATTTTATTTGTTTTACATAATCTAATTGTGCGGTGTTTAATTTTAATGCGGGTTTTATAACACGTTTGCACTTTGTAAATAAGATACATTTGGTTTTGTCAGTAGAAAATTTGAAACCAGTAGACGTTGTCCATTTTTCAAGCTGTTTTAGAGCTAGGTTAAGTTCCCTCTGGAGTAGTTTGACATTCTTATTGGCACAGTACACTACCACATCATCGGCGAACAAGGCAATTTTTGTAGGGAATGATATATTACTTGTTATTTTATTAATGGCTATCAGAAATAGAGTAACCCCAAGGACCGAACCCTGAGGGATGCCGTTTTCCTGAGTCTATTCACTTGACAGTGTGTTTCCTGATCTGACGTTAAATTTGCGTTTAGACATAAAGTTTTTTATGAATAAAGCCATATTGCCCATTATTTCCCATTCTTTTAGGGATTCAAGGATGTTCCTGTACCACGTTGTATCATAAGCCTTTTGTAGGTCTAAGAAAACTGCTAGAAGATGTTGTTTGGTTGCGTAGGAGTTGTATATTTCAGTCTGTAGGTTTACTATCTGGTCTATTGTTGACATATTTTTTCTGAAGCCGCTCTGTGCGGGTGTGAGTAATTTTCGGTGCTCCAGGGTCCACATGAGTCGATTGTTTACCATTCTTTCCATAGTTTTGCAAAGACATGAAGTGAGAGCTATGGGCCTGTAATTATCAGGATTGGTTTTTTCCTTGTTCGCCTTCAGGATAGGTAGGATTATGCTTTTTCGCCATTCTGAAGGGAATATGTTTTTTTTCCATATGTGATTGTATATTTGTAATAGAACATTTTTGCCAGCTCGGGGAAGTTTTTTTAGAAACTCGTTGTGTATTTTGTCGCCTCCTGGACTAGAGTTACGACATTGTTGGAGGGCCGACTCCGATTCGCTTTGTGAGAAAGATAGATTGAAGTCTTCTTTGTTGTTACTGGTTAGGTCTAGTTGTTGTTTTTCACGTTCGAATTTAAATTGTAAAAATTCTTTATTGTAGTTTTCCGAGCTGAAATTTTTTTGATAGATTTCACCGAGTGAATTGGATATTTCCTTGGAGCATGTTAATGTTCTATCATTAATTTTTAAAGCTGTGATGTGGAAGTTTTTTGGTTTCCCTTTTATCCTGTTTATTTTATCCCATACCTCTTTGTAGTTGTTGATGATTTTATACTATGTATATAATTTGCCCAAGTTTGTTTTTTGCTTTCAGATACTGTTCTTTTAGCAATAGCTCGTGAATTCATAATTATTCCTTGGTCTTTTTTTGGGTTTTGGAAAGTCGGTTGTCTTCTGACGGCATTTGCAAAAGTTTGTGAGTTTGGTGTATTGGTATTTTGTGGGCGCATTGATGTGGGTGCTGCATTATTGATTTCAGTAATTGACTGCATGTTGGTTGGGTATAAGACTTGTGATTGGGGAATTTCTACATCTGTTAAATTATCATTCATTTAGGTATGTGAGGTTGCATATCTGCAAGGCTTTTGTTATACCGTCCTGGAAACAAACCAGGACGGTTGAGGTCAAATTATGCTGATTACGTATGATGTCAATGATATTGTTAACCTCAAATTTTTTGCAGATAGTAAAATTGTAAAAAAAATTAAATTGTAAAAGAAAATTGAAATATAATACTTACAGTTGTTCGGTGTACGTTTAGAAGTTTTATAGATACCTGATTTTTGTACGAAAACAACAATAATTGTTATTAGTTTCAGAAATAAATGATCCAGAAACAAATACGTGCTGTGCTCGCAAGGTCAATCGGACGAATCTCTTGAAATATTTAATAAACAGCCACACACACATGCGAGACGACTATATCGAGCCTTGTTTGCCTACTACAGAAGTTAAACATTGCGGTTCGTGTTCAGGAGGTTATGAAACGTCGAGAAATTTTGGTCCGACCCTTAGGTTTCGCCATCCGATCGACGCCAAAGTGTATGTGCCCTATGGCAAATACACTAATAAATGTCACATAGCCTATTATGGAAGATGTCTTTGTCCAAAATATGATCTACCTTTAATTTAAGTTTATATTATGTATATACTACTACTACTACTACTTTTTCTATTATATAAAATCATAACAAAATTGGAATTTAGAAAGTGATTTTATTATTTTTAATTTCTTGCTCTAAGACATTAGAGTTTTGTTCTTTAATTATGTGTAAAAAAGTCGACTTTTCAATTTAATGTGATGTATATTCCATAAAAAAGATTTTTTCATATATTTTTAATTTAAATAAAATATATACTTTCTAAACTGCAAATCATTTACTTCAAAGATTAAATATTGGATTAAAAAAAATCACGAATAGGATCAGAGAATAAAATGATAAAAAAATATTTTTTTTATATGAAAGGAACGTTTTATAAATAATTTCTTAAGTGAATTTGTATATAAGCACGCTCCAACATTTATCTTGCAAGGTCAAAAGTATTTATTGCAAACATTAAATATTGGACATAATAAAAATACGAGAAGTAGAATCAAAGGACAAAGATGATATCAAATTTCATTTTTGAAAAGAAAGATAAAACTCTGCAAATAATGATAAAAAGTATAAAACTGAAGCTAGGTATTTAGAAAAGAATTCTAAGACATTGGATTTTAAAATGTCTTCTTTGTTCCTACATAATTTTTCCTCTTTCATTCATTTTTGATGTTTAAAAGACAAGGAAATACGAGGGGCGGTTAGTTTGCTGTATAAATATAGGTTTTGAATCCTTATTGCTATTTTCGAGCTTCTCAGTTTTACGAATTAAAGTCACGGAGAACGTTTTAAGAACTTTTTAAAATAAATTTTTCATGATTTGAAAATAAATGTATAAATGATTTCGTTTTCTTATGAGTTTTTTGCGGTTTTCGTATATTTTGTGTGAAGACGTGAAAATATGTTTCCAGAATTTTTTCCATGTGTGTATATTTCTATCTCACTTGAGAACGCCTGGACCGATTTTGATGAAACGTAAAATATAGTCAATTGATACCTAAACTTAAAATGTAGGATGCTTTTTCTTCAGCTACGATAGTTTTATGAAAAACGTCGTAAACGGGAGTAAGTTTACGCGCTCAGGCTGATGTGCTATAAACTATTAGGGAATTTAATAATATAAAAAATATAAAATTATGTGAATACGATAATTTGTCGAATAATAAATCTGAAATTATCGGTTTGCGTTCACAAAAACACGAGACTGAATTATTATTTCAATTTTGAAATTGTAATTTTTTTACATGTCAAAAAATGTCATAATATGACGTCACCCTTGCAGTAAACACACATTTACACACGACACACGAAGCGAGCCTCATGAAAACAATACTGAGCCTTATTTTCACTTGCTAACATATTAGAAGAATGACGTCACAATAGGTGAACATAGCGACTCGTGTTTTTGCGCTCATATATTTAAAATGTTGAGTGCTATTTTATCCTATAATGCTGAACATTAGAGCGAAATATAAGTTCCTGCGGACTAATATTACGATTTGAACAGTTTGTGGTTTTTTTTAAATAAGAGTCAAATAGCTCAAAAAAACATGCGCAGAAGATACCAGTAAAGAAAATTCTGAAGAACACGTAATGAAAATTCTCTGGAATGTTATTTTAATATTTGCATGTTGTAGAACCTCGTAAGGTTAGTAAAAGCGAAGAGTGACAACACAAAAGCAAGGTGCAGAGAGAGATTTGAATCCACGATAACAACTATGTACCAACGTTTAGAAAGAGTTGGAGTGTTCAAGTGTAATTTGGTTTCGCATCTGCGGCGAAGCAACAACACATTCGGCGTTTAAACAACACAATAGAACTCAGCAATAAGGATGGAAACTTTCACGGAAATTTAAAATACATAATCTACAAGTGTTTTGGGTTGAGATTCTAACGACATGTCCTCCGACGAGTGGGAAATTTGCATTTCGGCGATCAAAATAAACAAACCTGTATGAAAACAACTACGTGTCTATGTGCGTGGACGAACAAGAATTTTCGTTTGCGCCGCATAGGCGGATTGATTTCAAATAATTTTATTTTTGTCGTCGCACATCCATTCGAATTAAAATACAGTAGCGCGCCCCCAATTGTTACGCCACTGGAAACGACAGAGGCTTCTCGAACTTGAACAGAAGTTTCTGGAGTGATCGAGAACGGAATGTACGCGCCTATAAATACAGCGCGTGTGGGGCGAGTCGGGCAGTCAGTTGCTTGCTTGCTACAGTGAGAGTACATTCAGTGGATGCGTCACGACAGACATACGAGTAAATCATAGTTACATAAATAGTAGTGCGGTAGTACATTTTCGGTGCATGTTTAAAGTAGTGTATTGTTGTCTTGTTATTTATCAGAATCCGTTAATTTCATTATTTAGTTTATTTTTTTCATTATTGTTAGAGAAATACTTTTTATTTATTTGTTTTGTATTTATTTCGTTTGTTGTAAATAAAGCAGTTTTAAACCACCACACAGAAAAGTTTTGTTACAATACATTTATTTTATTATTGTATCTTTCACATGGATTCATAACTTTATATTTTATTAATTCTTTCTCTTCTAGTGGAGTGCCGTTAGGTTTATACCTCGGAATCCAGGGCCAGTCAATGAATCTTCATAAAAATTTTGGACTGCATTGTTAAAAGCTCAAATAAAAAAGTTAAAAAAAAATTTTTTTGCGATCTCGATTGCGGGGTTGATGCCACCCCTTCTCGGGGGTGAAAAATGTTTTGTTGAAAATAAGCACGGAAATGGATAGGTTGACTAATTATAAGCAATTTTTGTTCTATAAAGTTTTTTCTGAAAGTCCATACTTTTCGACTTATTCGCGAGTGTAAGTGTCAATTTTTCAACCAATAAACCTACGTTTTCAAGTGGTTTTTCCCGAATAACTGAAAAAGTAAGTATTTTATCGAAAAAATCATTCTTAGTAAAAATGTAGCTTATAAAAAAACAAAAATAATGGTGAGTTTACAGTGGCTGTAGACCCAATACAAACGGAGAACTGCCTTGTTGAAAGTTGGTTCTTATTCGTCAAAAGCCAAAATTGAAAGTTTCAGCGTGAAGTTACCAAAATACAATGCATTTTTCAGGGGAAACTCATGGAACATTTTTTGAAGTGCTTGAAAGAACCTTTATTTATATTTTTTATAAAAGTCCCTAGCATCAAAACTAACGGAGCTCTGACGAAAATAATGTTGGTCCCTATTTTTTTCGGCGTCAAAAAATGTGAAAGTCACCCCCTTATTACCACACAAATTAAAAATAATCGTTACCACTTCACAATTCACTTTATTTATGTACTTGTAACATGCTCTAGAAGTTTGACAGGTTTAAAGTGCTTAGTTTTGAAAAAAATTGAGTTTGAAGTGAAAAGAGCATTTTTGTATTTTTGCAAAAAATTGCCTTTTCTTCAAAATAACTCAAAAACTATTAATGATACGCAAAATTTTGTAGTGTGCCAAATTGTTTGTTTTGCTTTTCTGAAAAATTTCGTTTTTTTTTCTGTAGGATGAAACTTGAATAGGATATGGCCGTTTAAAGTTTGCATATATTCGAAAATAGTAACTTTTCGAGTTCTTTCAGCTCTAGCCCTTTCAAAACTAAGCACTTTAAACCGGTCAAACTTCTAGAGCATGTTACAAGTACATAAATAAAGTGAATTGTGAAGTGGTAACGATTATTTTTAATTTGTGTGGTAATAAGGGGGTGACTTTCACATTTTTTGACATCGAAAAAAATAGGGACCAACATTATTTTCGTCAGAGCTCAGTTAGTTTTGATGCTAGGGACTTTTATAAAAAACATAAATAAAGCTTCTTTCAAGCACTTCAAAAAATGCTCCATGAGTTTCCCCCGAAAAATGCATTGTATTTTGGTAACTTCACGCTGAAACTTTCAATTTTGGCTTTTGACGAATAAGAACCAACCTTCAACAAGGTAGTTCTCCGTTTGTATTGGGTCTACAGCCACTGTAAACTCACCATTATTTTTGTTTTTTATAAGCTACATTTTTACTACGAAGATTTTTTCGATAAAATACTTACTTTTTCAGTTATTCGGGAAAAACCACCTGAAAACGTAGGTTTATTGGTTGAAAAATTGACACTTACACTCGCGAATAAGTCGAAAAGTATGGACTTTCAGAAAAAACTTTATAGAACAAAAATTGCTTATAATTAGTCAACCTATCCATTTCCGTGCTTATTTTAAACGAAACATTTTTCACCCCCTAGAAGGGGTGGCATCCACCCCGCAATCGAGATCGCAAAAATTTTTTTTTTTAACTTTTTTATTTGAGCTTTTAACAATACAGTCCAAAAGTTTTTATGAAGATTCATTGACCGGCCCTGGATTCCGAGGTTTTACAATTTTTACGTCTAACGGCACTCCACTATTCGGTATATGTTACTTCTCAAAGGTGTTTTTTCTCAGTATGAAATATCTCCATTAATACTGATCACAATTAATATTTGATACGCCATTTTTAAGATTATTTTTCTTTCTATTGATAAAAAATAAGTTAATATCTTAAAATTAATGTTTTCATTAAAAATTACAGTTCAACACAATTTCATTACAGAAAATAACATTCAGAAAAAACAAGTGTCGCCATCTGGTGACAATATGTTTATTTTAACAGTTATTGGTAACATTAAGTGACGTAGTGGCGCTGAAGTCTGTGAACAGAATAGAATAAAATTTATTTCCACCCTATTCTATTACGTAAATCACCACTAACGGTGTGTAGTATTCGCACAGGTCCGCTAGTTTATTACGAATGTATTTGACTGCTGTCGTTGGAAATAAATCCCTTTGTACTTAACCGAACTTATTCAAACGATGTCCCCCTTCAAACTAAACAGCTTGTGTCTGAAACTTTTTCCCCGAAATTGTTGTCCTGTCTAAAAAATTTCCAATATAGATTAAAATGTATCATCGTGTATGAGTATACATGGAAATAAATAAAGTCGTAACTGTAAAGGTTTAAAGATTTCTAGAGCGATTTTTTCTATTTTCGTTTTTCTTTTGTGTTTATTTAACCGTGCCTGTAGAGTCTATATATACAAAAAATTGTAAACTTAACAAGATCTGTATTGTTTACATGTTTTACTTCAACCACGTGTATAGATTTCACGCACAATTTTTTTTATTGCGACACCATAAGTATATTCATGACTTTTTAAATTTTAACAATGCTACAATGACCTAGCTTGTAATTGGTGCAAGCTAAGCACGAACTGGCAAAAAAATCAAAACGCAACCTTAAGTTATAAACTGGCTTTCCATATAGCCTGTGTGTAAGGCAAATGAGATTGCAGTCTGAATTTAAAGGCTAATTTATACTTTATTAAGTAACAAGTGCAGGTGAGAAATGCAGGTGTTAAGTGGTTAGTAAAATCAGCGTGTAAACGGTCACGCTGTTAAGTGATAAGTGTAAGTGCAAAATGCATGTGTGAAGTAAAGTGATTAGAAGCACGGTCTATTTTTTCTGTTAAGTAGCTTCCCCGCACACCCGCGTACTCCTCGTACTCGCAGGATCACCCGAGTAACTGTGTTGTACTACTTTGACAAGTGCCACTGAAGTATAAACGTTTTGTTTACATTTAACACTAAACAGCATAAAAAATGTTAACTAAACACTTATCACCTGCACTTATTACTTAACAAAGTGTAAATTAGCCTTAAAAGATATTAGTCCAGTGGTGCCCGTATGTTTAGTACGGGTCTGGCCAACCCGATGAACCCAAGTTAGGCCGCACGTATATAGGATCCGTATTTCTTCTGATCCGATGTTCTCCGTCGTGACTGCCCACACTGGCTTCAGTTTCACCCGATCGGGAAACAGTTGGATTTGTGATTTGGGAGTACCATAAGTGACTCTGTGGATGATATTTTGTGTTCGCTTTTGTTAAAGAAGAACGTTGTCCATAATAAGAGACGTAGAAATACTTTATTTCTAATAGATCTGAAGGGTAGTGTTTTAAACCTCGCCAACCTATACGAAATTACCATATGACTATAAAAATGTTTGACGATATTCAACAACTTTCGTCTTTCTGTTAATTTCTCCCGTTATTATGTGCCGTTGGGATAAGATATTGGTCTGGAAACATATTTTATCGACCAACTCGTCGGTTCATTCACGGCCGTCATTGTTTATTGTTGTATCGGATTTTCATTTCCAATGTTAGCACCTACATTATAATCTTGTTATTTACTTTTCTTCCGATGTCGCTCGATATCGGATCGAGAGAAATACGAATCCAATGTAGGTGCAGCAAAAATGCTAAAATGCAAAAAAAGGTCCTAATCAATCCTGAACGCTTATGGAACAAAGTTATGTGCCACAAAATATGTCTTTTTAACATATTTTATTCTTGTTTTCATAAACCATAATTCTTTGAAACCAAAAGCAATACATGTAAACCGAATTAACATCTTTGTGATCTGTGCGCAGAGATAAATTAATATACTTGTCAGAATAAATATAATTTTTGCAATCTTACTTAACTATTAGATGAAATTATTCCATATAATTTTTTTACATTATTTTATGTTTGTAATAAGGAAAAAATCCTTTATAATTATTATTACTTTGATCTAATTAAGCAAGAAAATCCTCCTGAAAGAAAATTTGTTATTCTTATTATATAATCGTAACAGTCATGTCATCCCTACCCGGGAGTCGATTTAGTGAATCTGTTCACTGGTTCGAGCCTCTGCAAAGCAAGCGGCAAAGGTATGCATGTTGAAGGCAGATAGGTGTACCGCGATAAAGGGATGCAAATGGACCACTCAAGGAGCACTCTGAGAATACAATAGACACAATCTCAACAGACTCTAAGGCAGGCACGATGCCAAAGACTCGCTTGAAGCTACGCACACACTAAATGCTTTCTAAAAATTACCGCCACCTACTCAGAATCTAATCTAAGATTTTTATTTCTGTGAGTTAGAAGTATTAGAAGCTCTGATAGGTAGAAAAGAGGCTGTAAAAATT
Organism: Venustoraphidia nigricollis; assembly: GCA_034508555.1. NCBI lineage: Eukaryota > Metazoa > Arthropoda > Insecta > Raphidioptera > Raphidiidae > Venustoraphidia > Venustoraphidia nigricollis. The sequence goes on from JAVRKA010000073.1 coordinate 916,814, forward strand.
AAAAAAAACGTAGGTTAATATACTCGTATGAGTATTTCTTATTAGAAACTATTGCCATAAACGCATTGGCATTTATTTCATTTCAGTACATTATGTGTTTACGGAGCTATAAATTTTTAATTTAATACCTGCTATAAGACTGGATCACTTGAAACTCAATACAGCGGAACAAGCAATTAAATACTTTGCGCATGCTAGACAAGTGCAAGTAACAATTATATCTGTTGATGAGAAAGACCATCGTATCAATATTTGTGTTTCAATTTTATTATTATTTATACCTACGCGTAACCTGAAAATCGAACTTAAGCTTTTATTAGTTTTTGGATAATGGTCTGAAACTGAGAACTTATAATAATTAATTACTAATTCATCAATAAAGGAACATAATCAGTGTGCAGTTTAGTAGAATTTAGACATTTCTCTGATAACACAAGCCGACAAAAATGTGTTGTTAAAACTTTTTGAACAAATATAGCCGAATCCTATCGATTTTTGGGTGCTGAAACCGTATCTGGAATCAGTTTTTTTGTATTTAAAAATAGGACAGATAGGCTACATAAAATGTAAAAAAATTAGCTGGTTCTGTACTTTTGTTTAATTACAGATTTTATTTATCCTAATGTACCATATAACATTTCGACACATATCTTTTAAGTGTTTATTTTTTGTAGTTCCTTTCTTTGTTTTCTTTGAAATTTATACAGCTTTTTCTCCAATGTGGCGCAATTTGTTGTTCTCGATGAAGTGACCAGCAGTAATCACCTATCATGTTCACATTTCAACGTCCCTGGTTACGTTTCTCCAACAGTTTGATGCCCTGATGAAACCGCTCCCCGTACTCTTCACTCACATCAACTAAGTTGTCAGGGAAAAAGTCAAGAAGTGTACTTTAAGGCTTATGAGACATTCCAAATTTTTGAACTTTCCATCATATTAACTACGATGAGCTCTTAGTTTAGGTCTTTAACATTGTCCAAAAACTTAGTCCCAACTTGCTTAAATGATATTCAAGCCTACTCATCCTTTATTGTCATTTTTGTGTCAAAGTTGGAACCAAACACCATTGTACGAATGTTAGGTCCGACGAAAACCTTTTCTTTCAGTTTAGCTTCTGATAAGTGAGGAAACTTTTTACATAAATACTTAAAACATTCAACATCTTTGGTAAGACATTACAATCTGTTTCATTAAACCTAATTTAATGTGAAGACGTGGAAGAAGAATTTTTTTTATCTGTTAGAGTTTTATACAAAATGTTCTCTCCAGGTGTTGCGGTTTTTCTTGCAGGCCAATGTTTTGTGGACCAGTATCGATATCTTACTCTGCTATTCTACTCACATATAAAACATGGAAATTTAGTTTTGTTGGCCAAGGAGCACCACATATTATCCAGTCGTGAGCAGAATAGTTAATTTACTGCATATTCAGATGTGAAAAAATGGTAGAAGAACTCAGCACACTCAAAAATACAAGATTCAAGCAGAATGTTTAAAACAGTTTTTTTTTATCGCAAGCCTTTGCTACAAAATAGTTTTTCTGAGACGTTTTCTTATATAAGCGATATTAATTTGTATAATTTCTTGGTTTTTGACTAATGCTAGATATAACCATAAGCTTTAAGAGACATATTTTTTCATGAAGAATCCATATCCTTAATGTGAGATTAAAACAGTACATAACTGTTGCTAAAAAACTGATTCACTGAATTAAATATGAAGTATTATCGATAAATTCTAGGTTAATACTGATATCACTAATATTTTTCCCTAGTTATCTTAACCGACTGTTATCTATATTCTGAAAAAGAGATTTGTTTGCTTGTATATAGGCACAAAATCACCAAAACAACTAGATCGATTTGAATAAATGTTTCACGACGTATTCATTGATTCGTCAGGATTACCATGTGCTATTTGTTTTCATTGTATCCGGACGAATCCGGACCTGTGAACTAAATTGTATTTTGTACCGTTTTTTAAATTGAAATCGATACAAACTTTACATCATGCCAACTTGGTCTTAATATGATTTGTGCCCGGGCGAAGCCGAGTCGGTGTGATCTTTGCTTTATAAATGCCAACAGCCAGAAATAGTACCTACCGGAGAAAGTACATTACGTGAACTACACAGTCGAGGTACCAACCTCTCTTGGAGCTTTGATTTCATTATGTCACAGTGTTTGTCTCATTCTAGTCTCTTTCTTTTCTATTTTTCTGTCTTTCTCGTGTAGCAGGAATCTGACGTCTCCTATTACATAAAGAACGAAATGGACCGTTTCAAAATGCAAAGGACTGGGAGATTTGTTAGATGTAAAATATTTAAGTAGGTACCTGCATACGTCAGAAATCTCTGGAAAAAATATGTTTTTCTCTTTTGCCAAACATAACTGAATAAAATATTTTAGCGACATTTTTTCATTTCAAATAAGAAACGTTTAAAAAGAATTTATTTTGTCATCGTAAGATAATGCTTTAGTTTTTGTAACGGTTACGTAATTAGATTTTATTTTTTATGCATATACATTCGTATTTAAGCGAGGAGAGTTTCTTGGACGTTTCAGAGCAAGAAATGGTATGCGGTTATCGAAAAGTGAATGCAAGAAGATTTATACGATAATCGCCTTCAACTGTCCACACGCGTGCGATAACCGTAAGCGCACCTGAGAGACTTATAAGGAAGAATGGTCTGATAGTTTTGTTTATATTATTAAGAAGGGCTGACAACTCGAAAACAAAAAATCGTTTCACGAGTGGTTTCACGACACCCATCACTGTATGCAGTTCGAATACAATCCGTCAGACGAGCTTACGATTATCGCACACGTTTGAACAGTTCAGGGCGATTATCGATAATCGTAAAAATCTCATATCATCTCTCTCTCTCTCTCTCTATGTATATATTATATTATATCTTTAAAATTGCAAATTGCCAGTTATATAAAAATGAAATATTTCAACGGCTAAATTGTATTTCTTTTCGTACAATTATTATATAGGTACTGTAATATACAAGATGTAACATAAAAGGTGAGCTGGCTATAGTATATAGAGCTATGTTATATATACTGAGATAAATAAAAATGTTTATATAACACGCAAATTGTCTAAAACGCTTCATTTCTGGGTTATGGTCATTTTAAAATGCACAAATCAAAGATCAGTCCCCCGTGATGGGTTACCAAATTATTTTAAAATGAAAAACAAATGAAAGTTATGACAAATAAAGTCTGTGAAGACATGCCTCACCCGCTCAAAAATTCATAGTTATAATTTGCTATTTAAAAGAAAAACGCCTAAAATATATTAAAATTAAGTCAGATATTTAACTACTTGGTAATGATCTGTTACTATAAGAAGAGTGTATTAAACAAGTGCCTCAACTAAAAGCTTAAAGTGACCGCATCTTAGAGATAAAGCATTTTAGACAATATGTGTATGTAAACTTTTTTGATTATTTTGATGAGTACAACATGGCTATAGCCAACCCGCATTGGTTACACTCTGTATACCTTATTTTTACTTTTGGAACAAACGATGGGCTATATTTAAAAAATTAGAAAACTAAATTGATACAAGTGATTGTCACGAGCAGTGAATTATTTTATGTCAATGTTGTAATCTATTTCGATTTGATTTCCAATTGATTTCGTCATCACGATAACCACCTAGGCGTTTGTTATTTATTTGTCAAATTATTAGTTTCAAAAACATTTACATATAAAAATCTTTACCTATTCTAGGAATTTTTATGAGCTGCACTTGAGCATTATTTTACATCAACTGGCAAGACAAAAAGGATTTTAGAGAGAGAAAGCTGCCTAATAAGCACACCATGTAATGTTTTCACTATGCAGAATACTGAAAACAATTTATATTTATTTATTATAACGTCCCATCTCTTGTCTGCGGAGCCCTTAGTGTAAGGCCCGAGTGCCCGCTGTAGTCGAGCGTTTGGCGGGGCGGGGCGTGCGGCGTTCGCCTCAAACATGTGCTCATTTACCTATATGTCCTGAGTAGCGACCATTACAGCGGTATGGAGAGCGTGCATGTTTGCGTCCGAAGTAGCGTTGGCGTGCAAGTTCAAATCAGTTTGTGTTTTGGAGCGTTTTGAATAGCGTTCATGATGTCGTTCGAGGAAATAATATCGGAAATACAGACAAAACCTGAAATCTGGTTGTCTTCTAATAGACTGTACAAGAATAGATTAGTTAAAATGAAAGTTTGGAGGGAATTAGCAGTAAAACTTAAAATTTCTCGATTTTTCAGCAGGGGTTATTGAATCTGATTTATGAAAATTAGTACTAGTAAGATTTAAGCGTGATTCGATTTTTTCTAATATGTAGTCGAAGGTTGAAACTGGCATCCTTGTATATTCGTGAAATTTGTCTTCATTTAATCTTAATGTTTGGTATAATGTAGAATATTCTCCAGGTTTTTTTTTTGTTTAACAATGTCTCTTGGACCTTCCTTTAAACAGAATTTTAACAAAGAATTTTCTTCTAAATAAGTGTCAACTGCGTCATAGGAAGCCGTGGTTATAACACCAATTTCACTCGACGCGCGCTGGCTACTGAGGTCACACAGTGCACGCTCTCTTGCCGCTCAGACCGCACGCTGCACGCCCCGCAGAACGCTTTCCCACTCAGGCCTTACACTTAGAAATAGAGAATACAGAGATTAAACAGTATATTCAAAAATAAAATCAAACAAACCACAAACACAAACCAAAAAGGTACCTACTGTTGAATAAAAGTTAAACTTCATTTCATCCTCTTATAAAATATATTCCTATGTGTTCACAAACAAGAAAAACTAAAACTCAAAGGAAATAATATTAAAATTCCATTCAGTTACAAATTTTAAACAGCTATATAATAATGAAAGTTGCAGGGGAGATAAAATGTGGAGGAATGTACTGAGCAATGAAATATAAGGCAGAACGAGAAAGCATCATAGTGTGTATGTAAGATAAAGTGAGTGAAACAGCTTACATGTATGACGGTATGAGCATGTGAGGAGTATAGAGAGTTCTGCTAAACCGCAATAACATTATGAGCAGCATATTTTGAATGTTAACGTAAGCTTGTTTTCGGCAAATAACGATGAATATAGACATTGAGGAGTACAATAGACCTAACGCCATTATCGTTCTTACTTGGGTTATATAGAACTGTTCGTGTAATCTAAATAAGAGATGGCACATTTAAAGCCTCTTCACAGGCTATGATAATATGTGTTCGTGTGTATTATAAAGAGTGTTTCTTAAAAACTTTTCACAAATTGAAATAATATAAAATATGACGAAATAATATAGTTAAAGTATTCTGAAATTTTACATCTTTTCTAATTCTAAAACCTACTTATGATAGCATTCAGATTTTTCATTGAAATTCAAAGATTTTGTAACATAAGCACTTTCTATGTGAAATCCATAAAATCATAATTCAAAAATATATCGCTCAAGTTATAACAACGACTGTGAAATATAACAAAAATTTCTTTTGTCTTAAGCTGACATTATTATATAAGAAAAAAACCCGGGTCGCAGTGCCCAAACCCTGTCGACAATATATAGGGGAGTCAAATTAGACGAAAAAGGGCTTTAACTTCGGAATAATTCAACGTTCCATATTTTTTTATGAAACCTTTTGCATTCGCTTATAAATATTGTTAGAAAAAAATGTTCCCATTCAAAAAGGGGCGATACTTTATTGTTTATTTGTTTATTAACAACAAATTAATTGTAAAATTGAATATCTCGACTGTAAGTCGATGAAAAAATTTGAAAATTAGTTTACTAATATTTTCGAGAATGTTGATTACGAATCTGATATCAGATTTATAAAATGGCTGCTCAAAATGCAGGAAAAATGCTAAGTAAAATGAAAAAATGAACAAAAGTGAACTTTTTTATACTTATCACAAAGGCCATAGCTGGGTAACCATGTTAAAATTGCCCCCGCGCTTTTTCTAATGAAATTTGGGTCATACATTCGGGTGTATAAAAAACGTTTTCTGTAAAATTTTCAGCTCCTTTTCTCCACTGGTACTCGAGAAAAAAATTATTTTTCATTTTTGAGAAAAAAATTTTTAACTTTTGATTTATTTCACCAATTCATTTGAAAAAAAATCACGGCCTAAATACATCCAAGATTCATTTACAAAAAAATTATCAACCGTCAAAACTTACTAAGTTGCACAACTCCAATTTATTTTTTTTCAGTTTTCTTACATAGCTTTGTATAACATATATTATTTTTAAATCAATCGAACGTTTGCGCCATAGTGAAAAAAAAATAAAAACCTTTAAAAACTTTAATTTTTCGAGATAACTCGAAATTCTTCGATCTTGCATAAAAAAATCAATGACGCCATTTTGTAGAACACTAAATTCTCTACAAAAAAGTTTCTAACAATTTTTCAAATCGTGAGTTTATATACACAAAATGGTCCATTTGAATGTACATATTTCATATGCATATCTACGATTTAACATTACCAAAGCTTACTTGTAACTAACTTTCTTCTTACGGAAAAACAATGTTAAAATGGGTGATATGCATATACATTCAAATGTACCATTTTGTGTATATAAACTCACGATTTGAAAAATATTGTTAGAAACTTTTTTGTAGAGAATTTAGTGTTCTACAAAATGGCGTCATTGATTTTTTTATGCAAGATCGAAAAATTTCGAGTTATCTCGAAAAATTAAAGTTTTTAAAGGTTTTTATTTTTTTTCACTATGGCGCAAACGTTCGATTGATTTAAAAATAATATATGTTATACAAAGCTATGTAAGAAAACTGAAAAAAAAAATAAATTGGAGTTGTGCAACGAAATAATCATATTAAAAAATAAATAAAAAAGAAAAAAAAAGAGAAAATAATTTTTTTTTAAATGATTTAGTAAGTTTTGACGGTTGATAATTTTTTTGTAAATGACTTGGATGTATTTAGGCCATGATTTTTTTTCAAATGAATTGGTGAAATAAATCAAAAGTTAAAATTTTTTTCTCAAAAATGAAAAATATTTTTTTTCTCGAGTACCAGTGGAGAAAAGGAGCTGAAAATTTTACAGAAAACGTTTTTTATACACCCAAATGTATGACCCAAATTTCATTAGAAAAAGCGCGGGGGCAATTTTAACATGCTTACCCAGCTATGGCCTTTGATAACAAATGCGATAAAATTTTATATAATAAACAATAAGTACAACGCTGCTGCCATTTAAAAAAACGGTCAAGTGCGAATTAAACTCGCGAGAAGAGGGTTTCGTACTATTCCGTTTTCCGTGAGTACTTTAAGACTTAAGACTTTCGTTTAGGTTTTCCTGTAAACTGTGGATGAGACCCAACATTTCCTATTTTTTTCAAAATTTTAGGCCTAGTAGTTTCGGAGACAAGGAGGGGGGGAGTGGTCAATTGTTCATCTATTTTCTTAAATAACTTTGAAACTATTAATTTTAAAATTATAAAAAAAATACTCTTGAGACCCTTACTATACAAACCCTTTCATTTAATATGTCACACGGTACAGTTGGCAAAACTTTTTTTTTAATTTTCTAATTTTTCCCCAAAAAATACCCCCATGTACAAAATTTATTTATTTACGTTACACGTCCGTCTTTCTGTCACCGACTTACATAATATGTGTGCCAAATTTCAACTCAATTAATCCAGTAGTTACGAGCAAATTGGCTAAAACAGTAGGACGGACAGACACACGAGTGATCCTATAAGGGTTTCGTTTTTTCCTTTTGAGGTACGAAACCCTAAAAATGAAAGGATTTTATTCATTTATTTAAATCATAATTAAAGAAAATTTATAACCGAGTTAATAAAAAAATTTATTCTTCAACTACATCTTCTGTGAAACAAAAGACTCAAGTTTCTCCAAAAAATCATATCTACTTTATCCTTTAATTTTGTGTAATAATTTTGAATTGTATGAGTATTATACAGTGCTAATTTACAATTAAAAGGTTTAAATACTTCTCCTATTTTTTTGGATAATCCCTATATAAATGGAAACTTCATGTAATTAACAGATTGTTCAGTTTTTTCTGTATTTTCTAATACTCTAAAATCTCTCATACATTTGTTAATATGATTATTAACAAATGTATGAGAGATTTTAGACGAAGCAGAAACTCAACATGAGAATAAATCAACATAACAATGACTGCAAGAATCACAATATGCTAAAAGCTAACAAAACAGCATTAGCTAACCATCATTTTGATACAGGTCATAAATTCGCCTTTGATAAGACAGAAATTTTGGATTATGAACATAATTACCTAAAAAGAAACATTAGTGAAATGGTGTTCATCATGTTAAATAATACAGTAAATCTAAGATCTGATACACAAAATTTAAGCTTGGCGTATAACAATATGCTAGAAAAATATAAAAAGAGTTTAAAACAAAAAACAATGGTTCAAATGAGGAGCAACCACACAAATTAAGTCACGTGACTTTGTTTATTTATAGTCAATAAATTTATTAACTTGAACATCAACTGAAATAACATTTTTTTTAAAAAAAAACGAAATTATTATAAACTTTTCATTAATAATTATTGTTAAGCTCAAATTTATATTCACATGTATATAGTATCTTTTATATCTACTTAATCATAATGTTTAATAGGTATGTATTATTAGTGTATTTGCCATATGGCAACATACACTATTGGCGTCGGTCGGATGGCGGGACCTAGGGGTCGGACCAAAATTTCTCGACGTTTCATAACCTCCTAAACACATTGGCACCATTTTTAAAAATATTTATATATATATATATATTTATATACGTATATATATATATATATCTATAATATAAAAATGAATCGCAAAATGTGTTGGTAAGCGCATAACTCAACAACGCCTGGACCAATTTGGCCAATTCTTTTTTTAAAATGTTCGTTGAAATTCAAAGATGGTTTTTACGGCGAGAAAAATTCGAATAATTGCCGGAAAAACCCTAAAAACAGCCCTTTTCTTTTTCCCATACAAACGTTTTAGACCATGGATGGGTATTTAGTTGCCTTGGTTACCAATAACAAACTCAGAAACATTATGATATCAAATGTCAAATAAGTTTGCAATTAATTAGAAAATTTTTAATTAAGCTAATAATCAGTTGAAAAAAGTGTAGAATAATTGTGTGCGCAGTGACTTATTAGTTTACAGATTATTTTTCGTCTTATAGCAGTAAAAAATGTGAGTTAAAAGAAAACACTGAAAAAATTAATATTACAATTTAGTGCATATGGAAAACCATACTTCTGTATGGAAAATACGAAAACCGCATTTTGGCGTCTAAAATAGGTTTAGGAGTCACAGTGTTGCCAGAAATAATTATGGTCCAATATGTTTTTAACATATTCACAGTTCAGGTTTAAGAAAGTTGCTGTTGCAGAAACTATGAAACATGAAATTTGGAATACATACCTATTTCTTCTATAACCTAACAAAGGGATATTCAAAATGTGTTTTTACAGATTGGGCGCTCATAAAAAAATCGATCTAGATAAGTTTTATTCTTGGAAGCCCCCGTTTTCTTACAAATTTAATCATTTAAAAAAATAATTTTTTGACGTTTCAAAATACTGTAATATTGTAAGTAAGTTTTGGAATTACAAATGAGGAATTGTGTCAGAATACTGAAAATGAATCCCTTTAATATGTTATACTAAGTAAGACGTAAATTATTTTAATAAAAATGAAGAAATATTGTTAATAGTGTTAACTAATATTTCAATAATTGGCGTAAGGTATGTTATTTTTATATCATGACGTATTATTAAACATTACTCTAGCCTAGAATTTCAGCTCCAGAAAAGTGAAAATAGACACATTTTTCCAAACAAAAAAAAGCACAAAAACCTGAAATTAATAGCACTTAAAACTGTATTTAGATACGTGTCATTTTAATACCGTTAACCATTTTGTTAGTTCCTTTGGGAATAATCAATATCTAGAAAACATTGCTTTTATATTATTATTCGTTTTAAGTGAAAATAGTTGATTTCAACTTATTAATTTTAAAAAACAGTAATGTAGGTAACATATTTAATTTCACTAAATAAACACATGCAATTTTTGTCGAATTTTTAAACACACTGACTGCCTAAACCTATTGCTATACAAATAATTCAAGAATTTCAAGGCGGGTTATTTTGATTTTTCACCGCTGCTTTTAAGTACGAAAACCGGATATATATTTTTATTGACGATTTTAACTTAAACTTGACTACTGTCAAATTTTCGAAAATGATCACGCACTGTTAAATCATAACCTTCACATATCATTTTTGCGACAATAAATAAATATTTTCAAACAATGAAAAAATACCGTTAATTTATTTCAGTTACATTTTAATGATACCAAAGTTTCTTAAACGATAATCAAGAAACTTTGGTATCATCAAAATGTAACTGAAATAAATTAACGGTATTTTTTCTTTGTTTGAAAATTTTTATTTATTGTTTCATTGTTACCAATTTTTTTAATTGTTATTTTAAATGAGAAAAAAAATTAAAAAACATAATATACATTTTTGTATACTATTTTAAAAATCACATAATCTATAATATAGATATGCCTCCTATTAGACGAAGCAATTTAGGTAGAAGAACCCGAAATGCTACAAACCAAGCTAATTACCGATCTAATCATGCTGCACAAGAACGCAACGGCCGAAATGAACGTGAAAGAATTCGGATATCACAAACGCGTGAAGCGCGAGCGCGACATTCATTTTGACAGGCTATATTTGGCAGTACGAAGTCTGCCGGGTCAGCTAGTATATATATATATATATATATGTGTGTGTGTGTGTGTACGCGCAATAACTTTCGAAAGAGTTAACTGATTTCCACGAAATTCGGCCCACGTGTTGAAATCCATCACCGCAAGAAGCCTATTTAAAATGGGCGTAATCGGGCCATTTTAAGGGTAGTTTTTAGGGGTTGAAAAATGTTTTTGGGCCTCAAAATACCGAAAAAATTCTCAGAATCATTTCAAAATTGACATTTAACCCGTTAGTAGCAATTAAAAAGTGCCCCCAAAATTTTAATAAAATCGGCTTAACAGGACCGGACTTACACGTTTTTTGAAAACACTAATTTGCAGATAGATAGATAGATAGATATTTCTTTATTTTGACAGACTAAAGTCTGTATTATAGCGTCAACAGTAGAAAAGAATTACAGTTTTGGCCCCATAGGGGTTACAACAGCGTTACATATACATATACGTATAATAAAGTGTTAAAATTTAAACTTAGAGGTTAAAAATATTCTGATATGTTATAGAAAACATTGTCTATTAAAAACTGTTTTAAATGTTTTTTAAAATTGTTAAAATTATTTATTGTTTTGATGCGATCCGGAAGAGAGTTATATAAAGTGGTACCAGCATATAATGGTGATTCTCTATAAAAGTAATTATTAAAATGTTGTAGGTGCAGCATCGCGCCTTACCTTGTATTGTGCTGATGAGTCTGCGAAACTGTGCTAATTTCATTTAATTTCTTTCTGATTAATAATATTGATTTATAGATGTATAAAGATGTTACAGTGAGTATTTTTTTTTCTTTGAAGACAGGTCTGCCACTGGCTTTATAATTCAATCCGAATATTAATCTCACGATTCTTTTTTGGGTTATAAGAACTCTCTCGATGTCTCTGGCTTGGCCCCATAATAAAATATTGTATCTCAGATAGGAGTACACCGTAGCATAATAGATGTCAAGCATTTGTTTTTCCTGCAGATGTGGTTTCATCGTTTTTAACAGGAAATAAGTTTTGTTAATTTTCTTGCATAGAATGTCTATGTGTAAATTCCACTTTAGGGTGCAATCAATATGTATACCAAGAAACATCACATCATTGCAGACAGGAATATCAATATTATTTAACCGAAAAGTGACTGGAGGTAATCGTCTCATTTTGTGGAAGAATATACACTTCGTTTTTTTTACATTTATAATAAGACTATTTTTTGTACACCATGTGGAAAATTCATATAAAACCAGGTTGACTTTACGCATAAGTTCTACTGAGTTCTTTGCTGCAATTACTAAAGAGGTATCATCAGCATAAATTATCAGCTTGCCGCAACTGATGTGTAGTGGTAAATCGTTTATAAAAATATTAAAAAGCAGCGGCCCAAGGACAGAGCCTTGAGGCACTCCAAGTTCACATTTAAAGTCACCTGAGATGGCATCGTTCACTTTTGTACGTATGCTTCTATTTATCATAAACGATATTATCCAGTCACACATGACCCCTCTGATACCGACACTGTATAGCTTACATCTCATAAAGTCGGGATTAACGCAGTCAAAAGCACGTGTTAGATCGAAGAATAGACCAATTACATAGTGCCCTTCATCTAATTTTTTTAAAGTCTAGTGATTTATTTATTGAAGGGTGTATTTAATTCGGTGTAGACGTTAGATTGATAATAATATTACAATTAAGAAAAAAAATGTTATTTTAAGGGGTGTATTAAGGGGTTAAATTTTTTATTTTGCCCAAAAACAAACTTAATTTCACATAATAAAAGTACAAAACCTCACGGCTCTATACAAGCAAATACACTATATTGTCGGCAGGGTTTTGGCACTGCGACCCGGGTTTTTATTATTTGTTATTTCAATTGTAAATTTTATAAATTGTTTGAGTTGATATCGTCCATTATGTTAATATATATTTATGGTTAGCGGGTACTTGGACATAAATAAATAAATAAAACGTCGCAAAATTTATAAAACTTAGGATTTTTATTTATTTATGTCCAAGTACCCGCTAACCATAAATATATTTATAAATTGTATTTTTAAAAAAATTATTTCAGTTATTAAAGCTTGATAAAGTTCCAAACAAGGAACGAAACGTCGCTGAAAATAAAATATTAAGTGTTTTACTTATAAATAAAGTCCTTTTTCCCGAAAAATAATTTTTATATTAATTACTAAGGACAAAAAAGAAATAAAGTCAAAATGTAAAATTAATTTTTAAACCCCTTTGTTTTGCCATCGCAAACTTCAGGAACATTTTATATAAGTGAAAGTATAAAATATAAATTAACAGAGACTTTAAAGACAGCGAACTTCGATCCATGTCATACCTACCTACATGAATTCATTTACTGTGACACTTTATCTTATAATACTTAGCTTATCTGAACAGTGAACACCCTGTATAAACGAATATGTGTATAACAAACAAAATTGTGTATATACTAGACACCAGTCAATGTATATTCCCTAAAATACAGCGAAGTATACTCAGAACAGCTGAAACAAGACAATTGGACGCTTTCATACACATGTACTACGTATTATGTGCGGGGGTGTATATGTCTGTGTGTGTGTGTCTGTCTAGTGTAGAGTGATATAGATATCAAATATTGTGATAAAAATTTCTAAGTAAATAAAATGTGAACTTGTTAGATTAGAGATGTTTTTCTAGTCATCAAACGCTCGATTTCCGGATCATGTTAATTCGAATATTATTATATACGATGAGAGAACTTTGTTTAGTGTAAAATGTATTTTTCAGTTTCTTCAGAATGTAAACTTTTTTTCTGTGTTCTATGGCTCAACTCTAATATAAAATAAAAACTTAATTATCAATTAATATGGAAAATCAATTACCTTCATGTCGGTCGAGAAAATTGAGCTTTAGCCTGTTTTAGTATAGTAAAAATGTTTGTCCTGCATTATTCTATTCAAAGCAGTTTCAATTGTTTCATATTTTCGTCATTTAGGCTCATCTATCGGTCTTTTTCTTGCTTATTGAGCATCCAACAAAAACGTTGTTACTACTCGCCTCAAATGTTTCGAAAATTGTTCATCATATTTTGTACCTATATAAGAATAATGATTACGTGAAGCATTCTAGCTTAAGCGAAAGTTTTCATATAAGAGTGGTTAAAAAAATTAAACCACGAATGTCACGTATGGTTTTCTATACCGAGAGGCGATAGATTTTACTATTTGACAGCCACTCTTCTACTTCCGGTATTTACTTGTTTACATGGTATATGAATTAAAAAAACAATAAATGTATTAAACAATAAAAGATTTAGTAGGTTCATGCTGTCGAAAAATACTAGCATAAATATATGACATTAAAGAAAGTGTAATTAGTTTTTTTATGTGTTTTAATACTTCTCCTTCCAACACTCTCATACTTTTTCTTAGAGCACACACGTATTAATATATTCTCGTACTTGTCCCTCCACCATATTTACTTTCAAACCTTTTCTTCCACCACGTACTTGAGAATTGTTTATAGAATGCAAGAATTACTTTAAAATACTTGGCTATTTTTTAATATTTTCATATATGTATTCAACAACATTGCAGTGTACATTATGAAAACTGATAAAAAATGTTAGTGTTACATAATAATTCTACAGGTCTATCAAAGATCGCTATAATGCTTCTCATTATTTAGTTTTATTTATTAATTTACTTTTTTTTAATTTGGGATGAAGGAATGCCCAACGTAAATCGTAGGAGTTGTACCAATATTAATTTTAAAAATATTATAGAAATTATTTTTTTAACCCATAATCGATTGTGTAATACCTTTTTATGAGATTTCTATAAATAGTTTTATATTATGTTGAATGCTCAAAGGAGAATTGAGTTTTAAAACTTAAAAATAAAAAATAAAACAATATTTTTTAGTTAACTATTTCACACTAAAATATTTGTAGGTATTAGTATATCTAATTAACGCGCCGCCATTCAATGTTAAATACACTGTTTTGTAGCATTTCCAGATCAATTTTCTTTCTCCTTGTTTCTGTTTTAATGGCCTATTATTCACTTGTTTTCTTATTAGTTCATAATAATATAACAAGTGTGTTTTGGTGTTTTGTTATATTATTATTGTTATAGCGGTGTTTGGATGCTGGCAAAGCAGACACAGGCCTTGTAGTACGGTATGTCAGTGTGTTGTGTAATATACAATAACAGCCAGATAAACATGTTTACATTTGTGGTGTTCCGTCACAAATAATACAGTGGGTTGAACGTAGCCGCTCAACCCGCATCTATGCCTACTCTTATGTGCTTTAATATTATTTGCCGTAGTATCCTAATAGAGCTTATAAGGATGTTCTTCCAGGAATTACAAGTTGATGATCGTCTGTTGAAAACGTATGTTTTAAGCTTATAAAAAAATTTCAACCAATGGGGCATTTGAAATATAACAAATAAAATAAAATTTCTATTAACGCGCGAAGTGACGCGGGTAACGGCTAGTAACGAATATGATATTTGCTATTTGTTTACATATTATATATATTTGTTACATACTATGGTTTAACGTAAAAATTAATCAGAGCATGCTTGTCAGCTACCTAACTGATTTCTTTTAGACAGATCTTCAGAACAAAAGAACTTCTGATCTTTTTTTATTTTCAAAATATTTCCGAAACTATGACACATAGAAAAAATGTTTCTACGAAATTTTCCTGGATAAATGAATAGAATATTAAAACGTTATAAAAAGTATACCATCAATATACAGAAAACAACATTATAGGATATATATGTCTTCTGCGCATGCGCTGATGTTACCCAAAAACAATACGGTTTTCATATCTGCATACCAAACATCCTCCTAAAATTTGGTTTCAATCCGTTCATCCGTTTGACGTGTATCGTGATCACAGACTAACAGACGCACAGAGTTTTTCCAAAAATATGTTTTTTGGATTCGGGGGACCTCAAAACGAAAAAATATTGCAAAAATTTTGAAAAGTGAATTTTGACCTAAATTAGTACCATTCCCCACTATGGGTTGGAATGGTAATAATATAACATTGTCTGAAGGTAATTTATAACAGACGCACAGAGTTTTTCCAAAAATATGTTTTTTGGATTCGGGGGACCTCAAAACGAAAAAGTATTGCAAAAATTTTGAAAAGTGAATTTTGACCTAAATTAGTACCATTCCCCACTATGGGTTGGAATGGTAATAATATAACATTGTCTGAAGGTAATTTATATTTAAAAATAATTTTTACCCTTTATTGGATATAAACAATATATATTTTTTTAAACAAACAAAATACGTAATAAACACTAATAAGACTAAATTTGGACTTCAAAAAATTGAAATTATCATGATAAAAATTTATATTGTCAATAAGCATATTGTATTTATCAAATAAATAAATTTATTATTTAACAGTAGTAAAGTTTAGTAACGGTATAGCTTGTAAGACTATTTAATCACGGTAGGATAGCTATAGTGTTGCTACCATTGTTAAGAAACACCCAACGCAATATTAGAAAAAAATATTTTAAAACACTGTCACCGTCGGGACTTAAACTCGAAACTATCCACTTTATCAGCGAAATGAGTTATCAGTTAATCTCCGGTGCCATGTCTCAACAGTTAATCTTTCTCATAATAAAGCAAATTATAACAGTAAATTCACATCATACGAGAGTTAATTTTTATTTAGGTAACGCTAGATATGAACCTTCACACTAGTGACATGATGAAATTATTTTTAGTTATTAATCACAGAATATTTTTTGTATTTCATTAGGCCAATTAAAGTAGAAAAATGAATTTTTGAATGGTAAAATTAACAAAAATTGTTACAATGGATGTTTCTTAACAATAGTAGCAAGGTTGTAGCTATCCTACTGTTAATATTATATAATTTTTACAGAAACTGTAAACGTAGCCTAACATTAATTAAAGACATATTTACAATATTATAGTGAACTTCTGCTAGCAATACGTGAATAGTTTCAATGTTTCTTTAGAATACAACTTAAACTATGTTTATCTTTAGGGAAAATTTGCTCAACTTGTTGGATATTTTGACATGTTAATTATAATATAATCTAGTACAATTCTCCTGTTTTACATCATTTATTTGAAAACTGTAAAGCATGTTTAACATACAACTACAATGTTAATAATATCATTTGAAAAGAGTTACGCGAACTGAAATCTTGAAAATTTTAGAATCTAATAGTTTACGAAACGAGTATTAAAAATCGTTCCGATTTTATTGAGAATGAAACATTCAGAAAAAGTAGTGCATGTAGTGACTTTAATCACTTGCCTAGGAAGCTCTGCGAGAATCCTATCCAACACCGGGGAAAATACCTCTTTTGGTATTCATTTTAATATAGCTACGAGTCCCATGAAGAGTCAGAGATTTTAATTTTAATGAATTTGTTGGTTGGTATGAAATTTTTAGGAATGTATATGGTTGTCGTTTAAATAATAATGAAACATACTGGCAACTCAGTTTTTTTCATATTATCACTCCTTCCATCAAGAGAGGGATTTTTTTATTAAACAGAAGAAAGTAGGTTGTCACATACTACACTAATTCTGAAAGTTTCACCCTGTATAAAATCGGAATCATTTCTTACGGTCGCCTCTTCCACCATAAATATTTTAATTCTTAAACTAACAGTTTTCTTTAGGGGGTTACAGAATAAAATATTCATATATTTTCATGTCAACTAAAGTGACGTTTATTGAAAAATATTCTCAAGAACATGTAGGATTTAAAATCAAATCACTAAAAATAATTCCATTCTTTTGTTTTCCAGAATAACTAGTAAGCTCTCTGATTCAAATGTCTCTCTCGACTGGAACTATTGAAATTATAATCGGAGTACAATGTAAAATTATATTCTACGATGGATATTTCCTTCTTCCAATTACGACAATGGGGTCCTACTGCCAAATTAAAATTTACGTTTCTGAGATAACCCAATCATTCTTACTTAGCTAAGAAATAGTTTAGCTGTTAGCATATGTGGTACACAAATTTATGTGCAATTAAAATTTCATGTTTATTTCAAATAATTGTGACGTAATTTTAGCAATTCAGCTAATAGCAGCGCGACGACGTCATCATAGTAAAACATTAATCAATGAACGACTTACAACTGTAAGCGTTCGTTTGCTCGGCATTGTCACTGTCACTTGTTATTTAACACTATACAAGTAACAAAGACAGCAAAGTAGGCGTAGTTTTCGCAGATAACCTAAATAGGTTTCAATATGGCCGACGAACTATCAGATATATAAAAACATTCTTATTATGAAGTGAAAATCAGTTATTTTATAGATGTACGTAAAAAAATTGTAGTATTCAATATATCTTGATCGTTTTAACATAATGTCACTTTCTCATACAACACGTCCATTTACGAACGAAATACAGAAACATTTTATACGGTGTCTTCTTTGAAACTCCTTTTTTTTGCATTTCTATCATTCTAAAAAATCAGAAAATTTAACGATATTGGACTCTTACTGCATTTATAATAACAGTATTAATATGATCACAGTCTAAAGTCATCATCAAACAAATTTGCTAACATTTCATTTTTCAGTCCAGCATTGATCGATTTAATTTTTAGGCAACAACGATGAGTTTACAAAAAATAAACAATACTGTGAGCAGTCTAGATAAGGACACTTCGCTCGATACCACATCGCCTTTGATAATGTCTACCGCACTTGTATAGGCGAAACATCAGGTAGAAATACAAATAGACCACCGCCTACAAGCCCGGAAACCAAGAAGTTTTGCAATACTGCGTGTGTTTATCCAATTTTAAAGCGCGATAACAAAATGTTTGATTAACTAAGTACTTAAATTCCACTTTTTAAGTCGAATAGTTTCAAGGCAAAGATGACAGTTACACAGTGTTTGAACATTTCGATTACATTTGCTTGAACACTCCATTAACATGTATCAGTGTTAAAACCCAACATTGGCGCACCTCCGTCCAATTTATACTAGAGACCTGTTATCTTCGCACGACTGCATACGACGCTCTATCCGTGCGTGTCTGGAGTAACCACTATGAACTACAGTACTATATATTGCAAAGCCACCACGCTGATCTGCACACAAACTATGTCTCTAAAACATCTAACCGGATATTACGAGTATCATAGCGCTGGCCAAGTTCTCGCACGGTACAGTATAGTACGCGAACCATTTCTACCACTTTTCGATGTCCCTCTATTTTTGAGGCTAGTTACGTTACAGAACTGATTTTTAGGGGGGGGGCTAAGGTAACCATAAAAAAGCAGTACCTATTCCAAATTTCATACGTTCCCAAAATACGATTGACTGATAGATCATCATAATTCACAAGCATCTAGTCGGTGCTGAGAGCATGCACCCGAATATATCAATCGGTCGTCCGAAAACTACTCACGTCTAGTCGGTGTAATATATAACTATGATATAATAAATTACATTAGATAACTATAATATTAAATGTCTCGATAACATTGAGTTCAAGTAAAATAAATAAGAATATAACTTTACTAAAAAAGCATTGAAAGCCCACCAAAAACATAAATGTGAAAAAAGGGTCAAGTTCGATATAAAAAACATGTGGATTTACCGACTTTGGAAGTTTTTATGTTTTATATTATAAATAAATAAATGGTGTGTATGTAAATTTGTCAAGTGAATATTTGTACACCTTCCTAGATTTCATTGCTTTTTTATGCAAAGACGGCAAGCCCACTTGTTCTTCGTATCGAACTTGGCCTTTTTTCACATTTATATTTTTGATGGAATATTATGATATACTACTCGCTGAACATTTCCTCCGAAATCTATTCCTCTCATCTACAAATTGTTTCCATTTTCCCGGTGATTTTATTAACCCTCGACGCAAAAACAGGGGTGTTATAAGTTTGACCGCTAAGTCTGTGACACTGTAGCTCTTAAACGAGTGATCCGATTTGGATGCGTTTTTTTTTTATATGAAAGCAGGATTTCTAGCGGTGGTTCTTAGACATGTTTTATCAAAATTGGTTCAGCCGTTTCAAGATCATAAGCTTTTTTCTTATCTGCGGTAGGGATCTTATACTCACAACGGGTATTTTGTTTGTAACTAAGTTTAAAAAGTTTAAAATAAAAATTTAAAAAACCTCCAACACAAAAAAATCCTAAAAAAAGTTAAAAAATAAAATTTCTGGGCCTAGTCCTTTACCTTTATACTTAATTAGTAATATTTTGTCATTCAAGCGTCGTCACGTCGGGGACCGCTAAATAAATAAAATAAAAGTTAGAGTATCGTACAAATAAAAAGAAGATTATTATAAGTAAGGCACTATAGATGTGAGTATTCTCATCCGCCCTATTGTGTCCTTGCTTGTCACGCGTAGTACGACAACATATGACTAAAGTTAACAGATAAATTATATTTCATAAAGATGATTATATGGGGATAAATTAAAAGATAAAGTCAAGGACATGAAAGAAATCGAGAAAGCGTGTGCGGACATCAAAGAGAAACCTCCAGCAAAAGTGACAGCAAAATATCGTGGGAACCAGGGAAACTCGAGATACCCACCTGCGAACTTTCGTCAGGTGGGTTATCAGCAGAAACGTCGAGTGTTAAAATTCAAACCAAGGTCGTACCCGTCGATGCAACGTTGCAGGCCACTTAGTCCAATTTCTGGAGAGGTGGAAAGAAATCATCTCAGACAGATTTGTCCTTGACTGTGTAGATGGATGCATTATTCCATTTACGGAAAGACCTATTCAACCAGTTTCACCAGAAGAAAAATTTTTTCCTCCTGATGAAAGGGAAAAAATACAAATAGAAGTGAATGAGCTTCTATTAAAAGGTGCAATTGAAGAATGTGAAGAGTGTGAGGGACAGTTTATATCCTCATTCTTTATGGTACCAAAGCTTGACGGTTCAAACCCTTTTATTTTTAATCTTAAAAACTTAAATAAGTTTAGTGATCCTCAACACTTTAAATCACTTTAGATCAGCGTTAGGATTGGTATCCCCAGGAGACTTCCTAGGTACTGTAGATTTAAAAGACGCATATTTTAATGAACAAAGAAATTTTGAGATTCAGGTTTAAACGAAAATTGTATCAGTTTTTAGTCCTACTGTTCGGCCTCTGCACGAGTCCATATGTATACACCAAAATAATGATACCAGTAATATACTGACTAAGGCTACAAGGAATACTGTTATCCGTATACTTAGATGATTTTCTATTCGTGTGTAAATCCAGAAAGCAGTGTGAGGAAAACATGAGAAATGCAATCAGGTTTCTAGAACGTTTGGGTTTTATAATAAATTATAAAAAGAGCTCACGGATAGCGAGTCAGAGTTGTAAATATTTAGGCTTTATTATTGACTCTTTGAAATTTTCCCTAAATTTTACGGACAAGAAAAAGAAACAGATCAGTAATTTAATAGATAAATTCACGGTGAGAAAGTTGTTTAAGATTCGAAAATTCGCTGAATTTTTAGGGGTACTAACGTCAGCCTGCCCAGCAGTAGCGTACGGGTTTATACACTGCAAAAAACTTGAAAGACAAAAATTTCTGTCATTAAAATTTAATGGAGGAAATTACAAAGGAAAAATACGGATTAAGGAATCAATGACAAAAGATTTTGAATGGTGGAAACTAAACGCGATAATCGGATCTCATCCAATACGAACATAAAATTTTGTAACGGAGATTTTTTCTGATGCCTCTCTCACGGGTTGGGGCTGTTTTTGCAAAGGTAAAAAAGCACATGGCTTTTGGAATGATAAAGAAAGAAAGAATCACATAATTATCTTGAGTTATTAGCGACTTTTTTCGCAATCAAATGTTTTGCGTCAGAGTTATCACAATTTGAAATTCTTCTCAGATTAGACAACACAACAGCTATTTCGTATGTTAACAGAGCAGGAGGAGTACAGTTTCCACACCTGAGTGAGCTATCCAGAAAAATTTGGGAGTGGTGTGAGATAAGACACATATGGCTGAAAGCATCGTATGTCCCATCGACTAAGAATGTAGAAGCCGACGAGGCATCTCGTAACGTGAACGTCGATTCGGAATGGGAATTATCGCCAATAGTCTTTGACCACATTCAGCAGCACTTTGGTCCTCTTTCGGTCGACTTATTTGCCTCTAGACTAAATAAAAAATGTAAAAAATTTTATTCTAGATTCCCTGATCCGGAAACATCCTCAATTGACGCCTTTACGGTGTCGTGGAGAGAAGATAACTTCTACGCATTTCCTCCGTTTGCACTTATCATGCGTACACTACGAAAAATCATTAATGATAAAGCTACCGGGGTTATAGTCGTACCGGCGTGGCCTACACAGCCGTGGTACCCACTCTTCACATCACTTCTGATTGAGCCTAATATAACTTTTGGACTTAACATTGACTTATTAACATCTCCTTACAGATACGAGAGTCATCCACTGTCATCCCAACTTTCATTGGTGGTAGGCAGATTGTCCGGTCTGCGTACTTAAAGAAAGGGATATCAGAAGAGACTGCAGATGTGATTGGTGAAGTCAGTTGCCGCATCGACCCTGAAGCAGTACGAGTGCAGTTTGAAATGTTGGTGGGAATTTGCTCATCGCAATAAAATTGACGTCTCAAATGCAAAAATTTCAGAAATCCTAAGGTTTTAACGGACTGTTTTAATAATGGTGCAAATTACAATTCACTCAATACAAGTCGCTCAGCAATTTCTTTAATCTCAATATATGATATTAAAAAAGCTGGTCTGATTTCACGTTTTTTAAAAGGAGCTTTCAAAGAAAGACCGATCAAGCCGAGATACGCTTCTACATGGGATATCACTCCTGTATTAAATTACCTAGAGAAGCTAGGTCCAATTAAAAATTTAAGAAAGAGGCGGCTGAAAAAGTGGCAACCATACTAGCTTTGGCAACTTCCCAAAGATTACAATCACTATCACTGATTATTATTGAAAATATAGAGAAATCAGATCTAGAAGTTCGAATTAAAATAACGGAACAAATCAAAACTTCAAAACCCGGAGCTTTCCAACCAAAAATGATCTTACCTTTCTTCAAGAGCAGGCCAGATCTATGTGCAGCAAGGGCAGTTCTTGATCATTTAGACTATACTAAAAAATCAAGAGATGACCAAAACAAGAAGTTATTTATTGCCACGATGAAACCTTATAGGCCACAAACCATTGGCCACTGGAAAAAAAGGGGGGTATTAATACCGAGCAATTCACGGCATTGGTATAGCACGCGACATGCAGCTGCATCAACAGCGTATAAACGGGGAGTAGATATTGAAGTCATTAGACGCAGTGCAGGATGGTCACCAGGTTCTAATACATTTTTTAAATTTTACAACAAACCGATTCTTGCCCCGGATAGTCTTTTCATTCGCACAATTTTAGAATAAGTTCAAGTATTGTTTACATATTTAGATTAAATTAAAGTTGTCGAAGTTAACGTATGTCTTTATATTTTTGTTTCATAAAAGAATAATAAAGAAGCTTTAATGATAAATAAACGTTGCGAATTATCACGATTATTCTAAAGAACTACATCGAGAACGAGACATGTAATATAATTGAACGATCAAACGAGCCCGCCGGGGGCGGGCGAAGTTTGATCGAAATTATATGAAATGTCTCGTTCGAAGATGATAGTTCCCCTCCCTAAATTTAACCTAAAAAGTGGCATTTATATTTACTAAATAACTGCATTTTTAAAATGTATAAGCTCCAATTTATAGATAAACAGAATCTACACTGAACCCACTATCGTCTTTGAAACCAAAATGTGATAATTTGATTGCTCACAAAACCATATGAAGTCGGCACAGAGCTAGGTAAGATCACGCAAAACATCAAGTTTTTTTTTCAAGGGTAAACTTTAAACGATGTGGATTTAAGCATGACAAGCATGACTACATAACTATCATCGAGAACGAGACATATATATATAATTTCGATCAAACTTCGCTCGTCCCTGGCGGGCTCGTTTGATCGTTGAATTATAATTCCTAATTAGAGGTACCTTGAACGTCTAAAAACTTATGTTTTGTCCCTATTTACATATAAACTATTTACTTTTATATATTTTACATTGCTAAAATATTTTCACAAAATTAGATTTTCTTTTATTTCTTTTATTAGTTATTACCGAGAATATTATAAATTTTCCCCGTTGGAATGATAGTTGATCTTTAAAGAAGAAAAGAATGAGTACCAAAATTAACCATTGTATTTAAAATGCTTTTTTTATCTACTATTTTTGGCAAGATAGTTTAGATACGCTTTGTATATATTTTTGAAGAAAACTTACAGTGTTAGAATTTACATTAAATTAACATAAGAGAGTGATGTTCCGGGCCCACTAAGGGATCCACTCACGTCTTAAACAATACATTGCATTCACTTGTTTATGTGTATATTAAACAAGAGACAAACAGACGTCATTGTTGTTGGGTTTGATGCAACGCTTGAAAGGTTCACAACAATGACTATTGAACACTAACGATATTTGCGAGAACCTTGGCTAATAATGAATACATTAAGAGCGGACAGTTCCTGAAACCAATACATCGTTAATAGTCCGAAAGTCAGCGACGTTTTACCTTACATCATTTGATTAAATATTATTTCCTGTATTGCGTAGTAATGAAGCTGACAACCACTGAATGCAGAGTCTAGCTACTTGCAGTCCTTATACGTTCAGTCTTTCGAAATTTTAAATTGATTAAATTCACGTCTAGTTTAAATGGAAATTTCAACACCGTATCTCAAGAACTATGCACCCGTGACCAAACCAAACATTTTTTAATATTTAAAATACTTCAATATGTATTTATATATTTAAATTATCTGTATTTATTTACATCGAAGACGACTGAAAACCAGTTCTAGGAATGAATCTAATCCAATCATCTCAGGAATAAAATAAATCTAAATCTAATATACCTATGCAGGTTCAAGGTTGGTATAAATATAGAATGTTTAGCAATATGGCGTTTCAAGGGAATCAAAATTGAGACGATACAATAAAAATCAGGAAGCTAGCGTGGCCAAGAACGATACCAATGTGGTCTCAATCTCGAATCGGCGAGATTGAATTATTCGGTTCA
Source organism: Venustoraphidia nigricollis (assembly GCA_034508555.1). Lineage (NCBI taxonomy): Eukaryota > Metazoa > Arthropoda > Insecta > Raphidioptera > Raphidiidae > Venustoraphidia > Venustoraphidia nigricollis. The sequence continues at coordinate 941,765 of JAVRKA010000073.1, forward strand.
ACTATAATAACTTTCCTTAAACATTTTTTACGTACGGACTACTAGACCAGGGTAGATAGCTTTGAAAATGGTAAAAAGTGAAAGAAAATTATAGTAGGATGAAACCCATTGGAAAAGGTAGAGAATATAACAAAAATGAAAGGAAAAATAAATTACGGTCGATCTGAGGTCGGGAAGGGGTAGGGAGTGAGTTTTTAAGGGTAAAAAACGGTTTATCTTGATTTCCGACAAAACTACAAGTCCTATGAAAAAAAGTTACTATAATTTATATTTATGGTTAACCATAAATATATATTAACATAATGGACGATATCAACTCAAATAAAAAAAAAAAAATAATAATAAGTTACTATAATTTTTTTTGGTTTCAAACATTATCGACCCTGGTCTATACGGAGTAGTATAAATTAAAAAAATTATTACAAACCTAGGTAATTAAAAACAGAATAATAAAAGTAATATGCTTTTCATAACTAATTGTATTGTCACTCTGCAGAAATATGAACAATAGTCGTACGCATCGGGGACAGGGAGGCAGCAGTTGCTAGAGATATATTCACGAACTGCAGTTTAGAAAACGCTAAACGACATTAATCTTATTTGTGCATTAATATTCAGCTTGTGTTCTCTTAGTAAAATCAAAAATTAAGAAAATAGATTATAATCTTTGTGAAATTTTGCCTACGAACATTATAATTATTTGAATTACGCACGTTGGAGTAAGTAGAATGGCGTTAAAGATAAGGCATAATTTTGTAGTGGAGATGCGTCAGCAGTCGCGTCAAAATTCATGAACATGTTCATTTTGAAAACGAACACAAAGTTTTACTACAGCAGAATTTCCTATACAAATCCATCAATTCATACATGTAGAAAGGTCAGCCGGAATCTTATTCAAAGAAATAGAGAATTTCAGGTGCATTTCCCAAGGAAAATATGGATGATATATAGCAAATGGCAGGTGTTTCGAATTCACAAATCGTGTTGATAGTTAAAATGAACGGCTTATATCAGAGTTTTGTTGTATGGCAAATACGTGATTAGCATTCAAGGTTGCTATAATGAAAAGCAAAGGATGGTGAAACTGTTTTGAATAAAATATAATTTAGGTTATGTCTTTCTGTCTCGAGTTAAGTGACTGTCACTCAACTGACAGTTTATTCACAGAAAAGCGACGAGGGATGTTGCACTTATAAAGGCTCGGTGGCTGCGACTGTAAAGTGTCTTTTCATTAACCTACAAAATTGGAGCATACACTTTAATATATTTTTTTAACGATTCCCTATAAAATAGCCGCTTTTCATGTCAGTATAACGGTTGTAAAATGACCCTTTTTCACATCAGTTTGTGAAGTAGGACAAAAGTAATTCGACTTTACCTATCCAATAATATAATATTTCGGTCAGTTGTCATTTACATTTAACAGAGACAAGCATTATTATAGGAGTTGGCATCTTAAATAGTCCTCCTATAAATTCAATATGGCTACACTGAACTGTCAAAAATATTACAAAATACTTATTACAATGTCAAAAGCAGCTATTTTAAAGGAGGTACGTGCAAAAAATGTAGAATATCTCGATTGTAATGTTTTTATGACTCGTGTGACTGTTAAAACTCGCTAATCGCATTTTTTAACATAATGTCAGACTGGTAACTAAAATAATGGATTACAATATTGGTGTATAAACTACTATTACATGACCTTAGAATACAAATGAAACTATACCAGATAAACCGAGGCTATTTCGACAAATTTTCGGTGTAAATCGCTCCTCCTCTGCAAGTCGCCATATAACATAGCCACTATATAAAATTGCAGTTTATATTTTAAGTTTTTGTTTTAAAGTTGTTGTCGAAGTATTCACTAAGGTGGATTTAGATATGGTCTTATAAATACAGTGTTGTTTGATATCCAGCTATCATATTTTGTTTAAAAATTTATGTTATATAAGGCAACTTAAAATTAATTTTAAAAGCAAAAATAAACTTACAGGAAACACTATTTGCGGCACCTACATATTTCTTTAGTCGTTGGATCTATGCGTATCTACTGTCCAGATCTATAGCCAAAAACCTTATTCTCTTTTTTGTGTTGGAGATACGCATTCACTCGTAAAGCCTCAAGATTTATTGAGAAAATCTAGGAAACAATTACATTTGCACGAGAAAAAATGTTAGGCAAAATAATCATCGGATAAAGGAAACAAACAAATTGTCTTGATCAATGCGTTGTATTCAAGACACAGAACTAAGTCATTGAAAAATCAAACTGTAAAATTGTCTGTAAATTAAATTTATTACTGTCATACCATGATATAAAAGTAATTTTTATATATTATGTAGGTATTTCAATAATTCATCGTTTTGCTGTAGCGAGCTGACGTCTCTGCTGATGTTAAGTAGATTGCGGTAATTCTAAAGTTAAGGTCCACGTTCCTGTTACGTTTTCATGAAGATTAGTACTGTATGTACAAATAGTATGCTACTTAGGGGATCCCTTTCAATAATTTGCCTTAAAATCCCGTTTGATAATACACTTGTGCTGATTCGACAGAATTTTTTTCAGTCAAAATTGTTCTGTTTTCGTGTTGCCCTGTTGTACATGTGCGCAGTGTCTGGTCTCAGAACTCGGGAAATTATTTTTTTGATAATCAAACTTTTTTAAGCTATTCAGGTACCCTATCCTAATTTGTGCATCTGAACCTATGATGCAAGCAGCAAGGATGCCGTGGTTTTTATTTTAATCATTATAATATCAATCAGATAGTTTAGTACAGTTTGGTATTAAATATTTTTATATGGTAATTTGGATAACAAAATTTATGTTTTTAACATTTCAATTGAAACTGATTTCTTGAAAAACTATGTATGACGTATATTGTATATGCAGAGTACACTCGTAATATCGCAAGAGAAAATATATGCTGGAAAATATTCTCTCATTGAAAAAGAAAACAAATCATTACTTTAAAGAAGGAACAGTCATCATAACATGTATACAGAATGTCTATTAAAAAGGTACTCCGCTATGTCGACAACAAAAGAATAATGATAAAAACTATTTTGTTCACAATGTAAGGTCGTAAAACTCATTGATTTCATAACTCCTCGCTTTACTGTCAGTTTTAAGTCCATAGTCTTCAATACCTTCATACATGTTGCCTGTACAGCATTTTTTACATTTTGTTAGAAACAAATCCAGCTGTTTTTCTGATCCAAATATTTCATTTTTATAGCCTTTTTGTGGATAAAAGATACGAAACTTTTAAAGCATTTTGTAGAAAAAGTGTGATGAGTTTATAATGGCTCATTTTCTTTACTTTAAAGGCAATTGTACCATCTGTTTGCAATCTTCTCTTCTTATATTTAAATAGTAATTCATCAGGCCAAAAGAAGGCTATATATGTTAAAACAGCTTAGCAAAAGTTGTATATTAGAGAAGGAAATAAATCGGCATATACTTGTTCAATATGTTCTTTGTACAGGTTATTCATAATAACTTGTACAAAGAACAATATAAATAAAATTAAATAAAATTTCACCGACGCACGCACACACATGCGTGCACACCTGCTATGCGCAAAATTACTTTTCTTTACGTTTTGAGAGTAGCAAATTAGATCTGACCGTATCTCAGACATGGTTTTTTGTGTCATATTTTTCGGACATTTCATTTTGACAGGTGAAAAGTGATTGGTTTTGAAAACAACAAATAGTAATTATTAAATAAGTAATATTATTAAAAAAAAATCTGAAAAACGGTTGACCCTGCAGGCCATCCCTGGAACTTCCCGCTGTTTCCGATCTATTGAAATGTGGCTTACCCCTACGGCGTTTGTTAAAAGCTATTTTAAAAAATTCCAGCCAATTGGGCGACAGAATCATTCCAACTTCATAAATGTTGACATTTGAAATATTGTAATAAAATAAAATTTCTATTAATATTATCATCCATAATTTTTTAAGATTAAAAATTATCAGGAAATTGGACAAAATAAAATATGCAATCAATTCTGCGACGTTTCGGTTTTTTAATTAAATCTTCTTCAGGCTTCTTGATTAATATAGTTAAATAACAATAACTTATTATCCATTACTAATACTCATAAACTTTTCCAAAATTCTTTAATTTTTTATTTATTTTTATTAAAATATATTAAAAATCAATTGACAGAATTTTTTTTTTTTTTAATTTAACAAAAAATTTTTTCTGTCAATTGATTTTTAATATATTTTAATAAAAATAAATAAAAAATTAAAGAATTTTGGAAAAGTTTATGAGTATTAGTAATGTATAATAAGTTATTGTTATTTAACTATATTAATCAAGAAGCCTGAAGAAGGTTTAATTAAAAAACCGAAACGTCGCAGAATTGATTGCATATTTTATTTTGTCCAATTTCCTGATAATTTTTAATCTTAATAAAATTTCTGTTAACGGTTTACGGTTATGGTATTTGTTTCCATGGTTACATAATATGATTTAACGTAAAAATTAATCAAAGCATGCTTGTTAGCTACCTAACTAATTTCTTTTTGACAGATCTTCGGAACAAAAGAACATCTGATTTTTTTTTATTATCAATATATTTCCGAAACTATGAAACTATAAACCGTTATAAAATTCTGACAAAGATTTGGAAAGCTATATTGAAAAAACACTTTTTTTGGAAATTTTTTGTCAACGATATCTCTCGAACGAATCAACCGATTGAGATGCTGTTTACGGCAATCGAAGCAGTTTTTCAAGCACAAAAAATTATCTATTACAAAAAAATCAATTTAACGAAAATTTGAGAAGATATTTTGAAAAAACATTTTTTTCAAAATTTTTCTTCAACGATATCTCTTGAACGAATCAAGTGATCGAGGTGCGGTTTGCGGCAATCGACGCAGTTTTTCAAGCACAAAAAAATAACTTATTACAGATAAATCAATCAAACAAAAATTTCAGAAGTTATTTTGAAAAAACTTTTTTTTCAGAATTTTTCTCCGACGATATCTCTCGAACGGATTAACCGATTTTGATGCGGTTTGCGGCGATTGACGTTATTTTATGGGGAATAGAGCTGATTAGATTTTGGAATTAATCGGTACGGCAGTTTAGAAAATATTTCAATATATTAAAAAAAAACTGCTTTCCAAAAAGCTTTATTTTTGAGATTTCTCAAAATCTACCTGGCCGAATCTGTTCCAATTTTCAGGAAATCTAAGTTCAGTAAGTTCCTTTCAGATGCCGCAATCCACGTTTCGATCAGTTCACCCGTTCAAAAGTTATGAGAGGGTTACATACATACACACACACACATATATATATATATATTTATATATATATATATATATATTTATATATATATATATATATATATATATTTATATATATATATATATATATATATATATATATATATATATATATATATATATATATATATATACACACATTCACACACAGCCATACGGACATCATTTTAAAAATCGTCAGAATAGCTTCCTAGGATCTCAAAACGTCGAGATCTTACAAAAACTCAAATTTCGAAAATCGGGGTGAAACCAATAACTTTCCAGTTTTTGAAAATTTTCAATTTTCGTAGCGGGAAGTTAAAAATAGCGCATTACCGTAGAAAAATATTTCACAGCTTCTGAAGATGAATTTTTTGACAATCAACGATTTTTGATAGGTTGGACTGTAACTTTTCAACTAGTTTTCGTTTACATTCACCAGTTTTTCCGATCGTTGCACTTCAACCACCATCCCAATTGAACATAAGTGTGTTCTTCTACTGTTTTGTGTACTAGTTTTGCATTTTCAATAATATTTTCATCTAAATTAACATTGAAAAATGTCACTAAATCAAACTTTTTAATACCGTAATCATAACCATGGTAACGATGCTTGGACGTGAAAGCGATGAAAAGCTCTATTGAATGAGGGTTAAGGTAATTATAAAACGAAGAGAAGAATTACCTTATCCTATTCAAACATATTTTGATTCCCCTTTTGAAATCGATAAATTATTTTTACAGCTTTTAGGTATTTAACTTGGCAAGTTTTTATGTTTCAGTTAATTTAAACGACTTCCACATATTTGATCGATCTGAAATTAGTATAGGTGCATGAAATAAAGAATCAATTAATTTTACTAAATTAGTGTTTTGGAAGAATAAAACGGTCAAAATAAAATATAGGTATATCAATAAAAACAATTTTTAAAAGACAAGCAAATATTTTTTCATTACAAAGAGTCTCCCCTAGCTCACGAATATACCAATTCAATTGTTTTAACACATTTATGTCGTTAAGTTACAACGTTGTTTAGGAAAAATTTTATTACATATATGTCACCATTGAAATTCAAATCCGGCACTCACAACGACACAACGTTGGTTGAATTTTAAATTACTTAGCAGAAATAATTGGTTTTATTCATTGCATACCCAAACCAAATTTTAACACATAGTGTTAAGGCTTGAAACATTACCATTACGTATGTGAAAGATGTTTTTCTTCTCTAGAAATCTTAAAATAATGAATAAATAAATTGAACACCTTGTACATTATTTCCATACAAAAAGAGAGTGAGCGTGTATTATGAAAACGATAGGAAGTATGTGCTAAAGTGGAACTTAGTATTTTCATTTCCATTCACACGCTTTCAAATGTCGTATCAAGTTGCACACAGCTTTTAGCCATATTAAATTCATAAATTCATGTACAAATATTACTCCCCGAAGTGAATGTTTTCCTTTGGCTACAAGAATTGTTTGTCTTCCATATATACACATATTATTTATTACTGCAATATGGCGACAGCGTTATGTTTAAAATGATGATCACTTCTAAGAGTTAAACAGAACGCTAAAATTATATTAATAATCCTGTGAAAAGTAGACCTCACTCGCTTCATGTTTTTGCATCTAACAGTATTTTCTAGACCTACGCACTACACTGACACAAAACTGGCATTTCATTTCATGGGTTGTGATATATTTTTTTTAAATTAATTGCATACTTGTACATTTTCCAGTTCGACTTTGCTTCGGCATATATTAATGTTGAATCCGTATTCTACAGTCCCTAGTATTTGTATATTTCTTTGGTGTTTATACTACATATAATTAAAAATATCATAGATGCACACGCATAATTTTAAATAATAATTTTCCAAAAAGAAAGCACAGAACTTTCTCAAACTCATTCTTCTCAAGTATTAGTATTATTGACTTTACTTCTTTTTTGTCCTTGGTAATTAATATAAAAATGATTTGTCGGGAAAAAGGACTTTTTAAGTAAACACTTATTTGTAATTTACAGCGACGTTCCGTTCCTTGTTTGGAACTTTTTCAAGCTTTAATAACTGTAATTAAATTTTTAAAAATACAATTTATAAATTTACAATTGAAATATAAAATAATAATTATACACACCTATTAAATGTTTTGATTAAGTAGATATAAAAGTTAAAATACACATGTAAATATAAATTTGAGTTAAACAATTATTAATAAAAAGTTTATAATAATTCCGTTTTTTTAAAAAATGTATTTACGGTTGATGTTCAAATTAATAATTTTATTGACTATTAGTAAATAAAGTCACGTGACTCAATTTGTGCGGTTGCTCCTCATTTGAACCATTGTTTTTTGTTTTAAACTCTTTTTATATTTTTCTAGCATATTGTTATACGCCAAGCTTAAATTTTATGTATCAGATCTTAGATTTACTGTATTATTTAACTTGATGAACACCATTTCACTAATGTTTCTTTTTAGATAATTATGTTCGTAATCCAAAATTTCTGTTAGCGCAAACATAAAATTAAGTATTATAACAATGTAATTCTAATTAGGATGGGGGCGATTGAATTTAAATGAATAGAAGTAGTACCTATTTAAAAAAAAAGGAAATGTTCATAGAAAATATTAATGTGTTAAATATAAATCAGGTCAATTTAAATAAAATCTTATTTAAAAGAAAGATATTGGTGATGAAAGGGTATAAAATCAATGAACCGATACAATCGAAACGACATACAGGTATGTGATAACAGATTCCCTGTCGGCACATTGAACATATTCCCTGCTGGGGAATCCCGTTAGCGGTACAGTTTCACATACAACACCTCGGGGAGACAACAAACAATACATCACCAAACTGGACGGACGACCGACTTTCACAAACTTTTTTTTTGTAAAATAATCTACGTTCATCATCAATCAAATAGTCTGTCATGTTCTGTTATACTTCCCTCTGGACTAGTGACGGAGGCACACGCCTTTATGGGGAAGTTAGGCTGTGGTAACTGAGCTTCAGGTGTAAGTGAAAGTTGAAGCTGGATTTTTATATATTTGAGACCTGTCATTCCATAACATTGTCTTGTTGTATTGGCTTACTATCGATTTTGGCCACCTGTTCATTCATGTTGATATTGACCTCCAGTCAAGTAAAACGTGCGTAATATTTTCCAAATTTTCACAGAACCGGTCAAAACATTTCCTATTTACGCTGGTATTAAAAAAGCAAACATTTTGGATATTAATAATATTGACTCTACCAACAGCAATAGAATATTAAATAAAACGAAACCACTTGCGATTACTGTTCAAAATATTTTTTTATTCACAAAACGTTTCGACCAAATTTTGGTCCTTTTCAATTTATTAAAATATAAAATATTTTAATAAATTGAAAAGGACCAAAATTTGGTCGAAACGTTTTGTGAATAAAAAAATATTTTGAACAGTAATCGCAAGTGGTTTCGTTTTATTTAATTTTGGATATTAGATCTTTTCTCTTCAAATCTTAATCACCTCTACGAAAACAAAATAACAAACATATGTCCCATTACAAATCTATTTATGTGTATTGCTTGTATGGTGTAGTAGTGCTATTCTTCATAATAATTAATTATTGTATTTTGCGATAATTCTTTTGGAGGAGATTAATTTTAAACAGATTTGTCCATGGACACAAAAACCTAGACCGTTAAATCTTTAAATTTATGATGTTATATGGACAAAACAGATTATGAAATTTAATTAAAAATATGTTCATAAATCTAAAATATTCCGCATTTGTAATTTTCAATAACTTTGTTTCTTGTAAAAAAGAAACTTCCTTAGGTATCAAAAACAAAATCATATAAAAATTGTTAAGATGTAATTATTTAGCTGTCGGTTACAAAGTTTCATACAAGCCGACGGTTTATCGTACTGCATTCTCAAACATGAAAATTTACGAAGTTCACTTATAGAACGTTAGTATAGACTGTAGACCGTAGACAAAGGCAAAGAAAATACCTTGAATACTTATTCAAAACGTTGTTTGAACCTCCAGATTTTAATATAGATAGTAAACTCCCTGCGAACAATATATTGTTACTAAACACATAACTTGTGAAAGTGGCAAACTGTGGTTTGAGATACAATCGGTTTATTTTGCTGTTGATGAGTAATATAAAATTATTTTTTAAATTATATAGAGTGCGTTATACATAAATTGTATCCATACACAATTATACAGTTTTCTTTTCCTTGTTTTTATTTTTTTATTTTTATTTCTGAGTGTCATAATTAGATGAATTGTGATTCCAGAATTTTTACTTACCTATGGACAAAGAGAAATATCGATCCGTAATTCATTTTTTATACGAATATCTCACCGTGATCATAGATTTGTAAGGGTTCCCATATAGACAACTTCAGTTTTATTTCTTCGTATGTTTTTTAAAAACCAAATTACAGATCGACCATTTTGTCGAAAAATACAAAACACGAATAATACAACTGTCAAAAATTACCCAACCTATGAATTTATCTGCAACTCAGCACGAGGTCCTGTTTAAAAGCCTGAAGTACACGATCTTAATGTCAATTTCACTCGACAAATATGGGTACTTATTTAATTTGATCTTCAAATAATCTTGAAGGTCACGTTCAAGGTCATCATTAGAATAGAATAAAAAATATAATTTATTTGAAAATCACATGGCTGATTACAAAACGTTAAATGAAAAACTGAGAAACTCGTTTATATTATAAAAACAGTTTCTTTTAAAGAAAATGTTGAGCTTATTTTTGATTTTTTTAGGGATAAAACCTGTACTCTGCTAGCCTGCTAGATAATTATTTAGTCATGTTATCAGGGACAGCTTGAGATATAATAATATGTAGCCTTCTTCGGGGTAGATAAATTGATTTTTTTGTTCTTGTGTTATAACTATGGTAGTCGGAATGTTTTTCGAATCGGTTAATGTTTATTTTTACATGTATCAAGTTTTGATACATATACAAAGATGGTAATGACATAATGCCATATTTTATAAATAGGGGAGCGCAATGTTCATTATATTTAACCTCCCTCCGAACTCAACAACTTTTGTCTAGGTTATTTTTTGATTAGTTGCTCCCCTAATGAGATATTGAGGCGAGTAATTTAAAATGGGACACCTATATATGCACGAAAATAATCATAACATTATGTCAATAATTACGTTTAACACAGCTAAAATAAACATACAACTAGCCCCTAGCTCCTCTATGAAATTTCTATTAAAAACCGGCATTAACAGAAAGATCAGAATTCGATTTAAATGAACTAGAAAATACGAAATAATTATGATGCAGGCATGATTATTTTTGGAACGAATTCAAGTAAAATAATTTAGAAAATTGTCTCTTTCATTACAATAATAATCTTAAATTTTTCACATGTCAATTTATGGAAATTCTGAGTTAGTTTCGTGCCATATCTTTTAAAATCTACTAAACAAAAAAAAAAAAAAAAAAAAAAACAACGCAAGAAAATGTAAAACAAAAAGTGAGATTTTAAAATATTTAAAAAGTCTTAACACAAACTTTTTAAATTTTAAAAAACATGAAATGTGGAGATTTGCTAAAATGGAAAAAATGAACTCAAAACTTGCTAGATTTATAGTTTAGTCTATTTTGTATACAACTTTTATTTTTATTTTTCGTAATGTTGCCTTAAAGTGTCATCCAAAATAAGGGTGTACGACAATTTATATCGGAATAGTTTTCTCTTACAGAAACATGGAGAAAAGATGTAGAGAAAAACAAAATTTGAATCATAACCAGCCATTAAAAATTTCAGTAAGATTTTTTTTTATAAATATATAAAAATCTAATGAAAATGAAAATTAAGTTGAATTTTAACTGAACAAAAACATTCAGTTCAAAAAATATTTATTTATTGAAAACGGAGAATTGGCAAAATTGGATTTCAAACAATACAATTTTATTACAAATTATTAGTTGTTAAATTTTTGGTTTATTCTAGATTAAATTAAGATTATTAAGAAAAACATTTCTGTATTATAATATTAAAAGTTTCACAAATATTATAAGTGCAACTGTTCTGAATAATAATTTATTCTACAATTATTGTACAATAAAGTGTACAAATATGGCGTAGGTAACGGGTATCCAAAATAAGACATTGATTATAACATTCAGTTGAATATTTTAACCTTCACGTACTCGGTAGCTCTATTCCAAATGACGTAATACGTTGGCTTGAGCATGTAGAAAATGGTTATAGATATGCATCGTGACTGGTTATAAAGCAGTTATCTCCATATAGTACAGCAGGTACTGCAATCAAAGACTTATTGATACTTCAAGGCTGGGAGAGCTACTTATTATCTAACATAGTATATTTACAGTAAATAATTAATTATAATAAATAAACAGTCTGGTTTCAGCTCAAAATAACTTTCCTATATAGATCCTAGGTCTACACTGTACACACATCGTCATCTTTACAGCTTCCTCCCCTGCGATTTCTAAAACTAGTCATGTACTATGGAAGTATGAGGTAAACAAAATCGCTTTTTAATGCAAAAAAATATTTCCCAAATTTTTGTAGCGAAGCTTCTTTCCGAACGATTCGCGCTCGTCTACTGTAGAATAAAATGTGAAAAAACGTCATTTTTACTGCTCTCTCTCTCTCTCTCTCTGCACGCTTGCTTTCCTAGTACACTGTGAGCACGCACGCGAGCGTTCTATCCACACTTAACTGGAACGCTCATTTAAATCAGTAAATGCACAGACGCTTCGCTGTTATCGGGCGTCCCCCGTCCCCACCCGTTTTTTTTCGATTATTAAGGAGCTTTGTGTAGGACCATAATTCATAAACTGTTAAAATATGATTTGTTTAGTGACACCCAATATATAATTGTATTTTGTCATTATATTATAAAACAAAGTGTAATTGTATCTATAAATCTAGGTCTGCTGAATTCCTTTCGAATCTCACAAAACTGTACTTTTTAATATAAACAAATTCGTATCTTTTAAAAATCATTTTTTGTGTTTCAAGAGAATTGATAATGCATAAATTTATCGCAAATCCAAAATCGAATTTTTGCACTGATCACATGACTAATTCATCTATAGTATAATTTATGTATGGGAATGCAAAATAGAAGAAACCAAACAGTGAGTTCATCTTTACAAAAACGCAGCAGGTGACCGCTCATACACGTGCAACGTACAAATATGTTAAAATCCAAGGGAAACGTTAAAAAACTTTAAGTTATCGAGTTTTTTACTTATCGAGAGTTGAAGTTAGAGAGGTTGTCAGAGTAAAATTTTTAACTTACCGAAGTTTGTGGATTTTATAGAGGATGCATTTAGTTCAATAGAGGTTACATAAATTTTTTATCTATTCATTTATTCATTTAGCATCAGTAATTAATATTTAGTATTGCCACTGTACCAATTAGAAATTGTAACCAGCAAACATTGCTATCAGATAAGAGGAATTCAATTATATCAATTAACAAATTGTAAGTATAGCTAGTGAATTCAGTACAGAGTTGTTAAATTTTCATTTTTTTATAAATAGTGTAAAAAGTTATATTTTAATTGTACTGCTACTTTCGTAAAATTTTTCTGTCAGTAATATAATCTTTGAATAAAAGTTTTATATGAAATCGCTTATTGAAGCAGAAGAGTTAATGTTTGTCAAACATAACTCATCCCTTGTTTAATGTAAGCAGTGCTAGCAGTAGCATAGGGAGCTTTTAGCGAAATTGATCTGTTCACACAACATAACCTCACTCACTTCCGATTACAAGAAGACATGAAGTTGGCACGAGAACACGCTGAATGTACTTACTATTGAATACGATATTGAGTTCCTATTAACGATGTTGAGGGGCTCCAAATTAAAAAAAAAAAGTTTTTATTCAGCAACAACTTCATTAATAGTATTTTAATCCATATAACAAATTTATGTAATTACTAACTGATAGGCTACAGCTACATTGAATCCGAATTCCTCCCGATCCGATCCAATTCTGTGTTCCGATGTCATCCGCCGCGAGTGCCTACACTGGTTCCGAAGTGTGGGGTTATCATGAGTGACTCTGACGAAGATTTTTTGTACTGACTTTTGCTAGAAAATAACGTTCTCCTTAATAAGAAACGTGGACAAAAGTCATAGATGCATGAGCTTAATGAAAATAGATTTAAAGGAATTTTTTAAAACTTGCAAATCTATGCGAAATTACACAGATAAATTCAAAGTCTACCATCTATTCCTCACAAGATCAATCAACATCTGTATGTCATTATGTGCCGTCGAAATGAGATATCGGACTGGAATCAAACACATTTGATCGTCCAAACAGTCCGTTCGTTAACGGCCATTATTGTTTCTTGTCGTATCGGGCTTCCGTTTCCAATATGGCCGCCTAAATTATAATTATGATGTTCACTTTTCTTTCGATGTCGTCCGTTATTGGTCGACATCGAATCGGGAGAAATATGGATCCAACTCGTAGCGTCGCTTGCCTTAATGTCGGTCCTGACTTCTGACAGAAAAACCAATATAATACTTTAAGTTAGTGTATAAAATAATTCCAGCTTGTCTCGGGTGATACTGTTTAAAACAAACCAACAGATATAACAATTCTGAAACCATATTTCCCGTCTAAGTGTTAAATGAAACATCCAAAAACCCAGGCAAATCCACGAGTAAAACAAATTACAGATATCGGTCCCTTTGTTATTTTAGATATCATTATTATTGGTCAGTTTAACGTTCAATGTTTAAATTGACATACGATACTTGTACCAGTATCGTGTTAGATATTTGGCTGGTTTTTAACTTTTAATTTAGGTCAAATCAATATATTAACATGTGAGTTTGAAACTTTGTCCCAAATTAATTTTAGTTGGTCATCATTTTGTAATAAATTGCCAATGCTAACAATTTCAAGAAGTCAATATTAATGGCAAATTCCAATCAATTACTTTGACAAATAAACTTGTATAATTAAGTCAGAAAGTTAATAACAAAGTTCTATATTATGCACACAGGGTTAGTGCAATTTATATTGTAAAGACCGTAATGTAGAATTAAAAAAAGAATCAAAAGTATGGTCTGTAGTTATTTACACTTTAGTAATAGATATGTAAAATATTTTAAAATGTCACAAAACATTATTATTGATCTGTAATAGTAGACTGTAAATCCAAATTGTATTTGTTGCACGTATCTTTTATAAAATAGATGCGTTTCATGTTATTTTCAAAATTTTCGATAGTTCACTTCTGCAAAGATTGCAGAATCAGCCAAAATACTCTAGTCTGTTCAAACAGTTTAGTGAAAATAAATAAATTTCACCACTAGCTCTTGACCTATTAGATGAAATGTTTAATTGGAAGCAGGATTTTTTTTATATCTTGATAATGCATTTGAAATTATTTTTTGTTAAAACTCGTTTTATAAATTTTAACACACACTACAAAATTTTTAGTACGTGTCTAAAATTGGAATAGCGCTGAATGCACTTAGTTTGTTAAAAATTTTTGACATATCAAATACCACAGAAACAATTTTATAGTGTATGTAGTTAGCTGATTGATTTGTTTAGATTTTATCAGACTTTCAATTTTCGTTATCTGGGAATAATTTAAATAATATTACACCAGACAAAGAGAGAAATAGCGAACTGTTGCTACACCGTTGACAACCGAGTCAATATAATAACACTCTTTGCACGCATTTATTTGTATCTGATTTAAGTTTGCCTAGTTTTAACAATAAAAAAATAATTTTGCAGTTATTCTCCAATCAGATCCGATAATTTCAATTTTTGATTATTTCTTCTAGAAATTTTTGATTACGTTTATTACAATTTTAACAACAGACTATTATCGGCGTTAATTAAACTGTGCTTTTTTATTTTTTAGAATTCCTAATGACACAGTTTTCAGAGAACCATAGCTAGGCCATTCAGAACATCATTGTGTAATATTTTAAACAGAAATGAATTTAAATGAACTAAAACAAAAACCAGCACAAAATAAGAAACTTCATTGTTAGTGAAACATATTTTATATTATTAAATTTCAATAAACTGTGTTGTTGAAAAGAACGAAATACAAAAAAACTGTCTGAATAGGTTTCGTTATAAAATGTAAAAATAGAATAGAAACTTTATTAAAAGAAGATGTGAAAAGAAACACTATTTGTTTCTATATTAAGTAGAAGAAGCTGAAGGAGTTCCAATCTCTAATCCTTTTCGAATTCATTCTGTGTTAGTTTCAAGCAAAATTTCTTTGGTTTGAGATTTTACTTTCATAAGTATTATTGTACGCAATTTGTAAAAATAGTACTTCATTAAAATACATGTTCAATACAAAAATGCGTGCTTATATAAAAAAGCATGAATTGAAAAATGTATTTGAATTTATTTTTCTATCATAAATAATTTAACTCGTGTATATTGTGTCGTTCACAATTTGATTACATTCAATATAATTGATTGAGTTTCCACCTTTTGACCGGTAGCACAAAAATTAGAAGCCTTAGTAAATGATTTTTATGTAACGAAATATTAGATTAGACTTATCATTATTAAATAGATTACAATATTGTTCAGCTGAATTGTTGTGTATAAATAAAATATAGGTAAAAAAAACTTTTAAAAACAAGTTTTTTTATTAATTGTATTAAAACGAAGGAACCTAAAAGCTTTTCGGGAGAAGTTCAAAATTTTATTAACATATCTTAGGACAAGATTTTACGTCTGGTCAACGATGATAACATTATTTTATTTAGAAATTAGTTTCACGGGTAATTGGAATAA
Source organism: Venustoraphidia nigricollis (assembly GCA_034508555.1). Classification (NCBI taxonomy): domain Eukaryota; kingdom Metazoa; phylum Arthropoda; class Insecta; order Raphidioptera; family Raphidiidae; genus Venustoraphidia; species Venustoraphidia nigricollis. The sequence continues at coordinate 957,889 of JAVRKA010000073.1, forward strand.
AAATAAATCAATTTAAACACTCATTAAAGATGAATTATTTTATTTGTTTGATTGTTTGTTCTTTCGTTCGTTTCAGTACATTTTAACAAAAGCTTGTTTTTAAAAGGGTTTTTATTTATATTTTATTATTATCCGTTTTATTCATCTACTCTATACACACACAGCATGGGTCTGCCAACCAAACGAGCCAAGACACGGTACCGTCTACCATAGGTGACTATTTTGAACTGAGACTTAAAAATCACTTTAAAACGATTTTTTTTATGATTTAAACGACTTTTTATCTCTCGGCTTTTCCAAAATCTTAGTGGTGATAGTTTTAAATGATGACGTTTGTGTAATAAAAAGCTATTTAGAGAATATTTCCGACACTATCGTATTAAATATTGCCAAACTGTGTTATGGTCCAGAGAACATATTATTACGTGTCGCCAGTGTTCGCAAACATATATTTCATACAAAAATGTATTAATATTATGTATGTTTTCGGTGCAGTATAATACTATATCAACAAATAATTTGATTGTTATAGGTTTGGTATCAGCATTTGATTCCCATCTGCGCGGACCATCGTTCGTGATGGAACCTCCGACGCGTTTGGAGTTCTCTAACTCAAGCGGAGGATGGTTGGACTGTTCAGCGTCCGGAAGTCCGCAACCGTCGATCGATTGGCTGTCGGTTGATGGCACCTCCGTCGGGGATGTGTCAGGTGTCAGGCGTGTGTTACGCAATGGAACTCTGGTATTATTGCCATTCGCGGCAGCAGCGTATCGCCAAGACATTCACAGCACGGTGTACAGATGCGTTGCCTCTAACAACGTCGGTAGAGTAATCAGTCGGGATGTCCAAGTTAGAGCAGGTAACATTATGGAATTTATCATAAGTCTAGTTCATCACATGCCTATTTATTAATTTTCAAAGAATGTTATTGCTTAAAAATATTTTTATGCTGTAGCATAGTCGTTGTTTAGGTGGTGTTGCCCTATCTCCTTTATTAAAAGCCCTGACATCTCGGGTTCTAACCCAACAGATGGTAAAGGGGTCAGTAGGTTTTTTGATTATTTACTATTAAAAAAATCAGTAAATTGCAAGCTATACTTGCCCAATAATCAATATTTTGTGACATCAGCCCCCTATTTGTGTGTTCTATAACCAGCTTTTGATTCTGTAGTTATAAAGAGATAAATTGTTTGTAACAATTCACCACGCTAGAATTTTTCGATACATAATTTTTAGGCTCTCAAATTTTTCACTAAAAAGGGTATTTAATGCAATAAAGAATAAATTTTAAAAAAAAGTAGACAAAGACACATTTTCGCCCAATGTGTGACTCGAGCCTACGATTTTGCAAATTTTAGTCTCTAGCTCTACCTCTGCCTCTACTGCAGAGCTAGCCTAGCCTATAAATATTGCCCGATATTACCTACTATATACCAGTTTCACGTTCATTCATTCATTTGCAATATAGTGTCAATTAAATTGTTTCTAACAATTGGTCGCGCTACTTATAGTTTTTCAATTCTGAAATTTTTCATTCGATATTTATTACTTTTTTTAGATTTTCCTTGCGATATTATTTGTGGTAAGAGTGAGGGATAAAAATTTTTAAGCGTTTATCCCAAAAAATGTTTTTAAAAAATGGGAAACTACAGCATGTACTTTGTTCAAATTGTGCTTCAATAAGCTTTTGTTTTGACACTCTACATGTTTTCCCTTATTTTTTTTCCAAATTTACCCCTGAAATAAACCCTCAGAATTGTAATTTAACTTTTTTTTTGTACTTCACGTCTTTATTTGGATCACCACACTCTATTTCTGTGCCAAATAAGTGTTCAGTTTTGCATCGTGGATCTCATTTTGTTATATAATTATTTCGAACGGATCTAGATAACTGTTTGATTTTGACAAAATGTGCAAAAATCTCCATTTGTGACTATGGTGTTTCTGAAATTTTCTAGTCATACCTATTTTAAAATTTTAAATATAAAATTTTCGATAAACAGTTGCGCTGCGGTAAGTAAGAGCAAGTATGCTCATTTCTCATATATTTGTTACTCATTGCATCTACAGTGCTAGATTTTCTTTGTCTTTTTCTTCTTTTTCAATCCTTTTCTGTGTTTTGTATTTTTTGTTTTAAAATTCTATGAAAATACTCGTATCAAAGCAACTTCTTCTTTATTTTTCCTCATCATTGATGTTTCTTTTATATGCTGATCATTTCTCTTACAGCAGCATTTCGTTTTTTTTTTTTTTTTTTGTTAACTTTTCAGTGGATTTTTTTCTGTAATATCAAACTTTGTAATCAAAAAAATAATAGTAATATTTAAAAAAAATCTCAAATTGTTTAAATACATAAAACAAACAATAGTAACTAAGCTTGTATATCTTACTGCACAATTTTTAATAACATATATTTAGGTTTCTATTAAATTAAAAAAGCGGATTTCTTCTACAGTAATGTTAATTTATGTTCTGAAGTTTTAGTCATTCTAAAATTTCTAAACGAACTCAATATACTTGAAATGATAGGTATATCATTAGTTTTTAAACGACTTTAAAAAGCAGGTATTCAAATTAACGCGTATATTTTTTATATTTTTGTTTGTGTTTGATTTGCCCTGCCAACTATGAACCGATTTGATTTTACGACATTTTATTCAGTATGTTATCGGGTTGATAGTTTTTTCATCGGGAGGTTAATTTTTTTTCCCTCTAAATTTTCAATGTAATATCCATATTGTACGTACGAAGTTAACTGTGGTCGCGTATGGAACGTTTACAACAAGAGGATTTATTGCAGTGCAACTATAACTTGTATGAATTCCTATTTACATTCTTGCTGGGTTTCATATTGTAACAGTTACCATAGAATGTAATGCAAAAAGACCTCAACGGTTGTTGAGCGTTATCCACAGAGTATACATATACAGAATGTTCGGGAATAATTCCTCTTTGGCGAAAAAAATAAAAATAACAAGCATCTATATACATACAAATTGTTTTTATAAAAAAGTTCGAACACAGAAAGAAGGAAATTGTCGTCGTATTACAACGATACAAGGGATAGCTTTAGAATATATGACGGCATTTTAAAATTCAAACTGGATAAAATGTACTTTTTTTAAATTAATGTTTATACCACGTTAGAATTCCATACCAAAATGGTCAAAATATACGTGAGTTTCATCCACATAAGCTCACAGGGGAAGTGAATTTTTTTCAAAATTATTGACTACAGCTAAAATGATGACGTAAGTCGTTATCACGCATGCGCTGACACTAACAAAATACACACATTGATATGCATTTATAAATACATCCATAATTATGAAAACTGAAAATTCCTTCTAAGAACCTTTAAAACTATATACAATTATAAACTAGGTACGTCATGATTTTATTTAGTTACAGTAGAACCTCGATAAGTTAAAATCCAAGGGAAACGTTAAAAAATTTAAGTTATCGAGGTTTTTACTTATCGAAAGTGAAGCTAGAGAGGTTGTGAGTAAAATTTTTAACTTACCGAGGTTAGTGGACTTTATAGAGGATATATTTAGTTCAATACATAAATTTTTTATTTTTTCTATTCATTTAGCATCAATTATTTATTTATTTATTTCTTTAAACAATCAATTATTTAAACAAAGAAGTCAGTAGAGCGATTTTTAGTGGAAGACTAAAGTGAAAATCAATTAAGTTCTTGGCAAAACCTTTTGTTTGGATACTTACTCATGATGACTCACAGATAATATTATTTAAGTTATCGATGGCGATGCTCAGAATATTTGTTTAAGTTACCGAGGTTTTGTGATTTAAGTAATGGATGTTTTAGGCTTTCAGGGGAAGGGAATTCAAAAAATTTTTAACTTACAGAGGTTTTTAACTTATCGAGGTTCTACTGTATATTAATTGAACTAACTTTTGTATAATTAATTAAAAAACAACTGTCGCTGTATGTAGATTTTGTAAACCGTAACCCTATATATCTACAAACCCTCGATCATTGCTTACGAAACGAATTTTCAGTTTTATATTTTTTTCCTGTTTATTATTTGTCTGTTTGCTTCTTTGTGCATGGATCACGTGTCTGTCCGTCTGTTACATTTTCACTTGTCGGACCAAAATTTCTCGCCGTTTCATAACCTCCTAAACACTTTGGCACCATTTTTAAAAATGTTTATTATATAATAATAATAACTTTCGAAGGAGTTAATTCATTTTAACGAAATTTGGCATACATGTTGGAATCAATCATCGCACGAATCCTGTTTAAAATAGGCCCAATCGGGTCATTTTAAGGGTAGTTTTTAGGAGTTGAAAAAAGTTTTTGAGCCCAAAAATACCGAAAAAATTCTCAGATTCGTTTCAAAATTGAAATTTAACCTTTTAGTAGCTATTAAAAAGTGCTCCTGAAATTACAAGCAAATCGGCCCGACAGGACCGGACTTACAAATTTTATGAAAACACTAGTTTGCGTATATGAATTTACTTACTTGAAGGTCGTATTTAATTTGGTACACATATTGGATTGATAACAATATTTCAACTAATAAAATTATTATTGTAAGGGGTGCGTGTATCAATTTTTTTTTATTTTGTCCAAAAAACAAACTTAAGGTCATGTAATAAAGCCACAATACCTGTATTAGCAAATACACTATATTGTCGGCAGGGTTTTTGGCACTGCAACCCGGGTTTTTTAGTGTATTTGCCATATGGCAACATACACTATTGGCGTCGGTCGGATGGCGGGACCTAGGGGTCGGACCAAAATTTCTCGACGTTTCATAACCTCCTAAACACTTTGGCACCATTTTTAAAAATGTTTATATATATATGTATATATATATATATATATATATATATATATATTTATATACGTATATATATATATATATATATATATATATATATATATATATATATATATGTGTACGCGCGATAACTTTCGAAAGAGCTAATTGATTTCAACGAAATTTGGGCCACGTGTTGAAATCCATCACCGCAAGAAGCCTATTTAAAATGGGCCTAATCGGGCTATTTTAAGGGTAGTTTTTAGGGGTTGAAAACTGTTTTTGGGCCCCAAAATACCGAAAAAATTCTCCGAATCGTTTCAAAATTGAAATTTAACCCTCTGGTAGTAAATAAAAAGTGTCCCCACAATTTTAATAAAATCGGCCCGACAGGACCGGATTTACAAATTTTATGAAAACACTAGTTTGCAGATAGTGACTTATTTAATGAAGGGTGTATTTAATTCGGTGTAGACGTTAGATTGATAATAATATTACAATTAAGAAAAAAATGTTATTTTAAGGGGTGTATTAAGGGGTTAAATTTTTTATTTTGCCCAAAAACAAACTTAATTTCACATAATAAAAGTATAAAACCACACGGCCCTATACAAGCAAATACACTATATTGTCGGCAGGGTTTTGGCACTGCGACCCGGGTTTTTTTGACCTTATTATTGGACCTTTAAGAACGCCCGTTATTTGCACACTGTGTGTTGTTAATTGTAAAGTTTATTTTACTCGTATATATGTAATGTATTTATTGACCGGTTGACGCAAAGGAGTTAATATATGAATTTATATGGCTTTGTTTAAATTAACCTAGCCTAATTTAATAACCCAACCAACCAAAAAAAAACCATCGAAAAAATGGTCGTAACAATGTGTTATTTAACACTAGTACGCAAAGAAAAACAAACGTGAAACTAAGTTTTGTACACGAATAAAATATTTAAAAAAAATGAAAAGTTGACTGAAATAGAGCGAAAATCAGATATTTTATAGGGGATAGTGCAAAAAATATGGAACAGATCTCGGAAGTTATGATACTGTGACTCGTTTTCACGTCAAACTACGTCGTAGCCCTAAATACATAGACAACTATTTTGGTTTTATTTGCTTTTTTTGAAGAAAATATGCGCACAGTTAGAGAACCACTGGTCAAGGCGTTAAATTTTTATGTTAATATATTTTATATATTTCCATATTTTTTTAATCACAAGCTTAATTTCTTGTATCTAAAATGCGGAGTGTTTTATTGGAATATATAAATAAGACACTAAGAAAAATATTTGTAATTAGTCAAGTGTCTTCTGGATGTTGTGAGACGTCGTTGAAAAAGTCTATTTATTAAAAACTTTTATACCGCTAGCTAATTAGCATTAAACTCGCTTATCTGAACACATTTAATTATTCTTTAATATATTTACGTCTATTCTTTTTGTTGTCAACATATTTTAATGACGTACCTAATTAGTAATATCAGTGTTTAATTCTCGTCATATATCAAACTTCTCAAGCGTACCAAAATTTGAATAAACTTTTTAAGGTGGATCTATAATGTAGTGTGACCATTAAATACTGGTAAAAATTACAGTAGTAATGAAAGTACTAGATTTGCATTCATAAGGTACTGGGTTCGAATTCCAGCAGAAAAAAAGGTGTCAGAGAACTTACCACTAGTTCCTTTCGTTGTGAAATAGTAATTCCTAAACTATCGATCTAAAACGTTTCCTGGAATATTTTTGATTAGGTGGTTCCATGTACACACGGTGTGCCAAAATTGAAACGACTTTTACGTGATTCTGTCAATACATTTTTTGGCGAAAGGTCTTCTTTAGCTTTTAGAGTAAACGTACTATTGGAAAACGGTAAAGTCATTTTTGATTTGTTTACGGAAACCCCCAAAGTTTTTTATTCAATTCAAAAATTACAAATTTTCCATTTGATTCAAATACATTATTCACTTTACAATGTTTCATCAAATACACATTTTTAAGATCTTTTCGCATTAACAGATATTTATCTTATTGGTCTCAAAATTAGTTTGCAACAATAAAATTTTGCAAAAAATTTCGAATTATATTTTTACGCTTCATAATGCAGTAGATTCTATATTACGCCTTTTCAATACGAACATCAAATGTTTGCTTTCATTCTCAGTAAGGTATCAAATACAAAATCAATGTACACATCTATATACAGATTGTCTCAACCGACGTTATCTCACATGGATAACTTTGTTATTAGTGGAGATAGAAAGTCGGTTAAATGGGCAAAGTAGTGCAGAAAATTGGGTTCATTAACATCCCGTCGAAAAAACAATTGAATTTTGACACCCTATGAATTTATTCAGAAAATAGTGAAAATTGCCATTTATGAAAACTGGCCATAATTTTTTTATTTATGAAGATATCTGAAAATCTTAGGAACTTAAGTAGACATTTCTGCGAATGGTAAATTTACCATTCGCAGAAATTTCTATTTAAGTTCCTAAAAGTGTTTCAATTAGGCTGTCGCCTTTCAGGATAAAGGTTCAAGTATTCTGCTTGAGCTAACGTGGTATTTTTGCTACGTTGAATGTATGTGCAAAAAATATAGTATTTCTCGTAATTTGAAAATGACTGGGCCATCTTAGAGAGTAAATCAAATAGAATGAATTAGCAAAACTGTAGTGATCGCTCGACAAATTGTTAACCTGTCGGTATGTATTTGTTTCAACAAATTTTGTTTTACACTGCATACTCTGATCGTATGGATAACGTCAAAAACCTATTTTGGCCAGTTTTGTAGCTTTTGATTCGTTTAGATATGGGTTATGTGATATCAAATTATAAAGAAAAATAAGCAGAATTCGAATATTAAAAAATCCAAAATGGTGTCCACAAGAAAAACCAAAATTCATGTCAATATCCCATTATGTAGTGAAAATAAAAAAATTAAACCTACGCCACTGAAAGAACCTTAAAAAGTCATCAAAAAATGGCTAATGAAATTTTCAGATATCTTCATGTTATTAAAAAGTTATGGTCAGTTTTCATAAATGGCAATTTTCACTATTTTCTGAATAAATTCATGGGGTGTCAAAATTCAATTGTTTTTTCGACGGGACGTTAATCAGCACAATTTTCTGTACTACTTTGCCTATTTAACCGACTTTCTATCTCCACTGATAACAAAGTTATCCATGTTAGCCAACGTCGGTTGAGACACCCTGTATAATACCTATAAACAGCACGTTTGAATGAACGAAAAACAACCAAATGACCATAAACAGGCCGTAACCACAATTTTTAAAGCAGTCACTCATTGTGTTTCTATCTGCCAATTAATTTTTAATGTTTTTCTTTTTTAATGTACTGTAAAAATAAAAAATATTTTTGTATAGCCAGATATATTTTTTAAATTGATATCATTTCCATGAGCACAGTACTTTCAGTATTTTATCGAGAGAGTGGAAATGCTGAGTCTACGCAGTAGAATTGTGAAATGCCGGAAAGGAGTAAAATGAAAGCGCAGACGAAGGATGCAGTTGGTAGTGACAGTTCACTTCCGTTGAGGCCGTCTGCTGCCACTGTGCGACTAAATTATAGGGTGCAAGCACCAATTGTTGGGACTTTATAAAATAATAAATTGAAAAATTAAGTCACTCAAGTGGGTAATTGAATTATTTACGGGTTTTTGAGTCGAAATATAAGTATTTATTTAATACTCGAGTAGAAAAGACCAATCTGCCACACTTCCCCAAAAATAATCCGTTTTGGTAAAAAATTAATTATGAACAATATTTTGTACGCATAACGAAGAATCGAGAACTAATAATGTAAGCAGTATGTTAGAAAATCAAAAGAAGTAAAAAAGAAAACGAGGTATACCTACATTTACCAATAGATTATACAAGATATTTACGAATAAAATCATGAGAGGTTTTTTTATCACCAGTATAATTGACGATCTGTTCTGTAGCTGAAACGAAAAATTTTAGTGTTTGAGTCTGATAACAAAAAAATACTATCTCATGTTTTGATTTGCATGATTTATTGGTAAATATCTCGCTTGTATTACGTCATCGGAATTTAGTTTTTTTATCTTCAATTTTTAATAAAAACTTTAATAACCCCGAAAATTAATAGGAAATATTAAAAAGAATATAATAAAATTAATTACTAAATTTTAATGAAATAGAATTTATTTTTTTATATGGTCATCTTGATTTTTTAAAATATATACATGCATATCGACATAGTAAATTTCTGCCCAAAAAGAAAAGTTGGGATCCCTTCTTTTCTGGCTTCGCTGTAATCGGGTAAAAATACATCTAAATCTATTCATATATATATGACTGCAAACATAGGATTTTTTATTTTATTCTGAAGTTTGCAAAAGCTAACTTGTTGTACATAAATAACAAGTTGAGCGGTTAACTTTCGTACAAAAGACACCCAACTCCTGCACCATATTTGACACGTCACCACAGCCGTTCAGTTGTTAAACTGCGCAGTTTATAATAATGTGTTCATGGAAAATGCATAGTATTAACTTTCATTACTCAATGTCATTCTTTTTATTTCACCTTCAGCTTGTAGATTAATCATTTTTCATCAATATTTTTTTTATTTCTTTATTTACTAAGACCTATGAAAAAATGGAATAGGCTTTAGATAGAAGTGGTGTACTGCGGAAGTGACATAAGACTCTACCGTTAGATATTTTATTCTCTGTGGTTAGTGTCAATTTGTTTAAGGTTACATGTAATAGCTGTTGTCATATATTTCACAATCTTATCTTAAAGTTACAGTCATTGCACCATGTCATAATCAAAAATCAATTTTAATTCATAGTTACAACTCTCAGTTTGATAGATTTCTGGGTTTTGGAAAGCATTCTCAAACAATTAGATTGGACCATGACTTCAAATCGTGATTATAATGCAGTTTTATACATGCGGGGACAGTTTAATATTGTTATGAAACTCCCTGTCATGTAGAACACTAGATTGTACTCACACAAAAACAAATAATTGACCTAATAGGAAAAGAGTGCTTTTCAAGCTAATTTTTGATCGAAATGCATACAAAAATACAATAAACTATGTTAATTGCTCAGATAAACAGTTTAAAAAATATCGTTTCAATCGATCGATTATGTTCAAGCAGGATTGATTTAAAATTCTACTCTGCTTTTCATATAGAAAAATATGTGTGGTCACAATCTAAGATCATTGTTAAATCAGATTTTCTGATCATGCTTCTTGCATCCAATTTATACATGTTTAAATCAGCGTTTAAAAAATAAATCAAAGTTTATAGATATTCATAATAAAATTATAATAAAATTATTAACTGATGACAGCTTGAGTAGTTATACGCAGTGTTTTGTCAGGTATTATTTTAGCTTTATGTAAAGTCCAAGAACAGAAAAATGTATTTGGTGTACCTAACTGAACACATTTCCGGCCATTTCCATTTTTCCGTGATTGCAACTACAAAAAATTAAGTCACACAGGAAATGAATTTATAAAATTTGCATCCGAATCGCAAGTGGTAGTCATTTGGCAGTCAAAATGGTCAAAATATATATTTCATAATAGATCACGGTGCATACGTTAAAATATTTACATAAAGATAATATGCAAATTAACCTTTATCGAAGTGAAATATATGAAGTTTAATTTTTTTTTTAATTTGCTTTAGGCACTGAAATAATAAATACACTTTTTATGTAGCTATGAAAATTCCTATGCAATCTACCAAAAATAGCTTGAACGATCAAAGTAAGTAATGGCGTTATTCACATAAAATTCCAAGGCAATGTAACATCGCAGTTTTTTAATGTATTTGCCATATATGGCACATACTATATTGGCATCGGTCGGATGGCGGGACCTAGGGGTCGGACCAAAATTTATCGACGTTTTACATCATTTTAAGCAACTTGGCATCATTTTTGAATAACTTTCGAGGAGTTAATTCATTTTAATGAAATTTGGCACATATGTTGGAATCAATCACCGAACGAAGCCTATATTTAAAATAGGTGCAATCGGGTGGTTTTTAGGTATTGTGTAACGTGGTTTTATATTCGTTACCTTATTTATTTAGGGTAAAAGAATATACACTTCAACGTAAAAAAAAATGTATCGTTTATTGAATAATTAATATAAATGGTGGAGTCCACAATCCGTCCGCTATCTAACTCGCCGCCGTATCTTCGATCTATTCTTCAAATTTAACCAATTACTGTTCTCTTGCGCAAATAAATGTTTATTAATATGGGGTTTATTTCAGGGCCTTAAGCCTCGCCCCATTCAAAACTTATGAAGAGAATTTATTAATATTACTGTTCTCAAGAACTTGATAAAACACAATTTGATTCGATTGGTATGACCAAAATTGACTTACTGACTGCAAAATTATTTTAATTTCAATATTGGAATCTTTTTTTATAAATTACGTAACTATAAATTATGGCATCGAGCGATAGTAGACGAATTCCAACAGTGGCGTGCTGTTTGGGACGTAACATAATTAATAATTAAATTAATTATGTTACATCCACCGCCACCGGACCAAGGAAATAAAATAGATAAATACATTAAAAAAAATACAAATATAAAATATCATATGCATATAGAATGATGTGTAACTACAATTTTTTTGTATTCATTTTACTCGTTTCGATGATAAAACTTACGAAGATGCTGGACGTGACATCTAAATCGTTGACCGGTGTTTTCATCTCGTAGCTCCACAGAAACTGGAGTCGTGAATCGGACGATGCGCCTGGGAGTAGACCACTTGGAAGTAAATTTCTTGCGCTCATGACCGGGAACCGTTGGAGCGATGATTCGTTGAAGAACCAATTGACCTGGCTGAAACTGGTGTGTCGCAGGATGCCGTCGATCATAATATCGTTTGCGCCGCGTCTGGCTGACATCAAGGGCTTGAGAAACCTCCTCGGGAGTCGGAATCCGTTCGGGTGAGATCAATTTGGCAACATTCCATAAATTGTCGAGTGGTCTTAACAATTTTCGCCCAAGAAATACGGATGCAGGAGACGTACCGGTAGTTTCGTGGATGGAATTATTCAGTGAGAACGTTAACCATTGAAGCTGATGATCCCAACGGGAATGCTTCTCTGCACATTGTTTCAACAGGATTGTCAGACCTGCCACGATATTCCGATTGACCCGCTCAGAAGCGTTTGCAGCTGGATGATAAGGAGTGGTATTGATTCTTTTGATCCCGAACTTGAGACAATGACCTTTAAAACTGGAACTGGTAAAACATCTTGCGTTATCGCTTACTATTGCGTTAGGTGGGCCGTAACGACACCACAGAGATTCCAGTTTCTTAATAGTTGAATCTGAGGTGGCTCTAAGAGTTGGCATTATTTCCACCCATTTAGAAAAAGCGTCCACCAGCACTAAGGCATATCTATTTCTGTTCGGAGTCAGACTTAGTGGGCCGATATGATCAATATATACCTTTTCCCAGACTGCTGTAGGAGGTTCCGCGAACATCGGCGCTCCCCGGTGATGATTGGAGGCCTTACATCGCTGGCATAATTCGCACGACCTTACGTAATTCCTTATATCTTCGTACAAACCGCTCCACCAGAAACGGCGAGCAATATCTCTGTAAGTTTTGGTTATACCGGGGTGAGCACTCATATCTATGTCATGATGGTAGTATGTTACCATTTTACGTATTGAATGCGGTACATAAATCCTCCACAATCGATTTTTCCCCACTCGCTTCATCAGAACACCGTCCCGTATGCCGAAGTCGTTTACATCCTCTCCAGACCGAATACGTTGGCGGATGCCTCGACAGAAGGGGTCGCTTTCTTGATGTTGCTTGATAGAGATAAAAGATTGCGGGACCTTATTTAGCATGTTTAAACAGTGGGTAGTGTGATAATTGTCGTCATCTTCATTTGTGTCATTGTAGAGGCGTGACAGGGCGTCAGCTACTGAGTTAATGGCTCCTCCGATGCGAATAATATCAAAATCAAATTTCGATATTTCTAGTATCCAGCGACCAACCTTGCCCATCTGACGCTGGTTACTGGCAAGCCAAGAAAGTGCAGCGTTGTCCACTTCGAGAGTGAACTTGTGTCCCAGCAGATAGTCCTGAAATCTTCGCAGACCGAAAATCATCGCCAGTGCCTCTCTTTCGTATGTGGTGTAACGTTGTTCGACAGGTAATAGCTTTCGGCTAGCGTACTGAATCGCGTGAAGTCCGTCGTTGAAATTCTGTAGTAGAACGGCGCCGAGAGCAGTATCACTAGCGTCTGTCCGAAGAACAAAACGGTTGTCAAAATTTGGATAACGGAGAACCGGAGCGGTCGTTAATCTTTCCTTTAATTCTGTAAATGCAAACAGTTGTTCGTCACTCAATGTGAATTTCACCCCCTTTCGTTTGAGATTGTCGAGCGGAGCTGCGATGCGCGCATACTCAGGTATAAATTTTGAGAAAAAGGAAGTCATTCCCAGAAAGGACCGCAACTGTTTGATATTCCTTGGTGGCTCCAGCTTCTGAATCGCTTGTACCTTTTCTTGATCAACGTGAATACCCTCAGCACTAATGATATGGCCAAGGAAACGGAGACGAGACATAGCAAAAACCGACTTCTCAGGATTGGCTGTAAGACCGGCATTCCTGAGTCTGTCCAACACAACGGCAAGATGTTCAATATGTTCTTCGATGTTAGAGCTGTAGATGAGCAGATCGTCGAAGTATGGTAGAACGAATTTATAGCGGAGGTCACCGAAAATATCTGAAATGATACGATTCAACGCACTTGGAGATACTGCCAGCCCAAATGGAAGTACGTAAAGCGATACTGTCCATGCGGTGTTACGAAGGCTGCAATATTTTTAGATTTCTCAACAAGCGGAATCTGATAAAAGGCGCTTGTAAGGTCAATCGATGAAAATACGGTTGATCCGTGTAGCGTCATGAAGATATCCTCGGTCTTTGGAGACGGGAAGGCATCAAAAACAATTTTCTTGTTGAGTTGACGGTAGTCAGTGCACAAACGAGGAGTGCCGTCTTTCTTGTTGATTAAAAATGCAGGAGATGCATACGGACTAATACACTTTTCTACGATGCCCTTATCGATAAGCTTCTTCACGTGATCAGACATGTACTGAGCCTTAGTTGGATTTAACGTATACGGAGCTCTTCGGATAGGAGTTCTATCTTTGAGACGAATATCTAATGTGTATAAATCGGTATGTCCAATACGATCAGTCAACACATCTTGATATGATTTTTTTAATCGGTTAATTTCTTCTTGTTGTTCAGCTTTAAGCATGAATGGTTGTTCCAGTAGAAGAGAAATGGACTTGACGTCAACTGGGGAAAATGAGAGGGCGACAACAGTATTCTTCAACGGAAACTTAAGAATTTTCTTATTAAAATCAATGACGGCTTGCATATGTCGAAGACTGGAATTTCCAATGATGAGGGAACAAGATAAATCAGGAATGATTAGAAAGGTAAATCTCCAGGTAAGTGAATGAATTTTGATAATAGTACTAATTGCTTTTCTTATTTGTAGGTATCGGCCATCAGCCACTCGAACTTGAGACTTGAATTTAACAATTTTCATCTTCTTATATTTTTTTAGTTGAGACATTACTGAAGAATGCGCAAAATTTGCAGACGCACCGGTATCTAGTAGACATTCAAATTGTTTATCGTTAATCGAAATTTTAATAAATGGCAGTGATGACACGTTGTTAGTTTCTTTATCCAGAAATGAACAGTTGGTATCCGACGGTGAGTATATGAGTTTATTCTTTCTGGCGGGTCTTAGTTTTTTGGATTCCTATAAGTTTTCGGAGCATCTGATGTACTACTGCGATTTAATGAAATATATTCTTCTCTTTGCTTCGCAGCTTGAAGTAGAGCTTGACTTTGCTCAATGTTTCTAGCCGTAGCTTGAAGTTGAGCGATCGTAGTTAGTACATCTTTATTTCTGAGCTCTAAAAGAGTATTGTAGTTAGCATTTGCCCATATTTGCAACACTAGTTCGTTCTCGCTAATATCAACATTTAACGCTATCGCTTTAGTATGTATATCATTTATAAAATTGCGAAATGATTCATTAATATCTTGTGTTCTTCTTACGAGTTTATTGATTACTTGTTGTTTGCTTACAGGCGAAATAAACTGAGAAATCAGCGAGATCTTCAATGAGTGCCAATTAATATGTTGCTGCAGAGCAGATGCCCACCAAATTCTTAGGTCGTCGTGTACATAATTCAGTAACGATTTCATCAACATCATTTCAGGCGCCAACTGTAAATTGACAATAGCTTCGACTTGCTGAATAAATTCAATGAGTTTAATTGGATCGTCGCCTGCACAATGAGGAATCTTGTTGGTAATATCCTTGGAGTCAACCTTGAAGTCGCAAACGGAAACAGATGTACGATCAACGAGACGATTAGTTAGCGATCGTAAATGGTCAACATTGTCCATAAGTTCAGCTGTCATTTTCATGTGTGTAGCTGTTGCTCTGGCTAACGGTGATGTTTGCTGCTGTAACATATTTTATGGGGTTGATACTGAACAATCGTCATGATAATCGTCCACCGTCATAACCTGCTGGTTGTGCCGGTAGCCTATCGTCAATATTAAATATCGCATTTTTGTGTTTGAAAAATAAAATTTATAATTATTAATTATTATGTAATTTCATAAAGATTATTATAATATTCACCAAAGACGTTCTTTTTGTTGGCATTAATCAATGGAATTTTTTTTGCAGAATTTTATTCATTCAGTTGCGAACAGGCATTACGAGCACGCATAATATTTATAATCTGTTATCTTCAATATTGTATTAAACCGTCGCAATTTTTGTAACTTTTTTTTTATCGTCAATACATTTTTTTTCTTTTAAAATAATTTTTATTCTTTTATGTTAAGTGAGAGTTCGTTCACCATTATCTTTTCCTTTTTTTTTTTGCTTTTCCCTTTTGCGGATATATTGGGCCCATCCTTCGCTTCCTCTATCTTTCCATCTTTATCCGCAATACCCTGGAATTATCTTTTACAACCCGCAAAAAATTATCCTCGTTATAAAATGGTAGCAGAGCGTAGTTGTGAACCTTAAAATAAAAACTCTGTGAATTTAACATTAAATTAATTTTTTATAATAAATAGTTTAACAAATTAAAATTTAAATAAAAAATAAATATATAAAATAAAATTTCAAACCTTAAACAGTTTTTAACAAGTGTTCTACAACAAGTAATACGCTCGTAAAGGCCTGATATAACTTTTAACCTGTTGCGTAATTCGCATTCTTTTAATAAAATTTCATTAAATTTCAATTTCGACATTTAATATTTCATATAAATATCTAAATTTAATATAAAATACTTATTTTGTTTAATACTTACATTAAACCGTTTTTTAATAATAATTATTAAGCTCGTTAATCATTTATCAATTCATAAACTCGACTTCTCTAACCATGCCGAATACAAGATCCGGACGTACCCACGATTCAAACGAAGGAGACGATTTCCAAACGCCAGAAGCACATCCAGGTATTAGAAGCACCCTGGAAAATAATCATCCAGCCTTTGCTACGGATCAAGCTCACGCATCGGGACAAGGTACATCTCCGTTGGCTCGTGCTACAGCGGTGCACATGAGACTTACGACTGGTATTTTTGATCAAGTGTCCGAGCTTCGACGTCTTTCCGAAACGATTACGAATCACCTTATGAATCGAGATGATCGAATTAACCACGATCTAAAGAAATTTGTGGAAAAAATTACACCATTTGATGGCCAAGATCCTAGTCAACTAATCACATTTAAGAGGAGATTCAAGAAATAATCGATCTTAAAATTGCTTCAGAACCTGCCATAATGTCAACAATTATCGATCGCCTTCAAGGAGAATTTAGAAAATGATGGTCAGAGGGAATCATAATATGGAAAACTTGGAAAAGAGCAAAAGCGGAACTGTTACAAGAATTTTTATCACCCTTAGTCAAAGTACAACTTATAAATCATTATGTAAGAAGATTCCAGCGACCCCAAGAATCGTTCGGAGATTTTATACACGATATTGTCAATAAGGCTCAAAGTTTAGAAGCTGTCATGTCAGAGACAGATCTCATTGTTCAAGTATGGTCGCACGTGAATTCTGAAACGCTCTTGAAAATCAAAGATATCCAAATGCCCGAGACAATTACAGAACTTAAGAAGTTGGTAAAACGCATCAGAGATTCAGAATGGTTATTACAAATGGCTAAATCACGAGAAAACCAAGATGAAGCTCGTCAATCGGAAATGGAAAATTCCAATATTCCAAAAGCAATGCACTGTTCATATTGCAAAATGTCAGGCCACTCCATTCAGTACTGTCGACGCCTTTCGAAATCGCAAAGCTCTCAAATATCAGTTCAGTCGCCACCAAAAAACTAAGTTGCGCGCGATCCATCGAAGATCGCGAAGTCACTACAAATACTGACGTCAACTACTATCAACGAAGTTTACCTATTATTACTATTCAAGTAAAACATCTAACAGTTAACGCTTTACTCGATTCGGGGGCTAGTACCAACTTTTGCGATCAACGTCTCTTTCAAGAAGTTATTTCTCGCAAGATCGGTCAAGCTTTACCTTCAGTCATAAAAGTACGCCTTCCTGATGGCAAACTATTCCAATCGAGTCAACAAGTTTCTTTAATTACGAAAATTCACAATTTTACCTGGAAATTCAACTTTATTATCATCCCTTCTCTTCCGTTCCAAATGATTATAGGCTTAGACGCTCTACGTACGATGAAAGCGGTTATAAATTTTTCCAAAAACTTTTTATCCTTCCAGTTTGCACTAGAACAAAAAATTCCTTTTTCTAACGACGCTCAACTTAAGCAAGAGGTCATCAATACTCTCGTGGAATGTCCAGCAGAATTAACTCGTCATCAGCAAGAACAATTAAAACAATTACTCTCGGATTTTGAGGATACCTTATCTTCCGAATTGGGAAAGGTCCGAGGCTATACTTATCGGATTCAGTTAATCGATGATACACCAGTTCACCTACCACCGTTTCCGTTGACTCCACCAAGAGCTACGTTGCTACGAGATCACATCCAAAAATTATTGGATTCCGGTGTTATTGAGCACAGTTTATCACCGTATTCGAGCCCGTGCTTTTTTGTTCCTAAAAAGGACGGAGGGCAGAGACTTGTGGTCGACTACAGGCGAGTCAATAAAAAGATACGCTACGACGCGTATCCGGTCCCTCGCCCAGAATCGATTTTTCAATGTTTGAGCGGTGCAAAAATTTTTAGTAAACTGGATCTCAATCAAGCATATCATCAACTAGCACTGACCAACGATTCCAAGCCTATCACCGCCTTTTCTGCTCCTTTCGGAACTTACCAATACAACTTCGTTCCATTTGGGTTAGCCGTATCTGCCGCTGCTCTTAACAGAATTGTCAATTCGATTTTCGGAGATTTACACTTTAAATATGTCACGAATTACTTCGACGATTTATTGATATACTCGTCTACACTAGATGAGCATTTTATTCATCTTCGCGAAGTCATCGGACGTCTTCAGAGAGCTGGAATTACAGTTAATCCTACTAAAGCACAATTTTGTATGACCAAAGTGAAATGTTTGGGGTATATTATCTCGCCAGATGGATGTCATATCGACCACGATAAAGTTAGAGCGATTCAAGAAATACCGGCTCCTAAAACGCTGCGCCAAGTTCGAGCCTTCATGGGGATGACGGCCTATTTCGCTAGATTTATTTCATCTTTTAGCGAGCTTGCCGTGCCATTGAATCATCTAAAACGGAAACGTGTTAAATTTCACATGGGTCCGCAACAGCTCGAGGCCATTCAGAGACTGAAAGACGCTCTTTCCACCGCTCCGGTTTTAAGATTTCCTGATTTTAATCGTCGTTTCGTCGTGAGATGCGACTCTTCCGACGTTGCTCTTGGCGCCGTCTTACTCCAAGAATTTGAAGATGGCATCCATCCCATCTCGTACGCCTCCAGGAAACTTTCTGAAACAGAGAAAAGATATGTCATAATGGAACGAGAAGCACTTGGTATAATCTTTGCTTTAGACAAATTTAATGACTACTTACTAGGTTGCAGGTTTCTACTCCAAGTCGACAACGAAGCACTCAGCTGGATGATTCGGCACCCCAAGCAGTTGGGAAAAGTTGGCCGCTGGGTTTTGAAGTTAAGCCGCTATGAGATTGATGTCGAGCACATTCGTGGACCGTTAAATTCAGTAGCTGACGCTCTCAGTCGAATGTATGAACCTTCTAAAACGGAGCAACCAGACGCAAATTGGGTTAGTTTGAACGTATTACAACACGTGCCAGAAAGCTTTTTAGGGTTGAAGCAGCACCAGGAGTCTGACCTCGAGATAGGCCTCATCTTACGTCGCTTACGCGCCGGTGAAGATGTGACAGGGTACATCGAAAAGGAAGGACTTTTGATGCGTCTCGCCGGCCGGAATAAGCTGAAGCGTGTGGTAGTTCCGAAAAACACCCGTCGTATGATTTTGTATTACTTCCACGATCTAGACGCTGCTCATCCTGGTGTAAGAACTCAAATAAGCACTTACAAAAAATAAAAGAAAACCACAAAATTGAATTATATATAATTCGTAATGAAATGTTTTCTCTAATGTAATCATAAGATTAATTTTTTTATAATGTTAATAATAACAACCTTCAATTATCCTTGTAGCTAAGGAACCACAATTTAGAAAATATTACATTATAGAGAGAGAGGGTTATTGTAACATATAAAATAAAAAATAAATAAATAAAACACAATAAAATTTGATTTAATCAAGACGAAGTCTAAATGCGTCTGATCACAACGAGATTTAAAATTATTATTATTTTTTGTTTCTCAAGCGTTGCTAATAGAAACTTCAAACAAAACAATGTTGTGGTCGACAATGCAGAGTATTAATGTTGTCACTAGGAGACCCAACATTAACACCCCCCTTCGCATGGGAAAAGTTATATTGGAAGTGGCCAATTTCCAAACCAACTGCAAAAACCCATAGGAAGGAAACAAGAGTAGATTATGATTTATTAAAGATTATTAATTACAAATGTTAATGGTTCAATGAAACATTATTGTATTATGGTAAACATGATCTTCGTTTGACTGAACAGCATGGTACGTTGTATAAGGCGTGAAGTTCGTGAAGACTTCAAAAAATGACCTTCAATGAAGTTTAAAACATCTACAAATTGATGAATAATAATGGTAAATAATTAAATCAGTAAAACATAATTCAAAATTGAGCTTGCGTAAAAAAATTGTTGAACATTTCTGCTGAAAAGATAAAAAGTATCAAATCGGAGCAGATGATCGAACACAAGGAAAAAAGGTAGTATCCTGGAAGTGTACAAACATATATAGGAGTGTATCGACCTCAGCAGGAGTAACCTGAGAAAAATAACGAATAAGAACTATGTTCGCTTCGTAAAAATTGACGGTAGCATGTCGCTAAGCCGTTGCACGGAGGAATAAGGCAGCAAACTCATATCTATATCAAAAAATAAATATTTGATTGACACAAAATAAAAAATGTTAAATACTGAAAAATTATAAATACCAAATATCAAAATTCGTAGTGTTGGTGCAATTAGTGCAAATGTAGATTTGAATTAGTCAATGTTGTAAAAAGTAATGTGATTGGATAAGTTTAAATATGTTAAAATTGCAAAAAAGCATAAATTATTAAAAAATTATAAATGTCAAAATGAAAAAATATCAATAAATTACAGTAACCATGATAATATTCTGAAAATATAAGTTAGGAGATAAAGTAAATATGTATTATACTTAAAAATAATTGAAGCGTTTGCAAAAATAATTAAAAAATGTCACTTTGGTATGATTATCCGTAATTCCATATGTAATTCTTCATATAATTTATCGAATCCTTGGTCGTTAGCAAATTGTCTTCCAGTGAAACCATTATAAAATATCTCGAAAAAATTTTAAAAAATGCTCACTTGTCAGGGGTCACCAATTATAATGATCGTATTTGATCATTATATAAAATAAAAAATAAATAAATAAAACACAATAAAATTTGATTTAATCAAGACGAAGTCTAAATGCGTCTGATCACAACGAGATTTAAAATTATTATTATTTTTTGTTTCTCAAGCGTTGCTAATAGAAACTTCAAACAAAACAATGTTGTGGTCGACAATGCAGAGTATTAATGTTGTCACTAGGAGACCCAACACTGGTATTACCAAGACCTATCGCTCGATAGCTAGACGCTTCTGGTGGCCTGAAATGTTTCGTGACATAAGGGAATACGTCCGTACGTGCCAAAACTGTCAAACATCTAAACCACACAACCAAAAAATTGGCGCTCCGATGGCCTCCACCGTGCCGACGTCCGTTTTTGGCCGAGTCTACGTCGACTTTTGTGGTCCACTCTTACCTTCGACTACCGGGAATCGCTATGCTTTGGTACTACTAGACGGATTCTTCAAGTGGATCGAGGTTATGCCGTGTCGTCGCGCAACCGCAAGCGTGACCGTTAAAAATCTCACGAAGCTGTGGTGTTCCTTTGGTCCGCCTAAAGAACTTGTTTCAGACAACGCTTCCGTCTTCAAGTCTGATTGCTTTAAACGGATGACCATGTCTTGGGGTATTCGTCACATATTCAGCAGTCCTTATCAACCATCGTCTAACATGGTCGAACGAAGCATGCGAGATTTGAAGAGCACTCTATCCATTGTTTTGCGTACCTGTTCCAACGACAATCACAAACAGTGGGATACGTACTTACCGTTCTTCGCCTATTCGCACAATGCAAGCGTCTCTGAATCGACAGGCCAATCTGCAGCTAAGATATTCTTGGGTCGCGAGCTCACTCAGCCTATTGATCTCCAGTGGCAACTAGATCGTTTTCTCGACCCGACTGCTGACGTCACAGAAGACGTGATTCGACAGAAGCTTCACCAAGTACATCGTCGTATTAAAACTTACTACGATTTGCGCCAACCCACTCGCCACTCGTACAGCGTCGGACAGCTAGTTTTGCAACGCTTGCATACCATCATAACAGCAGGCGGTAACCAGGGGCAAAAATTCACTCCTCGTTGGAGCGACCCGCGACGAATTATTCGCTTCACTTCTCCGACATCATGCGTGATCGCCAGTGACGAAGATCCTACCCGACAGTTCCGAGTTCATGTATCACAGTTGAAGCCGTTTTTTAAACGTCAAGAAGCCGCTTAGTGCGCTTCCCCGGCACTCGGGGGTACTGTAACATATTTTATGGGGTTGATACTGAACAATCGTCATGATAATCGTCCACCGTCATAACCTGCTGGTTGTGCCGGTAGCCTATCGTCAATAATAAATATCGCATTTTTGTGTTTGAAAAATAAAATTTATAATTATTAATTATTATGTAATTTCATAAAGATTATTATAATATTCACCAAAGACGTTCTTTTTGTTGGCATTAATCAATGGAATTTTTTTTGCAGAATTTTATTCATTCAGTTGAGAACAGGCATTACGAGCACGCATAATATTTATAATCTGTTATCTTCAATATTGTATTAAACCGTCGCAATTTTTGTAACTTTTTTTTTATCGTCAATACATTTTTTTTCTTTTAAAATAATTTTTATTCTTTTATGTTAAGTGAGAGTTCGTTCACCATTATCTTTTCCTTTTTTTTTTGCTTTTCCCTTTTGCGGGTATATTGGGCCCATCCTTCGCTTCCTCTATCTTTCCATCTTTATCCGCAATACCCTGGAATTATCTTTTACAACCCGCAAAAAATTATCCTCGTTATACTGCTGAATACTCGAATTCGGCTGCTTGTTGCTGTTTGTAATTGAAGTATTTAATTGATGGTTTTGCTGCGTCTCCGACATATTACTGATACTTGGAAATACGGACAGCGAATTAGATGGTAATGAAGCTGATGCTACGTCTGTGAGACTCGGTAATGACGAATCTGTTTGTTGATGTAGACGATTTTGATTATCTTTTGATACTGCTGAAGAAGAGTAAACCGTTTTGTCGTTGCGAAGATTCATACCGTCTTCGCCTTTATGAAGATCCTTTTTACCCATCTGAACTACGCTCTGCTACCAATTTGTAACGTGGTTTTATATTCGTTACCTTATTTATTTAGGGTAAAAGAATATACACTTCAACGTAAAAAAATGTAACGTTTATTGAATAATTAATATAAATGGTGGAGTCCACAATCCGTCCGCTATCTAACTCGCCGCCGTATCTTCGATCTATTCTTCAAATTTAACCAATTACTGTTCTCTTGCGCAAATAAATGTTTATTAATATGGGGTTTATTTCAGGGCCTTAAGCCTCGCCCCATTCAAAACTTATGAAGAGAATTTATTAATATTACTGTTCTCAAGAACTTGATAAAACACAATTTGATTCGGTTGGTATGACCTAAATTGACTTACTGACTGCAAAATTATTTTAATTTCAATATTGGAATCTTTTTTTTATAAATTACGTAACTATAAATTATGGCATCGAGCGATAGTAGACGAATTCCAACAGTGGCGTGCTGTTTGGGACGTAACATAATTAATAATTAAATTAATTATGTTACAATTGAAACAAGTTTTTGGGACTAAAAGTCTTGAAAAAGGTCTCAGAATCATTTCAAAATTGAAATTTAACCCTTTAATAGTAATTCAAAGTGCCCCTAAAATTTTAATAAAATCAGCCCCACAGAACCGGAGTTATAAATTTTATGAAAATGTGTATACGAATTTACTTACTGAAAATTGTATTTAATTTGAGGCAGATGTTGGATTGATAACAGAATTTCAACTAAGGAGAAAATTATTATTTTAAGGGGCATATTAAGGGATTCAGTTTTTTTTTTTTTATTTTGTCCAAAAGTTCGTTACATAATACCTGTATTAGCAAATACACTATATTTTCGGCAGGGTTTTGGCACTGCGATCCGAGTTTTATTTATCTGAGAGCAGTAGATTTATAAATAATAATGATTTTCAGATATTAAGATAAAATGCAGAATTTTCGGTTTACAAGGTTTGTCCATAAACTGATTCTGGTAAGAATAAATTATTGACAAATGCGATTTTAGTATCAGACCCCATAAATTAAACAGTGGTTAAAAACCGATATATTAAGAACTTTAACAATTTCAATATTTCTATATGAAAAAAATTATCAAGATTCCTCATTCTGTGGCTCGCAAAATAAAATCATTTCTTAATTGACCCCTCGAAGCAAAAAGGTTGCGCATCACTTGCTATATGTGAACTAGACTGGAAATACTGGAATCCATAAGAAATGTTATTATTACTATAAATAATATAAAGTTGATATTTCGATAAAAATTTTGTTATCGTATCTAGTAGTACTTTTTGAATGCATAATTTACACTTCATTTACTTCATGCAATAATTTTGACGCGAGGCAATGCAGATATGTATAAGTTGCAAAATTTATTCTGCGACACAGTTTTCAGCATTTGAAACGGTTACAATGTGGCAAACTCGCATATATTGTGCATAACTTTGTATAATGACCGCTATGTCCATTGTCCACCTATTGTGCGAATGGTCATGTCTCTCGAATTACATACTCGTACATGTGTGCGGACGACGGAGGGATATGAGGTGCAGTCGAGAACGTTAGTTGGTATGTTGTTTCATGTACGTATGTCCTGGCAGCCTTAGATCGTACCTACGCAGTTCAGTTTAAGTAAAGTCTGTCATACAGCCGCCGTTGCCTTTTGTTGTGAACACATCTTATAAGTCAATATACGAGCACGTGTTAATGTTTCTCATGACACATTTTTAGGTGTACATACTTTGAAAAATTCATAATTTTGCCAAGATTATTTTAACCATACAAGCGTGTAGATAAAAGTACAGGACCATTCAAACTACAAAAGCATTTTTCTTCATACCTTGTCGAAAGTACATACTTTCGGCTTCGATTTTAAAGCAGAAAGCCTAACATTTATGCACTGCTGGAATTACTCGCAATGTGTCTGTAACGGCGAGCCGAAACAGTTTTCTCGTGTGCACTGTACGTACTTTCGTCCGGGTATGCAGAAAAATAGTATACACCCTACGGCCACTGGCCAGAAAGTTAAAATTCCTGCACTGCGCGTAACGCATGATGTCCGAGGCGAAGCGCAGTGCGGGAATTTCAACTTTCTGGCCAGTGGCCGTAGGGTGTATACTATTTTCTTACAGTGTAATATTATACTATTAACGTATTATAATAAATAAAATTGAATTTCTTT
Source organism: Venustoraphidia nigricollis (assembly GCA_034508555.1). Lineage (NCBI taxonomy): Eukaryota > Metazoa > Arthropoda > Insecta > Raphidioptera > Raphidiidae > Venustoraphidia > Venustoraphidia nigricollis. The sequence goes on from JAVRKA010000073.1 coordinate 983,014, forward strand.
AAACGCGTGTGATGGCGCATGTAACGACTAGTAATAAATATTGTGATATTTGCTACTTGTTTGCAGTGGCGTAATTATACTGTTTAAGGCCCGTGGCAAATTCATCGGATGGGGCCCTCCCTCAGTGTAAAGAAGATCAACCAACGCTATATCTTTTTCTGACAAATGTGTTCCAATCTTCATACGTTTTTTTTTTGTTTCATTTGTGTATGTACTTTAGTAGGTAACCTAAATTAATTGAATACAAAACCAATAAATTTTACTAAATGTTGTAATAATAAATGCTAGAATCATCCTGTGCTCACGACTCTTTCGGACCGGGGGCCCCTTCTGCGGGGGCCCGTGGCATTTTGCCCGTCCTGCCACCCTATTGTTACGCCACTGCTTGTTTGCATGGTTACATGATGTGGTAGGTATCACATGTAAAAATTAATCAAAACATGGTTGTCAGCTACCTAACTAATTTCTTTTTGACACATGTTAAGAACAAAGGAAGAGCTTATTTTTATTATTTTCAAAATATTTCCAAAATGATAAGGTTTAGAAAAAAAAATTACAAAACTTTCTATAAAAAAAAAATAAATAATAAACCCGATATGAAAAATATGCCATTATAACAGAATAAAAAACCCGGGTCGCAGTGCCAAAACCCTGCCGACAATATAGTGTATTTGCTAATACAGGCCTTGTGGCTTTATTATGCGAACTTAAGTTGGATTTTAGGAAAATAACAAATTTAACTCCTTAATACACCCCTTAAAATTACATTTTTTTCTTAATTGCAATATTATTGTCGATCGAAGGTCTACACCAAATTAAATACACCCTTCAATAAATAAGTCAGTATCTGCAAACCAGTATTTTCAAAAAATGTGTAAATCCGGTCCTGTCAGGCCTATTTTATTAAAATTTTAGGAGCACTTTTTAATTGCTATTAAAGGGTTAAATTTTAACTTTGAAACGATTCTGAGAATTTTTTAGGTATTTTTAGACCCAAAAACTTTTTTTGAACCCCTAAAAACTACCCTTAAAATGGTCCGATTCTGCCTATTTTAAATAGGGTTCTTGCGGTGGTGGATTTCAACATGTGGACAAAATTTCGTAAAAATTAATTAACTCCTTCGAAAGTTATTGCCCGCACACATATATACCTTATATATATATATATATATATATAAACATTTTTAAAAATGGAAAAATGGCGCCAAAGTGTTTAGAAGGTTATGAAACGTCGAGAAATTTTGGTCCGACCCCTAGGTCCCGCCATCCGACCAACGCCAATAGTGTATGTTGCCATATGGCAAATACACTAAAAACAACATTGTAGCGTATATCCCTGTTGGGCTTTCTCCAATCTTCCCCAAAATAATAGCGGTTTTCACCTTTCTATATGTCACACATCTCACCAGAATTTGGTTTCGATTCGCTCAGCCGTTTGACCTGTATCGTAGTCACAGGCTAACCGACGAACAGGTTTTTTCCAAAAAAAAAATGTAACTCGAGGGACCTTAAAACGAAAAAACCCGGGTCGCAGTGCCAAAACCCTGCCGACAATATAGTGTATTTGCTTATACAGGCAGTGTGGCTTGATTATGCGAACTTAAGTTGATTTTTGGGCAAAATAAAAAAAATTTACTCCTTAATACACCCCTTAAAAAACTTTTTTTTCTTTATTGCAATATTATTATCAATCGAACCTCTATACCAAATTATATACACCTTTCAGTAAATAATTCATTATCTGCAAACTAGTTTTTTCATAAAATTTGTAAATCCGGTCCTGTCAGGCCGATTTTATCAAAATTTTAGGGACACTTTTTAATTACTACCAGAGGGTAAAATTTCAATTTTGAAACGATTTGGAGAATTTTTTCGGTATTTTGGGACCCAAAAACATTTTTCAACCCCTAAAAACTACCCTTAAAATGGCCCGATTACGCCCATTTTAAACAGGCTTCTTGCGGTGATGGATTTCAACACGTGGACCAAATTTCGTTAAAATCAATTAACTCTTTCGAAAGTTATTGCCCGCACACACACACATATATATATATATATATATATACGTATATAAATATATATATATATATATATACGTATATAAATATATATATATATATATATACATATATATATAAACATTTTTAAAAATGGTGCCAAAGTGTTTAGGAGGTTATGAAACGTCGAGAAATTTTGGTCCGACCCCTAGGTCCCGCCATCCGACCGACGCCAATAGTGTATGTTGCCATATGGCAAATACACTAAAAATATTGTAAAGTGAATTTTTATCAAAATTAGTGCCATTCTCCACTAATAAAGTTGGAATGCTAAAAATAGCATGCCATGGCCCTGGTAGAACTATACTCATACAAGCAATAAAACATGGGCATGCCACATTTTCCTTTTTCATTGCTTAAATCAATGAAAAAATTGATACTAATCCAATCAATCTATACCTATAAAATCTAAGACATTCAGTATTTCAGTTATTAGGTCAACATGCATGCCAAAACTTCTATAAACCTGCCTACCTATTTACCCTATATAGTAGGGTAAACTAAAGTCTGATTTACATTATAATCGATAAAATGTGTCCCAGCACATTCACATTAAATAGTAGTTTCTCTCTAAAAAGCAGTAACAATTTTTTCCGTTAAAAATTCTCAGTTCCCAAAACTTTTATATAAGAAGTTGTGAAAATGTTAATTGTATTTTCAATTTGCTATTAATAAAAATTAAAAAAAAAATACCGACTTTTACTTTTATTCCGTACGATCATGATATTTTAGATATCTAAATTATTTAAGTTTTTTCCTCGATAATTTCACATCTTTGTAACTTAAAAATAAATTGTATACGCGCAGTGAAAACATTCAGCTGTATTGAGAACATACCTATTTACAAAAGGATTATATTATTTGATTTTTAACCGACTTTAAAAAGCGAAGCCTCTCAACTCTATACGTATGTAATATTTTGTTAATAAATCTAAAATTAATATTTTAATTTCGACATTCACAAACTTTGTACAACACAACATTCTTTTTCGTATGTAATGATCGATGGATTAATTTTCAACATTTTTTGTCTACTTATTATTTGTCTGTTTATCTGTTTACGTATCTGTTATCTTTACACGCCTAAACCGCTAAACAGATTTCGATAAAATTTGGCAAGGAGATAGAATACATCTTAAGGAAAGACATAAGCTACATTTTGTCTCAAAAAAAAAACTTGAAGGAGGTGAAACAGGGGATGAAAGTCCAGTTATTCAATCAATCACGATATCTCCGGAACTGTTAGACCTACAGACTTGAAATTTAGTAGGTATGTTATTTTTTTTTTTTTTGTTAAGTAGAGATCCGCTAAGATCGAGGATTGCGGGGGCGTTTTTAAACTTCTACAGACCTGAAATTTGGTAGGGATGTCTCTTATGTTATATATGTCGTAGGATAATTAAAAAAATCAGATGTTCGCGAAAATCCTAGGAGGTTTGCAAAAAACCGGATTCCAATTACCCGGTTTTTTGCAATCTTTCTAGGATTTTTGCAAAGATTCGATTTTTTCAACTATCCTACGACATATAGACATCCACTAAAAATGGGTTTTCCTAAAATCGTGTTGTAAAGAGTGAAAAGTGGAGAGATACAGGGGTGTCAATAATTAGCACATTATAATTTATTTTAAAACAATTCAATTCAAATTTATTTTGAAAATAAATATTTACAAAAACGTCATAAATGTAAACACACAATCAATTATTATAGTGTGAATAATTCATTGACGGAATAAAAAGTTTTATTTTTTAAAAAGCTCTCTAAACTTGTTTTGAATTTTTCAAATGTTTGAATTTCCTTCAATTCGCGTGGTAAAGCGTTAAATAGTTTAGGGCCACGGATTGAAGGAGATTTAGCGGTTAATTCTAAACGGTGTTTAGTTATATATTTATCGTGCGGTCTTCAAATATGAAATGAATTATTCACACTGTTATTAAAAAAAATATATTTTTTAACAGACCATTTCTAAGGTGCCTCGCTTGTCCTGCGCGTCCTCCAAAATGCTCCTGTAAACTACCCGTTCTCCTAGACATTTGAACAACATTCATAACTGTCCGAGGGCTCGGATGAATCCGGTTGGGAAAACTACTATCGTACAATCGCGAGAGCCATCTGCATGCAGTGCTTCATAGAACCGTGGCAGATAAAAATTAAATAATCACATATTAAGTACTGTGAAATGCAATCTGAGAGAGACAATTGCATGAAATGTTTTGAAAAAAGATAAGTATAATAATTTGTTATTGAAGATTGTATTATAACGCGTAACTCGTAGATATTAAAATCATTCGAATCATTTTGAACAGCCTCTCGAGATATTTTAAATCGAATAGGTCGACAATTTTCACTCAAAATATCCCATTTTTACTAATTACTCTTAAGTCGAATTTTTTACTTACCATTTACCTAATAATTAATATTAATATATAATAATAATTAATATTAATAATTAATATATTATATTAATATCGATTAAGTTTGCAGAACTTCAAAGCCGAAGAAGTCAGTCTAAAGTAAAATCAAGTTGATTAATCATTTATCACTCAAATTTGATGTTTATATAAAAAATATACGGTTGATTTTTGAGTCAATGTCTTTTATTTAATGTGGCGACGTTTCAATTACTAATTTGTAATCTTCTTCAGGCCTGTGAATAATAAATTCTTCAGTTAAACCATTATATATAAAATATAGTTTTTTAAGGAAACCAAATACAAACTATAATTTAAAAAACACATGGTTAATCAATCACAATAAGTCGTCACATTAAATAAAAGAAATTGACTCAAAAATCAACCGTATATTTTTTATATAAAAATCAAGTTGAATTTTAAATAATAATCTACTAAATCGAGTCGTTAGTCTATAATACGGAATATAAATTTCAATCCGAATATCAAAACCATAATATGTATGTTTAATGTTCGAGGTTAAGAGAAGTGTATTCTACATCTTTATTATTTTCGAGTCGATTAAAAAGCATTTGTTACGAAAGTAAATATTCTATGTTTGATTTCGGTACTTGAAAATAATCAGTACATGACACGCAAACCTAACCGTCAAATCACAATATTATTTGCCGTTGCTTGAAATAATATCACACATGGACATAGAAATTACTATATCCATGGTATCACATTACAGAGTGTTTTATGCACCACATTGAAAATTGACAGCTAAGTTAAATGTCATTTGCGATTTTTTATGGGTTAGAAAATAAAAATTTGATATATTGTTTAATTTGGATAATCGCTTATGATGTTAAAATACAACAAAAAAAGATATTATGTTGTGCGTTCTTTTGTTATAAGTATATCGCCTAAGATAATTCTTGATAGAAATATAAACGACAATATCTGATTATTTTATCACGATATTGTATGTTGATGTGTACAGTGTTTACATACTTATTATTAACTACATGTTGTTTTTTTATAGATAATTTCATTAATGAATTAGGTATCAAACTCCCATTCATTTATTAAACGGCTTGCAATCTTGGCTCACTTGGTCAGAAGTTCACCCTGCAGGAATAACAGCTGAACTACGTTTGATTTATTTTTTTGGAAAATTGTTATTGATAATTACGCCAAAAGACATTTTCGACGTATTCTCAACATTGATATTTATGTGAATTACTATTAAAACGTGATTTTCATCAGTTTAGAAGTAATATCAAGCAAAATAAAACATTATTTTACGCGTTATAGCTAAAACCAAACCATTTGGTATCAGGCATATGAACACAAATTAATGTAATATGGGTAGATAGACATTAGGGCGTTATTTTTTTTACACCAGTCGAAAAGGTAATGAAAAAAGCCTATAAATTTCTTTCGGTAAATATTTTTCTAGCTAGTCTCGTATACAAGTTCCGGAGGTTTTTTTGACATATTATGGCCAAAAGGGCACTTATTTTTTAGTTACATAAATGAAAATCAATACAGATCGTGTCATGATGGGAACGCATCGGTGTCCAAACTTTAATAGAAAACAAATGTCAGTTATGGGAGATACGGTACGAGAGAACTTTTTACACATACAGGATTTCTGACCGAATTTAATATACATCGCAAGCTGAGCTGCGATGTATAATAACATATTTCTATATTGACATAAAATCATAAAATAACGCCAAGACCGACATCAAAATTAAATAAAATCCTCTATTTGATTTCTACACGCTGTTAAAAAAAGAGTCAATTTAAAAATAATTCTGTACTATATAATATTATTTACATAGAGGCAAAATGTCTGCCTACTGTTTTTCTGATTTAATCGAGAAAATTATTCAATCGATTTCCATGAGTAGGTAGAGAAAATATCTGAAAAGTTTCAGAGCTTATATCTCATAACGCTATTATAATAGTACTTCTCATTCCCGGACAATGCTGGATAACTAATGTTAATGTAGTATAATATCATATAAAACTACTAATAATATTAATATTCTTACTTACTACGGTCAATAATGATTAAAATGCTTTGAATCCGCCTTCATTCATTATGGCTGTAAACAATAGGCTTTATATAGCCGAGTTTTATATTAAAAAGTACAAAACGATTCGGACATAGAAAATACAAAACCTTCACATACAATGCTTTGTCATGAAAAAATTGCAATTAACATTCGAGCTATTGATTCGCGAACAAAATATTAAATTTTCACAAATAAAACACAAAAAACCACTTTCATTAATATCTCTATAGAAAGTTTAGATCAAAAATTGAAAGCTTATAATGCGTGGCATTATTTTTAAAAATAAAAATGAACAAACTTCTATAAAACTTGAATTGAAATAAATTTACTATCTTATAATATATTTATTATGTATAATTAATTATTGCAGATTAAAATTTTAATCGCACATATGCAATTAAAGTAGATGTTACGATGTAAAATTGCTTAACATTTTTGAATATTAAAATCATGATTTAACATATATAATACATTTTGTAAATAGTTGTTAATAAAACTATATATTTAAAAAACGTCAATCACTTTTAATTTCCATAGATTTTTTAGTTTTTACTAGTTCGAATTTCACTTTTCTAGTGTAAAAAAACTAAAAATTGACACTTTCAGAATATTTTCTTATTTATTTTGTTCGATAGTGTAAATTTTTTTTGGAGTGAGTCATCGCTAATAAATATTTATTCAACGATTAAAAAATATTTTGTGTAACAAAGTAAACTGCTTACTAAAATCTTCTTTAAAATTTTAAATATAAATTTGTATAACCTTTCTATTTAGGTATAGCTGCCTTTTTTTAATCTTTTATATCGTTATACCTAAAACAACATTGTATGAAACGTTTTCTACAATGTGTACCAAAAATGTTTTTAATCAAATCAGTTACTGTCAAAATTATTTTTTATGTATGTAGAACGTAAATACAGGTTTTTATGTACGAGTAATGCTAAAACGAGCGACCAATGAGTTTTAACAGTCACACGAGTAATAATAGCATTATGTTCGAGAAACATACTATATTTCTTACATATACCTCCTATAAAATATATCTAACAGTTGAGTTGTTCGGCCATATTGAAATCTATTTAGATTGTTTACGAACACTACGCCTAATTTGCTGTCTCTGTTACTTAAATGACAACTGATAGAGAAATGACTATTGGATTGGTAAAAAAGCATTTCTGTTGTTCTGTGCAAAAAAATTTTAATTTGTTTTCGATGCATGGGAACTAAGAGTATGTCCAATAAAAAACACAATTTATCTGGGTTTGTTCATTTATGTAATAGTTACAGCAGGGGTTCCCAAAGTGTGCGCCGCGGCACCCTGGTGTACCGTAAAGAGTAAAGAGGGGCGCCGTGAGGCACTCCTGTTTACCATTATCCGGAAACTAAACTTAGGTATTTGAGGCTACAAAATAAACAATTTTTTTTAAATAATAAAACGTATTCTTATGTGTCAATATAAATATAAAAACTCAGCTTCATGTAGTCTCATTTTACGCTATTCCGACTAGCTAGGGCGCCCAGACAAAATACTAAACCTGTAAGTGCGCCGAAAACTGAAAAAGTTTGGGAGCCCCTGAGTTATAGTCTAAAAGCTTGAAGGCTGTGACAAACAGACATACGGGAACCCTTAAAATCAAATCACAGTCATAGTGTTAAATACATAGCTATAGCACCATAGCATGATAAAGAAACATTTCTAGGCATGTGTCGATACAAACGTTTGTTTTATTGTTACCCTTCACCATCCATACTATAAATCTTCCGGTTGACAGTCGATTGTTTTGGTACATTCAATGTAACAAATTAATTTCAACGTTTACTTTACACTACATAAAACTCGTAAGGGCCAATTGTACAGCAGATGACAAGACAAGACGATTAAATAAAACAACAAACGGTTGCAGAGGAAACAATCTGATAAAGGTCGGGTCATTAGTCGTACTCTGCTCTCTCTTCTGTTTAACAATCGAGCATCTCGAAACAATTAAATGTAGGTACCGTTTTCTTTACGTCGTCTTTTGTGTTGAGTACATATTATACTATAGAACTAGAAAGTTTCAAAAGAAAAAAATAATGAATTTAGGGAATTATTCCCACCTATTTCCATATTAACATTAACCGTGACAAAGTAGCGTAAACTAATTTAATATTGAAATATGGTAGCACAGTAGAGTCCCAATTATTCGTCTCTGTTATCCGATGTTTTAGTTTAATATATTTGTTGGAAGTAACGAGTGTACGCGATCTAGCCAATTCAACAGTATTTTTCATAAATTACTTAAGTCAACTCAATAGAAGAATGCAAAAAAATAGAATATGTCTCGAACATAACGGTATTACGATTCATGTGACTGCTGAAGTTCGCACAAAGTAGTTTACTCGGCACTAATAACGTCCATTACATCCTTGTTAAATAAGCTAAAAAAAACTTCGATCTTCGTTGCGTCCTTGCGACTATTATATCTCACGAGCTTTGAGACAATATTTTGGAAACAGTTAGATTGATTTTTATGAAACTTTTTTATCGTTAATTGGAGTGGCGAAGACTACAAATTTTATAAATTTCGTATTTATAGATCAAAAAGCTTTCAAATGCGACTAGAAGAATCAATGTTGTGCCAAAAAATTAATTACTTCGCGGACTTATCACGTCACTACTTTGAATTAAAAAAGATTTTTTTTCTTTCTTTACGCCATACGGGCAATTTTTAGACACTGCACATTGCTATATTCAACTTTTTTATTTACTTAAGCCCTTGTCTGATGTACAGAAACTCCTAAAATATATATAGGACCGACAATATTTTATTATATAAATGTATTTTGGGGCAAAATAAAAAATTTACCCCCTTGGTTTTTTTCTTAATTTCAATATTTGCTATCTGTTTTATCAGTACATCATCTACATTAAATTATATACAGCGTTGAGCAAACAAGTGTTCTCTTAAAGTCCGGCCCAGTCGATTCGATTTAATTAAAATTTTAGAAGCACTTCTTAATTGATAAAGGGTTAAATTTCAATTTAGAATCAATTCCGAGAATTTTTCGGTGTTTTTGGGCCCTAAAAAATTTTAACCTCTGAATACACCCATTTACAATAGGCTTCGTGGATTTAAGAATGTAGGTATACCAAATTTCGTCCAGATCAATTAAGTCTTTCGTCTTGAACTTGAAGCATTCAATTTTATCCCCTTGGTACCCGGGGACCCAAATTTCACGACGTCATAAGTTCTGTTAATGGTACAAAGCTCATTTTGAAACAATTTTGTTTGCTGCATTGATTGAAGTGCAAAACATGAAAAACCGTACCTACCTATTTGTATTTTCGCTCTGAATCCAGGGCCGCAAAATGGAACGCTTCAAATTAAAGCCAGCATAAGCCTGCTTATCCAATAATATGCTTGAAATTAAATAACGCACTTTATTTAGCTCTTGATACAGGCCTATATGTAGCTATGTCAAACAAAAACTTTTAAAATATTGTTTAATAATATTTATCGGCAAAAAATGTAAGTAATTACTTCCCTCAAAAAAGTTAATGTGGAATTAAATTAAAAATGTAAATTTTATCATAAAATGTAATCACCGATGAATGGTATGAGGATATTAAAAAGGTAGCAAACAAAAAGTGAATGGTCTATTATATAAAATTCCGGCCTAAGTGGTATTTTAAATTCGAATTAACAGAATAAAAACCTATAAATGTGGCTACTGCTTCAGGCATTAGTACTTATAAAACATAATACGTATAACAGAGGAGCTTGATTCACACCCACATACAAAATGTCTCATAAGTTTTTTAAATCTGCCATCCACTATACCTATGTATACAAAGTGTAAAGGAAGCCTATCGTAAAACATTAACCGCTTATATTTCGACCATAACCGCAATTAAAAACTGACGGATTTAGAGATATTTGAACATTATTACAAATTTAAAAATTGTATTTTCTGGTCATGAATTTGACAAAGATTGAAATAGTAATTTCTCAAAAATGAGACCCCCTTCAATTAAAATAGCAAAATATTCTAGTGCCAAAAAATAAATAATAAATTAAGGCCCAAACATGCGTAAAAAAACCGCGATATTTTTCTAGGGTTGTGTTTTGTTATTTTGATTGCACATGGCCAGACTTGTGATCAATAAAAATCTTACGAAAGGTTTGCTTATAGAGGAATCAAGAATTTTTATTTTTCCATATTCAGAATCTAAAGGAGAAGTCGTGTGAACGCGCAAAAATTTGATTTTCAATTTTTGGTGATTTTATACTTTTCAAAATCGTGAATCCAAAAGAGTGTTTTCGAAAAAATGCATGTCTGTGATCGCAACTAGAGCTCAAAGTCAAGGTCTATTTGGCTTACATTTTGCCCCTCGAGACAAAATAGATTTTAAATTTTTATTTTCATAATAATCAAAAAATACATTAATAATACAAAATCGAAAGCGTGTGTAGTATATCATATATTCCGTAATTAATTAACAATATATAGTAATAATAGGGGGACGTCCCTGTGCTCATACAAACTATGAGCACGGGGCCGTCACCTTTGGCGCGACCTCTGCACTGACCACAACGAGTTGTGTCCAGTGCAGGGGCCTGCTCACAGTCCACACCTTAAATAGTCATAAGATATGTATAATATAATAAGAGTATGGAGAAAAAACAACAGTACTAAATAGCGCAATTCAAGAAGCATAACAGCAATATTAATGTGAAACATGCAATAATGGCAAGTACAATGAAGATATATAATATAGAAATGTAATAATAATAGAAACAATAACAAGAAAAGAATAGGAATATAATAGTGTAAGTAACATATAATAATATAGATAAGGTAATTAGTGAGTAAACAAAATTTATAGGAAGTTACGAAATGAATAACAAGAAAAGAATTAAAATATTAATGTTGACTATTATTGCGGTGAAGTATAACATGTAGTCACAATGGCAAGGAGGTGTGTTACGATGGGAGGGCCTAGGGATCCACCATGTACTACCTCACGCCGGAGAGATGCTCGATGTATGTCTCGTGTCCAGCGGATAATGTCCGAGACCAAGAGGCGAGACATGACCTCGCCATATCGATGTGCTACACCCAGGTGGCCTAGGACGGCATTGTTGCTAGACCAGGCACCCAGCGAATCGACCACAAGTACTTCCGAGAACATTTCGTAGCCCTAAGCTTGCAGCTCGGCAATCAGCGGCCCGTACTTGGCAAGCTTTTGTTGCCGAGCTTCCTCTAAGGCTCCCGCAGTATCATCGAAAGCAATTGTGACGTCCACGATCGAGATGCGCCGCCCAGCCTCATCGCGACCACTAGATCAGGGTGTAGGTTGTCCCGGACCCCGGTAACAGTCTTGTTAACCGAGACCGAGACCCCCGTCCTCGGTGGCACAGAGTTGGCCAGTCGTGTTAATACGGCGTCATGGCGCCGCTGCCACGCAGCTGAATACACAATGCAGGGATTCACCACATGGGGGAGGGTCTCCCGCGCATACCCGCATCTGCGACATCTCTGGTCACCGCGGCCGAGCCGGCGCGTCCCATTAAGTGGAACGCAGTCGAGTCGAGCGCGGTGCACAAAGCGGTAGTCGCAAAAACGGGTATAACGTCCATTCAGGAAAAAGTGGTTACTGGCCCGTCTCTGTGATACTGAGGCATAAACCTTACCCTGATCTGGTTTACGTATAAGACGAGCGGCGTAATTCGCGCGGACGGATGCCTTAAGTTGTCTAATAACTGCCGCCCTGGCGGAACTTGGCACTACCACAAGTTCAACAGCGCGGCCAGGGTACCTCACAAAATGACGGACAGTTCTCCGCGTTCCCCGCTCTAGTCGAACTCAATCCCGAATTTGGACCGAAAGCTGCGGCAAGCCACAGGCTCGAAATGTCGCCCCTGTCATGGGCCAGCTGTCCCTTCAGTGATCCACTCAGATACGCTGAAATGTCATAGCCAGTGTGATGTGTTAGTGTGCGCTTTTGTAGTATTTTGCGCAGTGTCGACCACGCCACATGCCTGACCCGTCCGGGCAGGTGCGAAGCCGAATAAGTGCGCTAGTCAGCACGTCAGCAAGGTCCGCCATGGACATCAGGTTTACTCCACCCTGCCAAGATGCCTATAATAGCTCTAGTGAGTGTTCATCCACTTCTTAGCTAACTTCTTGAAGGTATTATCCGCTGCAATCAAGGGAGCTTTCGCTACTTTGGCCCCTCGGATAAGGAAATTAAGACACGAGAGGATGAACATAATCAGCGCCTCGAGCTTTTCCCAAGGTGCAAGCATCGACTCGTCTATAGCCTGTGCATCATCAATCACTTTCTGAATTGTTCCATATGAGGTCTGGTCAGCTCTGAACCCCGTCGGCACTCCTAAATGACTATAGACGTCGCCATCTCCCAAGACTCTTGGTTGACCCCCTGAAGTGTGAAGGCCGTTAGTCGTACTCCTCTCTTGTCCCGACAGTACACATGTAGCGTAGCGCACTTGTTGAGCTTAAATCTGAGGCCAAGCCAAGTCGCAGTCTCAACCACAGTATCCAGCATAAGCTGCATTGGTTGTGGGTTCCTGGCTACCAGAACTATGTCGCCCGCGTATGCCAAATCGGAGATGGATTGACCACATAGAGAGTACCCGTGATTATTCACCATACCGGCGGTCACCCGGATGAGGGGTTCTATTGCCAAGTTAAAGACCATCGGCCTCGGCAGACACCCTTGCTTCATACCCGCACGCACCGATATAGGGTCAGTCTCGCCAGAGGTGGTTCTGACCGTGGTGGTCGTACGGGAGTAGAGCTCGAATACCACGCTGACTAGATGGTCCGGCACTCCGAGCAGCTCAAACACGGTGCGAATAGCAAGGTGAGGGAGAGAGCCAACCCACTACGACCTCCCCCTACCTCGCCTCGCATCGTCCAACGCAGATTGTACGATGAAGTTGTGCTCGAAGCTCCCTTCACCCTTCATGAATCCCTACTGCGCCGAAGAAAGGAACCCATGTCTTTTAGCCCATCGTGCAATCCTGTTTGAGACTACTGTGGCGTACAACTTACCAATAGTTCCACCCAACGCTAGTGGCCACCAGTTGGCGAGGTCATCACGGCCTCCTTCCTTATACATACCAGTGGTGTTCGTTTTTCCCTATAGCACCTGTTATATATTACAGCTAGAACACGGCATCCCGGGTCGAGGCGTTTCAGTAACGAGTACCGAATACCGTCTCTTCCCGGAGCCGTGTTCTTCGTGTCAGTAAGTTGTGCGGCAACCTCCGTCTCTTCAAACGGAGCGACACAGATGTTGTCATCTATGTTATTCTCTCTTTTCTAGGCCGAACGCATTCCGGCATTTCTGGTATACGCTGATGAGACTCAGCGTATACGTCGGTGAAATATTCCGTAATGCGTTCGGCGCTCATGGAACAGAAGGGAGAGTCCTCCGGGTAGAGAATTCGACTGAGAGCACGCGCCTTGCTGGTGCCATACTGCTTCTGTATAGCCGATGCCTCAGCAGCGCTATATTGCTGTACCCGCGAGCGGGTAGGTAGCGGTGGTCTTTTGTTGCGGAACTGTTGCCGACCCTTCTGCTGTAGTATTCCGCTTGTGGGACAAGCCGTTATGTCGCTGGTGATTGTTGCGACCGCCGCCTCAAAGGTATCCCAGGTAGGGTTGACATCGAGGAGATGTAGCCACTTCGTTTGATTGGCAGTCAACTGCTCTTTCTTCCTAGGTGGCTGCTCCTTGACTGAGGCGGCCGCGGCGTATTTCATGTTGCCAGAAGCGAGGTCAGCGTTTGGCTGGCTCAGTCCGCCAATGGTCAACTGGCTGACATCAGACGCTCTGAGCAAATCGTTGAATTCGAATTCGTTGCCGAGGGCGGCTGTGGAGGTGAGACCCAGGAATGAGGCGGGTGGTCCTACTCTCCCTATTCCTATGCGGGCCTTCATCTTTCTTCGTCCGGTGGTAGACAGCTGCGGCGGTGATCTAGAAGGTGTCAGGGGCTGCTGGGTGTTGCTGGCCCTTTGCGGGAATTGCCCTCTAGTGTACCTCCAGTGAGGGCGTCGGTAGGCCGATAGGGTCGCAGTTGCCCCTGGTTCCTCGTTGTCCTCCGCCGCAAATTTCGGGGGAGGCTCGGCGACATCAGGACATTGTAGATGGAGCTGCCGTTGCTGTCAGTGTCCTCGCTTGACGTTGATAGGGCTGGCGCCACGGCTCGTCTGGCACGTCTGGTGATGTTGGTCCTAGTGGTAGACGGTAGTATGCAGTGGACGCCGGTGCCTCTGTCTTGCAGGTGTTGTCGCCGGCAGTCTAGCATCTGAGTCCTGCGACGACGTATCTGATAGTCTGCGCGCCGGGATCCAGCGCTTGGTAAAGTGCAGTGCATCCGTATTGGATACTGCGCCCCGTGATGTGGTGGGCGCAGCTTTTGGCGGCACTGGCTCCTGCTCTCGTACTGTGGGCACGGTGGCAGTGGCGGTTGTTGGTACCACCGTAGCAGGAACCGTTGGACCTCTCGAAGCCCAGGTACGGTGAGATGGTGAGGTGAATATAAGCGTTGGTATTATGTCACCCGCAACCTGGGCATACATTCGCTCCCACTCCTTGTTTGCAGGGTCCAACGTGTCGCCGTTTCTCGGAACATTAGGCACTGTGCAGCGACTACATGTTTTTTTTTCACTTTTTAAAATGTATGTTATACATTTGAATTTTTTTTAATTTTTTTTTTGTCCTTCAAATATCCTATCAGACCGCAACCAGCATTACGTGATTATTACTAACTGCGATCTGACTGAGATATCGTTTAATAATTATGTAATTATATCATAACAGGACGATGCGAACTTTCCCGTCTATAAATAGAGGCCAAGAGCCGTTTCTCGGTGAGAAATTAGTCGTCCGCATTCATGTCGATACCTTTGATTTTGTTGTTATCAATTGATTTAAATATATTTTTGTTTGTTAAAACGTTTCTGCTTTTTTTCTCTTACTTTGTTATTGGAAATTATTAGAGTAAAATCTCCTTAAAGATCTAACCAGTTTCATTGGTATTGTGTGTTTCTTTTGCGAAGTTGAAACTCTGTGATACAACCTTTTTTTTATAAGAAACCACACTACGTTACAAATGGATCCGCAGCTTCCCCTGATGTCTGCGTAGGCCTGATGGTGGTAGTCTCAGTTGCCGTAGTAACCTCGGCTGGGGAAGCTGCTGCAAACGACGTCGCTCTAGTTGCTACTGTCCTTCATCACTCGCCGGAAGAATGAAGAGATTCTCAGGGTCCACTCTAGTTCTAGTTTGGGTGCGCGTTCGGGGACGGCTGGACAACGTGAGTAGCGGTCTAGAGTTGTGCGCTATAGTTGACGCATGGTCCGCCCTTGGTCATCACGTCACCAGCCTGGGGGAGTTGGTCGACGGCTACCCTCATTTATCGAATTGACGATAGCCAGCTCCATGGGCGACCTTAATTGCGCCGGTATTTCTGTACGCATGGTGTTTGCAGCTGATGTTGTAGTAGAGGCAGTTGTCTGCGCGGGAGACCTGTGGCTCGCGAAGTGTGTCTTCAGCCCCTTCACAGTGTTACCTGTAGTAAAATCGATCTTAGCTCAAACACGGGAGAAATGGCCCCCTAAAAGCAGTAAAAAAGATAAAAATACTGGAAAATATGTTTTTACTCGAAAACTGCTCCAATTATTTAGATCATAATAATTTAATATAACTGATAGTCCAGGATAAGATATATTGCATGAGAGTCGCCTAAAGATTGTAAGATATACGATGTCGGTTAAATGAGAGAAAATATTATTCAAACAAATATTTAGAAAAATATCAGAAAAACCGTTGCTACTTTTAATGAAAAAGATCGCTACGGATCTCTAATTGTGTATGTATAACACGCATTTGACCAATTTGACATATTTTTCAAACCAAAAAATCAATTATGTTCTGTGTACCAATAATGATTCTGCTAG
This sequence comes from Venustoraphidia nigricollis, assembly GCA_034508555.1. Classification (NCBI taxonomy): domain Eukaryota; kingdom Metazoa; phylum Arthropoda; class Insecta; order Raphidioptera; family Raphidiidae; genus Venustoraphidia; species Venustoraphidia nigricollis. The sequence continues at coordinate 999,520 of JAVRKA010000073.1, forward strand.
AAATCTAATAGTAAATAGATTTCTACATTTGAGATCTGCTAGTAACAACCAAAAATCTTAAACTAAAGAAAAAAATAACAATAGTTAATAATGGATAATTTGCAGCTTTTCCTAGTGCTTCATGAAAAAAATTAAATTATTCAAGAATCAAAGTAAATTGAAATTACTGTACTATAATGTTATAAATTATGAACTATAAAGTCTAGATAAAATATCTGTTACGGAATGGTTTGTAGTATTAAGAAACTAATTCAATATAATACAAAGAAATTGTTAAAAAATTCGTTTGAGGTAGGTACATTATATACCTAGCGAGTTTCACTAAGAATTCTAAGTTGTCCAGTCTGGAACAAAGCCAAGACAATTAGGAGACCACTCTGTACATACTGCCAACAGAAAAGCGATAAAAAATCTACAAACGACGCTTTAGCTTCCAATTTGTTCAGTTCATTATATTATATTAGAACACATAGAAGGCTATGAAAGCACTATTTTTACCTTATATTACTGACAATAATATTGCGTTAAATTGTCCTATAAATTAACATAATTGCTTTTTACAAGCGACAGTGCATTGCATTAACACTGCATTAAATACACAATACCATATTTTGAAAACCGTTAAAGGGGACAGACATATCCTAATCGATTTATTATAGACATACAGTAACTGCAATTTAAAGATTGCGTATACACACAGAAGTTGACCCGAACGAAGCAGAGTTCGCAGCTAATACGGCTTAAATTACACAAGTCTGCAAAAAAATGAGACCTGTTTTGTTTTTTTTTTGCGTAATTCTTAAGATTTTGAGTGTGCTGAATCCGAAAATGTCTTTCATTTTGTCATAGAACGTCACGTTTTCTGACAATGTGGGTATCTATGTTAAACAAGTTATTATCTTAAAATAAAAGATAAAAGACAAATTTTTTTTTAAAACAATTGAGTAACAAAACGTGTTTTTTTTATCTAAAATACGTTCATTAATAAGCACTAAACACATTTCTTTTTCCCAGTGAGACTCCTTTTGGTACATTTTCGCTTGTGGGAAGCATCTGGAATGTCTCTCTGAAGCGTCCAACAGTAGTCTGTCATCATTGAGACGCTCCATCTTCCCTGGTATCTTTTTTCCATCTCCTTAATATCTTGGTGAAATCGTTCACCTTGCTCTTCACTCACATCTCCTAAATTATCTGGAAAGTAGTCGAGGTGGGAATGAAGAAAATGTATTTTTAAACTCATTAGGCAACCTAAAGCTTGAAAAGCTGTTAACTTTTTTTTAACGATTTGATTGTAGTTAGGGTCTGTGTTATTGCCTAAAAACTTCTCTATGACCTCTTTAAAGGCAATCCACCCTTCTCTTTGAGGATCCGTCATGGTTGTGATGAATTGTGGATCAGCCATAAGCCGTCTAACTGGTCCAACGAAAACACCTGCCTTCAACTTTGCCTCCGAGAAGCCTGGAAACTTTTATATTAAGTATTTGAAGCAATTTCCATCTCTTGGAAGTGACTTTACAAATTGCTTCATCAATCCCAGCTTTAAGTGAAGCGGTGGTAGTAAAACTTTATGAGGAGGCACCAAAGTTTCATGCAGGACGTTCTTTTCGCCAATTTTAAGCTCCCTCGGAGGCCAACACTTTTTGGTCCAGTGTTTTGTTCGCACGTTCAGGTTACAACATGTTTATGTTTATTTAAATATTAAGAGCACTGTGGTCGGAACAATAAAAATAAAAGAATAGTTACTTCTTACCACAACAGACTTATTCAGTGGATGTATATTTCGAGAGCTAAGCTCCCATCTTCAGCAAAACACTAAACTAACTTAATAGAACAAAAACCTTAATTTATATACAATACAGGTAAAAAATATAATAAATATCGTTTACTATAAACTAAACCATAGACCAAAACATGTGAAACGGTCAGGTAACAAAAAACTTGATATCCAAACATTTATAGGTAGAGGTCTAAATTTTGCTAATTTACTATGTAAATATTGAGTCTCTAAACTAAGCCATTTTGTTTTAGCTCACACAGGACGTTCTTTATTTAGAAAGTAATGATAGTTATGGCCTGTATTCATTTGAAAACAGTGTTCGATATTGTAGTGGACTGTATATTTCTTTTGTTGATGTTATAATTATTATTATTGGTCTCACCGTCGGATTTAAACACTTATATTTTCTTTGGGATTGGAAAAAAGGGAGAAAATATTATTGTTTTATCACTGCTTTTCATTTTTATCGGCTGTTTTCTGTTTTTAGCGTTTTGTCTATTTTTAGCGGCTTGTCTATTTTTAGCGGTTTGTCTATTTTTAGCGGTCGGTCTATTAAGCGGTCTGTCTATTAAGAACAACAAAAAACAAAAAAATTCACTTATTTGCGTATTATCTTCTACTATTATCAAAGCACGACCTTTTGCCAACGCACACTGGCAACTACTGGTCTACCAAAAAAAAATCTGAAAAACGGTTGACCCTGCAGGCCATCTCTGGAACTTCCTGCTGTTTCTGATCTATTGAGATGTGGCTTACCCCTACGGTGTTTGTTAAAAGCTATTTCAAAAAATTCCAGCCAATTGGGCGACAGGATCATTCCAACTTCATAAATATTGACATTTGAAATATTGTAATAAAATAAAATTTCTGTTAACGGTTTACGGTTATGGTATTTGTTTCCATGGTTATATAATATGATTTAACGTAAAAATTAATTTCTTTTTGACAGATCTTCGGAACAAAAGAACATCTGATTTTTTTTATTATCAAAATATTTCCGAAACTATAAACCGTTATAAAATTCTGACAAAGATTTGGAAAGATATATTGAAAAAACACTTTTTTGGAAATTTTTTGTCAACGATATCTCTCGAACGAATCAACCGATCGAGATGCTGTTTACGGCAATCGAAGTATCTTTTCAAGCACAAAAAAAAATCTATTACAAAAAAATCAATTTAACGAAAATTTGAGAAGATATTTTGAAAAACCATTTTTTTCAAAATTTTTCTTCAACGATATCTCTTGAACGAATCAAGTGATCGAGGTGCGGTTTGCGGCAATCGACGCAGTTTTGAGAAGTTATTTTGAAAAAACTTTTTTCAGAATTTTTCTCCGACGATATCTCTCGAACGGATTAACCGATTTTGATGCGGTTTGCGGAGATTGACGTTATTTTATGAGGAATAGAGCTGATTAGATTTTGGAATTAATCGGTATGGCAGTTTCGAAAATATTTCAAAATATTAAAAAAAACTGCTTTCCAAAAAGCTTTATTTTTGAGATTTCTCAAAATCTACCTGGCCGAATCTGTTCCAATTTTCAGGAGATCTAGTTCAGCAAGTTCCTTTCAGATGCCGCAATCCGCGTTTCGATCGGTCCTTCCGTTCAAAAGTTATGAGAGGGTTACATACACACACACACACACAGACATACGGACATCATTTTAAAAATCGTCAGAATAGCTTCCTAGGATCTCAAAACGTCGAGATCTGACAAAAACTCAAATTTCGAAAATCGGGGTAAAACCAATAACTTCCCAATTTTTGAAAATTTTCGTAGCGGGAAGTTAAAAAAAAACGATCAGAGAAACATACCAGAAACAAACGTACTCCTTGCTGCCACCTGTGAGTTGATTACTCACCTATGGCACCAACAAACAGGAATGAAAATAAAATGTACCTATTATTTATGACTTCAAGTTAGTCCAAAAAACCCCTTTTTTATAATAAAGTTTTGCGTTTTGCAAAATAACCTGACGTTCTGGAATTTTTTGAGTATTTTTTTAGTTTTTAGAACACCTAAATACATAGAAATCAGTTGAAAACATCCAGACAGCATTTTTGTTGCAGACCTGTGTTATTGTAAATTGTGCTATGTAGAAACAATATTTATTATTACAAATTATTCCAATATTTAAAAACCACCTTTACAAAACACACTTTTTTCATCACATCGATAAGCACAAGAAGGCATGTTTCATTTACATTGACGATAAAAATACGACAAGATAAGTCAAACACATACATAAGAAGGGGTGGAGAAGAGGGGTTGACATGGAGGTACTGAATACGCTTTTCCATATGTCATATTTTACGAGGCCACCGGTAGAGTACAGATACTACCCAATAACTTGAGACGTTCAGAAGAAAACGTAGTATGATAAATTCTTTGCGGATGTGGGCATATACATTTAGAGTGTGACTACAATAATATATTAACATATGGCAGAGTAATCCTTAATACTTCGTTGACACTTAGAAAAATGTTTTTACATACTCATAGCAGTTTTTTTGTCCAATAACAAATAATTATAAGACAAAATTACGGTTACAGTTACATTGATACTACTAAAAATTAACTATACAATATTATAACAGTGACCAGACTGAACCAAAAAGGCACGTAGTGTTGATGAAACTGTTCAGTCTTCAATAGTTTTGCAACTTTTTTACATTTGCAATTAAAGTGATCCGTAACGGAATGAAGTTTTTGTTTCTTAGAGAAAATACGATTTTGGAGTTATTGCAATTCCACCCAATGGCAATTTCATTTCAGCATCAACATGAACACAGCTGTTAATTCAATATGGGTCCACCAAATAACAGAAATGTCACTATTGAAACAGCACATTTCAAAATTCCCTTCATCTTCAAAATTTTTGACAGTGCATTTTTAAACAGTCACCTCTAGCACTAGGTTATAAAATATCAACTGACAAACAGTGATTTACAATGGAATTTTGTAATAGTGCCTAATGGATCATTTTATATGCATGTATTAAAGATATTTTGTAGTTGGCAGTGCAAAATATATAATGTCGACATACTCGTACTACTAGATTATAAAACGATTTAAAATACATATCTATTTGTACAGAAAAGTATGGTAAATTCCAGCAACTAATAAACTAATAATATATACTAACAATCTGGTTATAATCGGTCTAATGAACCGTGGCGGTGCAATGTAAAACTTTAACATAAGTAGGTAGTTGTTAATTTAAGTTTAGTCTTTTATGTAATCGTCTGATGACGATGCAACGTTTAAGCAAAATTTGTGTCGAAGTTTTAATTAATGAAGTTGGAGTTTGAGAATAAGCATTTTAGCTATGCATCAGTATAAGATCCAAAATTATTTTTGTTTATGCTGTTGATGCCTGCACTAAAAACATGATTACTATAACAAATTTAGAGTTTTTTGAACCTCCTAATTCCTCTCCATGGATGATATGTGGTGATTTGAAAATTGTTTGCATGCTCCTTGGTCAACAAAAGGGACTTACTTTGCCATGTTTTATATGTGAGTGGGATAACAGCAAGAGGTCGACACTGATCCACAAAACATTAGCCCGCAAGAAAACCCTTAGCACCTGAAGAGAAAAACGTTTTGTATAAAATTCTTCTACCACCTCTTCACATCAAATTAGGTTTAATGAAACAGTTTATGAAAGCGTTACCTGTAAAGATGGTGAATTTTTTAAGTATCTATGTGAAAAGTTTCCTCATTTATCAGAAGTTAAACTGAAAGAAGAGGTATTCGACGGGCCTGACATTCGTAAAATGATGCTTGACTCCAACTTTGAAACAAAAGCGACAACAAGGTTCGATATAATTTAAGCAACTAAATTTTTGAGTAATATTAAAAGACCCAAACTAGGTGCGCTTATGATAGCTAATATGATACGTAAGTTCAAAAATTTGGGATGTCTGATGAGCCTTAAAGTCCACTTCTTACACAACCATTTCCCTGACAACTTGGGTGAGGAGATGGGCCGGTTTCACCAGGACATCAAAGTGATGGAGAAATGTTACTAGGGACGTTGGAATTTCAACATAATGAGTGACTACTGCTGGTCACTTCACCAAGAATAGTGTGTTATATAAAAAAAAACTGATACCATATACGGTTTCAGTACTCTAAAGTACACAAGATTCAGCTGTATTTTTAAAAGAGTTTTCACAATAATTATTTTCGTTGGCCTGTGTAACTGATCGATTGAAACGACAGTTTTTTAAACTGTGTATACATGTATTTAAAAGTTTCCTGTGCAATTTCCAGTAACATTTTTCCACGCATTTTCATCAAAATTTAGCCTGTAAAGCGATCTTTTTCCTTGTAGATCAATCATTTGTTTTCGTATGATATGAGTAGTTCAACATTAGACTGTTTCTGCTATGTAAAAACTGTAATATAAGTTCACAATCTAAGGCCATAGTAAAATCTAATTTTTTGACAATATTTTCTGCAACCGATCATTAGAACTTACTGTTTACTAAAAATGTGTACAAAGTACTACAATATCGATATTAAAACAATTCTTGCATTCAGGGACCCTTTAAGATATTCAGCGTATTAAGGACATAAATTATACATGCTGTAGGTGCTTCACAAAACTTTTTAAAACCGCGCGTATATCATGTCTGAATATAATATGAACGTGTCCTCACATATACGGTGTGTCAGAAAATGCCACTGAATTTTACACCTCTGTATTTACATTTATTCAGTATTAAACATGAGAACATTTCCATAAACTGTAGTTTCACTAAAATTGTATTATCTTGTGCTAGTTCTTTTTTGATTAAAAATTTAATAGTTGGTTTGTATATTATTAACTTCCCAGTACATTGGCAAGTTATTGTAATGGGGCCGAAAATCGAAAATAAAATTTTAACAAATTATAGTTTCAAGGTTATTACACTATTTTTGAAGAGATGTCTGTCTCTTTCTCTCTCTCTCTCTCTCTCTCTCTCTGTGTACGTGTGTAAGTAAGTGGTCATTTCTTTCTAAAACAAAATCTTGAGAATAAAATGTGATAGCAACTACATTAGGGTGCCAATCGATGCCTATTATCGTAAATATGATGTGAAAGGAGTTTCTTCAAAATTTTTTGTGTTAAACAAAATATTCTCCAAAAAAGTAGATTTTGGACAGTCTTGTAAACAAAAAATTACATTGACTTCTTTGGGGTATTGTAGCGGTACGCTACAGTATTTATTGATAATTTTTTATTTCTTTTCATGTATAAATTTAGAATTTATTTTAATTTAAAAATTTACATGATTTTATACATTACATAATTATTTTTTTTTGTTAGGTAATTTTTATTATTTTCTGTCTTTGTTTTTTTGTATAAAAGGTCGTGTCAGTGGTAATTTTTTTTAGTCTTTCTTTAAGTTTTGTCTAGTTTAATTTAGAGTCAAACGCCGTTTGGTGACCATATTTTTTATAAACTTATTTATCAATAATTCTTTCAATTTTTTTTATTAAGTACAGTGATTTTTTTGGAGTTTAATATTTTTGTATTTCAATTTTTTGTGATTTATTTCTGTGAAGTGTTTTTTTTTTTTTTTTTGGTTTGTATTTCTTTTTTTTACACACCCAGTTACTCGTCTTGTTGACAGTAACTTAATCCAATTTTACCAACTCCTAACGACAGTTTCTCTACGGATTTATTTCTGGGGGCTGTCGTTTCCCGTTGTCCGTGTCTAAACTTTGGATTCTTTCAAGTTTAGACACAAAAACTCCTTTCCTACACTCATTAACAAATATTTTTTTATTTTTATTATTGATTGATATGTATTTTGTTAAGTTTTTTAAAATTTTCTAATAAACGCTCACTGTGAGCAATTTTTGACAAATTAAAGTTCTTTTATTTAAATTAATATAAAAAAGTGAAAAGTCAATTCTTTTTGTACGGCCCTTCCACCCCTAGACGGTGACGAGCAAATTTAGGGAAGGGAACGTTACAGTATCAATCGAAACGCGTTAACATCATTTTGAGCCGAAAGCATTTTTATCAAAATAGATCGAGCCGTTTTTTTGTTTGAACAAAAAAAACTGCAAAAAAGTGTATTTTCTAATTTTTTGAAAAGGTCTCTACACAATCTACATATTCAATAATCAATATTGATCATATCGGGAAGTTGTTCATGTGGACCTCAAAGGTCGTATTTGTATAGAGTCCCAATAAACAATCTACTTTACGGCTTGTTTTAGATTTCAGTATACGAAAATAAATTCCAATTTACTGATCTGAGTAATTAGCTTTATTGGAATCAGGAATTCTCAATACTGCAGTTTTAATAATCTCCTATTTAAAATTGAAAACTACTATAACGAAAGATTATCGGAAAAATACGTTAGTAAATTTTCATATCCACCATAAGGCAATATTTAAAATCTAAATACCTTAAAATTAATTATGTATTGTAACGGAAAAACATCCTGCCCAGTGCATAACCTCATATGAAAGGGTATTTGATGGCCGATTTTTGTATTCGAAGGGTATATAAGTGTCGAATTTAATTTTTCCAATCATGCAGAATGCGACCTTCAATCGATTTTACATTCAGGCGTTTTTGGCGATAATGGCGAAATTTTCTATATCGGCGAAATAGCATCGAAATCAATGCAATATGATGTTTTAAGAACGATCATTTAAATTCCCCCCCCTGTAAAATATTATGTTCTATAGGAACACTTGCAATTCTGTTATATGAATTCTTAACAATAAAAAGATTCAGTTGATCAGTAAGCAAGGTTGATGAATCAGTTTATGAAGATGAACCGGGTTTTAGCGACACATTGTATATGAATCTACATAATATGTTCAAACGAAAGGAAAAGATATTGGTGTGAAAAACTCCCATCCGTTTCTATACAATCATACGAATTTTCTGGCAGTCGGAAAAACATTTTTCATTCAATAAATTTTAGGAAATACGTTTAACTTCATATACGGTTACCCTGCACTTTTTGCTGTGAATATATAATGCTGCATAAATTTCGAAATATATTTTTTTCAAAAATATATTATTGGATGCATTTGTTTACACGATAAATATAAAAATATCAACTACAGTGAAATTGGACATAGCTGTTGCAAAATTTGTCATTTGCACAAATTTTCTGAGTAAATAAGTAACGTATTTTAAATTCAATTCAGAATAATCGTTAATGAATCTACCTTATGATACATTATTTTATTTACGAAGTTTACAAAGGTATTATTTTTCTGCATGAGTAATAAAAAGCATTATTTACATTTGAAATACACACTACATTTTTTGCACGTAGCTCCATAAAAAAACTGAGTTTCACTTAATAATATATATATCTGACAGTTGACTGTTCGGCCACATCAGATTCCATTCAGATTGTTTACGAAGACTACGCCTTAAGTTTTACTTTTTCAGTCGTTTATATGGATTTAAATTAACTGCGACTTAGGCTTGTAAAATCGCATTCTTTTTTTGTTCTTTATAATCGATTGCTATTATGCCACATTAGCTAATAAAACGTTAACAAATTTTCATAATTTATGCATATATGGACGGTTCTCTGCTAAAGGAAAACTAATCCATACAATGTATAGTACTCTGTCTTTATTTTATAATGAAACAATAACATTAGGAATTTAAATAATTTATCCAGAATGTTGTCCTTTTGTAAAAAGTCACTTTAACTGCAAATCTAATCACACATCTTAGCCGTTAAAGTCTATCAACAAAGTTTATGTTCATATTTAAATTAAAAAATGCAAGTCGGTGCATTATGAATATTCAGTTTCAACATAGAACCTAATTCTAGTACTGAGCAAGTTTTATTTTATATATCATAATATATTGTCACTATATTTTAATGTAATTTTCATTTTTCTGTATCACACGGTATTAACGCTATATTACTCGCTACTAAAGATTGATTTAAATGAACTCAGTTTAAAGTTAAGCTTAGTTTACGTATATTATTTTTTTAAAACTTTTTTTGTTCGAATACTTCCGAGGCCTAGTTGTGCCTGGCGTCGCCAGATTTTTGAAGGGAGCAAATAGAAAAAAAATAATAAGCCCGAAATATGTCTTAAATTAAAGAGGAGAAATTTCTACATTGGTTTTGTATATTAAAATGTGTAAAACCGATCCAGACATTATTTCATTTTCTTAGAATCTTGTACACTGTGTACAGTAAGTTTATAGTACCTAAGCATTGCTTTGATGCGTGTAAAGAACTACGTCTCAAATTTTCCTTTTCGTATTTTCTTATTAAGAAAAACTGACGCTGATATTAATTTTTTTTATTTTTTACAATCGTTTTTAAATTACAAAATACAAAAGAATTTAAAAATTGTATCACCTGAATAAAATCTCATTGTCAACTTTTTTATGTCATTTATATAGTTAATAATTCAAGTTTATAAAATATTTCGCAGACATTCCTTTCTCATCAAATAAAATTTGATTACATTCTAGTTGATAACATTGCTTTCTTTTCCAGTTGTGACGCAAGCTTTCAAAGTGGATGTTGAGGTCCTCGGTGCTGCGCGAGGATGTACTGCTGTGTTGAGGTGTGTCGTACCATCTTTTGTCAAGGATCTTGTCAGAATTGTGTCATGGGTACAGGAGCCTTCATTTTTTATTTATCCGTCGCTACAAGGAGGTAAGAATTGACAGTATAGTTAATCTACATCTTAATCTTAATCTACATTCTTGACTTCAACAATATTTTAACTTTAATTCTGGAAATTCATCTTAAACTTATAAATTTTGGGAACAGATCAATTATTTTTAGAAGTTATACCCCTTTTGGCACGGTAAGAAAAAACTTTTACGGTGCGCCCGTACACTGTAACATCAAAATTAACAGGATGAAGTTGCTCGCAGAAAACGACTATCAACAAAATAGACTGTCCGTATGTGCGTAGCGTGTAATAGCTGCATTAATGTTATTTATTTGGATATTCTCACATACACAAAACGTCTTTTATTTCAATAGGAATAAAAATTATGTTGACATGATTTTGTAATATTTTTAAATTAATGTTAAACGTTCGTCAAAAATATCTTATTCAAATCAAAAAAATATACATTAACAAAATACAATTAAACTTTTTTTTTTAAAATTAGGTTTTACAGTCGAAGCAAGTTTTTATATTAATTTTAATTTTTACAAAATGAACAGAATTTTAGTTTTTAAACAAAAATGCGGTTATGCAATTACCAAAACATTATTTAACATTTAAGCAAAATATAAATATACAGAGTGTCTGAACAAATTATATATGTGCTTATAAATTATATACAGTATTAACTGATAGTGCGCATTGGTGAATTTTATCTGAAATATTTGTTAGTTGTGAATATTAGTGATAAAATTATGTTCGTAAACTTCTTTAAGTGTTCCAATATATTTTATATAATTGTCACGCCGAAGAACTATAACTTCCAACGCGGGTACATAAGTACACGCACCCACTTTTCTTTTTAATTAATGTTGATGTAACTTATGCTTTAAATAATATGGTCAACCGTTTGGTTTATTTATTTTTAAATAACTAAGTTGTTGATTTATTCTCCGAAACGTCTTGTAAATGTAAAGAGAGTAATCCGTTCATTTACAAAACGGCCGAGTAACAAACAAATTAACGACAAACAGAAGACAATCTCTCGGCAATCACATTAAAGCGTTCGTTTCAAGCGACTCTGATTATATTTAATCGGTCGATTGAATATTGTATTTACATACACAGTTTGATAAACAGCATCACAAGGCGGAGGAAAAAAAACTACACCTCACAGTTCGTCGCATACACGCGCCACCGCGTCGTGACATAATGGAATGGGTACGACGCTTGCGACGTCTTCCGTTCATTTTTCTTTCTATCTTTCTCCCTCTCTGTCTATCGCACGAAAGCGTTCTCTGTTTGTCGCACAAAACCGGCGTGCTAAACGAAATTCTTTTATTGAATGCCGGAGATGAGAAACGTACGCGGGATGGCGTAAATATTAATACAGGGCTGGACTTATTTTTTTTTTAAATACCATCACTTGGGCGAATGGATCATCGTCAACTCAATCGCAATCCAACCATTTTAAGGGATGTATTTAGCAACTGAAAATAATTTGGTGGCCAAAGAACAGTGAAATAATTCTCGGGATTGATTTGAAATTGGAATTTAACCTTTAGTATCAATTGGTGCTCCTAAAATTATAAGAAAATCGACTTAACAGGGCCGGATTTGTAAATAAAAAAAAACACTTGTTTGCGGATAGAGAATTATACTTACCGAAAGTTTTATTAGTAGATTTTACATACGCTTTTAGCTACGTACCAGCTGAATTCATTTAGTATAATAACTATTGTCTACTATAATTGTTAAGAAACATTCATCGTTGTAGCACTATATCATCTTTGATTCATTCAAGAGCCCTCGCTACTGCGAGAGTTCATGTCTAGCTACAGCTAAAAATAATTGGCTCGCGCATGTAGTGAATTTGGGTGTTGTAAATAGCTATATTATATGAAGGATTAAAATGTTGAATTGTGTGCACCGTAGAGTTATTGATAACTCATTATGCCACGAAAGTGGAAAGGTTCGGGTTTAAATCCCGACGGTGACGTATTGGAATAATACATTTTTCTAATATAGTGCTACAACAATGAATGTTTCTTAACAATTTATAGCAGACAATAGCTATTATACTAAACGAAAGTTATATATAATTTAGTGCAAATGATGAATTGATAAAACAGATCAAATACTGACATTAAGAAAAAATTTTATTCTAGAGCGTTTATTAAAGACCAATTTTTTTACATTTTGTCCAAAAATAAACTTAAATTCATATAATAAAGCCACGCTGCCGGTATTTGCACAGGTCGCACGACTAAACAACCAAGATAAAACAACCTGGACATAACAACCACGACAAAAACAACCAAGAGTCATAACAACCACTTCAAAAACAACCACAGGACATAACAACCATAAGGCATAACAATCCTTGCAAAAACAATTAAAATAAAATAACCACGAAAAAATTTCCAGGAATAAAAAGTATAAAAATAATAAGAAAAAAAAATAAACTGTGCCCTTTCATCTGACAAATAGTACCTATATTAACAAATCATTTTAATAAAATAAATTAAATTTTTTTTTAAATAAAATATAACAAAATAATTAAGTACAAAATTTTTTTGATTAACGATATTTATTGAGCATTAAACAGAACATTATTTTTAACAAAATTTAAATAAATAAAAATAAATATATTCAAAAGTTTTTTCATGAAAATACTTTAACCAAAGATTTATAACAAAAAAAAAGGAATTCCATCAAAATCCCATACACTTAACCAACTTGAAGTAAAAAAAAATAAATAATATAAATAAAATCTGTAATGAATAACATTTTGTTGTAGTTGTTATGTCCCTTGGTTGTTATTTTGGACGTGGTCGTTTTTGTCGTAGTTGTTATGACCCGAGGTTGTTTTTGTCGTGGTTGTTATGTCCTGGTTGTTTTGGCTTGGTTGTTTAGTCTGGACACCATTTGCAAATGCACTAGTAGGGTTTGGCACTGCGAACCGAGTATTTTATATTCTTCAAACAATACTCCTAATCATTCTGTATTATGAGAGGATTATAAACAAAGTGAAAAATTATTTTATTCTTTTTAAGGGAATTTTGAAACCGGTTGAATTCTTAAAACTTATTTTTATACTACAAATTACATTTTGTGTCTATATTTTGTTTTATGCGTTCGTCAATTCATATTTTATATGTGAATAAGCACTGAATGGAACTATTTATTTTGAACAAGTAATTTGGTATTCTAGGCACCTACTATATTTAAAGTACCGTACTAACCGCAGATTCAAACATGAACAAATTTCTTAGCACACAAGTAGAAATTAAGTTGCAATGGTGGAGGTGCAGATTGATACCCGTTTTTCCACCATTACCACACTTTTTAATTATTTATAGATAAGTGAGTCACACGCGAGTCAATAAAAACGACTTTAATTACTTATTTCCTTGCTGAATATTGTTAAAAAAGCTCTTGATATTCTCAAAGATACTATTTTCTAGCAGCCAACCCTGTTGTCTCATCGAGAAAACGGTGAGTGTGAAGAACGCAGAAAGGAGACAAACGAGCCAATCGAATATCTACATCCTGTATTGTATTTGTCATTTATACGGAACAATGAATCTGCGCGTCTTGCCTAGGCATTACTGCATTACACCAGGTGCGAGAATGCTCAATCGTTGGATAGATTGCACAAATTATAACTCTAAACCCTAATTCAAAAAAATTATTCTTCGTAATTCCGCACAGGAAACTGTGATTATAATAGGAACGATAGTAATTTTAATCAGGACTTTAGCCAGTAAAATGAAAAAAAGGTTAAAAAGATTTTAAAAAAATATGACCAAGTAAATGGCGCACGATGATCGAGTTGGTAGACATTTCCTTTCAATTTTATACTGCAGGAGTTCCGGCGTCCAGTTAGTGTGGACAAGTTCTAATTGTATTTTTTAGACGCGAATGGCATAGAGCTAAAGCATCTATATACTCGCTTTGGCTGTACATCTGTGAGTCTGTCTCGCTTTTTTGAGTCACGATTTAATAGATTTCAAAATATTATTTTGATCGATTCGTCTAGGGCCTATTTGATCCTAACGTCGCTTGATTTTTGAGTTTTGGTCCTAGAGAAGAGCTAATAAGAAAGAAATTATTTTGCTTCGCTCAAATTATAACCAAAACAGTTCGTAAGACGGCGCCGATGTGATTTAGATTTTTTTTTGATAAAGTTGATAAGTATTTAAGCTTAATAATAAAAAGAAAAGAAAGTAAAACACATTCAAGTTTTATAGCAAAACCGTATTTAATTTTTTTTTACTTAATTAAGAAGCTAGAATAGTTTTCAAATTAAGTACCGACAGCGCGCCAAAAACATATGTGACGTAATAATGTTTTTATAGTGCTTGTTTCCGTGGTTACTTTGATGGTATCTACATATATAATTTCCGAATGTCTGTCTTTCCAGACCCCACTAGACTTAGGAAGTTGAAATTTGGCACACTTATAGTGTAAGATACGGGACAGAACCTATCGTAGCCGGATTTGGATTTTCTCCCGGGGGATCGAATTAGGGTTTTTTTTTTTTTTTTTTTGAAAAAAACTTCATAGGACATAGGCCATGAACGGATTGTTAGATTGCCTTGGTTATGAACAACAAACTCTGAAACATTCTAATATCGGATGTCAAATAAGTTTTCAAATAATTACAAGTTTTCTAATTAATGTAATATTCAATAGACACAAAAAAAGTGTCAAATAATTGTGTGCACAGTGAATTATTAGTTTACAGATTATATTTTGTATTCTATATTATAAATGTAAAATATTTAAACTTCGATTGTGTCTGACGGAGACAGGCTTTAACAACTAGTGTATAATAAATACAGACAAAAATTTTAGCGTAACGACGTCACAAACATTTCTGGCGCATATTGTAGTCACGTGATATCTTATAAAATTTTATAGTTTAATTATTTTGTTAATAATTGTCAATGGCTTTAAAAATTGCTTCTTTTTCGTTCTTCATTATTTACAATACATTATTTAAAAATAAAAAATAGCAGTTTTTTTAATTCAAATATTCAGTTCTTGAATTACATATAGGCTCCAAACTTTTTAATAACATATCACGTACAAGTATTCCTGTTCTTTTTTTTCATTTCTCTGTCAATGGGTGTCACCTGAGAATATTTCTATTATTATTATTATCATTATCATTATTATTATTATTATTATTTTTTTTATTATTATTATTGTTATTATTATTACATAACTTTTTTAACGGGAAATTGGACAATTCAAAAATATAGTTAAGCTAAATTAAAAAATTGCGACGTTTCGTTAAATCTTTTTAACTTCTTTAGGCACAACTGAAATGATTAAAATTACAAATTAGTTAATGAAATAAATACAATTTTTTTTTAACAGAATTGAAATACTACCTTTAACTAGTTAACTATAACATTAATAAAATTTAGATATTTAATAATACATATATTTACTTCAACAAATATAAAATAGTACATATTTAACAAATTTCAAACAAATATTACATACCTATGTTTTATTTTTGCTAGACAGTTTTTTTTTTATATTATAATAAAAAGTAACTGTGGTAGGGGAGAGTCGGGTAGCCCCGCCCACATAAATAAAACTCACGATATCTTGAAAATCAACGGAAATAAACATTTATTTTTAAACTCTAACTTCAACTGAGCATATATCTTATAATATTAATTAAGTTACAAACTGATAGTTTTATTATTTTAGCTTAAATCAAGTCTCAAAAGCAGTCTTCAATATTTGTTAAAATAATTTTTGGAGGGTAGCCCCGGACATAGAATTACTGATGACCAAATCGTTCTTTAGCCTTGCATACGTCACAATAGTAGTAAGCCAGCGATCCAGTACACATATTATTATATTTTCGTCCCAATTTCCTCTAACCGTAATCCTTCCTTTGAATTTTGGCATTATCTACAAAAGACACAAGATTTCATACACTTGTCTCAACATTGTAATAAAAAAATACTGTAACATAGAGATGGATAGACAAACAGACATGGTGAAACTACCACGGTTCTTAATTTCACTATGCAATCCAGGGGCGTCGCCAAGGGGGGGCAGGTAGGGGCAGCTGCCCCTCCCTAGAGGTTCGGGATTTTTTTAAGTAGTAAGTTTTCCTGCCTAATGTCACAGAATAAGTAAGTAATAAAATGCAGCGTTCAGCAGAATCACTCTGAAACTAAAATCAAATTTAAGGATTCAATAATTAATATTTAATATCTGAACCCTCAAAAACCTGAAATTTTTGTTTTTTTCTCATCCTTCTGCCCTCCTCTGACTCAAAGGCTGGCGACGCTCTTGATGCAATCCAAGAAACAAAACATTTCGTCATAAAAGTAATGTCCGGGGGTACCCGACAAAAAAGTGTCCGATTGTACCCGACCGCCTTGATCCTATGTTTTTATTTATATCGGCAATATCAATAAAAACAACGTCAAGTATTTACCTAATTTGTTAACTATAATGACGACCTTACAGAATTAATAATATGTTATGGTGAAATACTTACATTGTATAAACAATAACCGCACTCAAAAAGTAAACGACGCACACAAAAGTATAGGTACTGTTAAACAAACGAATGTCACGTGTTGTTCGCAGAGTAGTCGCAGCCCGTTTGATATGAATATACGGCTAAATGGTGCTGCGGTCGAGTTGATGTGACACTTGTGCATGTATGTGTGCGAACTTTCCTGTAACTAACACTGGCCGAGGGTACCCGCCGGCCGGGACTACCCGACTCTCCCCTAACTAATTAATTTAGAAAAGCAATTGACTATTTTTTTTTATTTAAAAATAATAAATAAATGGTAGACACAAATATGTGTAAAACAAATAGAAATATTACGAACGTTATAGTTAACAATTTTTTAAAATGTCATTATAAACTAAATTTTAATTTTGTGTATCAGAGCGCAAGTTTACTGACTTCATTAACTAATTTGTATTTTTAATAATTTCAGTTGTGCCTGAAGAAGCTAAAAAGATTTAACGAAACGTCGTATTTTTTTAATTTAGTTTAACTATATTTGAATTGTCCAATTTCCCGTTAAAAAATAAAAAGAAACTTATTAATTATAATGGATGTGAACAATATTGAAAATTATTACATAACTTTTGTATAAATGACAACTGACCCGAATGTATGAGTATCTAAACTCCGGTGACATCCATTGTAAATTTTTCAATAGTCCTGTATTTTTTTTTCTTTTTTGTTTTGGAAGTGCAATGAGGTGCGCATAATCCCATTATTTTGTTTGATGAATTTCCTTGTGATAAATATATAACATAACTTTTAAAACGACAAAAAACTATCACACGTCAGTTTGATCAACGAAGGTACGAAAAGAAAGTAAAAAGGTGTAGGCTAAAAAAGTGACGGGGTTTGCAAGTATGTCGGTCGTTTGTAGTGAAGCACTGAGGTCGTTGTCGACCAGTACAGGCGAGGGACACAAACTAAAGGCAACGAATGTTTCGTCAACCGTTAAACGAAAATCAGCGACGAACTTGCTGCATGGACAGACAGATCAACGCCCCGATCGTATGCTATACTGTCCACAAGGCATGGAAAACATAACACTCATCAAGCTTTCTTTCAAATTCTACCCATTGTTCACTTCAAGAAAATAATTTCAAAAATTCCACGTATTAAATTTAAAAAGTGACAAAGAAATCTAAAACATTTTCTTATCACATACACGTGCAGAATTACGAACCTAGAAAAATTGACGTACCTACCCAATGTCACTGTCGTATTGATATTGCATATCTTTCAAATACGGCCAGCATAGCATGGCTTGTTATTTAACCGGGAGTAAATGAACCTCATTTCAATTACATCGTCAATGAATCAGGGTGAATTTTACTCGGTTATCGATTTCAATATATTTCGTTTAAAATATTTTTTTTTCTTATGTAAATAATTACCTAATAGGATATTGTTATAATATACGTAATATTAAAAAACATTTTTAATATTATAACTATTTATTTATGAAGAAACTTTAAGTTTACTGATGCACTCCTCTTCGTCAACATCCGACTCCGATGGACAGCTTTCGTCCGAAGAACATTCTTCCAAATGGCGTATGATCATTTTGTCTTCCTTCACGAACAAAATAAGAAAAAGCAAGTCTTATTTAATACGTACAATCAAAAAAAAAAAATTAAAAAAATAAGAGACAATATAAAAATGCCGTTAAAAATGTTTATCACGCGAACTATGAACCTGGGTAAAATATTCCCAAGTACACTTTGAACTCTCCTCTCACCAGCGTCATCACACGCAACACTGATTCGCATTCAACAATCGACGCATTATTTCCAAAATGGCAGCTACGCAGGAGCAGGAGGTAGGATACCGTCAATTGTGACAATTGTGTGCGTTTTATACACTAGTGGGTACTAAAAATCCTGGTTCATTTACGCTGCGCATCACGAAATCTGCACTATAATTTTCTGGTACGTACAGATTTGTGCTGGTTTATACTGGTCTAGTGTGCGATATCGTGTAGGTTGCATGGTTTGTGCTTTGCTGGTCGTGTAGGTTTATGCTTGATAAATGTACGCGGTCTTTTAATATCATCAATCCTTCGAACAATTCTTAAAATGAAGACAATGGATTTTTTCTCAGCAAAAGTTCTCACGCCTCATAAACTCCTGTAGAATTTAATTTGAACATGTCTGACCTATTTCTGGATACACAGATACGTCAGAAGAGATAGGCAAGTTTCCTATCGATGGACAAACAGATGGGCATGGGTTCGAGGACCGAGGATTTGTTCTCTTTTATGTGCTCGACTGAAAAGACCTTGTACCTACAGAGCTACCGTGACACACGACATAGGATACACATCCTGTACATACTTCCCTTCTTCTCTTCTTTCTCGTCAATGTTTCAGAAGCGTCGGGTCGAAAAACAATGCGGTATCCGACAGCAGCTACATATTCTATGTGACAAGGATGGCCATGTTTTATATAGAAGAATGTAAATTTTAACTTCTTCTGGACAGTGTAAACGTTCGATTTTCACGTTTTCGTGAGCCAAACTAGTTTTACCTTCACGTGTTTTAAAACTTAGTTTGCAAACGCACTATGCAACACACCTCGATTAATTTTTCATTAGAGGCGCCCTCAAATTACCTACGTAAGAATGTTTATTTATCAAGCGTTTGATCGGGGCCTCACTCGCGCAAACATCAATTTTCTGCCAGATTCGTACATGTTACTGCCAATTATGACAGGAATCAAACAAATCTAATGATATCCTACATTTTAAGTTTGAGTATCAACCGAAACTTTCATTAAAATGGGTACAGCTGTTATAGTGTGATGTCGGTACACTGAAATAAAAATTCTAGAAATGCACTCAACCTTCTAGGTAACAAAAAATGTCGTAAAACACACAAGCAAAGGAAATTACAAAAGTTCTATTATAGTTTTATATTATATTGGTATCCTACAAAATACAAACTAATACATCAAAATTTTGTTAAGGACTTAGTTACAATTTACGTATTTATTTGTAATCATTCATGTGTACTTGCTTTCACTTTGTCTTCATATTTTATAAATTATGGCATTTAATATTATAAAAAACCAATATATTTACAAGTCATTTATAGTGTGCGATGCATGGTAAATTAAATCACAGCAAAGCATAACTAATATTATTTATTAAATGTTATGTTGAAAATATGTTACACTGCACAAGACTAAAGATTATATACTGTCTGAAAAGATGCTGGTTGACACAGCATCAATAAACATTTTTAGAATCCAGTAGTCAGGAGTGAAAACATTTCGTTTTTACTTTTTGACTGTCTGTTCGTCTGTTTTTGTAGTGTGTAATGTAAAATTCATAGTCTTCTTTTTTATATTGATAAAACATACGGCTGCTGCAAACACTAAAAATGTGCGGTGCTGGTCGTTGTCCTGCGCAGAAACTAATCGACACTCAACTTCTCAAAGAAGATGTGTCCAGAGAATACAAAAAAACACAAGAATCGGACTTGATCAGCCTATTTGAAACTTGAGTTTATCAGTTCATAATATCAAATAAACTGATTTATTGAGTTACAACATCTCGAATACGAATTTATATGTATGTGTTTGTATGTGTTTGCTTGTGTCGATGAAAGAATCCTAATAACTCTCGTACAAAAAACGGTGAACTTGCTAATAATAGTTTTTATTTTTATTGTATTAAAACGAATTCAAACATTGATATTAGGTATTAAATATTGGTAATATCAACACAAGTTCAATTTAATTTTTGTACGAATTTTTCTGATTATATTCTAACGTGACACGTATATTAATTTGAAAAAATTGAAATATGTATTTATGTAGAATACAGTTGTTATTCTGGTCTTTTTAATCGAACATCATGTAAATCATGTAACCATATTATATGGGCTTTGACCGGACATCGCCTGGATTTTACTCAAGACCGGATTTTCGTCACATCACGCAACACAATGCGAATGTGAAAAGAGTATTTTTCGATAATATGTTTTCTCGTCAATCAAAGAATAAGAAATAGATTATCTGTGGGATTCCTAAGAGCTATTTTGCTTATCCAATACAACTTTAGAAATATTACATAGGAATAGTTTTTATAGAGCAATTTCCAATAAAAAAGGCTTTTTTTAATTAAAAGTTAGGCGCCTGGATTAAATCATTTGGCGGATGGTTATCATCCAATGACGGCGTCATTCGGGCGCTGGGGATCACCGGGCGTTACGCGGACGTCATGGCTCGGCTGATGGTGTCGGACACAATACGCTGGTCCAGAGATATTTATACTGAACACGTCTCTGGGGTGCGACAATATATCTAATTCACAAATATAACTTTTCCATATTCTTTTCATTCATAATAACAAAACATTCTTTTTATTTTATTGAACCTTCTATATCTAAGTGTTGGTGGCCCCCCACGTGCCACAAAGTTTTGACTGTGTGACTCGCGGGGGACCCACCAAAGGTGTCGCCCCCTTGTCAGTACTTATACTGACCTGTGGGCGGCATCCTATTTGATATATATTTAAAATTCTAATTATTATAAAAATTAACTTTGTACTACACTTTATGAATATTTATTGTAAACCTTTGTATTTCTTATATTATAAAAATAAATGTTTTTAATCTATAGTATAAAAATATTAATATCAAATTGCTTATTAGACCGATTTTTTTTTGTAAAATCAGGATTTTTAACCTTTTAAAACTAGCTAAACCTAATTTCATGAAACTTACAACATACTATTTTTCGAAAGGCGATTCAGCTTTTTTATTAAATTATCCCAAACAAGTTTAAGTTTTTTAAGTTTTAATTTTGTTGGCTACAAATAACTCAACTTTCTTTTGTAAAATTACACCTGGAATAACTGCAGACTACATCACTTTAACTATTTTAAATATACTCAATATCCGAAAATACTCTACCAAACAAATAGATGGATGGGCGAACAACGGTGTCCAACTATTAAAAGGCACAGTATTTACGATTTTGTTACGAAAGTGTAAAAATGCATTTTCTTGTAATATTTCGCATCCTTAAGTGCGTCGATTGTTATGTGTATATAACAGAAATTTTGATTTGAGTCGTGATTACAACAAATATCGATATTTTGTTTTGACATCAGGGTGCAATATTATACGCACATGCAAAATCATTATCGACATTTTTTATTATAAATATATAAAGTGATATAATAACAGCTTATATTACTTTTTTAAAAACGAGCTGACAAAACAGGCATATATCACTTTGGTCACAGACTTGTCAAATTACGTTGTTATACTGCTCAAGGTATACGATACGTTATTATAATATTGCTAGCCTGGCTCAGAGCTAAACTGTACCTAAACAGAATTTATACTGTCTGAACCTGTTTATCTGCTTCCAAAATAGATATGCTAGCTTTCGAGGCCGATAAACACGATTTTGTCATCGATTTTTAGATATTCGAATCAATTTTCCAAATAATGAGGTTTTTTAATATTTTCAAAAAATACTACTTCCTTGGCAAAATAAAAGTAAGTAGGTACTTATTTCTGTAAAAAACTGTTTAAAAAGAATAAACGACAAAAAATAATTAGGGATACCATAAAATTATGTTACGATAAATATAGGTAGAAAAGTGGTAAAAATATTATTAATTGATGCAATATAAATCATACTTGTTTTTTTTTAATAGGCGCGCAGCGACTAGGATATAGTCGCCAATTTTCATAAGAAACTGTGTATACTTGTTTACGACGATGAAGAGTATTGATGCTGACACAAGAGACGTCAGCAAAATCTGGACCTGACCCATAGCTCTAGATTTGGCTGTCAAACGATAAAATATGTCCGCAACACAGTTACAAACGATTTGGTAGACCTAGGGACTGTCATAAAATTTTAGTGCTCAAACTAGGGAAGAACACGAATTTAGCAAATTAACTCGATTGCAAGGTTCGCTTTCTATGAAATCACAGAACTGTTGATATACTGTTGATATTACGTTAGTTGCTGGGGAATATTTTTTAAAGGTCACCGACATCTACTGTTATTTGAAGCCAGTATATTTTCAATTTATTATTTTTAAAGGGTTTATTTTTAGTGTATTTGCTATATGGCAACATACACTATTGGCGTCGGTCGGATGGCGGGACCTAGGGGTCGGACCAAAATTTCTCGACGTTTCATAACCTCCTAAACACTTCGGCACCATTTTTAAAAATGTTTATATATATATATATATATATATATGTATGTGTGTGTGTACGGGCAATAACTTTCGAAAGAGTTAATTGATTTTAATTAAATTTGGCCCACGTATTGAAATTCATCACCGCCAGGAGCCTATTTAAAATGGGCGTAATCCGGCCATTTTAAGGGTAGTTTTTAGGGGTTGAAAAAAGTTTTTGGGCCCCAAAATACCGAAAAAATTTTCAGAATCGTTTCAAAATTGACATTTAACCCGTTAGTAGCAATTAAAAAGTGTCCCTAAAATTTTAATAAAATCGGCCCAACAGGACCGGACTTATAATTTTTTTGAAAACACTAATTTGTAGATAGTGACTTATTTATTGAAGAGTGTATTTAATTCGGTGTAGACGTTAGATTGATAATAATATTGCAGTTAAGAAAAAAAATGTTATTCTAAGGGGTGTATTAAGGAGTCAAATTTTTACTTTTGCCCAAAAACCAACTTAAGTTCGCGTAATAAAGCCACACTGCCTGTATAAGCAAATACACTATATTGTCGGCAGGGTTTTAGCACTGCGACCTGGGTTTTTTTTAAATTTATGTTGGGTATATTTATTTATTTAATACAAATCTAGCGATCGATTTTTCAATAAATTTCCGTTATCCAATTGAGTTGAAATTTTGCACACATGAAAATACAACATAATGGTAACTTGGGGATCGGCTCGGTTTCCTCCAAATTATGAATCATCAATCTGCGGTTTTGATCAGACTAAAACAAATTCGTGGGACGCATTTAGTAGAAAACTTGCTTTTGTTGGAGCTTGGAAATTACTTTTGGCTTTCGAGTGTTTTCTTCTATCGTAATATTACTAAATGCGATCCACGATTTTATTTTAGTCTGATCAATAAAACAGTAAAAATGTGTAACTAAAGTTTTTTTACCTATTTTGTTAGTAATATATTGAAAATCAGATTCACACTTTTATCAGTTCCCGGATTATAATTTGAGATCTGGGGGCTTGTAATAGAAGAGTCCTGAAAACGTCTTTTAAACAACGGAATCGCATCACGTTTGGTTATTCTCAGACTCTATTGAGGTAGCATAACGAACCTTCAGGTGGGTCTAAATGTTGTAAAAAAAAATAAGTTTTAATTTGAACGTGAAACAATTCAAAGACGTGGCTAACGTAGAGGACGGTCGAGCAAAAGCTTCTTAGGCGATAACAAAGACGTCGAGCACCGACGTCACGCTGCGCGGCTGCTACCGCACGATAATACCCTGCTTGCTGAATGCGCTTATTGAAATTTTATATTATAAACGTTATCACTTTTGTCGTTAAATGGAAATCATACACACCATGTACACCGTATTACGTCACATAAATTATATTTAAATTTAAAAATCTTATAACTAACGCTCTATATAGGTAGGTACAATGTATGATTTTAATAAAAATTCAAAAGTTTTTTTTAGTTCTTTGTTGATGGATTATTGTATAGAATTTATAATAAGATAATAATAAAAAGTCAGTATCTAAAATTTTACTTATCAAGATGCAAGTTTCTAACTTTTTAATTTAAACTATGTATGGATGGTTTCAGATAGATTTTGGAATTTTTTTATAGTGTTAAATCGTTAAATCAGTAAATTTGATCTCATCAAAAACTTAAATGGGAAAAAGGAGCATAGTTCGTTACCTGAAAAAAAAAAGAATTTAGATCTAAAAAATCCAAGTTTTCTTTTGGTTTTCATGTTTTTATAATTGTAGTGTGCTGATCTTCAGGTACTTTTAGATGATTATATTTGATAGTTTTTTTATAAAATGACATTACTAATCTACGTACTCATAATATCTTCTAACACTAACTTAATAACTATATTGCTTCTTTTATATATACTTGAAATTATATTATTTAAATACTGTTTAATGATATATTTGCAAACAATTCATTACTGGTAAGCAAGACAAATTAATGCTGAAACTCCAATAAACAATAAATAAATAATTACTACATCCATGTTTATACAGTACACCTCCCGCGAAATTTTAAAAATAAAACTAGGGATGTGTTTTGTTTTTATATCTACATGTATACAAGAATATACAATTCTAAACCTAAAAATACAACATAGGTAATATGTTAGGTTCATGCAAAAAAAAACCGGTCAAGTGCGAGTCGAACTCGCAAGAAGAGGGCTCCGTACTATTCCGTTTTTCGTGAGTATTTTAAGACTTAAGGTTTTCATTTAGGTTTTCCTGTAAACTATGGGTGAGACCCGACATTCCCTATTTTTTTCAAAATTTTAGACTCAGTAGTTTCGTTGTGTAGGGGGGGGGAGGACGGTCAATTGTTCATCTATCTTCTTAAATAACTTTAAAACTACTTATTTTAAAATTATAAAAAAAAATATATTTAAGACCCTTACTACAAGCCCCTTCATTTGACATTTCACACGGTACAGTTTGCAGAACTTTTTTTTTAATTTCCTAATTTTTCTCCAAAAATTACCCCCTTGTTCAAAATTTATTTATTTACGTTACACGTCTGTTTTTGGGTCTCCAACTTAGACGTGTATACCAAATTTCTACTCAATCGGTAAAGGGGAGCAAATGGTAAATTTTCATCTATTTTCTTAAATACCTTGAAAACTATTTATTTTAAAATCATAAAAATACATATATTTGAGACCCTTACGACAGGCTCTTTCATTTGATATGTCACACGGTACAGTTTTTTTTTAATTTTCTAATTTTTTCCCCAAAACAGACCCCCATTTTCAAAACGCATTCATTTACGTTAGACGTCCGTGTTTCGGTCACCGACATACATATGTGTATCAAATTTCAACTCAATCGGTCCAGTAGTTCGGAGCAAATTGTCTGTGACAATGTGCCAGACAGACACACGAGTGATCCTATAAGGGTTCCGTTTTTTCCTTTTGAGGTACGGAACCCTAATAATTGACCTTACTCATTATAAAGCTTGTATGTAGATCGAGAAATATTGGTCCGATCCCTAGGTTCCGCCATCCGACAGGTGCCCAATAGCGTATGGCAAATACACTTATAATAAGAATCTGTACGTAAAGTACACCGTATACACATTACACACGTCGAGCTTTCATTTTATTCTTTTATTTTTTCAATGGCGACTTGATTTTACACAACAAAAGAATCGCACGTACTCTGGTGTAGAACGCCAGTCTATTATTTGTGTGTTGGTTGAAGAGATACAACGATGACATGGAGGACATGACGTAACGTTTCTGTAGGATAAGTAACTAACATAGATGTAATTGAATTAAGCGCAAGTTAAAAGTCTCAAATCCAAATTAATTATTTAATCAGTTTATCAGTTCAATTCAAAGTTTAAAAGTAATTTGAAATTGAGTCATTCAGATCAAAATTTGTGATTTGGAGCGAAATTTCGACTGACAGACGTTAATTTATTATGAATAATATGCGCTATAAATGGTTAGATTAGGGTTATTATCCTTCTACAAACTCCCACAATTAAGACCAAATTTATAGACCAGTATTAATAATAAAATCTGACTTCGACATTTTACCAACGTATTGTTTTGCGATCCAAAAATCATACATAAAATTTTAAAAAACAAGTTAGTAACCTTTTATATATTGCTTTGTTCTATTATTCTAATTTTGAATCAACAATTGAAATAGACGTTAACGATCTCAGATGTCGAGCGTCCTTAAACAATAAAAGTTGACAAAAATACATAACAAATTGAAATACATATAGCAATAAATCTTCAAAAATCGCCTACTCTCTGGTTAATAAAATTGCTGATGCGATCAAAATGATATGCAACTTTTGGTGGCATTTAATAAGGAAGAGCCAACGCACACATGCTACTTTTGTACCGCGATTGCGCGATTAACCGCTTGGAGATCAAGAGATGTAGTTACTAACAGCGTAAGACCGTACCTACCTTCTTCGCTGAAATGCACAACTGACGTTTCCGAATGCGCGATTATCGAAAATAAATCCTTATATAGGCTTGTCATGGATTCCGATGGGAGTGCACAGGGGCGCGATTGCAAAATAAATGAATCAATCGATAGATTTAATGAAATTGCGACAGAGTCTCCATGATCAAAAAGTGCGATCGGTCGAGAAATATCGAGTAGCTGAGTAATGTGATGCAGTTACTAAATCGCGCATTGTCGACATAAAAAGTTGCATTTGTGAGCGTTGACTCAAAGTCAACGAAATTCCGTTACATCGAATTTCTTAAAGATTGACTGATTGAGATTTCTTGTTCACATAAATACTTTAGTATACCAATACGAAATAATTTTCGGATTAGTTTAGTTAAAAATCAAACCAGTTGTGCGGTAGAAGTGAAAAATAGAACGAGACAGATGTCAAACAGAGAGAAAGAAGAAAGCTGTAGAAATTTTCGTGTCAAGAGCCAGTGAGACGTGAACGTACCTCTTTTCAACGGATGCACATTCTACACACCGCCCACAGTGACTACACCAACTCACACATACACAAATACACATATTCTTGCAAGTTGCAGGTTAGGGGTTGGTTTAGTTTTAAAACTCTAATTTCTAATGCGTACGAAGCTCGATGCAAATTATTATGGACAAAAAAGGTGAGCGAGTTTTAATAGTCACACGAGTTATAATAGCATTAATACGGTCGAGATATATACAACATTTTTTGTAGGTATCTCCTACAAAATAGCTGATTTTCAATAAATTTCAGTTTTCAATATTTTTGACAGTTTTATGTGTAACAAACTTCATTGGTTGCTCATGAAAATTACGTCTACTTTGAATCGTTATAAAGTTCTAATGATTGCTGACAGATCGTTTATAGAAGTTAGTGTTGAAATGGTTAGATCGGATTTTATGTTTTACTTTGCGCACTAGTGAATCATTGTACAATCGCTATAGAGGCATGAAAATTTATCGGAAGGTGTACAAAAATACTGTTTCATAATGAAGTTGAAAATATGAGAAAAAGCTTTAAACTGAAGTACCCCCTATAATTTTTGGATTGGTTTGATTTTTCTTCGGTGCATTTTGGGAAGATGTTTTTTTATTTTAATTTTTAAAATACAGTCAGCTATCTATAAGAACAAAGATTTGAGATGTATACTTGTCTGTAGCCCTGCTTTCTCCATTTGCGAAGGACTTAAGGACACATACTTCCTAGAAAGCGTGTACATCGAAAGAGTTAACCTTTTTACATTTTATATAATTTAGAAAATATTTTCGTTTTGTCACCCTAGA
This sequence comes from Venustoraphidia nigricollis, assembly GCA_034508555.1. Taxonomy (NCBI): domain Eukaryota; kingdom Metazoa; phylum Arthropoda; class Insecta; order Raphidioptera; family Raphidiidae; genus Venustoraphidia; species Venustoraphidia nigricollis. The sequence goes on from JAVRKA010000073.1 coordinate 1,027,919, forward strand.
AATTATTCGAGTCCATTTTAGGATGTCTATGACAAAATTTTTCTCTTTCGATATTCCAACTAAAAAAAAAAAAAAAAGAAATGGAACAACGTACAATCATGTGTTCTTTTTTTGTGTTTGCATATAACTTACAGATTAAATTTTGAGCAGAATCAATCCAGCTAGTAGAAATACTTGAATAAATCTTCTTAAGGTGGCATCACGTAGGTGAACAAAATATGTTCTTGATCTTAAAATATGCCTAAAGGTTTAATAACTTGTTCTAAAATGGAATACTGGGTTGGGTCTTCACTCGATGTTTTTATTGTATACTAATTCATGACGGGTCGATACTCAGAAAATGCTTTTAAAATGCATCCCATAATTTCAATAAAAAACTATTGCTTTGCCGTCCTTAATAATGATTTCACATTAGCATCAGGAGGTATACTGCGTTTTATTGTTTGATGATCGCAGTGATAAATGATATTACATTAAAAAATACACTATATGTATTTCTTCATTAATTGTACATCTTATCGCCCAATAATTAATTTTGTACATTTTTTCATTGTAATTCATAACAATAATGTGTGAATTTTGAATTTATGATTTGTCGATTTTGACATAACTGATCGCCGAAACTTTCCAGACTCTTCGCTTTTTACTGGCTGTAAATATGAAAATTTATTAAAATTTTGCTAAGTAAAAATGCTGCATGCTAAAAAAACTGCAAAAAGTAAAACACAATATTATAACGGTTCTGTTTCGAAGCGAATGAAAACCGAACGGTACAGATTGTTGTATTTTAAAAAGATTGAAGCCTATACTTGTCTCATTCTAGCTATGCGTGTAGTACATACTGCCAAAGCGAGATAGTTTCATGCTTTAAAAGCGCTGTGTAAAGGGCCACAGAGGTTAAATACACGGTTATATACAGAGTGCAGATTTGTAGACCGCATTAATTACGTTTTTTTTTATAACAGTGAGTTGCAGAAGTAGTTATAAGTTTCATTTCACAATTTGAATGGACTAAAACAAAAATTACCATTTGTTTGGATATGGCAGAAATGCTTTAACTGTCAAAAATATGGATGTTAATATTATAATATGATGTAACTAAAAAGCATCTTGATGTTGGTCTCGGTACACCGTAAATGTCGATATTAAAACAGTTACGATGTTCAGAGACATGTTTTGTATAGGTACATTTGCGTTGCCGGGCTTACTTATGTTTTCATAAATAAAAAAAACTAAACACCGTACATGAGACGTGTTGTTGAAGTTTAGTTTTTTTTACTCAGTGCAGAAAAGTGACCAATATACCACAAAGACCTATAGAATGTTTTCTGTGACTATCTCAGTGAACCTAATAACATTATGCAACACAATCTTCTATTTATTTTCAACAATAAAACAATTTCTGGCTTAACGGCAATCTTTATCAAAACATGTTGGATCCAAATAATGTAGTTAATTCTGAGATAATTGCGAAACGTGTAATTTCATCCGCTATTTTTCAAGATAGTAAGACAAGCGGCAACATTTCAAGGTCGAAAACATAGAATATTAATTAGTATGGCAAACTTAAGAACTATGCAAAGTTTCAACACTCCTTGACCTTTTGAAGCCGACCTATTACCTAGATTGAAACAAACAATCTAACGTAGGTTACCGATTAAAAATTAAAATAAAACCTTTAAAAATCCCAGCGCAATAAAAAACCTTTAAAAAAAAGGAGTAATCATTTCCTATTATATTTGAATCAAGGATCACTGAATATTGATATTTTTGGAATTTTATAGTCGTCCCCGTTGCATTTATGAAATATTTAAAATTTCACCCAAATGAAGAAACAGCCGATGTCACGGGCCAGATATTGTAGAAATTTATTATTTTTACTTTTTAAAGGTTTGTTTAATTTTATACGTCGAAGGTTTTAAAATCTTTAATTTGATTTTTAAACTAATCAAAAACTCAATATTTTAGCTCAGACTACTACTACTCAAGCCTGCCACACAAACTGTCATGAGAGCTGAACATATTTGAGACGGCCGAACCGATTTGTATCAAATATGGTTACAACAATCTCGCAAGTACCTGCTTTCAAACAAAAAACTGCATTAAAATCAATTCCTGCATTGAAGTTACGATGTCACAGACATACAGACAAAAGCTTCAAACTGAATATAACACTGCTCATTATACATCGTTGGTTAAAAATTATAGATTGGTATTCTTTTTCAGAGTGTAAAACACCTTGCAACAGGCTGTGTACAAATATTATGTATTTTAACTGTCTTTCGTTTCGTGAATTTGTTAAACCTATTGTGATAGAGTTATGTTTTCACTTTTTTCGATTGACGATTATAACAAAATAGCGACTACTTTTTTCTTTAAAATCCTCTCGATATTGGTATCAAATGAAAGAATATGGCTAGTAGAATACTTCAAGATGTTGTCAATTGCTCTTTTAAAATATATTTGTATTATACAGTGGTAAACTCAACGGAATGTGCACTTTTGGTTTTGCCAATTATTTTAAAATTTTTGGAAAAAAAATTTCTCGGGTCTAATTTGTTAGATCATACTGGACAGTTGATCATGTGGATCTCAAGAGTCGCACTTGAGTTTTAATGTACGACCACCTCATGGTTTGTTTTATTTTCTTTTTGTGTCTCTTTGTATCTGTATATCCACATTTCTTTCTGTCGATATGATTTCTTGGTGAAGACAAATCCAACTTTCTTTCAATTTTATTCAGTACATAATATTTAAATTAAATTGGAGCGGAATCACTATCTGAAATTTCATTTTCTTGCAACTTTTTCGTATTTTTTTATGAAACCTAGACGAGACTCAGGATAACTCATTTCCGGGATTTTTGTCTGCCAGTCTGTACTGCCATAATTCGAAATTCTCTAAACCATTTTTAACGAATTCGATACATAATAATTGACAAAAGCGTCAATAGTCTGTGGACAAAAACTGCTTTGTAAATATAAATGTAACTATACTAACTAGCGTAGGGCATCTTGTATATTATAAACTCCTTTAGTGTCAAAAACAGATTTGCACCCAATATATACAAACACTACATAGAGACATAGTAATGGCGATTTCGCGTAAAGATTTTCCGCCCTTGAGAAATCCTAAAAACGTTTGAACAAACAGATTTTTTAACGAACTCCCTCAGCTAACATTCAATAGAGGTCGTTGTTGGTTGACCACTGTGCCTGCGGAGTTCATATTGCTAATGCATTAGGCAAATATGCTCACACATCTCAAAGGCATAGTAAACCAGCGTTGCCAAACAGTGTTGGCTTTACTGCATCTAGCATCTTTAGGCAAATTTTAATAAACGCTTCTTTAAGGGCAACCTTTTCCAAACATTTTAAAATAAGGTAATTTAAGACGCTTGCTAAAAAGTTATTAATTCATTGCCTTTATCCTTCCTATTTAATTTCAGAAAAAACATTTCTTATCCAAGTGCTGTAGCGCCTCTAAGCACTGCATAGGTTTGACGCTCCCTAAGGGCGACACTGTTGCCAGATCAAAATTTAAAATAAACAGACACCTTACCGTTTTAAAGCACAAATATTAGTAGATTGTGTATCTAATACTTAATGACGTATATTTCGAATGAATTATGACACTATGTTAAACGAGCGTCAGTAAATTTAATAGCCACACGAGTGTGCAGACTGCAGGCAACTCTCGTTTTAACCTCCCAAGCGATGAGGTTGAGGTAAGCGGTTCAAATCAATTGCAAAAACGCATCTGCAATTGATTTTTGTCGCAGTTTTAACAATGCCAACAAATATAAAAAGCGCATACTGCAATATAAACCTATTATTGAATATATCTAAAGGAAGCAAGTTATGTGACCGAGCGGTTTAATGTACCTACCTTGAAAATACAAGCTGACTGATATGACTTCCGACCACGCCAGAATTGTCCTTTTTTTATTACTAATGAACATTTTTTTATATTAATAATTTAATAATTAAAAAATGTTTAATTTTGTTGTTTTTTTGTGTAAGCGTAAATTTTAAACATCTATATGCCGTAGTCTTATAGTAAAATTCGTCATTACTCATTTTTTGAAATATCTAGGCACTTCCCTTAATACTTACTTTTAGAAAATTTTGTTTTAAATTACTTTGCCTGCATAGGCAGTTCATGAAATGATCATTTTGTGTTTAATATTGAAACACACAATCAGCCTAACCTTTCCGTTTGAAGCTTTATCAAAAACAACCGAACAGATTTTCACTAGGAAGTACAAAACTTGGATAGTTCAAATATTTCAGAAATAAATTAAGTCAACGAGCTGATCATTCAACCGTTGTAGAGTACGGACGTGTCTATTACAGTGCAGTGAAACGTTATGTAAGTGCAAATTAATGCAAACTAATCAAAAATAGTATAATAAAATCGTGTAACCTAATTTATAATTTAATATATAAAACAAGTTAAATTTAGTTACAGTGAAATAAAACAAAAACGAATAATCAAACTGAATTCATCATATAAACCCCCAGCCGTAGGCTGGGCATCTATACAATTTAATAAAAAATGAATACTAACACAACTACATCAAAAATAACTAACCAAAATGTACAACTTACCAATATAAATAATCCAACTACATCGAAACTGCTATCAAATATCAATATCAATAAACCCAACATGAATAATAATAACCAACAAAAATCATCGTACTCTAACGTACTAAAAAATTCAACAACCATACAATACCCTAAAAAAGATCAAGCGATTATACTAAGTGCAGCAGAAAATGTCAAAGTACGAGAATATATATACGCAATTGGGGAAATAGTCACACCTAAAAATATTGTCGCAGCATCAAGATTATCGAACAACAGAATCTGCATATATCTTTCCAGCAAAGAAATAGTTGAGAACCTACTCCTACAACAAGATTCCGTACTGATACATAATCACTACATATCAATACGTAGATTTATAGCGCCAGCGAAGAAAATGATTATATCAAACATATTTCCAACCGTGCCAAATAGTGTAATAGAAGAATACCTAAAAGATCACAATATAAAATTAGTATCACCAATTTACTTCATGAACGCAGGACTTAAAGAAACAGAATATCCTCACATACTGTGTTTCAGACGCTACCTATATGCCACACTAGATGACAACATCAAACTCCCGGAGTCAATTCTAATCAACTTTGAAAATGAATAACTACGAATTTTCCTCGCTATAGATGTACCGAAATGTCTGCAATGCAACGAAGAAGGGCATTACTCGAAAAACTGCACTAATCCTCCTCCTACAGTTTCACTCACAGAAATTACTCAGACACGCAAGAGGCCCCCGCCATCAAGCACAACAGAAGTGTCCAGTATAACTCAAAGCCAAGAAAATAAAGACGATGAAGACAACCTAACACCCGAAGACATTCCAGAACAAACCATACAAGCAATTGAAGACGTTCACACGACACCACCTGAAACAGAAAAAGAAAAATCAATTAGAAATAACACAAAACAAGACCTACCTATAATAAAACCACCAAAAAAGAAAAAAAGAAACCCAAAATTAAAAATTAACGTAGAAGAAATACTAAAACCTATCAAGAAACACATGGAAAGACAACCCCCGATATACATAATGAAATATGAAGTGATACAAACATTCCTAGAAGAATCCAAAACCACCGAAAATTTGATGAAACTAACGGAAGAATATACAGACAACCCAGAAGAAATAATCAGCGTATTAAAAGATTTATACAAATTGAGCGACACTCCACAACACAAAGGACAAATCACTAGAATTATAAGAAAAATGGAAAAACAGTATACAGAGCAAATAACTACAGAGTACGAATCATCACAAACAATGGACGACTCTCTCATTTCAGATTAACAAAATGTCTATACTACAGTGGAATATCAATGGACTAAAAATCCATTATGAGGAATTGCAACTATTAATATCAGAACATCAGCCAATAACATTTGCAATACAAATGCAAAACAAACCAGAAATACAACATGAAAAATTAGAACATTTATAGAAAAAACAGACAAGAAGCGCAGCATGCCAGCGGAGGAGCTGTTATACTAGTGCGATAGGACATACATTCAGAACTTCTTCCTCTAGACACAACATTTGAAGCCGTAGTCGTTAATATATATGTACCACAAAAAATTACGGTATGTAACATTTATATTCCACCAAATTTCAACTTTTCGTCAGAAGACATAGAGGACCTACTTAACCAGCCTACTACATCGTACATGCTGCTTGGGGGTTTCAACGCGCACAACACGATATGGGGCAGTGAATCGATGAATAAAAAGGGGAAGATAATTGAAAAGTTATTAGAGCTGAACAACGTCACATTGCTTAACGATGGGCACTCAACTCACCTTTCCTCGGCAATAGGAAAACTATCAGCAATAGACTTAACTTTCACTCATCCTAAATTATAATTAGAATTCTCATGGCAAGTTTTAGCAGACCTTCATAGCAGCGACCATTTTCCAATCAAAATTAAGAAGAACACAGATGACATTGAAGAATCTTACACACTCAATAATTCCAATTGGAATATAAAAAGAGCAGACTGGGAAAAATTTACTCAAACTCTCCAAAAAACAAACTATGAGTGCCATATTGATGATGACATAAATCTGATAGTACAAGACTTCACTAGAAAAATCCTACAAGCAGCCAGATCTACAATTCCCAAAAAGAAAATCAGGAAAAAAGTCGTCCCATGGTGGAACGAAAATTGTAAAAATATTCTAGCAGAAAGAAACCGAGCAGTAAACAAATACAGAAAACATAAAAATATAAACAACCTAATACAAATGAAAAAAATCACAGCTCAAGCAAAAAAAATAATAAAAGAAAGTAAAAGAACCTCCTGGGCTAACTACGTAATAAACACCATAAACTCAACCGTCACTACTCAAGAAATTTGGGAGAAGATACGGAAAATACGAGGCACTGAAATTAAATAATAAATTAATTACATCGCAAAAAGAAATATCTAATGCCTTAGGGCAGCATTACAGCAAAGCCTCTAGCAACTCCAACTATAATTAGATATTCCAAAAATATAAAAGCACACAAGAGAAAGAAAATATAGAAACGAACTCAAACAACACGGTACTACAACTCGCAATAACCAGCAGAGAAATGAATTCAGCCATAGATTCCTTAAAAAACTCAGCCGCAGGTCCCGATAACTTACCAAATATTATGCTAAAATTTCTTCCAGTCGAAGCCAAGGAGCTACTTATTAAAAATATATAACCACATCTGGATGAAACAAGATTTTCCCGCAGTATGGAGCGTGGCACATATAATCCCTATCCTAAAACCGGACAAAGACTACCTCAGTCCAGAAAATTACAGGCCCATTTCACTAACCAACTGTCTAAGCAAACTACTCGAAAAAATAGTAAACAGTCGTCTAATTTGACTCCTAGAAGAAAATTCTTTAATAAGTTCGCAACAAACAGGTTTTAGAAGAAGACACTCCACAATGGATACAATGTAAACTTAGTTACAGAAATACAACATGCATACATAAGGAAAGAAAAACTGACTGCCATATTCCTAGACATAAGTAAAGCATTTGACACAACCTGGAGAAACAAAATTATACACACCCTAAGCAAATGGAATATCAAGGGAAACATGACACAATTCATCAAAAATATTCTACAAAACAGAAAGTTTAGAGTTCGAACCAGAGAAAACCTATCAGATGAATACACAAGAAACTGGCATTCCTCAGGGATCAGTCTTAAGTACAACACTCTTCCTCATCGCTATAAACGACATCTTTAGCAAATCTAGTAATTTTTGCAGCACACACAAATCCAGATTACACGAAGAAAGTACTACAGACTACAATAAATAATCTGGAAAAATGGGAAAACACGAGTGGCTACACTTTCTCAGCGCAAAAAACAAAATACATAGCATTTACAAGAGGAAAGAAAAATACACATCCCGAACTTTATATGCATAATCAACAATTGCAACATACCAAGACAATTACATATCTTGGAGTCACCCTAGATCACAAACTAACGTGGACTCATCATCAAACGAAACTAAAATACAAATGCAAAAAAGATCTAGACCTAATGAAAGTTTTAAGCCATCAAGAATGGGGTGGAGAACAGAAAACCCTACTACGAATTTTCCAAGCTTTGATAGGATCCAAATTAGACTACGCAGCTTTTATCTAGGCATCAGACAAACCTAGCATTTTAAAAAAATTGATGCAATTTACAACAATGGGCTGAGAACAGTACTAGGAGCTTTCAGAACATCACCTTTGACGAGCATCTACAATGTGTCAGGACGACTGCCCCCCGAACACAGAAGACAACAACTGGACCTAAACTACTATTCCTCAATCCTTGTAAACAGCAATCACATAAATCATGACATGATGAAATTCCCACAAATTCAAGAAACCAACGACAAACTACCTCTCCCTCTAGCCACAACAGCGAAAAAGTTAATGGAAAAAATGAACATCTCGCTTTCAGATATCATACAAGAAAAGAGAAATAATAGCTCACAAACCGGTAATAGACTTTTCGTTAACTACCTACAAGACGACCGAAACGCTAAGTCAGGTGTATAACGCTTACTTTAATGAATTAAATGCTAAATATGCAGACTATCAAAAAATATATAGCGACGGCTCCAAAATAAGCAATAGCACAGGATGTGCTTATTATACAGACAACAACTCTAAAGGAATAAAACCCCCAAACCAAAACTCAATTTTCACTGCAGAAACATGTGCGATTAAAAGCTATCTACAAGAATTCATAGCCCAGAAAACTCCAAAAATTATTATTATTTATACTGATTCAATAAGTGTCCTCCAATCAATAAACCAATTCACACCAAAGGACCCTCATATCTAAGATATCCAACAACTTATCAATCAAATATACAATGAACATAAAATTACTGTCACCCTCGCGTGGATCCCCTCTCACACCGGAATCACAGGAGACGACGCAGTAGACAAACTGGCAAAGGAAGCAGCATTCACAGGAGATCCTCCCACCTTCAAAACAGTAACTAAAACTGATTTAAAAATGTCCATCAGACACGAAATAAAAAAAGAATGGACAACAAAATGGAACGAAACAGAACAAAACAAACTGAAAGAGCATAAAGAAAAGGGAAGCAATAATTCTAAACAGACTCAGGATAGGACACACAAACTTAACACATGCTTACCTGCTAAAAAGAGAAGACCGTCCGACATGTACAAGCTGTAACATCCCTCTCTCTCTGTAAAACATCTTCTTGTCGACTGTCCCGAATTCACCGTGTATAGAAACCAATTGAAAATATCAGATAATTTGAAAGAAATACTGGATAACAAACCTGAAAACATAATTAAATTATTTAACTTCTTACATGCAATAAATATGTACAATAAAATATAATTTGCTACTTACCTTACCCTGCCTTAACTTACCTAACAACACCGATTCCTGGTACCCCGTCAAAATAGCCAGTGACAAAATAGCCCCGACAAAACAGCCCCGACAAAATAGCTCGTGACAAAATAGCCCCGACAAAATAGCCCCGACAAAATAGCTCGTGACAAAATAGCCCCGACAAAATTTATTTATTCATATTTGTTATATGTTATATGTTCCATATTTTCATAATTTTCTACTAACGCTTCCAGGCGTCGACTAAGCTGAACATATTTATTTTTAGTGGCAACTGGATGGCGAACACCTGCAGTAAGGCGGGTTAAGCGGATTTCCACCGTATCTTGCTCTTTTCGGAAGTGATCTATGAGCTTGTAGACCGATGGATGAAGACAATCTACACTTTGCTGGAATGCCCTATGCCACCCTTCTACAGAATTATTTGTCCTCGGAAGACCATTGAGGACGCGCTCATGAATATTCCATATGTTTATTGCAAATCGTGGTTGTGCTCGCCGATTGCGCCTCATTCGTCCTATATATGTATCTTCCCAGTAATCGATAATGGGGTCCAGTTCGTTTGGACAGTTTTCAACCAATTCTTCAAATATTTCTATAGTATCATGCGCCGGTACAAAACTCAACGCAAACAGCATTTTTATATAAACACGCATATTTTCATTATTTACATAAAGTTCCGCCAAATTCAGTTCTTGCACTTTTCGCCATAAGCATTGTCCCAAGTGAAATAAACATCCAACAACTTCGGTGTTATTAAAAACTTGTAGCACGGCGTTTTGAATCGCTTTCTCATAATCACTTAACACACTCGTTGGATTTAAAGTTTCCTTTAACTGTAATAGTTTCTGAAATACGCGAACATATGTTGCTTCACTTTTATCTAGAGGTAAATTACCTTACCACTTTCTTTAGAAAATAATTTACCTGAACTCAATTCTTCATTCGATATTTCTACCTGTTTATATAAATTTTAAATTTTGTCGGGGCTGTTTTGTCGGGGCTGTTTTGTCGGGGCTATTTTGTCGGGGCTATTTTGTCGCGGGCTATTTTGACGGGTCACGCCGATTCCTACATCAACCCTCACCAGACACCTCTATGACCAATATAATTTCTACACTTAATACTAATATAATCAGGGCTATTCTACTAATGATAATCACGGTGATTACCAAGTGCTTAGCAACATAAACACTCTGGGCAACCACTTTTATTTGTTTCTTATTCTGCTAAGCAAAGTGTTTGCCACAAGTGGTTAAAATGATCATGTGACGTGTTTATAAGAGTGGATAAATTGTAACTTGTAAATGGGTGTTGTTAAGCTGACACTTTGAGTGTTTATTAATTAAAATGGACGGCAAAATATTACACTTACTTATTTTGGAGTTGATTGAGAATGAAAACAGGTTAATAATAGAATTATATTATAACGTAAACGCGTTATACATTTTTTTATTATTCTTTTACGTTTTTTATTAATCCAAAATTCGAATTGGAATTCAGTATAAGGGCTAATTTTTCCCATTTTCTTTCCACAATTGTGGATTCGGTTGATGAAAGTTTTCCACTAAACATATTTTTATTAGCGTCAATAAAACGTCGTTGGTTCTGTAATACCTCCTATGTGCCAATAAATCTGAAATTAACGTTAATTAATATTTTTAAGTAAATACTTCTTCTTAATAAACATGTTGCAGTGAAGATAAGTATGAATTAGAAATATACCTCTGAAATTGCTAGTTTCTTACCATCTATTGCTGATATAATCACTTTTTAGCCTTTCCTGCAACATTTACTTTTTGCACATAGGAGATATTACAGAACCAACGACGAAAATCAATCATCAATTTGTATTGACTAGATGATATTTTTTTGTCGTCTTTTTGTAATTTTATTATCCATAATAATAATTATTATTATTAATAATTAATTATTTTCAGCACTTGACAGCTAACACAAAATTCAAAAGTATATAACCGTGGTAACCGTACAAAAATAGACTTGTAATTAAATTCAGACAACTCTTTATAGGTACGTTTTTTTGAAAACGAGTGACAAAAAAGATTTGTAAACACTCGCATAATCACTTGTTATTAATGCTTTACCTGAATAGCATATTAAACATTAGTGATTACAGACAGTGTTTATAAATTTTGTAATCACTGTGGTTACGTAAGAACAGTGATTAGAACAAAAATAGTAGAATACGGCTAAATATTATACTAACTATAAGTCATTATTATATTATACTTTATATACTATGTAGCAATAATGGTCATAGCTGCCAAATTGCATTTTTTTTTGTGTATTAACTAAAAAAAAAAAAAATTAAGTCAAAGAGATTGATATTCCTTTGACCGAATTTATCACTAAATTATTTGAACTATCCAAGCTTTGGACTTCCTGGTGAAAATCTGTTCGGTTATTTCTGATGGGTTACAAACATACATACAGAATTAGAATTTTATTTATAGAAAAAAGTAATCAAGGTACTTTAATACTACAAAAATATCAGATAATATTCAAAATGCCCAAAAACACGCAATAATTGATGGTATGATGATGCTTTGAGAGTTAATCATCATTGTGTACAAGAATATTTATATGTACTTATATAATTTATCTCTATGTTCAGACTAATTAGTACCCATTTGTTTTCCACTAGTATTATGACGTATTTCGCTATATGTGAACATATATGTGTTTATTTAGCGTATTTCGTATTCGACAAGGAACATATAACACAAATAATACACAACTTTTAACTCAGGGGTGTACTTTTAAGATTCAGGTGAAATTATGTTATAGCAACGAACATCTATATAGCCGTTTTTATATGCAATTTTGCGCTAAATTTGAAGTATGGACATCAAACGAACTGAGCTGTATTATTAGTGTATTTGCCATATGGCAACATACACTATTGGCGTTGGTCGGATGGCGGGACCTAGGGGTCGGACCAAAATTTCTCGACGTTTCATAACCTCCTAAACACTTTGGCACCATTTTTAAAAATGTTTATATATATATTATATATATATATATATATATATATTTATATATTTATATGTGCGGGCAATAACTTTCGAAGGAGTTAGTTCATTTTAACCAAATTTGGCACGCATGTTGGAATCCATCACCGCACGAAGCCTATTTAAAATGGGCCCAATCGGATCATTTTAAGGGTGGTTTTTAGGGGTTGAAAAAAGTTTTTGGGCCAAAAAATACCGAAAACATTCTCAGAATCGTTTCAAAATTGAAATTTAGTCCTTTAGTAACAATTAAAAGGCGCTCCCAAAATTTGAAAAAAATCGCCCCGCCAGGACCGGATTTACAAATTTTATGAAAACACTAGTTCGCAGATAGTGAGCTATTTACTGAAAGATGTATTTAATTTGGTGTAGATGTTCGATGATAGTAATGTTGCAATTAAGAAACAAACTGTTAATTTAAGGGGTGTATTAAGGGGTTAAATTTTTTATTTTGACCAAAAACAAACTTAAGTTCATGTAATAAAATCAGACTGCTTGTATTAGCAAATACACTATATTGTCGGCAGGGTTTGGGCACTGCGACCCGGGTTTTTTTATATATTTGATACGACTTCGAAATGTGTCAAATTATATTTATGTATTTCTTTTGGGCTAAAAATGTTATTGAATAATACACTGCAGGTATATTCTTCTACCTACATCCATATATTTCTCAAAATTAAAAATTAATAATAATGATAATGCGTTTAACGTCCGTTTCTCGACTTTACGTCATTCGTACCATTACTATTTCCCATTTACCACTTCGCGTTATTTTCTACATTATTTAAAACTTCAACTTATGTAATAGCAATGGGCGAATGAAGGAATTATAGGAAATTAGGATAAGGTAGGTAATTTTTGAACTACGTGCCCGAGTCGGTTCCAATTTTCAGAAAATTTAAGTTCAGCAAGACCCTTTCAGGTGCCGCAATCCGCATTTCGATTGGTCCACCCGTTCAAAAGTTATGAGAGATTTACATATACACACTAACACACACAGTATTACGGACATCATTGTGGAAATGGTCAGAATTCCTAGGACCTCAATTCGTTGAGATCTGACGAAAACTCGAATTTCGAATAATCGGGGTGAAACCAATAACTTCCCATTTTTTGTAGAGGGACGTGAAAAATTGAATATTAGAGAAAAATACTGAATCGAAAAGGCAAAAATTGGGTTAATACGTTACTGTTTCAATGTATTATTTGCTGGAAAATTTATAGATATACATTAAGCTCATCCGAGAATTTATATTTAGGTATATCATAATTAAAGGACTCATACAACATTTGTTTTGTTTATAAATTTAAAATATTTTACCAACGTTTAAATCCGAATAAGCAGATTGTAAATATTAAAATTACATAAAAGAGAAAAACCCGGGTCGCAGTGCCAAAACCCTGCCGACAATATAGTGTATTTGCTTGTGTAGGGCCGTGTGGTTTTATACTTTTATTATGTGAAATTAAGTTTGTTTTTGGGCAAAATAAAAAATTTAACCCCTTAATACACCCCCTAAAATAACATTTTTTTCTTAATTGTAATATTATTATCAATCTAACGTCTACACCGAATTAAATACACCCTTCAATAAATAAGTCACTATCTGCAAACTAGTGTTTTCATAAAATTTGTAAATCCGGTCCTGTCGGGCCGATTTTATTAAAATTGTGGGGACACTTTAAAATCACTACCAGAGGGTTAAATTTCAATTTTGAAACGATTCGGAGAATTTTTTCGATATTTTGGGTCCCAAAAACAGTTTTCAACCCCTAAAAACTACCCTTAAAATAGCCCGATTAGGCCCATTTTAAATAGGCTTCTTGCGGTGATGGGTTTCAACACGTGGCCCAAATTTCGTTGAAATCAATTAACTCTTCGAAAGTTATCGCGCGTACACATATATATATATAAACATTTTTAAAAATAGTGCCAAAGTGTTTAGGAGGTTATGAAACGTCGAGAAATTTTGGTCCGACCCCTAGGTCCCGCCATCCGACCGACGCCAATAGTGTATGTTGCCATATGGCAAATACACTAATAAAAAACTCTGAATAGAAAATTATTTTTAATAGAAGATCGCGCGTAGTTAGGTCATAAATTTTAAAATAAGCATGAATACAACGCGTAAAGATAAAACATTCATTACTAAATTAATCGCATCTAACACTTTTCATCATATTTAAATGTTATTATTATCAATATTACTAGTTTAGCGTCTGCGTAGAACTATTTTTTAGAAAATGCATAACCAATTGATAGTCCAAGAAATAAAAGATAAATAGATAAAATAAATCATGACGAATTGAATAACTTTTTATGTCGCGGGTCGGTTAAAAAATAGAAAACACTTGACGCGAAGTTCCTTAGTAGGAGATGTATACAATAAATAACAAATTCCCATGTAAGGGTTATAGACCTATCCGTAGGTTATAGAATGTTCCACAGAAGTAATTTTTTAAAGACAGTATTTTTCGACAAAAAATTGAAACACGACGTTCTAGAAAGATGAATGTTTAAAAAATTATATATTCCCTTATACTATTTATAGACCTGTACGTGAGCTATCTAACTGAGTTAAAGTAACGTAATAATTATAAAAATACTCCTAAAACACTAATCTATCCAAATAGTCAATGTCTGACAATAACGCTATTATTGCATCACTTTTTTCATTTATTTTAAAAGGAGACGTTTGTTTCAGATGGCAAGTTTCACCAGCTGCCGACAGGAGAACTGTTAATTCACAATTTAGAGTTCAGTGACCAATTCCCATCTTATCGATGTCGGACTATGCATAAGTTAAGCAGACAAGTCGTGGTCAGTTCTGCAGCCAACGTTCGACTCACTGGTAAGTTTTCTGTATATTCAGTAAAACAATATATAATTTAAATAACTTTTTTCACGACCTCAGTTAAAATAGCCTGTATAATGATAGTAAAATGACCCATTTCGCACTAGTGCGTGAAGTAAAATAAAATAAATGCGAAACGTAGTCACTAGTCATATGACCATTTTTAGTAAAAGTATACAAATCATACGGAACCTACAATTGGACGTTATCTTGACCAAAATTGAACTGTTATTTTTTTTTAATTATGCGAAAATCAGCCAGAAAGTACGTGCGAGATACATAAATCTACTATTTATCTGCTGTGTGTTCATAATAAATTGTAGAAATTATATAAAAGAAGATGTAAAGAAGACCTGGTTACAAGAGCCTTGTGTAATTGACGTGGCAGTAAAGTTATAGAAAAAAATCTTGCCACCTTGCAAAAATTAACCATTAGGAAACCTGATGATGGACTTATATCGTATACCGCTCGTACAGCATTAGGCTATGGTGGGGGAGAGGTATGGCGACTGCTTCGTACACAGAAGGTCGTAGGTATGATTCTGAAGTCGACGCTATTTTTTTTTCTATTTCACTGGACATACTATCTGTAAGCGATCCACTCGAAGCACTCTTAAGCTCTAAACAAACATTTTTCAAATTTACAAAAATATATACATATATACAAAGAGCTGAGATGAATGTATGAAAAATTAAATGTAAATAACAAAACATGAAATTTAATACTAGTTACTGTATCAAATTTTTAAGCTGTATGATGTACAATTTTAATGAAAAGCTCTTACAAAATGACAAATTGGAAATGATGCAAATGAAACACTAAGCCTGTTGTTCTCTTTAACAAACTGTAAATGACAAAATGAAATGTAGCCTACGAACATTCAGCTACAAAATCCCAATAGACTAAAGAGGTAACAAACTCATCGAAACTTTTACAACTTTCAACATCACATTTGAATTATTATTGAAGTTTAAGATTTGCTTTTCAACGAATTCTGTTGTTCATTTTTACTGTCGGAATAATGCGTAATTTTAGTTTAATTGTATGAAACCATTGACAGTAAGCTGTTTGAAATGTTTGTTTTTATTATCATCCTGAGAAGCAACAGAACACTGGTGATTTCCAACTTTACCGTTGATGTTATTAGTTTCTTACTGTAATATATCATATATATGATTATATATCATATATATATGATTATATATATATATATATATATATATATATGACGATTTTCGTCTCCCCTATTTTTTAGGGACGGCCACGACTAGCTTAGCTCAGCGGTGCGGGGTACGTGGGTCCCAAATTGCTAACACGACAGAAAAATTGCCCAAAACTGGGCTAACAAATCCGACCTCCAACCACTAAAAAAAATTTAAAAAATAACATGCAACCACCTTAATAATTTTATTGACACGACACCATTAAAACAAAAAATCTCTAAACAGCAAATTATTCACTGCTATCAACAACAGGTGTTGACAATCCAACTGTCGAGGGACTCGGTGGAGAGAAAATTTAATCTGCCGACCAAAAGGTAATAAGGGCGCCAGGACTTAAGGGCACAAGAATGTCAATCTCAGGAGTCCACCCTGAGACGCCGAGAGTCGACTCAACAGTCAGCAAAAAAAAAAACACCAAACAACAAAAATCCTGAAAAAAAATCCAGAGAATCCTTAAAAAAATCCTAAAACACACGACACAATAGATCCAATCCAATAATAAACAGATCTAATTCCGGACCAAATCCTAACAAATTCCTAGCAAAATCTCCATAAGTCCTTATCCATTTTAAAACATATCATTTCATTCTTTATAAAAACCGCGATGTAGTCACTACCATGGCTATATCGTGAATGCCCCTGTGCAAGATAATTCCAAAAACTCACTTCTAAACAGTCGCGACAGACAAGCCTGTCCGCACACTGCATCAGTTCACTCGTCAAACTCGCGATCGTCCGGCTTGCTATCCCATGCTAACTACAGAGTTGATATGAACAGTTTGACTTCTTCGTCGCACTCATTAGTGACAAAATTTTGCAACTGTAATTAGCAGGGATGCAATTTTGATCAGGGGTGCAGCTGAATAAAAAGATGACAACAATACCAAAATTGTAAAACATTACACTCCCCCTTTCCCTGGTAGAAAAATGCGAACGACGCGAGCATTTTTCACAAAGCAGCCGACTAACATTCCACAGAAACACCAAGTTGAACCAATGACTCCAAATTAAGCGACCGACAACCATACAACACCAAATTTCTCTGTTCGATGTTTAGGACACTGATAACTTGTGTGTCCTGGTCCATGACTATTCCAACACATAAATGACAGTGAACACATATTCATAAAACTCACCACATTCATCAAAATATCACCCACTTCCGAAAAAGCTCCAAATCGACGAAACACCAAAAGCGCATCAGAATCCGACAAAATGTCAAAAACCAAAACATTCAATATCTTCTTTTCGGTTAGGTTAATGTCAAATCGAGACATTATACACAACACAGCGGAACAAAATTTCGATAGCTCTCCTTGTACCGTCCGCAACTCAAAATCAATTGTTGGATCCAAAGACATCAAGACTGGCTGTGAATTATCAAGTTGGACTTCCGACTTGACAATTAGTATGGCATCTGATAGCTGGGGTGGTGTATCCGATTGGACGATAGGAGTGTCAACCAAAACCTCGATCATGTCTGAAGTAGGAGCCACCGCAGAACTGTAATCAATCCGGTGAACGACACAGGAACTAGGGCGCTCAACCGCCAACAGACCTCCCGCGGCAGGCAACTCTTCAGCGTCAAGAAAGTCATCCTCTAAGGCTAACACGCAAATCAGACGTTCACTTTTAAAAGCTCGAATCACTTCATCCTCACTATAGATCCTCAACACTCGACCTAACAAATGATTTAAACGGCTTCTAATTTCAACCACCGTAGTTTCAAAAACACCATTTTCTAACAACGCACTAACTGAGGAGAGGCTACTATCGATCTCAGCTCCATCAATATCCAACACAAATGAGCTACACTTGTAATCGACGTTGGAGCGCTTGACATCGTCCGCTAATAGTCGTCGCAAACACTTTCTCCTTTTAACTTCTACGTTTCCCAAACCAAAACCACGAATAGACAGTTCATAATTGACTTCGCTAACTGACAAGACGTCAACATCAATTTCATAAGAAATTTCTATATTGTTCATCGTGAAATCAAATTTTTCCACCAACACAACCCCGTAATAAAATTTCAACAAAAACAAGATAAACAAATAAATAAATAAATAAATAAACAAATAACTAAATAACCAACAATCAACAAAGTAATAACAAAATTTACCAAACGTAAACTGCCAACGACGCACAACAGCGCAACTCCGAGAAGTCGCCAATACGCACAACTACAAAATTTTTACACTACACACTCTACAGTGCAAATCAACCAATCAACACTACTCGCAACAGCGCAAGCCAACCAAATTCACCAATTACGTCTCAATTCTAACGAGACCAACAAATTGCTGACCGAAACAACCAATACACCTAATAGCGCAAACTGACAAAAATTCGCCAATAATTTAATAATTCGCTAATACGTTTTAATTCAGACGATACCAACAAATTATCACCCAGAACGTAGACCAGCGAAAACGGATCCAAATTGTCTCCAAAAAGACCAACCAAACTCACCAATATGCGCAATAACGCAAATCAACCATTTGCTACTACGCGCAATAGCATAAACCATTCAAGTTCACTAATTACGTCTCAGTTCTAATGAGACCAACTAATCGCCAACCAAAACGCATAAAAGCGCAAATCGACCCAATTTGTCTTCAAAAAGACCAACTAAACGCCACAGAATATAGCTGACATGCATAACTGCGTAAACACACCAAAATCACTAGTTATATCCAGCTTCACACTCAGCGACACAAAATCCAAAACAGGATTAAACAAAAAAATATCGGGCTCCAAAGTGAGCTCCACAATCATAACAGACTTCACACGTTGACGTCAAACATATCGGGTTCCAGAGTGAGCTCCACCAACTGACGTCAGCAGTAACTGTTACTTTTGTCTATTTTTTTTTTAAAGTCCCTCATTGTGGGTCACAAAGAATATATCGGGTCCCATATTGGACTCCAAACATATATTGGCTCCACATTCTGAACTCCAAAATGTTTCATGTCATCAGCAAAATATGACAGGTTTTCTGAAAAATCGAACCATAAAAACAAACATTCAATCCAAAAAATTAGCAGATCATGCTGATAAAGTATCATCAAACAACAAAACCAAGTTAAATATACAATATATAACTGTATCAAAACATTCACTAAATGTTCATCAACAATCGCTAGAGCTCAACTAGGATTCAACCGAGCGCACAATTTTAAAAATAATCAGAATTCACACAAAAATATCATTTTGTAAATTTTCAATAAATCATGTCAAATCAACTGTCTCAACCAACAAAATTTCAGAAATTCACTCGCAAAATTCCAATAATTTTCCGAAAATTATTTGCACCAAGAATTACAAAATTTATAAATTCAACAAATTCAAATGAGATAAACCAAAGATTCCGAGTCCCACGTTGTCAGGCGCCATTTGTATGACGATTTTCGTGTCCCCTATTTTTTAGGGACGGCCACGACTAGCTTAGCTCAGCGGTGCGGGGTACGTGGGTCCCAAATTGCTAGCACGACAGAAAAATTGCCCAAAACTGGGTTAACAAATCCGACCTGCAACCACTAAAAAAATTTTAAAAAATAACATGCAACCACCTTAATAATTTTATTGACACGACACCATTAAAACAAAAAATCTCTAAACAGCAAATTTTTCACTGCTTGGGTCTTCATCAACACTGGCAGCTACAGCGGCGACATTTTCTTGGGAACGCACAGTTTTTTGTCTGGTTTTTGTTTTAATATCGAGTAATGTAAATTGCGTTCGAAATTTGTCTATAATTCGGCGAATACATCGTTCGGTTGGGCGATTATGGGCACCATAGAATTCACGAAGTGCTCGATAAGTTTGGCGCACAGAACACTGGTTTTGATAATAAATTTGAACAATTTGCAAGCGTTGCTCTGGTGTTATTCTTTCCATAATGATTTGCCAGACTAAACTGAATAATTCTGACACTACAAGCGCGAAAAGTGACAGTTCATTCCACAGCCTTCTCGGATAGAAGTTCGGACACTCTTAAAAAATCACTCTTTATATATATTTGACCCAGCTAAATTCTTTTACATATATAAAATCCACCTCCTCCGTTCGAGTAGTTTGTTCAAAAGATCATCAAACATTTATTTCTATATTTTCTAGCAAGGGTATTTTTTCCGAGTCTGATTTTTTTAACTTAAGTAATTTTGGAGATGCAGCGGATCCTTTAATTCTTGGCATATGATTTCGATAATTTGTTAGTCATCAATCTTTTTGATCTTAACTAAGAATCCTTATGCCAAGTTTTATGTTTCTATCTCAAGCAGTTTCGGAAAAATACTATTTTTATAGGTCCTATTTTCACCTCGAGTACGCTTATTCGATACAAGGAGTTGAATTTCGAAAAAAACTTTCTTAGGAAGGACTTATGTCACAAAAGGAACCTACTGTCCATATTTTAAGTTTCTAGCGTCAAGAGTTGCGCCTGGGCATTGATTAGTCAAAACCTTAGGGGTTGAATTTAAGGGGGTATTGTCATGTGAACGCATAAATTTTACCTCTTTTTAGGGAATTTTTTTTAGACGACATTAACATTCAATCATTTTAATTTTTTTATATGTTTTTGTTTGTATCTTTAACTGTATAAAAAAAATTTTTTTTCTCTTATTTTACATTTTTTATATATACATTTTTTTAATTAAATTAGACACTAAAAAAAGCAGGTCACTGGTCATGGTAATAGCGGCTGTTCATGTTGTCTGAAATAAAAAAATCGAATGGATCATTGTTCAGTAGGGATGTCGCTATCGTTCCTACCAAAATTAATCAATTTCATTAAAAAAAATGGCGGACTGTACAAAAAAAAGTTTGTGTTTTTTGTTATTTTTTTTGTTAAAAATTGTTTAAAAAAATAAGAAAATATTTCCGAAAATAAGCAATTTTGGTACGGACGATAGCCATTAATGAGTAGAAGAACATATATAAATTTCAAAGCAATCGGTTGAATACTTTTTTTTTAGGACCATGACAGTTTTAGAAAATAATTAGCCGTATTCTACTATTTTCGTTCTAATCACTGTTCTTACGTAACCACAGTGATTACAAAATTTATAAACACTATCTGTAATCACTAATATTTAATATGCTATTCAGGTAAAGCATTAATAACAAGTGATTATGCGAGTGTTTACAAATCTTTTTTGTCACTCGATTTCAAAAAAACGTACCTATAAAGAGTCGTCTGAATTTAATTACAAGTCTATTTTTGTGCGGTTACCACGGTTATATACTTTTGAATTTTATGTTAGCTGTCAAGTGCTGAAAATAATTAATTATTAATAATAATAATTATTATTATGGATAATAAAATTACAAAAAGACAACAAAAAAGTATCATCTAGTCAATACAAATTTATGATTGATTTTCGTCGTTGGTTCTGTAATATCTCCTATGTGCAAAAAGTAAATGTTGCATAGGAAAGGCTAAAAAGTGATTATATCAGCAATAGATGGTAAGAAACTAGCAATTTCAGAGGTATATTTCTAATTCATACTTATCTTCACTGCAACATGTTTATTAAGAAGAAGTATTTTCTTAAAAATATTAATTAACGTTAATTTCAGATTTATTGGCACAGGAGGTATTACAGAACCAACGACGTTTTATTGACGCTAATAAAAATATGTTGAGTGGAAAACTTTCATCAACCGAATCCACAATTGTGGAAAAAAATGGGAAAAATTAGCCCTTATACTGAATTCCAATTCGAATTTTGGATTAATAAAAAACGTAAAAGAATAATAAAAAAATGTATAACGCGTGTACGTTATAATATAATTCTATTATTAACCTGTTTTCATTCTCAATTAACTCCAAAATAAGTAAGTGTAATATTTTGCCGTCCATTTTAATTAATAAACACTCAAAGTGTCAGCTTAACAACACCTATTTACAAGTTACAATTTATCCACTCTTATAAACACGTCACATGATCATTTTAACCACTTGTGGCAAACACTTTGCTTAGCAGAATAAGAAACAAATAAAAGTGGTTGCCCAGAGTGTTTATGTTACTAAGCACTTGGTAATCACCGTGATTATCATTAGTAGAATAGCCCTGAATGTTTCCAGATAAATGCGTTTAAAGTTTCAAGAGCCAACAAGTCGCTTATACGGCTCGTCGGCGACTATGAGTTGTAATTTATTTAAAACTAGGAATTTCGGTCTCTATTTTTCACAGCATATTTTCGATAGGTTTTACTATTGAAATATGAAAAAAAAAAATTGATTTTTCGAAGTGGTCACATGAGAATACTCCCTTAAAAAAACGCTCGAATAAGAGTTTGCTTACTTTTAATGAAGAGTTTGTATGTTGAATTAAATCCTACTTTAGCGATCCGTGACAGGTGCACATTTTGTAATTTTGACCATCTTAGGGATTGAATTTCGAAAGTGTCTTCTTAGGAGGTGCGTTTGCCATAAAATCAACCCACACCCAGTACCTAAAACGGTTTATTTAAATTGAAACCTAGAAAATAATAAATTATGGGTTTCCATTCTGAGGCTTTGATCAGACTAAAATAAAAACTTGAGGCATATTTAAGAAAAAACTTTCTTTTGTCAGGAGTAGAAAATCATATCTGGCTTCCGACTGTCTTTCTTCACTTTAAAATTACTAAATGCTGTATAAAAATTTGAATAATAATCTTCCTGGACAAGATGAAATTTATTTTATTTTTCTTTAAATAAAATAAATTTCATCTTGTCCAGGAAGATTATTATTCAAATTTTTATACATAATTATGGCAAGAGGTTAAGAAGGAGTCCACTATCAATATTACTAAATGCTCCCTACAAGTTTATTTTTATAAATATTAAGGGCACTGTGGTTGGAACAATAAAAATAAAAGAAAGAATAGTTACTTCTTACCACAACAGATTTATTCAGTGGATGTACATTTCGAGAGCTAAGCTCCCATCTTCAGCAAAACACTAAACTAACACTGAGTTTAGTGTTTTGCTGAAGATGGGAGCTTAGCTCTCGAAATGTACATCCACTGAATAAATCTGTTGTGGTAGGAAGTAACTATTCTTTCTTTTATTTTTAAGTTTATTTTTGTTTGATCAAATTGGTGACCCATTAAGTCTTTTTGATTCAACATTGATACTCTGCGTTATCGACTACAACATTGTTTTATTATAAGTTTCTATGAGCTGCGCTTAAGAAACAAACAAGTTTAATTCAATTTTCAATCTCATTATGATCAAACGTATTTAGACCTCGTCTTGATTAAATCAAGTTTTATTGTGTTTTATTTATTTATTGTAAGTATTTGCACCCATATTTTAAACGTAATTTTTGAAAATTTCTGGAATGTGGACCAACGTGTTTATCAGTTAATACAAATTACTCATTTCTCAATAAAAAAGCTGAAACGCTGCGAAATGAATGATTGGTATTAATTAATAAAAACCTTGGTTCACATTTTTGCGATTTTCATGAATTATTTATTTATCTTGAATTTTTATTAAGATTTACTAGAGCATTATACAATAATTATTTTTTAGCTTTTAGTACGCTATCGATTGTACAATAAAACCGTTTAACCGGTTTAACATACAAAGTTTTTTACCTATTTTATATGATAGTACCTTTTAGTTAAATAATTGTTTAATATAAAAAAAGTTAAAATAGACTTTCAAGTTTTTTTATTCTCAGTAAAGATTATTAAAGCGATTAAAGATAAACTCACAAAATTTTTCTCAACAAATATTATTAAAATTTAAGCACATTTCAAAAAAGTTATTAGAAAACTTATTCCCATTATAAAGTTGGCTGCAATGTCACAGACATATTTAAAATGAGTAAGAGAGCGTTTTGCACGAAGAAAGTTTTAACAAAATATTTTTATAATAATGGTTAAAATGTCATACATCATAAAATATTTAGCGTCGCTTGAGAAATTTAAGTTGAAATCGTTGTAAAAGCTAAACTACCATTAGTACTGGAATTTTCAAACTATGAGCACGGGACTAATATTTAAGGTATAAATAAATATATTACAGTCACAGAGATAAGCGCCCTCGACTTATACGACCCTAGTTCACTTTGGCACAACTAGATATACTTTTTAAAATCAAAGCTCAGCATAATTATACTAAAAGAAGCCTGAGAATGATAAAAACTGTCCGCTTAAAAATAAAGTATTAGACAATAAAAGGACAAAATCAGCTATTTTCCAACGTCGGATTATTCATTAATCGTTCTCTATGGTATGTTGTTAATCTTTCAAGTGTTTGAACGGTCAGTCAATACTTTTCGGTATAAATTAAGTCGGGTCCCGTCCTCTCTCAGTTTTAATGCCTATAAATTTGAGGGACCAAAGCATTAAAAGAGTCATGCATATGCTTTCTTAATGAAATGTGTGAAATATAGCTGTAAGTATATCAAAGAGCTAGTCCATAAAAGAGCCTTTCCTGGTCTATCATGAGCATGCTCGAATTCTGTGTTACTACAATTATTTATGCAATTAATATATACATATGTTTGTACTTAAAGTTGTATAGTTTTTGAAATTTAACTTCTTTAACGACGTATCTGTTTGGAAAATGTACGAAATCGAGGGGAAGTAGAACAAACAAATAAAGGGAAAGCAAGTTTGTTTCCTAAATTATATGAAACAGACAAGGACAGAAGTTAATAGTGTGTTGCATTTTTATTCGCAAAATAGTCAGACAAGAATGAACATATAAAATCAGTGCGTGAGAATCTGACGTTTAAAATTACGAACAATTGAAGTACAAAATAATTTCCGTAATTTGATGTACAAACATTAGTGATAATCTGCAATATGAATGTCCAACGTATACTTTTTAACAAATACGATTGAAATGACGATTTTAAATTGTCTCACAACGGGCATCTAGCAGATTTTCTTTTAATCATCTACCTAAGGTCAGAACCGGATTTCATAAAAAAAAAAATTCAGACAGCTGATTTTCCTTTGCCACTTGACACAAGATCATGGGTTTGTACACATACGGTGGGAACTCATACATTTCATGTAAATTCAGTAAAGAAAATATTAAATATTATATTCTCTATTTTCAGATATCAGAACAATTTTCGGATTAAACATGTTTTAAATACAAGTATATGCTGAAACGTACATTAACCATTTCCGTCACGCATTTACATTACACATATTTTGAACTTGGGGCAATATTTAATATTCAATTCGACGCAAATGAAGTCATTCATTCAATATACCGCCAATCGGTGTCACATCTTGTCAACCATGGTTCGAACTTTCATGAGATTCAACAGATTGTCGCTAAATGGCATGGATTCTAATTTAAAAATTCGTAAAGAGGTGGTTAGTGACATTAACCACCAAGACTGAAAGAGTTAATGTGATGTTGATATATTACAGACAATTCATATTAAAAATGTTTTTCTGTAGATTACAGTATGTAAATAAAACTATGGTATGAATGTGATGATCACATAACACAAACATCTTAAAATGTGCAATAATTTCGCCGTAATTATAATATTAAACTTCTTGTGTGAGATTATGAGGGTGAGGTTTATTATAATTTTTTACCAATAGATTCTCAAATATTTTTAAATTTTATTGTTTTCTGGATGTTGTTTGTTTTTATGTGTTTTTCTATAAATTCGCCATCATTATAACAAGAAGCGTACGCAGAACCACAATTTGTTTATGCTTGTGTTATGAAAACTAACATAATATAATTAAAACCTATGGTTTTTCACGAAATGCTTCTTGCTAATTATGAGTTCATAAAAAACACCCAAAATTCAAAAGGAGAATAAATTTCGAAGATGATTAAAATTGTTTCTAAAATCAACCTGTATTTATGAAAAGAATCGTAGTTAGGATTTAACATTGGATATAGGTTATGAGTGTGAATGTTTAATTTTATTATACGTAAGGTAACAGCACCTGTTTCCAACCATTTATCTATGCCCAAAAGCTCTAATTTACTAGTGGTTAAACCATCCTCCGCCAGGCGGAATATCGAAGTCGAAGAATTAAAAATAACATCTTTCCCTGAAATATAATACAGAATTGAACATATTTTTTAGAAGAACCCCTCCCCTGTTTCTGTCCTTCAAAAGAAAATCTTAAATCCGACCCGTTTACCGTTGACTTTATCGTGTGTGTACAAAGTTTCAGTTTCCTAGCCTAACAGAGATCTTAACCCTCCGTTCAGCACCATGGTCTGGCCAGACATATTTCATTTTTAATTACAAATCTAACATATTTCTAGTGTACATAGATATTTGAAATTCACAGTACCCTCCTAAAATTTCATTGGCTATCGACTAAAAAAATATATATATCCAAAAATGTCCTTAGAAAGGATAGAAAAAAGGATTTTAAAAAAGTTAACTTAGTTTCAGCACATAGTGCCTGGTCAGACCCCTATATATTTTACACGTAAACATATGGAATTTGATACTTTTTCTTTGTAATTCTTTATTGAACTCTCTTTTACGATTACTTAGAACACATGCATGTGTGTATTCACACACACATACGTGTGCATATGTGTGGAAATTGTCGTTATCGAACGAATGTATTCAGTGTGTATTTGAGCGTGTAGTGGTATTCTCGCTACTATGTTGTTTCTTTTTCGGCGTCAGTTGTTGAGTAAACGTTGAACAGACAACAAGCTAGCTCCAAGAAGTATATCTTTCGCGCCTTTTTAGTGTATTTGCCATATGGCAACATACACTATTGGCGTCGGTCGGATGGCGGGACCTAGGGGTCGGACCAAAATTTCTCGACGTTTCATAACCTCCTAAACACTTTGGCACCATTTTTGAAAATGTTTATATATATATGTATATATATATATATATATATATATATATATATATATATATATATATGTGTGTGCGGGCAATAACTTTCGAAAGAGTTAATTGATTTTAACGAAATTTGGCCCGCGTGTTGAAATCCATCACCGCAAGAAGCCTATTTAAAATGGGCGTAATCGGGGCATTTTAAGGGTAGTTTTTAGGGGTTGAAAAATGTTTTTGGGCCCCAAAATACCGAAAAAATTCTCAGAATCATTTCAAAATTGGCATTTAACCCTTTAGTAGTAATTAAAAAGTGTCCCTAAAATTTTAATAAAATCGGCCCGACAGGACCGGACTTACAAATTTTATGAAAACACTAGTTTGCAGATAGTGAATTATTTACTGAAAGTTGTATATAATTTGGTATAGAGGTTCGATTGATAATATTAATGCAATTTAAAAAAAATGTTATTTTAAGGGGTGTATTAAGGAGTAATTTTTTTTATTTTGCCTAAAAACCAACTTAAGTTCGCATAATAAAGCCACACTGCCTGTATTAGCAAATACACTATATTGTCGGCAGGGTTTTGGCACTGCGACCCGGGTTTTTTACATTTGTTCACATCATTGTTTTCATTTTATTTTCAATGGAAGACGAAGTGAAATTTGTTTACGATACGCGATTACGTCGTAGAAGTCTCAGTGTTGATTTTCACACACGTT
This sequence comes from Venustoraphidia nigricollis, assembly GCA_034508555.1. Lineage (NCBI taxonomy): Eukaryota > Metazoa > Arthropoda > Insecta > Raphidioptera > Raphidiidae > Venustoraphidia > Venustoraphidia nigricollis. The sequence continues at coordinate 1,056,025 of JAVRKA010000073.1, forward strand.
TATCAGCGGCTTTATTGAATGATATTCAACGAAACAATACCGATATTGATGAAGATAATCGTGCTGACTATAGTGTTGTGAATGAAACCGATGGAGATAATGATTCTTTGCCATATGATGATGCATCAGATATCGAAAGTGATTATCATATCGAACCAAACGAATTGAGTGATGAGATGAAGACAGTGAAGAAGAAGGAGAGCGTGATAGTGAAGGCGAAATGCAAGTCGATAAACCGAACAGTGATGATTTTTTTATGGCAAAGATGGAACAAAGTGGAATAAAAATGAGCCAACGATTGGTCGTATTCATCAACACAATATCATGCGTTTTCGTGCCAGCCCAAAGAACAAAGCATCCATTCCAATCGAAGTATTCAAACAATTTTTTTCACCGAACATTTCATTCATTATCATCACCGAAACAAATCGTAATGGAAAAGCCAAAGTTAATAAATGGAATGAAGAAAATCCCGACTCAAAACCAAAAGTTTGGGTCGATTTGACTAGTACCAAACTTGATGCATTCATTGGCTTACTCTTCGCGTCTGGCTTGGCCCACAATAATATGCAAAAAACAAGAAAATTATGGCGATCAGATGCTTTGCCCATTTATCGTGCAGCTATGTCTTACAATCGCTTTGAAACATTGTTACGATGCATTCATTTTGATGATAGTCGTACACGTGAATTTCGTCAACAAACTGATAAAGCTGCACCCATTCGCGATGTATGGAATTTCTTGAATGAAAACCTTGCAAAAAATTATGAGCCACACGAGGCCGTAACCGTCGATGACCAACTGTTTCCTTATCGTGGCCGAACTAAATTTACTAAATTGATATGATTTCCTACAAAAAAGTATTTAGAATTCCATTTTTTTTCTTCGAAGAACCACAATACATTGAAAATAAATAACAAAAACAAACGAAAAGCAATGTGTGTTTTTTCTCAATTCCAACCTTTTTCGTAAATTGTTTTCATACACAGGTAGTAAAATATATGTCGAAACTAGCTATAGAGATAAGAAATCAGAAAAATATACCTCTGTGGTATATAAATGCGTTCAAATGTACCTCTACTTTCCATATAAATGCCCTGAAATACATAGGGATCCAGCGAGGCACCATGTACTGAAAGTAAGGGTATCGGAATAGGTACTGAACGGAGGGTTAATATGGAAGCTAAAATATTTTTCACGAAAAAAATCCGGTTTCTGGTCCCGGGGAGAAAATTGAAAATCTGTTCCGTTAGATTCTGTCCCGTGTCCTATGAGTGTGCCAATTCTCAGCTTTCTAGCTCAACTGGGGCCTTCTGGAGAGCTGGGAAAGACATGCATTAGGAAATTATACGAAATATGTAGATTATAACATAATATGTTATTAAGTATATTATAACAACATTGGCCACAATGCCAACACCTGCCAACAAAGTAGTATATTTGCTAATATATGCAATATGGCATTTAAATGCATTATTCAGTCGCAGTCAAATCTTGATAGTGTGCGGATCGGTTAAATTTTGCTCCGTTTTGTTTAGCGAGTTAAAAATTAATTTCGTTATTTAGAATAATTTCTATTATTTTGTTAGAATACTTTTTAGTTATTTCTATATTAGTTTATGTCTAGTGTTAAGTGAAGTTTAATTAATGCGTTGGGTTTAACCTAGTGTTCAAATTTTCTTATGTTAGTGCATTCCATTTAGTGGAAAATTATTGTGTAGTGTATGTCGGCAGAGTCAGGCGGTGTCCACATGTCAATATAACCAGGAAGTACAAAAAATTGTTGAGGTAACAAAAGACCAGAATGATTTCTTGGCGAAAATAGATTTCAGTAGTCTTAAGAAGATAACAGGTAAGAGTGGAAAAAAGTCTAATTTAGAGCATACTTCTGCTAAAACTAAAATAAGTAAGAAAAGAATGATAATGTCTCAAAAAAATAAAAATACAGGTAAAAATAATTCCCAAAAAAATAAAAAATCAGTTAATATGCAGATAGAACAATCAGACACTGATGACGATAGTAACTCGAATATGGAGGTTGAAACCAGTAATAAGTTTGATGTTTTGTCAAATATAAACGATAATACTGGCGCTGAAGAAGTGCTTAGCCGTAAATATAATACTCGGTCAAGTAATGGTAATAAATTACTAGCTAATAGTACACAAAAATTACCAATTATAATGTCAAATAAGCCCGTGCCGGGCACAAGTAGTAACCAGCATAGCAAAGTTGGGTCAGTAGAATCCATTAATCAAATTAGTGCGAATAGCAATGAAAATAATCAACATAACGCAAATAGTTCAATTAACAAAGTCAACAGTAGTCAGAATAAAAATCTAAAATTCAATGAAAATCACCAAGGCCCTTATTACATCTTTTTAGAAAGTAAAGATAAGAATATAGGAAAATGTCATCCTATGTTTATAGGGCGACATATTCATTCTAAATTGCCACAAATGAGTGATTCAATAAATAATATAAAAACCGTAGGCAGCAACCGCTTGAAAATTGAATTTAAAAATAAAGACGATGCTAACTATATAATTGAAAATTCAATATTTGATGAACTAAATCTAAATTGTTACATTCCAAATCACTTGTTGTTTAAAATGGGGATAATTAGGCATGTTGACTCAGTATTAGATGAGGAGTATTTAATGCAAAATATTATATGCCCGCAAAAAATTCACAAAATCAGACGCGTAACTAAAAAAGTTAATGATAGGGTTGTGAATACCCAAACAATTATTGTTACCTTTAAAGGTCAAAGATTGCCCGAGTACGTCAAGATCGACAACACTATTTGTGAAGTTGATTTGTACGTACCCAGGGTTGTACAATGTTTCAAATGTTTGAGGTACGGACATATGCAAGGGCAATGTCGCAGTCATGGTAGGTGCTCCAAGTGTGGTGAACAACATTCATCAACGGAATGTGTAGAGTCCACCCCTTGTTGTATCCACTGTAAAGGTCAACATTTAGCTACAGATAAAAATTGCCCTGAGTACGATACACAAAAATACATTAAACAAAGAATGGTACAGATGAATTTAACATTTAAAGAAGCAACTCAAAATGTTAAAAATTCATACGCTAATGTAGCGGGAGTGGATTTAAATTCGGAGCAAATGTTTCCTCCACTGAATAAAAATGAAGACAATTCGGTTGTGGATAATTACGAAAGTAATTTAGTTAGGGCGAATCCCGTAGCTCCCCGAAGAAGACCCTCACCGAGAATTGACTCTGCAAGTAAAAATAGGTCTCAGGCAATTGATAATAACTTGAACCGTATCCAATACCATAAAAGTCAACAAAGACGGTTTAGTCCTCATAGAGAAAAATCTCCTGTCATTACCTGGAATCCATATAGACCCCAAGTAATGGAGTTTACAGACAAATTGAATGAGTTATTGGAAACGGTATCTATGTTATTCGAGCATATACCGCATTCCGCTTCAGCAGCTCCTAAGTTTATGGCACTCAGATCATTAGTTGACGACATTTATAAAACTTATAATTACAGCAATGGCGAACACAATTAAAATTTTACAGTGGAACTGCAGATCGATTAGTTCTAATAAACCTAATCTTGAAATACTGTTAAAAGACAAAAACATATATATAGCGGCCATCTCTGAGACATGGCTTAAGGATAATTCAAATTTTTACATAAACAAATTTTTCATTATCAGTTCGAATAGACAAGACGGTCATGGTGGCACGGCTATTCTTGTCCATAAAGTTTTAAAATTCAAAACGCTTGACGTGCATGAGTTTAATAATGATGTTGTACAGTTGTGCGCTATTCAGATAAATAGTAAAGAACCTTTTGTAATTATTTCTGTCTACTGTGCACCCAATCATAACATGTCTCAAGTATTCTGGAACAGAATTTTTAATAAATTTAAATTACCTTTACTTGTCTTAGGAGATTTCAACTCTCATTCCCCCAGTTGGGGGTGTGATTATTTAGACAGAAAGGGTGATAGCTTAATGAAATCGATTGAAGATAACGGTATGGTAATACTTAATGACGGGTCCGGTACATTAGTTTCGCGACCTAACAGAAGCAGTTCAGCTGTTGATATATCAATTTGCTCAGCGTCTGTTGCGGGTAAAATAGCCTGGCGGTGTCATAGAGACCCATCTGGGTCCGATCATTATCCCATATTAATAACGATGACAATTAATTACGATCTAAGTAAAAAAACTTTTAAACCATTTTACAAATGGGATGTGAAAAAGGCAAATTGGGGGCGATTATGCCGCTTATATAGAACACAAAATAGATAGTGAAATAGATAATAATGATTCAATAGGTTATGAAGAGTTCATAAATTTAATTAATGACGCGGCCGAACAAAATATTCCCAAAAAGCGGGAAGTAACAATAAATAATTACAGAGATGTTTCTTGGCGAGATAGTGAATGTAATGAGCTATTAAAACTAAGAAAATCAACAATAAAAAATTATAGAGAAAACCCTAATTTTGAAAATTTCTGTAATTACAAAAAAATAGATGCAAAAATTAAAAGAATTTTTAAACTTAAAAAACAGAATAAATTTAGAGAATTTTGCGAATCAATAAATAGAGATACTCCCGTATCGTTGGTATGGGAAAATGTGAAAAGAGTCAGAGGATATGTAAATAGGGTAAACAGGAGTGAAAATATAGAGGCAGGAGAGGAATGGATAAATCAGTTTATAAATAAAGTAGTACCTCAATCAGTGAATCAGATAATAAAAATGCAGGCACAAGTTTGTCAGGAACACGTGTTAACGGCTCCATTATCTTTACAAGAATTAGATAGAACTTTTAAACATACAAAAGGGACAGCCCCGGGTTATGATTTCATAACGTAGGTACTCTATGTTGGAAAATTTGCCAGTAAACGCAAAAAAAATATTCCTAAAAAAATTAAATGAAATTTACAAGACAGGTTTATTGCCTGATTTATGGAAAAATTATATAATTGTTCCAATACACAAACCAGGTAAAAATAAAAATGAAGCGCAATCATATCGTCCTATATCTTTATCATCTTGTATTTTGAAAACTATGGAAAGAATCCTAAATTTTAGATTACAATATTGGATGTGCGAGAATAAACTATTTCCCGAATCACAGCATGGTTTCCGTAGGGGGCAAAGCGTGATGGACAATTTGTCTGGATTGGTAACTGATATTCAAATAGGTAGCACTGGAAAAGTCATAACGTTAGCTGCTTTTCTAGATATAGCCGGTGCATATGATTCAGTTATCCCTTCACTTCTCTGTGAAAAGATGCAAGAAATAGGCATCCCAAATCAATTGATAAATTTTATAGCAAACATGCTTAATGACAGAATTATTCATTTTAGAATTGAACACAAATTTATTGATTCCAGAGTTTCTTCAATAGGATTGCCGCAAGGAGGAATTTTGAGCCCATTGTTATATATTATTTATACAAGAGAGATAGAGAATATACTTTCCCCAAATACAAAAATTCTACAATTTGCTGATGATGTATGTTTATATACTCAACATATAAACATTCAACAATGTTCCTTGGCATTAGGAGACGCATTGGTGTCCTTGTCAGATTGGTTGGGAAATAACGGGCTAACGTTGTCCATTGAAAAAACTAAATGTGTGGCTTTTACAAATAAACGCAAATGTAACATACCAGAAACACTACGGGTTAATAGTAAAATGAATATTCGGATACTAAACACATGCATTTTGATTCTAAATTAAGATGGTCTGAACACATTACATTTCTAGTTAAAAAATGCGAATCAGGCTTAAACATTTTAAGATTTCTAGCACATTCTAAATGGGGCGCAGATCCCAAAATATGTCTTAATATCTATAGCGCTATTATAAGAGGAACAATGGATTACGGTTCCTTTCTATACGGATCGGCATCTTCCACGCTTTTAAAGAAATTGGATTTGATACAATACAAAGCTCTGAGGATTTGTATAGGTGCTCTGAAATCAACCCCTGTAAGTTCTTTATTGGTGGAGTGTGGAGAAGTCTCTTTAGACTTAAGAAGGCATATTTTGGGATCTAGGTTTATCTTATCCAAAAAATCCGACAAGGAGAATAGATTGCTCTCAAAAATAAACTATCTTACGGGTCTTGTTCTTACTGATAGGATGTGGGTTTGTAAAACTACGCCAATACTGGTAAATAATCATATAGATGTCAGTTCATTACAAATGAGCGTTTATTGTAATAATTATCCAATGTTGTACAATGTGAAGTATAAAGTAGTATTGGAACAGTATGATATAATTATTGACTGTCAAATTGAGACTGATCTCGAGTTGAGAAATGTATCTCAAGGTGCTTACCTATTATTTACGGACGCATCTAAGACTGGAGAGAAAGTGGGATGCGCATTATATGACCCACAATTAGATCTCTCGCGAACTTTTAAACTACCAGACAAATTATCTATTTATACGGCAGAAGCTATAGCAATTCGGGAAGCATTAACATATGTTTTTAACACGAATTGCACAAATATAGTTATATGCTCAGATTCTCGAAGTGTCCTCCAGGCCTTGAATAACCCTGAAAAAATTACAAATTATGTGTTAACTAGTGGGTTAGGCCTGTCTCCGTCAGGCACAATTGAAGTTCAAATATTCAAAATAGCATATTGCTTGTACATATAACATGTACCTTAACATATATTTTAGAAAACCCCCTTAAGTTATGTTCCGTTGACCTAGGAAGTCAAAATGTGTGGATCAAATTCAAATCAGCAGGATCCTGAGTTGTAGTCCCACGCTGGGCGAATAATTATTTTTTAATGGTTTTATTTGTAAATTAAAAATTTTTGACGTAGCATATAGTGAGTAAGGCGTGGAAAAAAACAAATTACACATATATGTTGAAAAACTTACATGAATTAATTAATTAGTCTGGGAGACCGAGCTTTGCTCGGGGAGCTCAATAAACAATATATTAATTTGCTGTGATTTTTAAAATAGTATACAAAAATGTATATTATGTTTTTTAATTTTTTTTCTCATTTAAAATAACAATTAAAAAAATTGGTAACAATGAAACAATAAATAAAAATTTTCAAACAATGAAAAAATACCGTTAATTTATTTCAGTTACATTTTGATGATACCAAAGTTTCTTGATTATCGCTTAAGAAACTTTGGTATCATTAAAATGTAACTGAAATAAATTAACGGTATTTTTTCATTGTTTGAAAATATTTATTTATATTGTCGCAAAAATGATATGTGAAGGTTATGATTTAACAGTGCGTGATTATTTTCGAAAATTTGACAGTAGTCAAGTTTAAGTTAAAATCGTCAATAAAAATATATATATCCGGTTTTCGTACTTAAAAGCAGCGGTGAGAAATCAAAATAACCCGCCTTGAAATTCTTGAATTATTTGTATAGCAATAAGTTTAGGCAGTCAGTGTGTTTAAAAATTCGACAAAAATTGCATGTGTTTATTTAGTGAAATTAAATATGTTACCTACATTACTGTGTTTTTAAAATTAATAAGTTGAAATCAACTATTTTCACTTAAAACGAATAATAATATAAAAGCAATGTTTTCTAGATATTGATTATTCCCAAAGGAACTAACAAAATGGTTAACGGTATTAAAATGACACGTATCTAAATACAGTTTTAAGTGCTATTAATTTCAGGTTTTTGTGCTTTTTTTTTGTTTGGAAAAATGTGTCTATTTTCACTTTTCTGGAGCTGAAATTCTAGGCTAGAATAATGTTTAATAATACGTCATGATATAAAAATAACATACCTTACGCCAATTATTGAAATATTAGTTAACACTATTAACAATATTTCTTCATTTTTATTAAAATAATTTACGTCTTACTTAGTAGTATAACATATTAAAGGGATTCATTTTCAGTATTCTGACACAATTGCTCATTTGTAATTCCAAAACTTACAATATTACAGTATTTTGAAACGTCAAAAAAATATTTTTTTAAATGATTAAATTTGTAAGAAAACGGGGGCTTCCAAGAATAAAACTTATCTACACTGTAAAAAATGGGTGTAAAATTACATTGAAAGTTTATGTAAAATTCCCTCAATTTTCTAGGTGATTTTACATTATTATTTATTTTTACAAGGAGATGTGTATAAAAACTTGGACTCTCTGTGTAAAATTAAATAAATTTGGTGTTTATACATAAAGTAAAGTAAACTTACATAGACTTATGTAGTTTTAAAGTAATTTATTGTGCAATATTCCACTGAAGTTTGCAAAAATTACATAGTACAATGTGTAATTACATAACAAAATGTAAAACTTAAGTGATGTAAAATTACCGGTCATTTATGATAGTAACCATATTGACCGGATAATTTAGCGGTTATTTAACCGGCTATCTATAAAACAAAAGGCTGCTTTAGGTTTTTCTATCTCAGAAGAACAAAAAAAAATAGTTAATGAAATAATTACAATTTTTTTTTTTTGCTCTTCTGAGATAGAAAAACCTAAAGCAGCCTTTTGTTTTATAGATAGCCGGTTAATTAACTAATTTGTATTTTTAATCATTTCAGTTTTGCCCGAAGAAGTTAAAACGAATTAACGAAACATCGCAAATTTTTTAATTTAGTTTACTATATTAAAATTGAATTGTCCAATTTCCTGTTAAATAATAAAGAAAAACTTATTAATTATAATGGACGTGAACAATATTGAGAACTATATTGAATGTTCACTCCATTCCTTATATATATATGGTCTAAGGTATATATATATGGTCTAAGGGATATATATGGTCTAAGGTGCCGTCGTCATTCCTTTGAGTGTACGCATGCGTACCTCTACTATTCTAAGCGTGCACAGGCGCACTGGTATATCCACGGTAAATCCCCAAGCAGTGTTTCTATTGCGAATTATGTATTATAACTGTTGTAAGCTAATTATGATCATCAATTAATTGTTATCAACAGGTAAGTTGCTTTTATTTAATACTTGTTTTAAGGTGCTAGCTGGGGTAATAATTAATAATGTCATTTCAATGTAATTCCTGTAGTCAAAGTTTTTCCTGTGTGAAAAATATAATTTACATCAATATTTCCACAGAAATTAATAGGGGAAGTTATATGTATGTTTAATCAATGCTATCAAATATTTAAAATGTATGTTTTTTTAGGTTACATCAAGAATATATTCAGTTTCATCATTTTTTAGTACTGCCAAGATAGAAACATATCCAGGGCACCTGAACTGGCTGTCAATATTTCGGCCTTGCCAATGGTTATTGCGGGTTACAATTCCAAAATATGCTGGCAACAATTCGACACCTGGTTAAATTTAACTCCAAAAATTATTGCCGACTTGTAAAAAGGTAAGAAAACATTCTTCCAGTTATTATTGTTTGTTATATTTTGTAACAGAAGTATCATTTTTGTTTTTTTTTTAGGTTACATCAAGAATATATTCAGTTTCATCATTTTTTAGTACCGCCAAGACCCAGTGTACCTAAACTGGCTGTCGATATTTCGGCCATGCCAATGGTTATTGCAGGTTACAATTCCAAAATATGCTGGCAACAATTCGATACCTGGTTAAATTTAACTCCAAAACTTATTGCGGACTTGAAAAAAGGTAAAAAAACATTCTTCCAGTTATTATTATTTCTTATATTTTGTAACAGAAGTATCATTTTTGTTTTTTTAATAAATAAATACATTGTTTAAGCAGTACCGTCTTTTTTATTTTCCTTTCCCATTCAAAAATCTTGTGTAATTTTACATTTAAATATGTATTATTTTACATAAATATTACATAAACGTATGTAAAATTGTAGGGTATGGGTTAGGGAATTTTACACATTTTTTGGGAAATTACATTTTTTTTGTTTAAAATATTACATATTTGTATGTAATGAGGGTTACACAACTATATGTAAATTTACAGGAAAACATGTAGCATTCCATATGGTGTGTAAAATTACCAGAATAATCTAGGGCATTATTTGGACCCTAGATTATCTGTGTAATCGGCCTTCTCAGTTTTTACAGTGTAGATCGATTTTTTTATGAGCGCCCAATCTGTAAAAACACATTTTGAATATCCCTTTGTTAGGTTATAGAAGAAATAGGTATGTATCCCAAATTTCATGTTTCATAGTTTCTGCAACAGCAACTTTCTTAAACCTGAACTGTGAATATGTTAAAAACATATTGGACCATAATTATTTCTGGCAACACTGTGACTCCTAAACCTATTTTAGACGCCAAAATGCGGTTTTCGTATTTTCCATACAGAAGTATGGTTTTCCATATGCACTAAATTGTAATATTAGTTTTTTCAGTGTTTTCTTTTAACTCACATTTTTTACTACTATAAGACGAAAAATAATGTGTAAACTAAATAATTCACTGCGCACACAATTATTCTACACTTTTTTCAACTGATTATTAGCTTAATTAAAAAATTTGTAATTATTTGCAAACTTATTTAACATTTGATATCAGAATGTTTCTGAGTTTGTTATTGGTAACCAAGGCAACCAAATATCCATCCATGGCCTATTGTGTTCTATGAAGTTTTTTTCTAAAAAACCCCCTATTTTGACCCCCGGGGAGAAAATCGAAAATCCGGCTACGTAAGGATCTGTCCCGTATTTCGTACTATAAGTGTGCCAAATTTCAACTTCCTAAGTCTGCTGGGGCCTTCTGGAGGGTCTGGAAAGACAGACGGACATCTGGACATCCGGACATCTAGACACACAGTTGGAAATTATATATGTAGATAGATATCCTTAGTGCTATGTACGAAATTAAACAAACAAAGCAAATTAGTCTAATTTGGGTGAAGGGTCATTCGAGTGTAACCGGTAACATAATTGTTGATCTGTTTGCTAAACAGGCTATAGAACAAGAAGAGATTATGACGATGAGCTTTCCTTTAGACGATGGCAGAAAAATTATGGAAAATATATATCTTAAAAAATGGCAATCGGAATTTGACAACACAGCTTTACACAAGGGAAAGTTCTATTATAGCATACAGAACAAAATAGTTAAAAGACCATGGTTTTATCAGAAAAATTTTCAAAGATCGGTTATAGCTACAATGTGTAGATTTAGATTCAACCACTCACTTGTTCCTAGCTACATGTACAAAATAAAATTAATAAACTCACCCTACTGCTCCTGCGATAACAGTTCTATAGCAGACGCAGTGCATATACTGTTTACTTGTCCTCTTCATGAACGGCATAGAATTGAACTGTACAATTGTATAATAAAAGAAAAAATCCATCTTCCGTTGTATTTTCCGCATATTTTAAAATCTGAAAACAAAAAAATCTTTATCCAAATTCACAAATTCCTACAAAAAATTAACATTCGTGTATAGGTTTTAGGTAGGTAGGTAGATTTCAAAATTTACGTAAGTTAATAATATAGATAATATACTTATATTATAAGGGGAATTACTAACATACTTACCTTATGTGTCTTACCTGTCTTTCCCGGCCGTCCGTGTTCCTGACCTCTTGTTAGTTCTACCCGCCGAGTTGGGTCCGAGGCACTTCCGTTGTCCTGTTTCCTATATCCTGATGGTCCATCCTTCTTGTGTCCCCGTTTTTATATGTGCATGTAAAATTTGTATTTTATTTTATTTTATGGTTTTTAGTTAGTGGCTGAATATACAAATAGTGTAAAAGCCAAAAAATTTATATAAAAAAAAAAAAATGCATTATTGTGTGAAATTCAATTTGTCTTTGGACAAAATAAAATAGAAAAACACCCCTAACACATCCCTTAAAAAGGCAAAATTTTTCTCAATGTCAATATCTGACAAAGATTTTACCAATCTAATATCATACCCGCAAACTAAATCTTTTCATAAATTTTGTAAATTGGGCTATGTCGGGGTAATTTTCTTACAATTTAAGGGACATTTTTTAATTTCTACTAAGGAGTTATACCTATCGAGATATTTTGGTTGCTTCTCTAAGTTACGCATACAATCTAGTCGAAGCGATGCCAATAGTGTATGTACCATATACAATGTGTTTGATGCCAACCAGCATATTGACTTTGATAATAATAATAATAATAATAATAATAGTAAAAATTTATTTCAATGTAAACAAACATACAAACATGGTAAATTTACAATATATTTGCTTGTGAAATTAATAATTATATGTGAAATATCTCTATTATATTAACATTAGGTTCAAATCATAGTCGACCCAGTTCATAGAAACTTAATATTATAAATAATTTAAGTTGATATCGTCCATTATGTTAATATATATTTATGGTTAGCGGGTACTTGGACATAAATAAATAAAAATCCTAAGTTTTATAAATTTTGCGACGTTTCGTAGGCAGTTTTCCTACTAGGAAAACTGCCTACGAAACGTCGCAAAATTTATAAAACTTAGGATTTTTATTTATTTATGTCCAAGTACCCGCTAACCATAAATATATTATAAATAATATTACAGAAACAAAATAATATTTTTTTCAATATTACAACTTTAAAACCATCATTGTTTTGGATAAAATTAGGATACTATTTTCATTAAGTTTAAAAGTCAATATCTTGGTTGAAATCAAACACCCTAAAAAAGAAAATTATAGTATTGCACACATCGTCAACAGTACCTATATATTATTTATTATTTATTAGTACCTATATATGTTCTATTAACCATTTACGCACCAAAGGTAAATTTCGGTCATGCAAATATATGAAGGTAAATTTTACAAGGAATTGATTCAGAGTGTAGCTTTTTGAAACGAGAAAATCTACTCTATAAAATGAAAATATTTTTAGGTTGATTCGAGGTTACAATAACTCCTAAAATGGTAACTGAAAATCGCAAACATCAGCTGTTGGTTGGTTTGTTTGCACGTACGTCCGAGCTGTACAGATTGCAATTCTAGACGATTGACCTTGATTTATTTTTTTTTCGTTTCTTTTTTTTTGTCTTACGTTTCGACTTTCTAGTTTCGTGTTTTACCGATAATATATTTCACTAGTGCGAATCGAAATGATAAAATATTAGTCGTTTAATTTTATTTAGATAAAATAATAATTAAAAAAAAATGACTTACGGATCGATTGATAAGCTTTTTATGCGTAGCTTACTTGAAAATTTATATTTTCCAACACCGGTGTAGAGTACATTATGAGTAAAATATAAAACTAAAGATTGAAGATATAATATTCTATCAATTATAAAATATATATAAAAGTGGTTCAGCACAGGTAAGTGGTCGAGACCAGGAGCTTTTGCCCCACGGGTACTCTATATACCCTATATAAGTTGCGTGACACAAGCTCGGTATCTTACTATGCTAATTCACATAACTCCAGTTCATATGTACCATCATTCTGAGATCCCTTTGGGGAATGCTCTGTATGTGACTTTCTCGACGTCTGACGCAACGGGAAGAAGTAGGATAAGACAATGATCCAGATAATCCAATCTACAGGCTCCTTGATAAACATGAATTCTGTTAAAACACAGACGTTCCAAACTGATGCTGCAAAATCTGTGTACCATATATGAGAGATTAGTAACTTTTCTCTTCAGGCTTTAATAATAATATTCTCATCATGATGAAGCATACAGCAATTGAAAAATTGACTCGGAAGTTACTTCTATACTTTTCACCAAGCCACTAGTAGACGATCGTCTTGAGAACATTTCTTCAAATATCTCATCTGCTAGAATGATTTTGCCCAAAATCTAATTAAATATTTTGTTTTGTTTTATCGAAAAAAAAATTTACCGCATACACGCAACTACTCAAACGATTTCCAGAGTATCAAAACGTGAAGATCTATTGAAATTCCGGAAGAAAATCAAACTGGCTCCAGTATTACCCCGCGATAAAGCAAGAAGTAAAAAATAAATGAACTAATTTCCGTCGAGTTATACTATCCGTTAAACACGGATTGACTCAGCACTTGCGAGCTAACTTTTCATAAATATTGATATATATGTCATGACCAGATCTTAGAATTGATCATTTCATAATGTGGCCGACCAATTACATGAAATGGTTGTATTTCATGATGTGATATTTCATTAATTGAACGGCCACATCATGAAATGATCAATTCTAAGATCTGGCCACGACATATTATGTATAAATTAACTTACTAAACAGGAAAAGCATGTTATAACTATGCTGATATTTGAACCCGTCAATTTCGTAAATGACTTCAGAAGACTGCGATGATGTGTATCCATAGCTGCATAAAACATAATGCCTCTCTTTATCTATGCAAATCTGTATCTGCCATTATTATACTAAGTTTATAAAAATTCAATAGCTTAAGGATTTACAATAATACTTTAAATCTACTAAAAGCAAATCTGCAAGTAAAATTTCATTTACGTATCAAAAGCAGCACCTAGATTTTTAGCACTAGATCAGTGATCGAATCAGGCATCTCTATATTAGATAGATAGATAGATGTATTATGTTTGTTAATGTCATTTATCACCCAATTAAAGGTTAGTTCGTACTCTGGCATGCAAAATTACAGCTTTTATTGTAAATTTAAATAAAAAATTATGTTGTTCTAAAAAAATCAATCTATGAAATTGTTATATCTTCGTTTATTTTATTAAGTAATTAATAAGTTTATGTGCCTCTATCTAACATCACTGTTGAAACAATATTATTATCTTATCCGAATATAATATACGGTGGTTTTGTGACTGTAATATTACTCCACAGAAATGGTTCATAAACGGTTAGATAAGGCTTGTTTAATAACTGCAAAGTCTACCTACGGCGAGTACCGTACAGAACTATTCTCCCTCTAAATAACATTTTTATATAATAAGTAGTCAACGCACGGATGAACCTCAAAAAATAAAGCAAATTAAGCTGTTATGAACCTAACTACAATAATTAAAGGCTGTTTTTATTTTGCAATAAAATCCAATGCTTTATTTATATCTAAACTCTGGTTACTTACCCGAGAAAACAAACCGATCCTATTACATTGCAGCCAAAACACATTTTCTCTGTTTTATAAGTTTATTATATGAAAAAAATAATCTTTTTTACCGACAATTAAAAAAAATATAAATATAAAGTGTGATGTTGAATTGAAAATTGTTGTTGCTATTCAACGTAATTTGTATTATCAGAAAGGAGGATACCATCAGAAGAATTTAAACAACTAGCAGACAAGAGTAAAGGCAAACATTTCAAAGAGCAAATTAGATCCTGCCATCCGACCGACGCCAACAGTGTATGTGTCATATATGGAAAATACACTATAAAGTAGAAATGCAACAATGATGCGGCTGTATTGACACAGCGATGCCATTACAATGCTAGTGTTATACTAAATTATAACAAATTAATAGTATCAACAACCCAGTTCTAAATGAAGCACAGACTCCTAGCAAGGATGGTCATTGTGTGAAATAAACTTGTGTAGGACCATATTGATGCGAGATTTTGAACGGTGGTTGTTAAAATATTAACATTGCCTGACATTTTTAAAAACGTTATAGGTAAATATGGTATACATAACTTATAATTCAAATTTAGCGCTAAAAATGTCAGTTCCCTTCTTTTTGAGTGTGTTCTGTCAGACTAATTTGACGCTATCTAATAATCAAATTCTACGTGTATTTAGGTATATTATATCAATTTTGACGCGAAGTAGTTCTATACCTGTATTAAATAATGTATGTTATAACAACTCTATACAAAACATATATACCAGATATTTTTATTTTCAATAAAGCCATTTTAACCACCACTCTGTACGGTCTTTAAAAATGAGCTGCCTACATATTCATGAATCATCAAGAAAAGCATTTTTGCGACAGAGAAATGTTTTTTTATGATTTTAGTCATAAAAACGTGATGAAACTTCCAAATTTCAAATGCTCTACAATAATAAAAAGCTGCTCAGGATATAACGTCACTTAAGCTTCAGTCTCAGTGAATGTGCTAGATATCACTGTCAAATTGAGATCATTGAGTAGAGTGTACATATTACCCACGCTCATAGATTGTTTCTAGAGTAGTTTCATTCGTGGATGTTGGCTGGCACAACTTACTTTTTAAAACTAAGCTGAGATTTTAGAAGGAGCCCAAAGATAAAGTACTTTTTAACTAGCTTTAAAAAAAGGCCGAGGCTATGCGACGTGAATATTTATAATTATTTTTATTTTTAATGTTTGTTCAGTCTTAACTCCTCGAAGAGTTGACTGATTTGAATGATTTCTACTCGATCGTGTTCAGAAAAATGTTGACGTGGTTCTATATAATTTTTTCTCAAATCGGTTTAGTAGATTTTTTCTAGTTTAGTAATCAAATGTCGCAAACGTAGTCGGTTAAAAACGTATTACAATGCCACTAAAAATTAAATATAAAGTTACCAGAAGAAAAAATAATAAAAATAGGGATCGGTAGGTACCAATTTAGTTAAGGTATATAAAAAGTCTTTAATATTTTTTGCTCCAATATATATTTTTAACGTGAAAGGAAAGTTTGGTTGAGGAACAGTTGAAAAAAAGAAGCTTTACCGATGTTTCGCTTATGGCCTACGTTTCGGAAAATATATTTCCATCTTCAGGGCCTATGAAAATGTACAAAATTTTATAATAGTTTTATTTTACAATAATTCGTATAAAATTTAAAATTAAACAAACTGGGTACATACCTCAGGCTAGTCAAAGGGTGGTAAATTGTACTAATCTTAAATACATGTTCATAATCTATGGATTACTAATAATTTGTATAAACAAACACACAATACTTTTCATTAAAATAGTTTTGCAAACTTCAATAAAAATGGTCTATTTGTTAAAAACTCACAGGCACAACTGATTTGTATAGCTTGGTTTGACAGACTGCAAATTTGTTATAAACATGTTACAGATTGTTATAATCTGTTAATTATACTGCCATATATGTTATTCAAATTTTCAAAATCGAATGCGAATGTAAAAAAGTTGCGATAGTTTTGCATATTGCGAATGAGAATGCGGGTATTCGTTACAATCATACAATAAACGAGATTGACGTAGAACATAATATCGATTATCAATATGATAGTACAGTAGAACCTCGATAAAATCCAAGGGAAACGTTAAAAATTTAAGTTATCGAGTTTTTTACTTATCGAGAGTTGAAGTTAGAGAGGTTGTCAGAGTAAAATTTTTAACTTACCGAGGTTTGTGGGTTTTATAGAGGATGTTTTTAGTTCTATAGAGGTTACATCAATTTTTATCTATTCATTTATTCATTTAGAATCAATTATTTATTTATTTAAACAAAAAAATCATTAAAGCGAATTAGTTGAAGACTAAAGTAAAAATCAATTAAGTTCTTAGCAAAACCTTTTGTTTGGATACTTACTCATGATGACTCACTGATAATCCTTAACTTATGGAGGTCATCAAAATATTATTTTAAGTTATCGAGGGCGATGTTCAGAATATTTGTTTAATTTACCGAGGCTTTGTGTGATTTAAGTAATAGAGGTTTTATGCTTTTAGGGGAAGGGAATTCAAAAAATTTTTAACTTACAGAGGTTTTTAACTTATCGAGGTTTAACTTATCGAGGTTTAACTTATCGAGGTTCTACTGTACAAACTTGTGCACATTTTCTTTACTACCTGAAATATTTTTGATAAACATAACTAAAAAATAAACATAGTCGTTACAATTTCTACGCTGCAGTTGTCTTATTCAATTTAAAAAAGAAGATATTTAACAAGAATTTAAATAATAAACAAATTACGAATAAAATGTTGCCACAATATTTGCAACAATTTGAATACGAAAGAAAAACGTATTTAAATTTTGAAAAGAAAAATATGTAAGAAACTTTACACTTTAGAATATTTTTGTAAAGTAAATATAATTAAAAATCACTTTAGTGTGCATTTTGTATACAAAAGTAATTTAAATATTAAACTTTTAGTTTACGACTGTTATTTAAAATTTAAATCAGTACAAACTTATGTAACTGTAAATAGGAAGACTTAGTGAAATCCTTTACAATCCAATAATTTCCAACAACGTTGAGACAAGCCATGGAAAACCATAAAAACTCTATTCCACGTAAATTATCGCAAAATTTGAATTTAGTGAAGCACAGTACAAGCAGAGTCAAAATACTGAAAATGTGTACGTAATATATCAATACTAATTTATATAAAATTATAATGTGTCTGTAATTTCATTTTCTGACGGATAATGTCAACTCTGTACATCTACACCCACGCCATGTCTATGTGCATATATTTAATACCTTCCAATTTTGTCACATTGAGTGAATTCAGATTCATCTATGCGTGGGCTACAAAACAATTAAAATAAGAGGAAAAAGAGAATGCTGTGTAGAAATGAGAACAATTTTCGTAATCTTTCTCTATTCCCTTAATGGATTCGTATGATTATTATTACTTCCAACGGTATGTGCTCTCTATGACTTTGTGCACCTAGAATGGGTTCTGCTAATGCAAAGTTATGTCCGAATTTTTCGCAAGAAATTGTAACTATTAAAAAGGGAAGAGTCTCCTCTATAAAATGGAAATTTCTAGATTGATTTGAGTTCATAATAGTTCCTAAATTTGTAACTAAAAATCGCGAACAGCAGTTTTCGGCTAATCTTTACGTAAGTACGTTCAAATGGTAAGGATTGCAAATCTTGACGGATCGCATTGATTTATGTTTTTCTCGCTTTGTTTACTACCAAAGCAGAACCCTGTTTATTGAAACGAGTTCAGTATTTTAATTATTATATACAATTGTATTATTTTCTGACAGCAATACAATTTAAATTTTTAACATATTTACTAATGGTTACATAGCAACATGTTAAACAGGAGAAATTAACAGTTGTGCATACTAATAAACTACTTGTTATACCATAAAAAAGCTGTAAATCAATCGTGTGCGATGCTCGACTTGTTATCGCGCCTGCTTTGTGTGCAGAAGATCGTTGGTTCGATTCAGATCGCCAGAATTTATTTTTTTTACAACTCTCCCATATTATACTTGATATTTATTTATATATTTTTTATATTGTCTCTATTAATTTTACTTTTTTATTTTTTGTTTATCTACATAGTCGCACTTAGCGGGATGAACATTACTTAAATATTACATTACATTTTTCTATTGCAAAGATGTCACTAATTGTTCCGTGCGTGGGGTGTACAGTTTATCTTAAGTCGAAAGTCTCGGCGCACACAAACTAATTCCCAATACAAATAGCGCATTTACATGCTATCTAAATTCTGAATACTAAACATATGTATATGTATGTATTATGGGTACTTAATTCCGACCCATCGGCATGTACCGTCTTAACGAACGGCGTCTCCTGCAGAGCTAAGACCTCGACGGTGTCGCCGTCGCCTTCTTGTCGTCAGCTTAGCAAACATTTCCATTCGATGGATATTTTGTATGCGAATGTCTTTTATCTTTGCGTTGTTCTGTTTTAATAAGCTATCTATTTTATCTTAAATTCGTTGCGTTGTCATTTGTCAATCTAATAGTCTGTGATCTACTGCAGTCGAATTTTGCAAACATCTGATTCTGACAGCTGAAGATATTGAATTCAAAAAGAAATTAAGACGAGTTCTCTTTTCACTAAACTACACCGAAGCCAAAACAGGGTACTGTGTTTCACCTGTCTGTAAGTTTGTAAGTTGTGACTATTTTTCTTGTTACCTTCTTCAACATAAATGGCTGGATCTTTTTTGATGACAGTGGGTATATGAAAACTCAAAAAAATGTGGATGTAGATTATATATTAAGAGAATGACAATGCGTACAGTACTTGTGTCATTAGCAAATTATGGAAACTAGATTATCATGACAACAAGTGTCTTCATCCCTTCATTTATAGTGATTTTTATTAATAATTTATTAAATAAAAGAATAAAATAAAAAACGGGTTTGTGTACTTATGTACGCGTGATTAAAAAGTAATTATTATCAATTTGAATGCAAATAATTTACTGAAATAAAATAATATACAGACCGGAGTGATAATTGCATTAATACAATTATTAGTCGCTACGCGCATGCCAACATGTTCTCTATGAACACTATCCGCCTCACTTAGTGAACCAAAAACAACTACAACGATATATAGCGAAGGTATATCCACTAATGTGTCTTTGGGGTTTTTCCCTATTCTGTTGGTAGCCTTTTTTGCGAGCCTCTTAATTTTTATGTTACAGTATGCGCGCGTTTTTTGAGCAACTTCACTCTCTACTATTTCAGAAGCATAGGATAGTTTAGTATCATGACATCCTAGATCTTAGGGGAAAACCCCCAGCAAAAAATAATATAAGCGGTCAAAGAAAACTTATAATAGAATTTTACAACATTTAATAAATTCGGACAAAAACTATGCTGTTAAAAACCGTGATACTAATATTATTACTTGAATTCTAATTTATAAAAATGCTTGCAGTACGTGTACACTACCGACCATATTATATTTTTTTCTTCGCTTTAAATTCCCATTTACAATATTGCAAAGTGTTACTAGTAAGTTAAGGCTCACTGTATTAAAATTATTAATTGATGTCGGTATTGTTAAATATGTTTACCAATGGAGCAGTGTTTTTCAAACAGCCCATGTACACAATACGTATAAAGCTATAGGTACAGATTAAGCTATTAAGTATTCTGTTTAAAGTAGAACACGCGCTCCAACTGGCTGTCAGTTATAGAGCGGAATGATTGGTCCTTCGAGACCTTACAAGAATCCTATATATACATTGATATAGTCGCCGTAAACAAAGATGATGTAGAATTCACCGTAAACAATTTGAAATAAGTTATTGGACCAAAGTTTTAAGCCTCTTATTAAACAAAAAAATCCTGTCAATTGGGCGAGAGGACCATTCCAACTTTCAAAATACTGACAATTGGCATTTTATGGTAGATATAAATTGTGCAGTGATGCGGGTAACGGACAATAGTAAACATTATGATATTTGCCTTTTGTATGTAAAAATTAACCAAAGCATGCTGGTCAGTCATACCTAATTTCTTTTTGACAGATCTTCAGAACAAAAGAACAACTTTTTTTTAAATTTTAGGTAAAAAATGAATAGAATAATGGACCGATATGAAGAGAGTACCATTATAATATAAAAAAAACAACTTTGTAGCACATATCTTTTGCGCAAGCGTCGTCTTTTCACAAAAATTATAGAACTCTTCCCACTCACTGAAATTTGGTTTGAACCTCTGAAGGTTTAAGCCAAAAATAGAGCTTCGGCTGTCAACTGATTGTAGACATATTCGTCAACATTCTGCAAAAATTCTTTCTCTATAAGGAAGATAAAGGACAAATCTAGGTCTCTAATGAACTACTTTTGTAATTTATGTACGATTTACTAGAAAAAGTTGGCATTAATTGCGCCTTAAAAACACACGTTTTCAATGTCACACTACAACCTTATTCGTACTTATTTCACAAAATTGTTCCATCACAAACCTAAAGTGACTCTTCCTTTTTCGGAAAAAAAATTTAAGTCTTCAAAATATTTCCAAAAATTAGAGTAATCAATTGACAGCGGCACCCTTGCAATAGCATCTTTTAGCCTTGTAGTATACACCAGCCAAATATTGAAACATGCGGATGATTTGAGCGAGACAGCTAAAGAAGGTCACACCCACATTATGTCTTTGCCTACCTCGCCTCTTACCGCTGAGCCTCAGCACAAACTGTGTGAAAGTGATCCAATACTGTTAAACGTTTGACCTGTATCTGACTCACAGATTTGCATACTAACAGATTAACAAACGAACAGACTTTTTCCAAAAATATGTTTTTGGATTTGATGGACCTCAAAACAAAATTTGAAATGTGAATTTCGATCTAAATTAGTATCATTCCGCATTGTAGTAACATATTTAAACGTCTTATTAAAGTGTAATAGTTCTACCGGCATTCAGGAAATCATTTCTTTATAAACTAAATGATTTGTTATTCAAGCTTTTACTCAGCTTCGCATGTTTGTTTGTTTGTGAGTCAATTCTTACATGTTAATTTTAAACCCCTTATACATACGCGATCGATTTGAAATATTATACATGTATGTATTTTTGATGCTAGTCATGAATTAATCATAATTAGAATTATTAAATCATTTATCAATATATTTTTAGTTAAAAATGAAAGAATAGTAACTTCTTACCACAACAGATTTATTCAGTGGATGTACATTTCGAGAGCTAAGCTCCCATCTTCCGCAAAACACTAAACTATTAATATTAATATATTTTTAGTTGTATTATCTAAACTTATGGTGGAAGTAACGGAACATGGTGGAAGACAAGTTTTATTCGAAAAGAAAATGCCATGAATTTCTTTTCTTCTATAATACGTACACGTCGTAGTCATCCAGTGTAAGATAATGTAATAAATACTGAATATAATTTCACAGAATATCTAGGCATTTCTTGAAATGTTCAAATATAGCAAAAGTTCAATCAATTTAAAGGTCAATTTGAAGAAAATTTTGACACTTCCAAGTGGAGTCAAAATCTTCACTGACATAATTTTCGACTGCAGAATTTACACAATAATATGGACTTACATTTTCTAAAAGACTAAAAAGAACAAAATAAAATATACTTATAGGAAAAAAATTAGCTTAGATTCATAATAACTATAATAGCTTTGCCAGTGAATCCAAATTAAAATTAATTTATCTTTGTACATTTGTACTTTGAACATTAAAAAGGTATTTATTTACATATATATTAATTTGTTCTTTTTAATCTTTTAGAAAATGAGATTTCATATTGTTTTGTAGTTTTTGCATTAAATTTGGCGCTACTTGGAATGTCTGTGTTAAAAAA
Organism: Venustoraphidia nigricollis; assembly: GCA_034508555.1. Lineage (NCBI taxonomy): Eukaryota > Metazoa > Arthropoda > Insecta > Raphidioptera > Raphidiidae > Venustoraphidia > Venustoraphidia nigricollis. The sequence goes on from JAVRKA010000073.1 coordinate 1,078,881, forward strand.
TGGTTCCTACAAAACCTGGCTTTTATATAGTTTCGCTAGAGTAAAAATGTAAACATTCGTGGGAAAATACTGCTTATTTATTAGTAGTGATGCAATGAAAGAACAACAGATATTTTTGACTGTTCCTAGAAAAGAATCGGTCCCAAAAATAACGATGGACAAAGTCATATAGTTAAAATTTAAAAATATCATTGGTTTTTCGAAACGTTTTAAATCTGAAAAATGTTTCGCTCTCTCTCTTCTGTTATTAACTTTCAATTGTTACCTGTTATTAGTGAGTTGTTAGTTATTAGTTATCAGATCTAAAGTTTAACTTATACTTCAGCTCTGGTCACTGGAGCTACATATATAACGCAGATACTGTTTACGAAGAAGAGCTCGATGCTATGTCGCGGCCTGAGCTGCTGTACGCTTCACTGAATTGTCTCTATTATGACGGCGCGTTAACTGAAATTTGTTTCATGTAATGAATACGTCCGCCATCATGCGACATCTGTTGTGTCTCTCTATGTATAACTACGGATGAATAAGTGCCTATATATTATACAGGACGAGCCACATGAGACTTTCGAAGCATTTAATATACCAGTTTAGTAGCTCTACGTTACTTCCGTAGTGTTGGGTTTCTGGCACGACATTCAAAGCTAAATCTATTTTCTTTTTACTTTTAATACTAAGTAATATACTTTTACTTTAAATCTACTTTCAAATTTATGCCGGAAAACGCGCATAACTAGTGATATTTTTTAAGTAGTGATACTTTTAAACGTAAAGTTAAAAACAATAATCAAAGTCGAAGACGGCCGGTGAATACTTATTTTACTGTATTTTACAGTATTTATAACAAAAAAAATATCCATAGCCCAATTACTTTATACAAATAAAAGGCCAAAGCAAATTTATTTTAAAAAGTAAATTTATGCTTAATAAGATTTTACTCTTGATTTTATCCGAACTCTTTAACTAAACTCGTTCAAAAATTAAGACGCGCATTGTAGGTACAAGCATTATGATTGGCAGCGAGTCTTCTGAAAATAGCTTTCATTATGAAAAAAAAAAGTTTGAAACTACTTTTATCTTCGAAAGCTTTTATATGTTTTGATAATTCATCATATTCTTGGCATTTGCATAATAACTAATGATTTTTTACAGCAAATATTTTTCTTAAAAATTCTAACTTTAATTCCAAAAATATATATTATGTGTATTATATCATCCGTGCGGTTCTCTCTCACCAACCAAATAATAAATTAATTTTTCGCAAAAATATGAATTTACATTTAAAAAAAAATGACTAAAGAAATTGGATTCTGTTATGTATTGCAGTAGGTATTACATAATTAGTAAATTAATATTGTAAAATAAATTGAGTTTCAGTTTATTGCAAAGTACGAAATAAAACGGTAATAAAACTAATCGTAGTTTTTATTTAAAACTTTAGTTCTACAAGAGTGAATACTTTTGAAACACGCTTGGCATTAATTCAAATTTATTTGAAACGATAACATTTAGGTAAAATATATACACTTTTCTCAAAGCCACTTAAAAGTTGATTGTCAAAAATGTAGCATACAAATTCCCTTAATTCAAATAACGATTTGAATGGAGTTTGTTCAAATTGAAAAAAAAAGAAGACACGACAATAAAATAAATTATTTCAGGTATCTTGAAGGAAAATAAAGCGAAATTTCCAAGTACGCGTTTTATTCACAGAATTCACTATAGTTTTATACTTCACATTTTGGCGTTTTACAAAAATTTAAACGACGTAACTGGTTAATTTTTTTGTAGTCGACAATGATTCGCAGGCTTCGAGATTTACATTTAGTTGGTAACTATTTATAATGAGTAGTTATAATGAATAAAAACTAAATAATGTGGTTAAAGTAAATAATGTGAGTAGATTCATCGAACTAACCGCATATTGTTAATAATATCAGTAAAATGGTTTCTGAGAGAAGCGGGTAAGATCGCATCTGGCCACTTAATGCTCTTTATGCACATCGTTATTAAAGTCATTTTACGTCCAAATATTTTGATAGTTTAGATCTATCTATCTTGTAACATAATTACAAATTTACATTTTTTTATAAAAAAAAAAAAATATATTAAACAGGTCAGTCAAGTTAAATTAATTAAATTGTACTTATTTATGTTTCAATCTATAACAGTCAATGACATAATTTCTTATTCTGATGTAATTAGTTAAAATAGATAAAAATTCCAATTGTAAAATTATTCTCCACTGCTATTCAGTATCAAAAAATCAAATATTGAATATTGACCGAAGTCAATTTATTTCTGCCTTTTTTAAGAAATATGGATTTTGACTATCGCGTATTATTATTATAATTGTTTCATTTGTGTACGTACAGTACCAAATAATTAAATACATTTTATCTTAAACCCGTAAACCTGCGTTTTATTTAATTTTAATATACTACAGAACCAAAAAGGTCGTTATAATCTATTAGTCTAAGATTGAAAGTATTCGGGCGAAAAAAAATTCATCACGACGGGTTTAGACATTTCATGGTACTTACAACCCGAAAAATGATTTTTATATAGAGAAAAAAATATTGGATGAATTAAAAAATATATTTTATAACGAAAATTGTTCTATGTAGTATTTCATAATGTTACTTTTATATAAGTAACTAGCCGCTCCCCGCGGCTCCGTCCGCGATTTTAATAGTTAGGATTCTTTCATTACTCACTCACTCCGTTCGTTCGCTCGAATTTATAATAAAAGATATTCTATGTCCTTTCTAATAGAATATGTGTACAAAATTTCATGATAATCGGTTGGGTAGTTTTGGCGTGACAGCGTAACAAACAAACTTACATTCACATTTATAATATTATTAGGGATTAGGGATAAACGTTAATGGTAAAAATGCGGACAATTTAATGAATAGTGATGTGATAAGTAACGCAAGGAAAATTCATTTTTAATTTCTTTAAAAACATCGTGTAATTGTTGTTTGTGATGCAACGTTGATTATAATAAGAAAACTACTCTTTTGAAATAATAACACTTCATCCAGTTTAATTACTTTTTTTCTTCAAAATGCAAATAATTATTCCTTACTAAATGATTAACCAAACACCAAATCGATTTTTATTAGAATTTAAAAATAAATGTCAGTAGATGTAACAAATACACGTTTATTTATCACTTTTATCAAATGTCTAGGTAATTATTTATATTTACGGGTTATTATTCATAGTAATCGGATATGTTGAATAAATTATAACATATATTTAGCGACTTGGGTTCCGCCATAAACTATTTATGAAAAGCAAAATACACATTTTTCCATTGTTACGCTTTTGCAATATTATTGCTGGTGGTATTTGTGTAAAGTCAAAGCTTTCACCGTATCTAGATAAATTGTCTAGTAATATTAATGCTAAACTAATAAACAATAAGAATAGAAAGAGAGATTTTACAGGAAAGGGTTAACTTTTTAAGTGAAGAAAAGCAAATCGAGTATATAGTAACAAAATATATGAATAAATAAGTAATTTGACTACCGCCTTTTCCTCACAATATGAACAGCTTCATCTCACACTTCGTGCTCTTTTTAAGACACGAAGAAAAAATTCCAACGTGCGATGTACAATGTACAGTAATCGTGTATTATTTGTTACCCATTTTTTCGTTTTGCATGTGTTTTTATTATGTACGAACTATGTAAGAAAAAGCTACTACGCATACAGCTAAAGTGTTCTTTTTCTTTGGTAGGGAAGTATTGGATTCTGTTAAAAAAATAACCCTGTCATAGATTTCATTAGATTTTGAACAAAATTAGTTCAATGGATCTTAAGATATATTTTACAAAACTGTTCTCAATGTTACGTATAATCATTGATAAAAAACATAAATGCATTCTAGATAAAATATGAATAAAATTTTAAAAATGTTGTTTGTAACGATTTCAAACAAAAACGGGCATGATAAAAAAAATTGCATCGAAAAATTTTTTTATCTACCTAATGATTTCAATTGGCCTTTGGCAGATCATAAACGTTCACACTATCCGGATACCGGAACGATTTTTTATCGGATGCCGGATTCCTCCTGTTCACACTATACGACAAAATTTCGGTCCGCTCATTTTAAGGTTTTGCACAAATAGCGTAAAAATATCGTAGTAACCTTGAAACATAATTAAATATGTTAAAAATTTTGATTTTTGGATCCATTACATTACCTTCTCAATATACCGGGAAGTTTAAACCACACATCAAATAAAAGAAATGTATTAAAAAAAATCTGAAAAACGGTTGACCCTGCAGGCCATCCCTGGAACTTCCCGCTGTTTCCGATCTATTGAGATGTGGCTTACCCCTACGGTGTTTGTTAAAAGCTATTTTAAAAAATTCCAGCCAATTGGACTACAGAATCATTCAAACTTCATAAATATTGACATTTGAAATATTATAATAAAATAAAATTTCTGTTAACGGTTTACGGTTATGGTATTTGTCTCCATGGTTACATAATATGATTTATCGTAAAAATTAATCAAAGCATGCTTGTTAGCTACCTAACTAATTTCTTTGTAACAGATCTTCGGAACAAAAGAACATCTGATTTTTTTATTATCAAAATATTTCCGAAACTATGAAACTATAAACCGTTATAAAATTCTGACAAAGATTTGGAAAGATATATTGAAAAAATACTTTTTTGGAAATTTTGTGTCAACGATATCTCTCGAACGAATCAACCGATCGAGATGCTGTTTACGGCAATCGAAGCAGTTTTTCAAGCACAAAAAAATAACTTATTACACAAAAATCAATCAAACAAAAATTTGAGAAGTTATTTTCAAAAAACTTTTTTTTCAGAATTTTTCTCCGACGATATCTCTCGAACTGATTAACCGATTTTGATGCGGTTTGCGGCGATTGACGTTATTTTATGAGGAATAGAGCTGATTAGATTTTGAAATTAATCGGTACGGCAGTTTCGAAAATATTTCAAAATATTAAAAAAAAAACTGCTTTCCAAAAAGCTTTATTTTTGAGATTTCTCAAAATCTACCTGACCGAATCAATTCCAATTTTCAGGAAATCTAAGTTCAGCAAGTTCCTTTCAGATTCCGCTCAAAAGTTATGAGGGGTTTACATACACACACACACACATACATACACGCACACAGTCATACGGACATCTTTTTAAAAATCGTCACAATAGCTTCCTGGGATCTCAAAACGTCGAGATCTGACAAAAACTCAAATTTCGAAAATCGGGGTGAAACCAATAACTTCCCAATTTTTGAAAATTTTCAATTTTCTTAGCGGGAAGTTAAAAATACTTATTAAAAATATATTTCAAAAGTACAAAATTTTGAGCATATATTATAAAACATAAACACAACTGACATGTTATATAAATGAAAAGGTTTTCTTTATTTTCAGTTACATAATTAATAAAGATCTAATATCTGGCGCATATAGTTCATCGTTGGTGCGCGCTTATTAAATAAAAAAAAGATCTAATATTGGTGTGGTAATATTTCTAATTTAATATATTGTCATAATAATTAATGTAATTTTTAGGCTTTTCAAAATAGTCATATTTGTGTGTGGCTTACAAAACATTTCAAAATTAATTAAACCTCTGGCATAGTTCTCCAATTTCAAATTTTTTAAATTAAATACTCAAACTATATTCAGTTTTATTAAAAAAATATCTGCCTGAGGATTCAACAATATATGTACATCTGTAATATTTTGCTTTTTGTCAGATTTAATATAAAACTTTTGCACAAAAATGTATAATGAACAATTCTAAAAGCTGAAGAGCATTTCAGTTTTTTACTGCTCCAGTAGATATTAATTATCATACAATTACAAGAAACTTCCGGTTCCGCCGATTACCTTTTGTTCAAAACGCGTTCCACACAAAGTGTACTTATCCTTTGAACTATGCCAGCAATATGGCGTATAAAGTTTAGATATAGAATGTTCCAAATATTTTTTTCAATTTTCCGACAATTTAATTTTCTTTTTCGAACTTAAATATTAGATGTTAAGATTAGAAACATCTTTCCCTCGTTACGAATTCACTAATGTATGGCCCACCTCAAAATTGCTGTCGGAAAGCTTACCGATAATAAAAACGTAAAATATTCCGAAAAATATCGCCACATCATCTGACTAAAGAAAGCACTGCTGTTTAAGCGCAGATTTAAAATTTTAATAATACACAAGACACCACAAAAGACCGCAACCGATTAGTAACAGTTTAACTTTATTGATTTTTTGAAACAATCGATATAATACGCACGTACGAGAGAACATTACAGTGCTGGAGAATGAAATAATCTGATTTTAATGACGAATTCATTAATTTAATTTATGTTATTATTATATTACGTCAGACTGTGTAGAGTGTTCTTGTAATACGTGGACGAAAAGTTTAGGGTCTCCATTACATCCATGAGTTATGTTCGAACTTTACAGCAATATTCTAATTTGATCACATTAAGAAACAATGTTCTCTTCTATAGTGTGTAGGTTTGATATCCGTCATATTGATTCGTACATAAGTATTGAATAAAAAAAATAAAAAACGTTTATTTTCGTTTACTAATTAGTAATACTCCACAATAATTATAACCACCCTTAATGAAATTTATTGCACTGTAAATATATCTAGCTTTGATTATCAATAGAAAAACGCATACAGAGTATTTCATTCTGAGCGACATATTGCCATTGCATGTAAAATATCCCTATTTGATTTATATTATTGGACAGCAGTTTATCATTCTCGACTGCACTCTGTAACTTTTACCGTAACTCTGTGTCGTACTGTTCTACTGACCTGTTATCGGTTTGAAACGTTCAGTTAAAATTTAGAACACAAAAGAAAAAGTTAGATCCGTTTAAAAATCAGCATAATGCTAAACTCGGTTTCGATATTTTCAGCCAATTATTTTTTTTGCACGCCTACCCTATAAAATAGCTGCTCATCATACGTGTACAGCGGTTGTGAAATGACACATTTAACACTAGTGTTATAAAGTTGATATTTACTAGAATTCTAGTGTGTTTTATGATTTTCTATTACGGCGCCTTGGCAATAACACAAAAATTGTTAAAAAAAATGTGAAACGCATTTAGAGTGGTATTACGGCGATTTTTAGTTAAAATGACAAATCTGGTCGTTTCTAGAGTTTCGTACCTCAAAAGGAAAAAACGAAACCCTTATCACTCGTGAGTCTGTTCGTCCTACTGTCACAGCCAATTTGCTCCGAACTACTGGACCGGTTGACTTGAAATTTGGTACACATATGTAAGTCGGTGACCCAAAGACGAACGTGTAACGCAAATAAATGAATTTTGCACAAAAGGGTAATTTTTGTGGAAAAATTAGAAAATAAAAAAAAAAGTTTTGCAAACTGTACCCTGTGACATATCAAATGAAAGGGCTTGTAGTAAGGGTCTCAAATATATTTTTTTTATAATTTTAAAGCTATTTAAAAAAATAGGTGAACAATTGATCATTCGCCCCTCTTATTTCCGAAACTACTGGGCCTAAAATTTTGAAAAAAATAGGGAATGTCGGGTCTCACCCATAGTTTAGAAGAAAACTTAAACGAAAATCTTAAATCTCAAAGTACTCACGGAAAATGGAATAGTACGGAACCTAGTTCTCGCGAGTTTTTTTTCTTTTCACTTCCTTAGAAGTTACTTCTCGAGGATAGGAAAAATGATAATTAAATGCATGTAGAAAAATGAAAAATTGCATTTGCAGTACAATTAGATAATCTTATTTTTGTACTTGGGTTGACCCTTATTAAATATAAATAAACCCGGACCACAGTGCCAAAACCCTGCCGACAATATAGTGTATTTGATAATACAGGCAGTGTGGCTCTATAATGCGAACTTATGTTGGTTTTTGGGCAAAATAAAAAATTTGACTCCTTAATACACCCCTTAAAATAACATTTATTTTCTTAGTTGCAATATTATTATCAATCGAACTTCTATACCAAATTATATGCAACTTTCAGTAAATAATTCACTATCTGCAAAGTAGTGTTTTCAAAAAATTTGTAAGTCCGGTCCTGTCGGGCCGATTTTATTAAAATTTTAGGGATATTTTTTAATTACTACTGGAGGGTTAAATGTCAATTTTGAAATGATTCTGAGAATTTTTTCGGTATTTTGGGGCCCAAAAACATTTTTCAACCCCTAAAAACTACCCTTAAAATGGCCCGATTACGCCCATTTTAAATAAGCTTCTTGCGGTGATGGATTTCAACACGTGGGCAAAATTTCGTTAAAATCAATTAACTCTTTCGAAAGTTATTGCCCGCACACACACACACATATATATATATATATATATATATATATATATATATATATATATATATATATATATATATATATATATATATATATATATATATACGCTTATATACAGGGTGTCTCACCGAATGTTGGCTAACATGGGTAACTTTGTTATTAGTGGAGATAGAAAGTCGGTTAAATGGGCAAAGTAGTGCAGAAAATTGGGCTCATTAACATCCCGTCGAAAAAACAATTGAATTTTGACACCCTATGAATTTATTAAGAAAATAGTGAAAATTGCCATTTATGAAAACTGGCCATAACTTTTTTATTTATGAAGATATTTGAAAATTTCATGAACCATTTTTTGATAACTTTTTAAGGTCTTTTCAGTGGCGTAGGTTTAATTTTTTTATTTCCACTACATAATGAGATATTGACATGAACTTTGGTTTTTCTTATGGACGGCATTTTTGATTTTCAGATATTCGAATGCTACCTATTTTTCTGAATAATTTGACATAGCATATCCTATATCTAAACCAATCAGAAGCTACAAAACTGACAAAAATAGCTTTTTGGCGTTATCAAAGTGTGCCGTGTAAAACGAAATTTGTTGAAACAAATACATATCGACAGGTTAACAATCTGTCGAGCGATCGCTACAGTTTTGCTAATTTATTTTGTTTGATTTATTCTCTAAGATGGCTCAAGCATTCTCAAATTTGGAGAAACAGGCTATTTTTGCGCATACATTCAGCGTAACAAAATTACCACGTGGGCTCAATGAGAATACTTGAACCTTTATCCAGAAAGGCGACAGCCTTATTCAATAACTTTTAGGAACTTAAATAGAAATTTAAAGGTATACGGTTCATTTTCAAAGAAAAAAGGCAACATTCAACACTGAAGAAGAATTAGGTTTAGCAAACGTTGAAATTAGTGGAGAAAAGTTCCTAAAAGTTATTGAATAAGGTTGTCGCCTTTCTGGATAAAGGTTCAAGTATTCTGATTGAGCCCACGTGGTATTTTTGTTACGCTGAATGTATGCGCAAAAATAGCCTGTTTCTCCAAATTTGAGAATGCTTAAGCCATTTTAGAGAGTAAATCAAACAAAATGAATTAGCAAAACTGTAGCGATCGCTCGACAGATTGTTAACCTGTCGATATGTATTTGTTTCAACAAATTTCGTTTTACACGGCACACTGATAACGCCAAAAAGCTATTTTTGTCAGTTTTGTAGCTTCTGATTGGTTTAGATATAGGATATGCTATGTCAAATTATTCAGAAAAATAAGTAGCATTCGAATATCTGAAAATCAAAAATGCCGTCCATAAGAAAAACCAAAGTTCATGTCAATATCTCATTATGTAGTGGAAATAAAAAAATTAAACCTACGCCACTGAAAAGACCTTAAAAAGTAATCAAAAAATGGTTAATGAAATTTTCAAATATCTTCATAAATAAAAAAGTTATGGCCAGTTTTCATAAATGGCAATTTTCACTATTTTCTGAATAAATTCATAGGGTGTCAAAATTCAATCGTTTTTTCGACGGGATGTTAATGAGCCCAATTTTCTGCACTACTTTGCCCATTTAACCGACTTTCTATATCCACTAATAACAAAGTTACCCATGTTAGCCAACGTTCGGTGAGACACCCTGTATATATATATATATATATATATATATATATATATATATATATAAATATATATATACATATATATATATAAACATTTTTAAAAATGGTGCCAAAGTGTTTAGAGGTTATGAAACGTCGAGAAATTTTGGTCCGACCCCTAGGTCCCGCCATCCGACCGACGCCAATAGTGTATGTTGCCATATGGCAAATACACTAATAAAATTGTTGATTCTTACACTGAAAAAAATGTATATATTTAGTTTAAACAACTGTACAATATACCGTCTGCGACAGTTACTATATACATGAATTACGTAAAAACTTGGATGTACTTTGCTAAACAGGGATAGTTCCACGATATTTGAACGCAAAAAAGTCTGTAGCCTTTTGAGGCCTTTACGTTATAAGTCAAAGGAAAGTTGAACTATATTTGAGTTTTAGACAAATCATATTGATGAAAAGTAATTACATTAGTTTAAAATAACATTTGTGGAATTATTTTATATGTAAAATAATTCCCCTACCATAAATGTCTTCTGGTGAAATTTGTAAAATGGTAGCCCAATTTTTCACAGCCTAGGTACCTACACTACGAGCTCTGTTAGCAAAATCAGCATTTCAATATTACCTATGTTATTATAATTATAAAGTTATAATCTACTGACAGTTCCTTAAAGAAGAGGGTTAATATATCAGGAAATATTTTCTGAACTATTATCTTTTGTACCTGTGAAAGAAAACTGTAGAACATAGTTTTCGAAAATTTATATTTGGCCATTTTTTTTTTAACTTTCGACCCACAGGGCCTCATAAACGTTATAAAATAAATGTCTCAATGTCAAGGATAGAAGAAGTGTCTATAGTACTGTTACTTAGACGTAAACTATTACGATGCTTCCAAGAGTCACAGTTTTCAAAATTCAAAGGTAAATAATAAATAATAAATATTTAATATTCAAAGGTAAATAGTTGACAGTACGGAACCCTCGGCACGCGAGTCTAACTCGTACTTGTCCAGGAAAACCGCGAGAGTGTTTGGTGACAAAGATTTTTTTTATACCTGACACGCAGCTTACATTTTGGAATCCAACGTATTTCTATTATTTTTTTATTTTAAATAGGTAAATAACTTTGTAAGATACTTTTATACGCAAAGAAGCATGAAAACCCTTAAAACACAAAATTACTGTTTTGTCGTAAATTTGTAATCGGATTTTATGTTAATAAATGAAACGGTTTTATGCCGAAGTTAATAAATGCAAATAAATTAAAGATGCTCGTTGAATTAAAACACGAAAGACGTGTTTTACAAGAGAATCTAATGAACGTTCATAAAAGAAATAAAGCCCCTCTTCGTAATGATGCTATTGTTAGCGTGTCAATTCATAAAATGTTATTCAAAAATCTCTTTAAATTGAAATATGCTGTTTCCGAGGAATTTTGAAAAAGAGATTCTTTAAAATTACATATCAAATAAAAACAAAATTTGGACAGTAAAATAGGAATTTGTTTGCAGTTATGTGGACAGTTTTTTGTGTGTACTTAAAATTCAACATTTCAGGTCTCGATTCTATTTTTAACGCACAAAAATCTACGGAACGTAATTCTGAAAGATAATTTTCAAGGCTTCACACTATCAGAAAACCTTTCAAAAAATTAGCTGTAATGTGTTTTGTCAGTTTTTTTTTTTTTGTTTTTTGAGACGAAAAACTGTCAGTGCTATGTAAGCCCAACACCAATTTATAGGTCATTATTATTTGAAATATTAAATTGAAAATCATATTGATACTTTCATAACTTTTTAAATTAGAATCTAGAACCGGGCAGTTTGTAATAAGTGAACCATAGAAACTCTCGATAACAAATGGAATTCGATAGGTCGGTTATTTCAAGGCATTTCTATTTCTTTTATCAAAATATGTGAAATTATTAAATTTCTAATAAAAAATTACTGATGTCATAACAATTTTTCACTTTGCCATGTCAAATTATAATCTATTGCTCTTTGTTTGATACCATTTAAATTCTAATCGAAATATAATCAAGATTTTAGAGCTTACTACGTATAATCGTTTTCAAATGGAAGAAGAGAGAAGAAGATAATTGTTGATGAAAAAAAGGGAAAAAGTAAAAAATGAAAAGTTTTTAGTACGCCATGAAATAAAGTGACAATTAAAATGTGTTTTCTCAAAAACTGTATAGTATAATACTGGCAATTTATTAGCTTCCCAGTATATTAGGAAATCATTGTAATGGATCCGAAAATAGAAATCAAATTTGTTTATATAATTTTGTATTTCAAACATATTTATACACTACTAGATGACCCGGTGAACTTCGTACCACCTAAAATTGATTTGATTGTAACTCTTCAAAAGCGATTATGAATCCTAATCAACCTTCCAACTCCAATTCATGGGATCGACAATATTCTCCGCATCGTATACGGGTTGACTTTAGTTTGGTTATTGAATAAAAGTCATAACTCAAATGAATTCAACGTCTGTTATTTACATGATCATTCAATACAAAATTTTCTGATCAACCAAATCTGTTCTCAAAGTCTACCTTTTTTTAAGAACAGCGGCTCGGCCCGGCTTCGCCCGAATTACCTATTAAGGATAGACATATTATGATGCAGTGGACTTTCTTATAGAATAATAGGTTAATTTTCCCGGCGTTGTTTTCTATTTATTATTGATAGCCGCTACCGATAGAGTTAAAAAACGGTAGCGACAACGGTAGTGGAGTTTTCGTCTTCACCGTATTACACTTACCCCACCGTACTGTGCTCCACTCGGTAGGATCAACAGTAGTGGAGATTTTGGCTCCATCATAGTACGATTGTGCTTCACGAAGCTGCGCCCCGTTCAGCAGCATCAAAAGTAGTGGAGCCTACGGCTCCACCGTATTATAATATTGCCTCGTGGGGCTGCGCCCTGTTCAGGAGTGTCAACAATAATGGAGCCTTCAGCTCCATCGTTCGGCAACGACAATAGTAGTGGAATCTTCTGCTTCACCGTATTGTGAATTTGTCTTGCGGAAGCTACGCCCCGTCCGACAGTATCAACAGTAGTGGAGCCTTCGGCTCCATCGTATTTCGGTCTTGCCTCGCGGGGTTGCACTTCGTTCGGCTGCGTCAACAATGATGGAGCCTTCGGCTCCACCGTATTTCAGTCTTGCCCCGTGGATTTACGCTCGTCTCGACAGAACTATAAAAGCATTAACGGGGTATTCTTATGTAACCACTCCGAAAAATCGATTTTTTTTTTCATATTTCAATAGTAAAACCTATCGAAAATATGCTGTGAAAAATAGAGGCCGAAATTCCTAGTTTTAAATAAATTACAACTCATATAGTGGCCGACGCGCCGTAAGCGACTTGTTGGCTCTTAAAATTTTAAACGCATTTTTCTGGAAACATTGTTTTCTAAAACTGTCATGGTCCTAAAAAAAAACGTATTCAACCGATTGCTTTGAAATTTACATAATATGTTCTTCTACTCATTAATGGTTATCGTCCGTACTAAAATTGCTAATTTTCGAAAATATTTTCTTATTTTTTTTAAACGATTTTTAACAAAAAAATTAACAAAAAACACAAACTTTTTTTCTACAGTCAGCCATTTTTTTTTAAATGAAATTGATTAATTTTAGTAGGGACGATAGCGACATCCCTACTGAACAATGATCCATTCGATTTTTTTATTTCAGACAACATGAACAGCCGCTATTACCATGACCAGTGACCTGCCTTTTTTTAGTGTCTAATTTAATTTAAAAAATATATATATATAAAAAATGTAAAATAAGAGAAAAAAAATGTTTTTTATACAGTTTAAGATACAAACAAAAACATAAAAAAATTAAAATGATTGAATGTTATTGTCGTCTAAAAAAAATTCTCTAAAAAGAGGTAAAATTTATGCGTTCACATAAGAATATCCCCTTAAAAAAATCGGCATTGTTTACTAAGTGCAGTCCCTACTATGCTTAGTGCACTGTACGGAATAAGATGTTTTCATCGTATATTGTCGATTACTTTTATAGACTTTTCTATCGTATAGGAGGCACGTGTGTGCACAGGAAAAAAGAGTTAATAAAATATCGGCGCTATATATCGATCATCATCAGGTGATTATTATTATTATTTTATAATATATCTATTTTATAACAATAACAAAATTGTAATTATTGACAACAATCGGATTTTTGTTGTAACTTTGGTTGTTGCAATTGTAAATGTCTACTTGTTTAATAATATCCAATTTATTTTCAACACAAAGGATATACAATAAGGATATAAGTTGCTTCATTTTCGCTAGCAAATTCAGTCTTTGAATAGGCTGTGAGTTAATTTTGGTTATTTTTTAAAATTAATTGTGACTTGTTGGTGTTTATTGGCGAGGTGTGTTATAGGTTAGTTTTTACTTAAAAAAGGTAAGAAATAGAACTTTTTTATAACTGAATTTATGAAATTCTACAATTTGAGTATTAAATTATTGAATACCATTGATAATAGTATAAGTTCCTTCACAAACAGCCGAGAAACTTGATTTTAGCTTCTATGTATCCATATGCCTACAACAAACCATATGGATTTTATAATTTAAAGACCGGAATTTTTTCCAAAAAATAACTACAAAACTTCATCTAACGTACGATTTTTGAAAACATTTAACATACGACTAAAGTTTTATTTATACAATTCCAAAATGTAGACTATATTATAGATTTTAGAAATGAGAGGTTGTCTTCTTTACAAAATATGTTTTTTAATTTTGATGAAATATGTCTGGGAGTATGCTTACGCTTTTTAACAAAATACTTTGGCGAAATCATAATTAAATGATAGTTTATAATTTCTAAAAGGAAAATAGATATTTTTCATTTTTTGATAATGAGAACTTTCTCATCTTTTCAATTGGAGTGAATATAGATTTAAATGACACGAAATTGTTTTCACAGTCACATAAATATCTAGAACTCTCCTTGAAAACAATATTTAAATCCTCAAGCTCTAAATCCAAATTTACGGTTATGTCTAAGCCTGCGTCACTTTACCTTATAATGGTTGATCAAAATGAATGGTCACAAAATGCAATTGAAGTCGATTCTCAAAATCCTCTAATTATCTGTTTTTAAGAAACAATGATGTTAAATGTAATAACAATGATGATTTAATGTCAGTTTCAACAATTGCCCTGAATGACAGTAATGCATTGCGTAGTTATCAAAAGTAGGTCTGCCCGAACAAATGTGAGTAGGCATATTGTCTAAGCCTGTGATGTCAATTTACGTTAATAGAATGGCTTATCAAAATTAATGTTCGCAAAACGAAATGAAATTCGTTTTAACCGAGTCTGTTCTCAAAATTGACAATCGTTTTTAAGAAAAAATTATGTAAATGTCAATTTTTCATACAACCGCACAGAAAAACAGTTCTGCATGACGCGGAGCCTCTGTCAGACGATATATCCGCCGCGAATGCCATCTATTGATACTAATTTTGAAGTAAAATCGTGAATTTCGTTTTCTTGCAATTTTTAAGCCCTTCCTTAGAGTTTTTCCTAATTTTTTTTACACATAAACCATCACTGAACCTTTCCGAAAAAAGCAAAAAAAAAATCATTCGGATCGGTCGGGCCGTTTTCTAGTTTTAGCGAGACTAATGCACGGCGATTCATTTTTATATATAAGATTTTTGAAAAGAAGTAGGGGAAGGTACTTTAAAATGGGATACTTAGGTGAAATGGGATACCCTAATTATTTTTAAATATACCCAATGCCATTTTTTGTAAAATTCACGAAATACACCTCACTTGATAAGTATTCATCTGTAGCACTTTCAGTACGATAATGTTACAAGTGTCAAATTTAAGCAAGTTTTTAAGTTTTCATCATTTTTGTTATAAGAATACTGGTATGATAAGGTAAGCATTTTGCCTAATTGAGTATTGAGATTATGACGGCGATATTTTTCCAGTTTTAGTGTCAAAATGTGTCACTTTGTATATAAAATTTCCGCGCCAATTTTGTAGGTTATAATAGTGCATGCTGTTTTTGACATAGTGTAGATACGTTGATAAAATGGGATATGGAGTATATTGCTAAAATGGGATGTAACCCATTTTAGAAATATCAAATTTAATTTTGTTTCCTCTAGGAAATCAAAAGCTGTCGGCAAATAAATATGGACCAATTATTCCGATAAATATTTTAGAGTAGAAAATATTTATTAAGTACACTAAACGCAATCCCATTTTAGCGACATAATGAATCCCGTTTTAAACACACAGTGTTGCTAAAATGGGAAATAACCATGTGACAAAGAAAAACATTTTTTTTTAATTTGTAGTCTTTATATCATTTTTGTATTTTTTTAAAATAAAGTTATGCCAAAACTGTCACGTATTAAATTTGCAGTAATTAACTGTCTGTAATTATTTTTTCAGAACTTGTAATACCTTAAGTATCCCGTTTTAGAGTACCTTCCCCTATATATTATGTGTCTCTGTGTGTATACGTACGGAGCATCAAATTTAATAAATAAAAAATAATATCGGTGCATAATAACGTAAATACGACCTGACATTTTACACAAAATCACGCATATAAAAAATGTTATCGTCTTTGTTAGGGCATCAATCAAGCGAGTTATATAACTTCGATTCGAAAGAAATTTTATCAAAATCGGCACAGTCGTTTTTTTTTTTATTTAAAAAAAGAGTGCATTTTTAACAGTCTATCGTATATGATATCAACCCCTTTAAGATTTTAATCGAAGAGTGTTAATGTCAATATAATCCAAAAGAAATTTTATCAAAATCGATATTTTAGTATTTCTTGAAAAAGATTTATCGGGTCTGATTTGTTCTGAATCTGGTGGCAATCAATACTTTTAAATATCAGATATTTTCATAGAGTTTAACAAAACATTATTGTCAGTTATGTAAGTTAATCTTAATAATCAAATACATATTTAGTATTCATCATAGTGTAAAGTTGGTCGTGTGAGACCCCAGTGTCGCACTTCATTCCAAATACATGATCCGCCTCACGACAAGTTTCCTTTTTTATTTATTCTTTTATAATAAAATTATTAACAATTTTACATTAGTTACTATTTAACCATACACAGAGTGGCGAATTTATTATTTCCCTGCTATTAAGAGAAAAAATAATCAAACTATTTGCATGATAGCTCACTTCTGTTATACAGGTGAATGAGACAGGCTATACACTCAGAAAAATATTTATTTGATTCAAAGAAAATTTCTTTGATTCAAATATATTTGCTTATCACGGAGTGGCAAAGAAGTGTTTTATTTAATTCAAATAAATCGGTTTGCGTTAATCTGAAATCTATTTATATTTCAATACAAAATTCACTTATTTGCTTCAACAGCTTAGCAATTTTAAATTGATTCAAATTGTTGTTTCTCTAAAGTAAAGTATGTATCAGATTGATAAATAACATTCATTGTTTTAAAAAGTCATGTATTTAAAACAAAAAAGTACTTTTTTAGGGTTAAGTAAGCAATCGTATTGTTTTGAACGCAGCATAGTTTTAAATCAAATAAATAAATTATTTTAATTAAATCAATGAAAACTAGAATTAAAAAAATATGCTATTTAACTGAGAATGTTATTTCTTTGGTTTAAAACAAAAATTGATTGAATGAACGAAATGTTGCTTTCAAATTAATTTTTATTATTTTGTTTTAAATAAAATTTGTTTTGATTTGAAATTTTTTGTTTTTTGTTTTAAAAGAAAAACTATATTGAAATGAAAATTATTTGTTTTCTGTTCAAAAAAATTGTAAATGTAAATGAAAATTTATTTTTTTACATTGTTAATGTATAAATATCTATACTGTTGAAGTTTTCGACTTGTTGACTTACATTTTTTTGTAAAATCCAAGTTAGCAAATTAAAATTCCAACAGTATAGATATTTATGTTAACAATGTAAAAAAATAATTTTCATTTTAATACAATTTTTTTAAACAGAAAACTAATAATTTTCAATTCTATACAATTTTTCAATTACAATCAACGTTCTTTATAAAAGCAATAATAAATAGGTATATATTAATGAAAAGGTACAATAAAAATATAATTATTTATAATAAAAATCATTTATTTATATATTCTTTTTAATAACCAAACAAATACCTGAATTCTATTACATGTAATAAATTTATAGTAGCTTAGCAGCTTTTTTGGTTTAGTGTAAAATATCAGTCTTTTAATTAATTAAACTAATATTACTCACAAAATATCATACTAGTTAAATAAAAATTAATATTATATAATACCAAATGTCAAAAAAGGTAAAAATAAACATTTCCTCCTAGATAAAATTAAAAATTAGTCAATTTATTTTCTATATAAATTTATAGTGGAGCTATGACTTGAGGCGTTTTTACGGAACACTCTGTATATACGTAATATACTACATTGGAGTGTTTTTTTTTTATTTTTATTTTTTTTTTGTCCCATTGGCTAATGTGTTAGCACTGAACCTAAAAAAATTCTACCAAATTTTCAGCTTCCTAGATCAAATCTGTGAAAGGCGCAAACCGAGTTTGTTTCCCATTTGATTAACATTGAAAAAACGACGTTTTTACTCAAAAGTGAATAGCAACATTTTGTAGAGAATTAAATTTCCCACAAAAAAGGTCCTTAGTGTTAAATCTGTGAATTCATTATTTTCAAAGATATGTTCGTTTAAACATTCTGATAAAATTCGGATTTCATTTAATTAATTATTGTTTAAACGAACATATCTTTGAAAATAACGAATTCACGGATTTAGTACTAAAGACCTTTTTTGTGGGAACTATGATAACATATGGTTGGACTGTTTGCTTAAAGGCATGCAGTTTTTCAATTCTTTCCTGAATGCATAGCTGAATGTCTGATGGTATCTATAAAAACATTCAATAAATATTTAGAGAAATACATATTATTAACCGCGTAAAAAGCCTAAGCTGAAGTGATTAATTTATCTGCTTAAAAAATGAAAAGTCGTATAATTGGCCAGGTTATCACAGCATTCTTGGTGCCATTCATATTCTAAAAAATATTGTAATAATGACAAATGATTTTATGCATACCTTTACATGAGATATTATGCTGTTTTAGCATTCTTGAATGGATGGTTTCCAATGCACTTTCTTGTTTCTCAATTGTTTTCGAGGCGGCATGATGCCAATAGGCATATTTTGATGGCATATACTGAATCTAAAAGCACATACA
The DNA here is from genome assembly GCA_034508555.1 of Venustoraphidia nigricollis. Classification (NCBI taxonomy): domain Eukaryota; kingdom Metazoa; phylum Arthropoda; class Insecta; order Raphidioptera; family Raphidiidae; genus Venustoraphidia; species Venustoraphidia nigricollis. The sequence continues at coordinate 1,098,110 of JAVRKA010000073.1, forward strand.
CATTGTAATTAATATAAGTTTACAAAATCTGATTATGTCACCATAATAAAAATGATAATAAAAAAATCTAGGCAAACATTGGCTCACTGTTGTTATGAGTTCGATCAAAATCGTTAAAATGGTAGTTTTGACTTCATAGCTATATAGAGAACGGACAATCGAATTTTAATTTCCTTAATGAAATACTTTTTAAAAAAGGTGCAACATAAATGCTGTATTTACAAATTTTGAGTTGATAAAGCCATCTTTGAATTTCCAAAATAATGCCATAAGATTTCATTTCAAATTTGCGACTCGTTAAGTTGAGGGAGGATACTTTAGGCGCGCATTAAATATATACATTAAAAATAAAGATTTGAACTTTACTTGATGTTCCTGATCAAATTAGTCAATGATTTAGCTCTAGGTATAATACGCAACTGTTAATATAATAGATATATTTACCTTTAAATACATCTATGTATTGGTCAAAATTCCAAGTTTTTAATATACCTTCTATTGTTTCGTCAGCCATATTAGAATGCTGTTTGTTCTTGATAATATACAACTAAAAAAAAATCGTATAAAATAGTAAAAATAGTATATCATCCGATTTGCGCACATAGTGCATGTTATGTACGTACATACGTATTGGAATGGTTCTACTTATACATTATTTAATTAATAAAATATAATATATGCATATACTTATACATGCAATTTATAATGATAAAATACTTTTAAAAATTACATTATGATAGTTATATTAAGTTATTGTACTTACATTTCAAATTCAAGGAACACTATGTAAATCACACACTGTTTCACTTCTGAAGTTCTGTGATGCATTGCCTGCTAACGCGTGCACACAAGACAATCGTTTGATAATGCAAGATTGGACACGTTACATAATTCAAATATATTGGTATTTTGTTTCAACAAGATTTTATATATCAAATAAGTATATGCTTTGTTACAAAATACTCTATATTTCATTAAACAAAACATTTTGCTGTTTAAAAAATTTGTATGTATTTCAATCGAAAACTTGAAGATTTTATTCCAAATAACGTAATGATTTCAAAATATGACTTTAAAAAAAACGTTGTTAACTGGACACCGTGTTTATATTAAATGCAAACACTGATATTGTTGTGTGAAAAGATTTTTTGGTTTAAACTGAAAACCTCATTTTGTATTGAACTTAAGACTATAAAGCTTTGTTTCAAAATATACATTTATTCGAAAGAAAGAAAACAGACTATTATTTTAATAGCTAACAATTTATTAAAATTTAACAAATCGGAAATTTAGTTTGAAAAAGCAAAGTATATTGTTTTTTATCTTTAATATAAAAGTTATATTAATTTAAAATGATTACATATTTAAATATTATTTATTAAATGGAAACACTTTTTTGTTGGACGGAAACAAATATTTATTTGAATGAAACAATTTCCATTTTATTTTAATGTTTAAATAAATGATTGATTCAGTTCAAAAATAATTTGTATTGAAGCAAAGAAAACAATTTTAAATAGCAGTTTGCATTAATTCAAAATATTCATTTTTCTCAGTGTATGAATGCTTGATTTAATTCGTTTTTAAAGTTTTAATATTTGACCTACCTCGCGGCTTGTTCATAATTTCAAAGTTATTGCATTTTGTATATAAAATACTAGTCGTTATCCGCGGCTCTGCACGTGAGTGAGTTAAAACAATGTTTTCTATAGCCCGTTCGGCAACGACAACAATAGTGGAGCCTTCAGCTCCACCGTATTACAGTCTTGTCTCGTGTTATGCACCCCACTCAACAGCGACAACAGTTGTGGAGGCTTCGGCTCTATCATATTATATAATCTTGCCTCACGAGGCTGGGTTTCGCTCGGCAAGACATTCATTTAATAAGAATAAGACTTTTTGGTCAGAAATCTTCGCGGGCGCGCGCAAAAAAACTTACAAAACTTTTAGTTCAATCGAGCATTTGGTATATGAATAGACATTCATTTTTATATATTTGACATCTCAAATTGTTGTGTCCGAATGACCAAAATGTTTGATAACCGGTTAGGACCAAAATGTCTTTGCCGGTATTCTAAACTTTAAGTGGACTGTATTTTTTAATAGCTAATATTCAGTTAGTGATAAAATCGACTTACCAATACGTTGAATCTTCCTTTGATGTTGATGAATTTCAGTTTAGGGGAATGGAAAGTAAAGGAAAACTGAACACTTTTCAAACAATACTAGATTGAACAAATATCAATTGCGACTTTTAAATCAAAAACTGAATTGAACAAAATTATCAATATTCTTCACTGAACCAATATCAGTGTAATAAACAAATTGCATTGATCGACTATCAATGCCCAATAATTAAACAAAAACTGCATTGACCGAATGTCCATGCGTTACTTATTCAAACGAATATCGAAATGCTACTCACTACTAAATCAAACGAACTGATTCATTGCAAAGTTAAACAGCAACTCCAGAGAACAGCAACTCTCTCAATCAAACTTGCAATCGTGAGAATAAAAATATTGAAATCTTCCCATGACACAATTGCCATCTATTGAAAATAAATAAAACCAAATTCTATACGCACAGTGGCGTCAACACAAATCGAGAAATGATGGGTTTCCCATGTAAACTCTCATTCCCTATTTCATCGTCTTCATCAGGGTTTTCTTTTTTAAACTAAAGGTAATATATGTCTTTTGCCAAAAGAAAGAGTCTATTCTATTCTGATTTATTTTATTCTATTCTATCTCCTTGCCAAATTTTATCGACATCTGTTCAGCGGTTTAGGCGTGAAAGTTAGCAGACAAACAGAGTTACTTTCGCAATTATAATACAAAATTAATATGTACGTTTATTTGAGCGCCTACAAAAAATTATCCGTCCCTACTGGCAAAGTCTTTATAAGGATTATATTTGTTATATCTTTGTATGCGACTATACGTTTTTATAAATATAAAATTCAGGATTTATTTTATTGCTACAGAACATCGCGGTATCGTCTCCCCTGTGATTGTGGAACATACTGGCACAGTGCACGTGTCGCAAGATGAAGGCGCAGCCCTACTGTGCGTCGCTCAAGGTTGTCCATCACCAGAATACAGGTAAATCATCCACAACATAATATCAATTCTTTTATTGATGGTAAATAAAGCAAATGTTTGTTACTGTAGTAGATTAAAAATAAGGCAACCTTACGGAAACCAATTAATATGTTATAATGTAATCGGTAGATTGTTTTTCTCAGACTTTTTCAATTTTGGCGCGCAGCAAAATTAAATAATCTTACTGTAGAAAAAAACAAATAATGTAGCAAATATTGTTACTATTGAATTACCCGGACAAACTGACGGATCTATTTTTTCCACGTATTTATGTGTATTTGATTGTACCAATTTATGAATGTACTATTCGTAATATTAATTTATTAACTAAAATTGAATTTATAAGATTTTCTCAGAAATGGTGGATCATGTTATCACTTCAGTCCAAAAGATTCTTACATTTTAAAATAATTAAAATATACTAACATCATTTCGACGCGAAAAACCCCAGCTAGATTTTCCAACTGACACAAAAAAGTATTTATCACTAATAAATCATTTAAGATGCAACATTAGTATCTCTGAAAACTGTTGAAATTGCTAAAATGAGTTATACATGCAAATATAATGGTACATTCGCTGAAAAAAGTCGCAAAAAAACTCTGAAAATTAGCAAAATTTTAAATTCATTAAGGTTACTCTAAACTATGATTTTACACATTTTGCAGTGTTTCGAACAGGTGATAATAATATTGTTTTTAGTACAGTGCAGAAATTATAAATTTTGACCCAAGAAGGGAGAAAATCACTAAACACGCTGCTTCTTGCTTATAACTAGCTTTAATGAAGGCAAATCGATTATAAAACACCTTAAATGAAAAAAGAAGCGCTTACATTACAGATTTCGTATATATAATACGTCAAAACAGTTTTCGGGTGTGTATTTTTTTTAAAGTTTTTATTTAACTTGCTTCATCTGTTGCTACAAATCCCACATGTTGATTTTGACACACTTTTAATTATCCAATTAGGTTGAAATTTCTCATATACGGGTAGTTTCAATCCGATGTAAATACATTTTAACCATTTAATTAGCTGAAAATTCAAGATGATAATTTCAATATGTCGGACGAATTTTGTAATTATTAGTGTAAAAATTCATCTCAAAATCGATATAAGGTTTTCGGGATTGTGAATGTCAAATTTTTTATTAAAATTTAGAAATTCAAAAATGGCGACTACAATATGGCGGGCGAATATTGTAATTTATATTCCGATCCAACTCCAAGTTCATATTTAAAGACTTTCGGGTTTACTATAGTTTCAATTTTTTATCAATATTCAGAAATTCAAGATGACGGTTTTAATATAATGGACTATTATTATGTCATTTGTGTTCCAATCCAATTCAAAGTTGATATCTAGGGGTTTTCGAGGCTGCGAATTTTAAATGTTTGATCAAAATTTGGAGATTCAAGATGGTAGCTTCAATATGGCGGACGAATTTTGTCATTTATATTGTGATTCACCTTAAAGTCGATATCTAAGGATTTTCGTTTTTTGTGAATTTCAAAGTTTTTAGAAATTCAAGATGCCGGTTTCAACATGGAGGACAATATGGTGAACTAATTTTTCGATTCAATTTACAGCCGGTATAGATCATTTTATATTCAAAATCTGTCAGGGCATTAAAAAATTGTTCAGTTAAACTTTCTATTTCCTTTTGTAATAATAAAAACTTGATGAAGAAATATCACACGAGGTTCCCATCCGGTAACATAGGTTTTCATAATTAATACTAGGTCCTGAACTTATTCCAGCAAAAAAAAATATTCGAAATTAATTCATATGGATGCGTCAATACTTACTCCTCCCTCGAGTTTTTCTGTTATATATATAGAAAAAGGTATATTGTTATTGTATCATTGTTTTGGTAAGCAAATATGTCTCAAAATTGAATCATTAAGACTTAAAAATTCCTAAATGCGCGAAAAATTTCTCATTATTTTTAAATAAATGTCTAGATTTTTTTAATGTTATCCTTATCAAGTTTGTTTAAAAAGCAACTAATACCTATATATTTCTACGATTCTATGTTTTTCGGTATTTAGTGTCGAGTAATTTAAAACCTCATATTTGAAATATTTTAACAGTGAGTGTACCCGAATGTAGGTACATAGTTTATGGTTACACATAAAACATTGCACTGGTCACCGACCTGTACCCGTATAAAACATAAATTTCACAACTTTTTGCAATATTAAAAACAACATCTATATTAATACATAGTATTAAAACATGTACGCCTGTTTCGGAACACCAAATCATTAAAAAAACGTGATGTTAAAAAATATGTGCATTATAAAAATATTTTAGTCTAAATCGTTAACATTTTATTCATACACATATATATGCCTACATATTTTTTAATATTTCATTTTAGCTTCAAATTCAACAGTGCATTTATTTCAGATAGGTACGAATAGATTTTATTTACTACCAAAATAAGAAAACTGAAAACTATAAAGTAACTGCTCCTACAATAACTATTTGCAAGAAAAAATAATGGGTGTTTTTTTTTAAATGAGAAGGAATAATAGTCTTAAGTGTGAAAAAAAGTCCGTATTTAAGGATGTCTGGAATGTACATTCGTAGACAGGAGTATCTTTACTTATAGTTAATTTAGTGAATATAAAAACTGTTACAACTTTTCAATAATTTAGTAAATCGACTTCATTCTTTGTACGGTTTTAAATTTACATTCTTAATATTTTAAATATATGCAATGCTGATACATGATGTTTTATATTGAACTATAATTATCCCTCAATAATAAATACGATACATAGACGGGTAAACAGTTTTCCAGAATTGATGCTCTGTTTATTCGTCTCTTCTTGCACAGGCATCGCTCCTAAACGTCTAGACTGATATTGGTGAATATTAGACACTATCAACTAGTGGTCAAACTTAAATATAAAATAGTTTTTGTCTGGCTATGTTTGGATTAATGTAGAATTCTTATCAGAGTGAGTAAAATCTACATTTTTTCAGAGCTCCGTGTCTCTGAATGAAAAAATGGGACCCTTATAGTAGCTATCACTTTATTGTCCGTTCATCTGCCTGTCTGGCAAGACCCCTTTTCTCAGGAATCAAGTTGAAATTAATATAAAATACTTAAGTGTATGACCAAAAATTTAAGCTTCTAATTCAATGAAAAAAATATAAACATGCATGTTTCGATTGTGACCCACTCATCAAAACCTATAAGGTACTTCCCAGTGCCTTAGAGTCTTTAAGTGCTGCACAGAGAAAGGTCTCAGAGTGCAACTGACGGAAAAAATTCGAAAAAACTCGTTAAACTCTTATTCTATCCTTAGTTATCGCGTCACCAACTTAATTTTTAGGATTCTGTTAAGATCTTTTTTCATAGGAACGCCTTGAGGAATAAAGTTGACATTCTAAGGTATAAATAAAGTTTATAAATTCATAGATCTTGTTTTATAATGATTTTTATTTAAAATAAACTTAAAATTATTATATTACACTTTATTATTAAGATATAAAAAGATCTATCAAAAGAGACATTCTACTACCAAGTGCCCTTCTAGTTCAATCGAAAATAATATTTTAGCCTGATATCAATTATATAATTAAGTTCAAATCATTTACAATAACTGTTTAATAATTATAATTACGAATTACACAACATCTCCCTTTTATACAGACTAAAAAATTTTTTTTTTTACAAATGTACCTACAATTTATTTAACATCAAATTCATACAAAATTTTCAAGACATATTTTAACAGTTTAGCCTATGAGGAGGTCTAGAAATTCTTCCTGATCTTGTCACATACAAATTATTTCTTCCTTGATTTTCTTGGTTTTGAATATTATTGTGATTATTATTACTGATATCAATTTCGAAATCATTTCTTCTGATTTGAGGTGAATGAAAAGATTTTCGCATATGAAAACTACTTCGTCGTTTTATTCTATTATTTTGATCTTTTATAATAAACGATCGAGGAGTTTCCGCCTTCTGTATAACTACAGCAGGTTTCCAAATATTGTCTTCACGAAAGACTATATTATCACCAATTTTAAAAGTGACGTTTCTATGACGAGTTCGCTTATCAAAATATCTCTTGTTTTTCAAGTTTCTATTTTCAAGAGTTTGCTTAAAATTTTTTATAACTACTGGTTCTAAAAGTTTATTGAATATTGGTAATTTTGTACGAGTTCTCCTACTAAATAATAATTGATTTGGAGAATATTCAGTACCTATTACCGGAGTATTTCTATATTCTAACAACATAAGTTCTTTACTTATTTTACTCTCCTTTGATTTTTTTAAAATGTTTTTAGCTATTCCAACGGCTTTTTCAGCTTGACCATTACTTCGTGGAAATCGCGGACTAGACGTAGTAATTTTGAAACACCAATCTTTGCTAAAGTTTCTAAATTCAATTGAATTAAAAGGCATGTTGTCAGCATAAAACGTATCAGGAATTCCATGAATGGAAAATATTGTTTTCAAAATTTGAATTAGTGTTTCAGAATTTTTCGAAACTACTTTCACAAGTTCAATCCACTTTGAAAAATAATCTACAAGAACTAAATAAGTTTCACCACCATATTCTAATAAATCACATGCTACTTTTTCAAAAGGAAGATTTGGTACCTCTCTTTGCATCATTGGTTTATTTATATTATTATTTCTAAATTTCTCACAAATTCTACACCTGGCAATCATATTTTCTATATCTGAGTTTAAATTTGGCCAATAAAATAAGGATTTAGCTCTCGCTTTAGTTTTTACAATTCCAAAATGCGATTCATGTAAATTTTTAAGCATCTGTTGTCTTAATGAAACTGGAACCACAATTCGATCATTGAAATATACCAAACCTTCTTCTACAAATATATTTTCTTTATTTTTAAAATAAAACCCGACATTTTCATTCACTTTTGTTTTAGAGTTAGGCCAACCTATTTTGTACCATTTTAAAATTTCTTTTAAAGTTTCATCTTTTTCAGTTTCTCTCTGAAATTCATTTTTTCTTTCATCAGACATATTGATAGTGTGTACAACATCATTCAAGCAACTATCAGTTTCTTTTTTACACGCTTTAGAACAAGCTCTGCTTATTGCATCTGCAATATACATTTTGCTACCGGATTTAAAATTCAAATCTATATTATATTTCATTAATTTCAACCTTATACGTTGCAATCTACTAGACGGAATTTTATTAATTTCTTTTTTCATTATATTTATTAATGGTTTATGATCAGTGAAAATAGTTATTCTTTTTGAATAAATGTAATGATGAAAACGATTGCACGCAAACAAAATTGCTAGAAACTCTTTTTCAATCTGAGCGAAATTTATTTCTCTGTCTGAAAGAGACTTCGATGCAAAACATACCGGTTTATTTTTCTGTAGTAACACACAACCAATGCCATTTTTTGAACTGTCAGTTTCTATCGTTATTTCTTTTGAAGTATCAAAATTTGTTAACACAGGAGCATTTACAATTTTATTTTTTAATAAATTAAAACATTTTGTATGTACTTCAGACCAAACAAATTCAACATTTTTCTTTAGTAATTCTCTAAGAGGACTTGAAATTTCAGCTAAATTAGGAATGTAATTTCTCAAATAATTAATAATCCCCATGAATCTTTGCACCCCTTTTTTATCTCTCGGTAAATCATATTCAGTAATGGCTTTAACTCTATCGGGATCACGCTCTACTGTACCCTTTTTAAAGATTTGCCCTAAATATTTAATTTCATTTAATCTGAATTGAAACTTTTCACCGTTAAATTTGATATTTTTCTCACGAGCTCGATCTAATACCTTCTTTAAAGTTTTGTCATGTTCTTCCTGCGTTTCTCCATAAATGAGTAAATCATCAATATATATGAACACGTTATCGATATCTCCAAAAATTTCTGTGTTATATCTTTGAAAAACTTCACTTGAAATTGATAATCCAAAAGATAATCTTTTGAATGCATAAAAACCGAACATTGAACTAAAAGTACAATACTCTTGACTCTTTTCATCTAATTTTATCTGCCAGAAACCATTTTTTAAATCTAATACTGAGAAGTAAGCTCCCTTTTTTAAATTAGCGGTTAAATCACTTAGTGTTGGAATAACAAAAGGTTCTTTTTGAATACTATTATTCAAATCTTGAGGATCTAAGCATATTCTTAACCCCCCAGTCGGTTTCTCTACAATTACAATTTTATTAATCCAAGCAGAAGGATTTTCATCCTTTTTTATGATATTATCTTTACATAACTGATCTAGTGCCTGTTTAAACGTATCACGCAAGTTGATTGGAATTCTATTAGGTGGTTTAGCTGTTGGATATACATTTTCTTTCAATTTAATTGAATATTCTCGTGGAAAACTACCAATACCATTAAAAACATCTTTATAATTATTTAAAATTTGTTCTTTACTACTTAAGTTTTCATTTATTTCAAGCATATTATTCTTTTGCAACAATCCTAGCTTAATACATGTGTTTAAACCCAAAATTGAATTAGAATTTCCATTTGTTACTATAAAACTTTCAATATAAAAACCATTTTTTGTTTCTAATTGTAAATCAATTGAGCCCAAAATTAATATTTTAAAACCTCCGTATGCTTCTAAATTTGTATTACAACTCATTAAGTTTAAAATACTAGAACTCTGCTCTTTTATTTTCTTAAAAACATTCAAGCTAATGAGATTAACATCAGAACCAGAGTCAAGTTTCCATTCAATTATTGAATTTTCAACTTTAATTTTTTCAGTCCATCTTATTTTTTCATTAAATTGTGAAACTGATTCACAAAAATAATCTCTATTAACAGTTTGAACCTGATTTGATTCAATTTTATTCTTTCTATGTTTTGAAAAACAAACAGACGCAAAATGATTTTGGCCTCCACATTTTTTACATTGTTTTCCCTTTGCAGGACAATACGATTTAAAATCATGATTATACTCACATTTTTTACATTTTTTATTTTGACTCTGATTTGTGTTACCTCTATTATTATTTTCATTGACATTCTTATTTCTAAAATTACCCTTTTCTGATTTATTCTTCATATCTTCTCTTTTCTCGATATCTCTGACCGCATCTATACACCTGAACGACCTTGTTGCATATCTCTTGATTGCTTGCCCTGTAGCTCAGCAACTCTGAATGCATTAACAGCATCTGCAAACTCCACAGCTCCTTGTTTGATGATTCTATCTTTTGTATCCCAGTACGACTTTATCTCGAAGTAATTCATCTGGATTTGAAAACTCGCAATCAGAAATTAATGTTTTTAAATCCGTATAATAGTTATCGAAAAGTTCTCCTTGTTCTTGATTTCGATTGTAAAATAGAAATCGCGAATATAACAGATTTTTCTTTGGATTGCAGTACGTTTCAAAACTTTTTATTACATTGGCGATTTGTTTGTCCTCATCATCTTGAAATTTGAATGTATTATATAACATTCAAGCCTCTTTTCCCACAATATTCAACAAAATAGCGATTTGACGCTCCTCAGATTTTTGGCAATATGCTGTTGCTGTCATATAAATGTCGAATTCTTGTTTGAACAATTTCCAGTTTTCTTTTAAATTGCCCGTTAAAATTAAAGGATCTGGTTTAACAAAATCACCCATTTTGTATATTTATTATGCAACTCAGTAGGTATTCACAAATTTATCTTGAAATATTTTATTTTTGTTAATATTTTTACGGTTCTTTTCTCGACTGCGCCATGTTTTATAATGATTTTTATTTAAAATAAACTTAAAATTATTATATTACAATTTATTATTAAGATATAAAAAGATCTATCAAAAGAGACATTCTACTACCAAGTGCCCTTCTAGTTCAATCGAAAATAATATTTTAGCCTGATATCAATTATATAATTAAGTTCAAATCATTTACAATAACTGTTTAATAATTATAATTACGAATTACACAACAGATCTGTAAAAAATTCAAACTTCTAACTCTATGTAATAATAAAAAGTAACGGCCTTTAACTATATAATTAATGTTAAACAAAACGAATAGGATGAGTGATACAAAGAATCTAAAATTGATATTTAAGGATTATATCCATAAATTATTACAATAATTGTTCTTTGTTTTAGGTTTTTTGTGTCACTCATTGTTTTAATATTTGGCATTTCATTACCATAGATTATATAATTTTTAAAAAAATTTTAGTAACTGTTTTTAATATTTTGTTTTGTTTTTATATAAACAATTATAATTTATTTTATATTTTAAAAAATTGAAAAGGACCAAAATTTGGTCGAAACGTTTTGAAAATAAAAAATTGGTTTGAACAGTAATCGCAAGTGGTTTCGTTTTGTTTAATATTCTATTACTGTTGGTAGAGTCAATATTATTTATTATTTATTATATAATTATAATGTTTGTAATACGTAAATCTTTGAAAGTTTCAAAAGTAAGTGACAATGGCGCCATCCTACACGATGGCTGCAGACTATAATATAAGCTTGTACGAAATACTCTAGATGCGAGTTTTAGTCGTAATTGTCCGTCTTTATTTGCATAAAAACAGATAGGACCACATTACCCAATTTTAAAATAGACGATAAAATTAATATAATTTACATGAGAGAACAATTTAATTATTAGTTACCTGTATTTCGTACAGGTAACTCATAATTAAATCGTTGTATTTATTAGTTGGTAAGATTTGTCGACACGAATGTAGGGGAAATCAGGAACAATAAACGCATGTACAAACGGCAATCAAAATACACAAACGTACAACGTTACAGGCTGAAAATGATTTTGACGAACGTATTCAGAAGTAGGTAAGCCTTCGGCAAACTATGTAAATAAATTACCAAAACGGATATTGGAGATTTACATGGGCATGCCTGCACATAGAGAACCATGTACCTACGTCGCTTTGCACACATTCACAACTGTTAGCAGACAATCGACAAGGACATGCATACATATACGCTTTCGAGCCCATAGTGTTCGGATTTCGTCGAGCCCGGCGCTCTCCAACGCTTGCTTGTATTACATACAAAGGAAGACTCACGAGCTGTTTTTCTTCAGACCCTGTTGAAAGTACTATGTACTTTCGACTTCGATTTTAAAGCAGAAAGCCTAACATTTATGCACTGCTGAAATTACTCGCATGCCGTCCGTAATGGTGAGCCAAAACAGCTGTTTTCTCGTGCACAGTTATAGGAAAATACGTACTTTCGACCGGGTATAAAGAAAAATAGTATACACCATACGGCCGGAAAATTGAAATTCCTGCCCTGTACTATTTTTTATACTATTTTTTTAAATAAAACTTCTTTAGTCGCAGTATGAGAGGTAACTCAGATCGTTTCTAACGAAAGTAACAGTTTCTTGCAGAAGTAACGCTCAGTTTATGTACATATATTAATAAGTTAGAAATTTTGTAGGGTAACTGTTGAAGCTTTTAGTCAATAGATGCTTGCACCGCCATAAATTGTTCCAAGTGTCACTTATTCATTTTGTCACTTAACCTTAAATTTAATTTAGGAAATTATGATTTATTGCCGGTGTTTTACATTAATGGATAAATAATTTATATGCTTTCAATAAAGCCAGCAATTGCTTTTAAAAATATATATAACTGGCTGTACTTATAAAGAGCTATTGTAAATTCTCAATTTGCAAGTGAATATTTGCCAAAAAGTAGGTGATAAAAAAATAAAAAATATTTGTCAAGACAATAAAAATAGTGTTATATAAAATTCCAATAACATGACACATATTTTTATTTTAATTCAATCGTAAAATATGCCACTAAGGTGGTTTACTTCAATCGTGTGTGAAGATAACACGCACTGTTTGTTTTTTTTTTTTTTTTTTAGCCATAGTCACCTTTGCTTACACCGAACCTGAATCACCATGTCATTGTTTGGTATTTGTAATTAAAATGTTCTTTTAGTTTAAAAACACTTTTCTAATTTGGCATAAATTAGCTTTATTTGACCAGGATTGGTACTTCCTAGTTACTCATAGTAACCGATCTCTCTCAGATAGTATTAGACAGTAGATAGTATTTATGTCTTTTGAAATTTTAAACCCAGATATGTATTTAGAACATAAATATTACGTGGGCCTATTTCAATACCTAATATAATATGATATAAAACAAAGAAGAGCTCAAAAGTTTTGTTTTTTTTGACATAGAATCCGGTCTATCGTCGGGAGCACTGCAGCCTCTAGGGCTTAATTTCTTTATATCACCCGGTCCAGGATCCTCGCTCCTTGTACTAACTTGCACAGTCCGAGGACTGGATGGTTGATAGAGTTTTCTGGACCCATTGTTGATTGTCCATATATTATCTGTATTCTGCAATCCAAAGCCTCCCATTCGCACAGAATATGGTGCGCTGTTGGACTGGACAGTTTTTAAATTTGTTTTGTATTTAAATTGATAAACCTATTTATTAACAATACACTACTCGGGTGCACTCCATATCACGGCATACTTGGGACTATAATAATGTATACAGCATATTTCTAGACAGATGCACTAATAATCACATTTTCTTAATTGAACCTGAAGCGTTTTGTTTGTGTCCGGCCCGGCGTTCCCCTATAGCTTCGTTTGCAATACATATTATGGAAAACACAGGATTATGTAATATCTATGGGTCCGTGAACTCAGCCGCACTTTTGTTAGCCGCAAGGACCAAAATGGGTGGGCTGGTTTGTGCTTCGTTTGTGCCTTTTCCTGCTTCAAGAATTTTCGTTCCTGCTTTTGGCGTTTCCGAGAAAATCCAAAATTTCATATCTGCGGCCAGGTTCACGCCAGCCGCAACTTTTTGGATTTTGTAATTTTTTGACTTGCGGCTCGTTTGTGCTTCGTTTGTGCCTTATCCTGCTTCAAGAATTTTCGTTCCTGCTTTTCGCGTTTCCAAGAAAATCGAAAAGTAATTATCTGCGGCCAGGTTCACGCCAGCCGCAACATTTTGGAATTTGTAAAATTTTTACTTGCGGTTCGTTTGTGCTTCGTTTGTGCCTTTTCCTGCTTCAAAAATTTTCGTTCCTGCTTTTTCCGTTTTTGAGAAAATCGAAAATCAAAATTCGGGAAGCGTGAACTCAGCCGCACTTTTGTTAGCCGCAAGGATCAAAATGGGTGGGCTGGTTTGTGCTTCGTTTGTGCCTTTTCCTGCTTCAAGAATTTTCGTTCCTGCTTTTTGCGTTTCCGAGAAAAACGCATAAAAAGAAAATTCAATTTTTACGTAATTTAAAATGTGCGTCTGGAGTAACAAATAGATTACTTTTTTTTCATGTTATCATGCACTAAAAAATATTCCCCAGTCCATAATTTGTCCGGAAAATTGAACCCTTCTTAGAAAAAAACGACATAATTTATAAAATCAATGCTTTTACATATTCCCGAGGTGCGGCTCGAAAAACTGTTTGGAACTGCAGAAGTATTATGGTGCGGATGGTTAGTGCTTACTATCAAAAGATTCCTGCTTCCATAATATGTTCGGAAAATATATTCCTTTTTAGAAAAAATCGACATTTTTTAAAAAATCTATGATTTTACACATTCTCGAGGTGCGGCTCGTAAAACTGTTTGGAACTGCTGAAGTATTATGGTGCGGTTGGTTAGTGCCTACTATCAAAAGATTCCTGCTTCCATAATATGTTCGGAAAATGTATTCCTTCTTAGTGAAAATCGACATTTTTTTAAAAAATCTATGATTTTACACGTTTCCCACGTGCGGCTCGGAAAACTGTTTGGAACTGCTGTAGTATTATGGTACGGCTGGTTAGTGCCTACTATCAGAAGATTCCTGCTTCCATAATATGTTCGGAAAATATATTCCTTCTTAGACAAAATCGACATTTTTTTAAAAATCTATGATTTTACACATTCTCGAGGTGCGGCTCGTAAAACTGTTAGGAACTGCTGAAGTATTATGGTGCGGTTGGTTAGTGCCTACTATCAAAAGATTCCTGCTTCCATAATATGTTCGGAAAATATATTCCTTCTTAGAGAAAATCGACATTTTTTAAAAAATCTATGATTTTACACATTCTCGAGGTGCGGCTCGTAAAACTGTTTGGAATTGCTGAAGTATTATGTTGCGGTTGGTTAGTGCCTACTATCAAAAGATTCCTGCTTCCATAATATGTTCGGAAAATATATTCCTTCTTAGTGAAAATCGACATTTTTTAAAAAATCTATGATTATACACGTTCCCCACGTGCGGCTCGGAAAACTGTTTGGAACTGCTGTAGTATTATGGTACGGCTGGTTAGTGCCTACTATCAGAAGATTCCTGCTTCCATAATATGTTCGGAAAATATATTCCTTCTTAGACAAAATCGACATTTTTTTAAAAATCTATGATTTTACACATTCTCGAGGTGCGGCTCGTAAAACTGTTAGGAACTGCTGAAGTATTATGGTGCGGTTGGTTAGTGCCTACTATCAAAAGATTCCTGCTTCCATAATATGTTCGGAAAATATATTCCTTCTTAGAGAAAATCGACATTTTTTAAAAAATCTATGATTTTACACATTCTCGAGGTGCGGCTCGTAAAACTGTTTGGAACTGCTGAAGTATTATGGTGCGGTTGGTTAGTGTCTACTATCAAAAGATTCCTGCTTCCATAATATGTTCGGAAAATATATTCCTTCTTAGTGAAAATCGACATTTTTTAAAAAATCTATGATTTTACATTTTCCCGACGTGCGGCTCGGAAAACTATTTGGAACTGCTATAGTATTGTGGTGCGGTTGGTTAGTGCCTACTATCAAAAGATTCCTGCTTCCATAATATGTTCGGAAAATTTATTCCTTCTTAGAGAAAATCGACATTTTTTAAAAAATCTATGATTTTACACATTCTCGAGGTGCGGCTCGTAAAACTGTTTGGAACTGCTGAAGTATTATGGTGCGGTTGGCTAGTGTCTACTATCAAAAGATTCCTGCTTTCATAATATGTTCGGAAAATATATTCCTTCTTAGTGAAAATCGACATTTTTTAAAAAATCTATGATTTTACACTTTCCCGACGTGCGGCTCGGAAAAGTATTTGGAACTGCTATAGTATTGTGGTGCGGTTGGTTAGTGCCTACTATCAAAAGATTCCTGCTTCCATAATATGTTCGGAAAATATATTCCTTCTTAGAGAAAATCGACATTTTTTAAAAAATCTATGATTTTACACATTCTCGAGGTGCGGCTCGTAAAACTGTTTGGAACTGCTGAAGTATTATGGTGCAGTTGGTTAGTGTCTACTATCAAAAGATTCCTGCTTCCATAATATGTTCGGAAAATATATTCCTTCTTAGTGAAAATCGACATTTTTTTAAAAAATCTATGATTTTACACGTTTCCCACGTGCGGCTCGGAAAACTGTTTGGAACTGCTGTAGTATTATGGTACGGCTGGTTAGTGCCTACTATCAGAAGATTCCTGCTTCCATAATATGTTCGGAAAATATATTCCTTCTTAGACAAAATCGACATTTTTTTAAAAATCTATGATTTTACACATTCTCGAGGTGCGGCTCGTAAAACTGTTAGGAACTGCTGAAGTATTATGGTGCGGTTGGTTAGTGCCTACTGTCAAAAGATTCCTTCTTCCATAATATGTTCGGAAAATATATTCCTTCTTAGAGAAAATCGACATTTTTTAAAAAATCTATTATTTTACACATTCTCGAGGTGCGGCTCGTAAAACTGTTTGGAACTGCTGAAGTATTATGGTGCAGTTGGTTAGTGTCTACTATCAAAAGATTCCTGCTTCCATAATATGTTCGGAAAATATATTCCTTCTTAGTGAAAATCGACATTTTTTAAAAAAATCTATGATTTTACACGTTTCCCACGTGCGGCTCGGAAAACTGTTTGGAACTGCTATAGTATTGTGGTGCGGTTGGTTAGTGCCTACTATCAAAAGATTCCTGCTTCCATAATATGTTCGGAAAATATATTCCTTCTTAGAGAAAATCGACATTTTTTAAAAAATCTATGATTTTACACATTCTCGAGGTGCGGCTCGTAAAACTGTTTGGAACTGCTGAAGTATTATCGGGCGGTTGGTTAGTGTCTACTATCAAAAGATTCCTGCTTCCATAATATGTTCGGAAAATATATTCCTACTTAGAGAAAATCGACATTTTTTTAAAAAATCTATGATTTTACACGTTTCCCACGTGCGGCTCGGAAAACTGTTTGGAACTGCTGTAGTATTATGGTACGGCTGGTTAGTGCCTACTATCAGAAGATTCCTGCTTCCATAATATGTTCGGAAAATATATTCCTTCTTAGAGAAAATCGACATTTTTAAAAAAATCTATGATTTTACATATTCTCGAGGTGCGGCTCGTAAAACTGTTTGGAACTGCTGCAGTATTATCATGCGGTTAGTTAGTGCCCACTATCAGAAGATTCCTGCTTCCATAATATGTTCGGAAAATATATTCCTTCTTAGAGAAAATCGACATTTTTTAAAAAATCTATGATTTTACATATTCTCGAGGTGCGGCTCGTAAAACTGTTTGGAACTGCTGAAGTATTATGGTATGGATGGTTAGTTCTTACTATCAAAAGATTCCTGCTTCCATAATATGTTCGGAAAATATATTCCTTCTTAGAGAAAATCGACATTTTTTAAAAAATCTATGATTTTACACGTTTCCCACGTGCGGCTCGGAAAACTGTTTGGAACTGCTGTAGTATTATGGTACGGCTGGTTAGTGCCTACTATCAGAAGATTCCTGCTTCTATAATATGTTCGGAAAATATATTCCTTCTTAGAGAAAATCGACATTTTTAAAAAAATCTATGATTTTACATATTCTCGAGGTGCGGCTTGTAAAACTGTTTGGAACTGCTGCAGTATTATCATTCGGTTGGTTAGTGCCCACTATCAGAAGATTCCTGCTTCCATAATATGTTCGGAAAATATATTCCTTCTTAGAGAAAATCGACATTTTTTAAAAAATCTATGATTTTACATATTCTCGAGGTGCGGCTCGTAAAACTGTTTGGAACTGCTGAAGTATTATGGTATGGATGGTTAGTTCTTACTATCAAAAGATTCCTGCTTCCATAATATGTTCGGAAAATATATTCCTTCTTAGAGAAAATCGACATTTTTTAAAAAATCTATGATTTTACACATTCTCGAGATGCGGCTCGTAAAACTGTTTGGAACTGCTGAAGTATTATGGTGCGGATGGTTAGTGCCTACTATCAGAAGATTCCTGCTTCCATAATATGTTCGGAAAATATATTCCTTCTTAGAGAAAATCAACATTTTTTAAAAAATCTATGATTTTACACATTCTCGAGATGCGGCTCGTAAAACTGTTTGGAACTGCTGAAGTATTATGGTATGGATGGTTAGTGCTTACTATCAAAAAATTCCTGCTTCCATAATATGTTCGGAAAATATATTCCTTTCTAGAGAGAATCGACATTTTTTTTTAAATCTGTGTTTTTACACAAAATATATTTTAAAAAATTGATTATATTGCCTAATTTCGACTTTTTGTATCGACGTACATAAAACGTTTTAATAATTAAATTGGCACCAACTTCAAGACTTTGTAGTTTTGCGCTTTTTAGTGACCTGTTTAATGGAGTTTTATTTTTTAATTTAGTCTTTATTTAGTCTATTGTTGTCGTGGCATTTTGAACATTCTGTATGGGCGCAAAATTGGTCCTTTCTAGGGAAAATCGACCACTTTTGTAAAATAAATGTTTTAGGTATTCTCATAATGCAGTTCGATAAAGTAAATAACAATAAAAAAAATATCTCCTCTTAGAAAGAAATTTTGATTTGTATGGTAGCTGCTGATCGTAATTTGTACCCCTTCCTAAAAAATCATTGATATCTTGTGTACTATACACTGACTAATCGTAATAATAATAATATTTGTGTTGACTATATATTTTCTGTATGGCCATATTATTCAAATTACTGACATCATAGTATAAAAAATGCACCAGTCAGTGAAATGAATAGGCTTGTAATTTGTGGGTGTAAATATCGGAGATATCGACTGTTCTCCAATAATAATAATAATAATATGATTTCAGTGCAGTACAGAATGTCAGCACCTGTAGTCACTTAACTGTCAAAATGACTTTTGGCTAATCGGACTCATGATTGATGTAAATGCTTCATCGATTAAATAATGCGAGTTATGTTAGAAAGACTTTTAAAGTTGATGTATATAGTACATACTGTATATAATATTATAAACATCTGTATTCCATAACACCCTTATACATTGACCTTGACAATGGCCTCTCACTTAAGTTATGCTGTTTGGACAAATTCTTTCACACTTCATAATATGTGACTTTGTTTTATTATGTTAACCCATTCGTCCCCGCTGTTTTATTTTAAGGACACTATATTTTTTCACAAGTTATTTTTTTTTTGTATTGTTTCTAATAAAATTGGTATTTTGTAAACGAATGTTTGACCCATAGTAGTATTTAAATGAACGTTAATCATTGTCCTATGAATTGTGTAATGGTTTATGTTATGTAAGCTGCGTATACTGATATTGAAAAGATTGTAAGTTGATGCAGTTGCATTCTGTGTTGAGACAGGATGAAGTTCATTGTATTGGGCCACTATATGATGAAGAGGAATAAATAGAGGCGTTGCCAAGGACAAGGTTGTAAAAAAAAACCTCTGACTTTTTGTGAAAAATGCGGAAAAACACTTTGGAGTGATTGTTTTATACCTTAATATATGAAATAAGCTTACAAAACTTTATTTTAAAAATGTTTGTGATGATAGTTTTAAAATAAAGTTGGATTTTCTTACAACTGTGATCTTTTTTAATTTCTAACCCTATATCTACTTTGTCATAGTTATTGAACATGTTGGTTCAGCAACCAGAAATATTTTTTTTAGCTTTTAAAAAAAGGCTATGTTTTCGATTCTTGGAAAGTAATAGGTTAACCTCGAAAAAAATAACATAAGGTATAGTGTAGGTTCCTACAAAAATTTAAAACTGTTTGTAGACGTCACGCCGTCTCACCAAATCCCTGATTACATATTAATGATTTAATTTGAACAGATTAGCAAACCTTTTATTAAAAATAAGGAAAGTTTACGGAATAGAACGCAAATTTCTAAGCATTCTACACATCTACTCCGTCGCAAGAGTGATTGCATTAGGCACTAACCAACCGCACCATAATACTTCAGCAGTTCCAAACAGTTTTCCGAGCCGCACGTCGGGAACGTGTAAAATCATAGATTTTTAAAAAAATGTCCATTTTCTCTAGAAAGGAATATATTTTCCGAACATATTATGGAAGCAGGAATCTTCTGATAGTAGGCACTAACCAGCCGTACCATAATACTACAGCAGTTCCAAGCAGTTTTCCGAGCCGCACGTGGGGAACGTCTAAAATCATAGATTTTTTTAAAAAAATGTCGATTTTCACTAAGAAGGAATATATTTTCCGAACATATTATGGAAGCAGGAATCTTTTGATAGTAGGCACTAACCAACCGCACCATAATACTTCAGCAATTCCAAACAGTTTTACGAGCCGCACCTCGAGAATGTGTAAAATCATAAATTTTTTAAAACATGTCGATTTTCTCTAAGAAGGAATATATTTTCCGAACATATTATGGAAGCAGGAATCTTCTGATAGTGGGCACTAACCAACCGCATGATAAAACTTCAGCACTTCCAAAAAGTTTTACGAGCCGAACCTCGAGAATTTGTAAAATCATAGATTTTTTAAAAAATGTCGATTTTCTCTAAGAAGGAATATATTTTCCGAACATATTATGGAAGCAGGAATCTTCTGATAGTAGGCACTAACCAGCCGTACCATAATACTACAGCAGTTCCAAGCAGTTTTCCGAGCCGCACGTGGGGAACGTCTAAAATCATAGATTTTTTTAAAAAAATGTCGATTTTCACTAAGAAGGAATATATTTTCCGAACATATTATGGAAGCAGGAATCTTCTGATAGTAGGCACTAACCAGCCGTACCATAATACTACAACAGTTCCAAACAGTTTTCCGAGCCGCACGTGGGGAACGTGTAAAATCATAGATTTTTAAAAAAATGTCGATTTTCACTAAGAAGGAATATATTTTCCGAACATATTATGGAAGCAGGAATCTTCTGATAGTAGGCACTAACCAGCCGTACCATAATACTACAGCAGTTCCAAACAGTTTTCCGAGCCGCACGTGGGAAACGTGTAAAATCATAGATTTTTTAAAAAATGTCGATTTTCACTAAGAAGGAATACATTTTCCGAACATATTATGGAAGCAGGAATCTTTTGATAGTAGGCACTAACCAACCGCACCATAATACTTCAGCAGTTCCAAACAGTTTTCCGAGCCGCACGTCGGGAACGTGTAAAATCATAGATTTTTAAAAAAATGTCCATTTTCTCTAGAAAGGAATATATTTTCCGAACATATTATGGAAGCAGGAATCTTCTGATAGTAGGCACTAACCAGCCGTACCATAATACTACAGCAGTTCCAAGCAGTTTTCCGAGCCGCACGTGGGGAACGTCTAAAATCATAGATTTTTTTAAAAAAATGTCGATTTTCACTAAGAAGGAATATATTTTCCGAACATATTATGGAAGCAGGAATCTTTTGATAGTAGGCACTAACCAACCGCACCATAATACTTCAGCAATTCCAAACAGTTTTACGAGCCGCACCTCGAGAATGTGTAAAATCATAAATTTTTTAAAACATGTCGATTTTCTCTAAGAAGGAATATATTTTCCGAACATATTATGGAAGCAGGAATCTTCTGATAGTGGGCACTAACCAACCGCATGATAAAACTTCAGCACTTCCAAAAAGTTTTACGAGCCGAACCTCGAGAATTTGTAAAATCATAGATTTTTTAAAAAATGTCGATTTTCTCTAAGAAGGAATATATTTTCCGAACATATTATGGAAGCAGGAATCTTCTGATAGTAGGCACTAACCAGCCGTACCATAATACTACAGCAGTTCCAAGCAGTTTTCCGAGCCGCACGTGGGGAACGTCTAAAATCATAGATTTTTTTAAAAAAATGTCGATTTTCACTAAGAAGGAATATATTTTCCGAACATATTATGGAAGCAGGAATCTTTTGATAGTAGGCACTAACCAACCGCACCATAATACTTCAGCAATTCCAAACAGTTTTACGAGCCGCACCTCGAGAATGTGTAAAATCATAAATTTTTTAAAACATGTCGATTTTCTCTAAGAAGGAATATATTTTCCGAACATATTATGGAAGCAGGAATCTTCTGATAGTGGGCACTAACCAACCGCATGATAAAACTTCAGCACTTCCAAAAAGTTTTACGAGCCGAACCTCGAGAATTTGTAAAATCATAGATTTTTTAAAAAATGTCGATTTTCTCTAAGAAGGAATATATTTTCCGAACATATTATGGAAGCAGGAATCTTCTGATAGTAGGCACTAACCAGCCGTACCATAATACTACAACAGTTCCAAACAGTTTTCCGAGCCGCACGTGGGGAACGTGTAAAATCATAGATTTTTTAAAAAATGTCGATTTTCACTAAGAAGGAATATATTTTCCGAACATATTATGGAAGCAGGAATCTTTTGATAGTAGGCACTAACCAACCGCAACATAATACTTCAGCAATTCCAAACAGTTTTACGAGCCGCACCTCGAGAATGTGTAAAATCATAGATTTTTTAAAAAATGTCGATTTTCTCTAAGAAGGAATATATTTTCCGAACATATTATGGAAGCAGGAATCTTTTGATAATAGGCACTAACCAACCGCACCATAATACTTCAGCAGTTCCTAACAGTTTTACGAGCCGCACCTCGAGAATGTGTAAAATCATAGATTTTTAAAAAAATGTCGATTTTGTCTAAGAAGGAATATATTTTCCGAACATATTATGGAAGCAGGAATCTTCTGATAGTAGGCACTAACCAGCCGTACCATAATACTACAGCAGTTCCAAACAGTTTTCCGAGCCGCACGTGGGGAACGTGTAAAATCATAGATTTTTTAAAAAATGTCGATTTTCACTAAGAAGGAATATATTTTCCGAACATATTATGGAAGCAGGAATCTTTTGATAGTAGGCACTAACCAACCGCAACATAATACTTCAGCAATTCCAAACAGTTTTACGAGCCGCACCTCGAGAATGTGTAAAATCATAGATTTTTTAAAAAATGTCGATTTTCTCTAAGAAGGAATATATTTTCCGAACATATTATGGAAGCAGGAATCTTTTGATAGTAGGCACTAACCAACCGCACCATAATACTTCAGCAGTTCCTAACAGTTTTACGAGCCGCACCTCGAGAATGTGTAAAATCATAGATTTTTAAAAAAATGTCGATTTTGTCTAAGAAGGAATATATTTTCCGAACATATTATGGAAGCAGGAATCTTCTGATAGTAGGCACTAACCAGCCGTACCATAATACTACAGCAGTTCCAAACAGTTTTCCGAGCCGCACGTGGGAAACGTGTAAAATCATAGATTTTTTAAAAAAATGTCGATTTTCACTAAGAAGGAATACATTTTCCGAACATATTATGGAAGCAGGAATCTTTTGATAGTAGGCACTAACCAACCGCACCATAATACTTCAGCAGTTCCAAACAGTTTTACGAGCCGCACCTCGAGAATGTGTAAAATCATAGATTTTTTAAAAAATGTCGATTTTTTCTAAAAAGGAATATATTTTCCGAACATATTATGGAAGCAGGAATCTTTTGATAGTAAGCACTAACCATCCGCACCATAATACTTCTGCAGTTCCAAACAGTTTTTCGAGCCGCACCTCGGGAATATGTAAAAGCATTGATTTTATAAATTATGTCGTTTTTTTCTAAGAAGGGTTCAATTTTCCGGACAAATTATGGACTGGGGAATATTTTTTAGTGCATGATAACATGAAAAAAAAGTAATCTATTTGTTACTCCAGACGCACATTTTAAATTACGTAAAAATTGAATTTTCTTTTTATGCGTTTTTCTCGGAAACGCAAAAAGCAGGAACGAAAATTCTTGAAGCAGGAAAAGGCACAAACGAAGCACAAACCAGCCCACCCATTTTGATCCTTGCGGCTAACAAAAGTGCGGCTGAGTTCACGCTTCCCGAATTTTGATTTTCGATTTTCTCAAAAACGGAAAAAGCAGGAACGAAAATTTTTGAAGCAGGAAAAGGCACAAACGAAGCACAAACGAACCGCAAGTAAAAATTTTACAAATTCCAAAATGTTGCGGCTGGCGTGAACCTGGCCGCAGATAATTACTTTTCGATTTTCTTGGAAACGCGAAAAGCAGGAACGAAAATTCTTGAAGCAGGATAAGGCACAAACGAAGCACAAACGAGCCGCAAGTCAAAAAATTACAAAATCCAAAAAGTTGCGGCTGGCGTGAACCTGGCCGCAGATATGAAATTTTGGATTTTCTCGGAAACGCCAAAAGCAGGAACGAAAATTCTTGAAGCAGGAAAAGGCACAAACGAAGCACAAACCAGCCCACCCATTTTGGTCTTTGCGGCTAACAAAAGTGCGGCTGAATTCACGGACCCGTCATAGAATGTTTTTGAGATTTGTCAAACCTAATGCGAATAAATGTAATTTTTTGTATGATTTCTACTCGACTACTAAAACAGGAAGGATTATGATTTTAGCATATATGTTGGTTTATAGTATATACTCCATAGTGCCAAATATACTGAGCCGATTTTCATAATTGAACTTTAATTTGATTCGTCTTAATCACGCAAGTGTTCTACGCTGTGACGTACCGTTCTCTGCTACCATGTGACGTACCGTTCTTTGGTGTGTGTGGAAGCGTGAAATGGTTAAAAGAACTAGTCACAAATTTAATTAATATAAATAGATTTATTACAAGTTTTTTTTTATTTTATTTTATTTAAATACTAGTTAGAAATTTTATATTTGATTTTAGTTTTAATTTTGATAAAATGAATCAACGTTTTATAGCTATTATGCAATTAGATATTTTATTTCAAAATGACAATATTTTATGATAATTACACTTTACAAATCCTTAATAAATTTTAATATATAAAATTTTAATTTTAAATAAATAATTATTCTTTTATAAATTTCGATTTCGTCCGTTAGTCTTTTAGTATTAATTTTTTAAATTTTAAAATTGTTTGGTTTTAATATTAATTATAAATTTAGCGTAGAAATTATACTTATTCAGAAGTCTTTGTATAGATGACTGGATCTTAACAAAATTACTTTGAATATTAGTTTATTTTACGATTTGTTAATAATTATTGAGCTGCTGGTAAAGACTGACTGACTCCAAAAAAAAGTATCGTATTTGAAAATACTACATTTCATGTAGCAATCCGGTTTATTACGCGAAGTTTTGAACTTTATATAATAAGGGCAAACTAAAATAAAATGATTGAAAAAAAAGGTACGCAGTACTTGAAATAAAACTTGGCATTGTTAAATTTTCCCAATGGCGAACGTGCGATAGAAAAAATCTGAATTAATTTTTTTCCAACCAAATCGATCGAGGAAGGTATCAAATGGAAGAAAAATTTATAGTACTTCCAAAAATATGGTAGTACCTACTCTTTATAAATGTTATATAAAAAGAAATATAAAATACTGAAACAAAAATAAAAGCTTAGAAAACTAAAATCCTACTACGTCGGAGAATAAAATAAGAAAATCATTGCATGGAATATTTTTTTTGGTCAGCAGTCGAATTCTCATGAGTTGCCAATTACGTCTCGGACTATTGGTAACAAAAAAAAAACTCGGATCGCAGGGCCCAAACCCTGTCGACAATATAGTGTATTTGCTAATACAGGCAGTGTGGTTTTATTATGTGAACATAAGTTTGTTTTTGGGAAAAATAAAAATTTTAACCTCTTAATAACATGTTTTCTTAATTATAATATTATTATCAATTGAACATTTACACCAAATTAAATACACCTTTCACTAAATAAAGCAATATAGTTATCTGCAAACTAGTGTTTCCATAAAATTTATAAATCCGGTCCTGTCAGGCCGATCTTTTTATAATTTTAGGAGCACTTTTTAATTGTTACTAAAGGGTTAAATTTCAATTTTGAAACGATTCTGAGAATTTTTTCGATATTTTGGGCCCCAAAAACTGTTTTCAACCCCTAAAAACTACCCTTAAAATGGTCCGATTAAGCCCATTTTAAATAGACTTCTTGCGGTGATGGATTTCAATACGTGTACCAAATTTCGTTAAAATCAATCAACTTCTTCGAAAGTTATAGCCCGCACACATATATTATATTTATATATATATATATATATATATATATATAAACATTTTTAAAAATGGTGCCAAAGTGTTTATGAGATTATGAAACGTCGAGAAATTTTGGTCCGACACCTAGGTCCCGCCATCCGACCGACGCCAACAATAGTGTATGTTGCCATATGGCAAATACACTAAAAATCCATCTCATGCTTTGATTTGCTTGTTTTCTTCTTTTGCTGCGTAGTCGGGTGTTAGTTTTTTAAATTTCATTTTTATTGTTTCTGGTATAGTTCGGTACTATACAATTCAACGTGTAAATCTGTAGATATATGTAAATGTGTACGAGTCTACCGCATCCATGTTGTCATTTAGCAAACAACGGGCGCATGTCCCAGTTTTAATGAGCGATGCCGCGAGCTACCGACTCACTGTCCCACCCCGCGCTTCGCCTTGCCTTCTCTGTAAAATGTCGATGGCCGCTCGCATCTGACTTACGGTTTCGCTCCACTCCTCTCCATCCTGTCTGTCGATTATACACTGCTGAATTATTCCGCAATCTGTGCAGATTTATTCAAAGAAACGACGGATTTAAGTCAAAGCTCGATTTGTATGCTATCAATCCGGATCATATTTGACATAAAATCCGAGCCAATTGGACGATGAAACTCTAATTACTCCAAAAATAATGATATTTGACATAATCGGAACAACTGGTGAATGTAAATGAAAACTGGTTCAAAGATTACACTTCTAATGGATCGTTGTTTGTCGAAAAAATAATACGTAGTGAAATATTTCTCTACGGTGTTGTATCACTTTAAATAATATTTCTTATTAAATTACTATTTGCTTGTTTCAATATCAATCACTTCTCACCTGTCAAAATGAAAAGTATAACAAAAAATAACCCTGCCTGATCGATAAGTTATTATTATCATGTCGCTTTACCTTATAATTACAAAAAATATCTACGTAAAGTTTGACATTTTTATATAAAAAGTTACACATATATTGCGTAATCCTGAAATCCCAGGCCACTATGTTGTGACAAACATATCGAAAAAAATTATGAAAAATCCACTATTTCAATGATAAGTGTAGGCTCAAGCAGATAGCTGAGGGGTACGAAGGCGAAAAAATACTGTAGGATATAAAAATAACAAATAGACATTAGATAGCTACCGTGATGACAAAATAATTCAATGATTACAGCATTAACTAAAAATTATTCGCCATATTCACCTCGGTAACCAGATAGATTCAATTTGTAAATGTAGAACTATACCGGAACCGGCAGTAATCTTTTGCATAAAGAATATTTAAAACTTCTTAAAAAATTAAATTATAGAAAAACTTCCATTGTGGCAAAGTTGTCCCTCAATCTATGACGGGCTTCTAATATCAAATCGAAATGAAATATTGACTTTAAATTGACACATAATATGCAGTGTATCAATTTATCAGGGGTAAGGGGAAATTAAAAATGTTTACATAAACAATATTAAGAAATTAATGGGAATTAAGGACAAAAAACTTGTGCAATAATTTTACAAATAATTGCCAACGTTTCGTTAAATATGAAAACACGATATAAGCTTTAAACACATCTTCTAAATAAATATAATCACAAAATGAAGACTACAACAATATGTGTAACGAAATTGAGTATTACTAAGACCAATGTGTAGTAAATTAAGTTTGAGCCCTGATGAAGTTAACCAAGTTAACGAAAAGTTGGCAATAAATTGTAAAATTATTACACAACTCTTTTTTGTCCTTAATTTTCATTAATTTCTTAATATTACACCACTCAAAGGATGTCAAAGATACATCAATATGAGTTTACATAAACATTTCAGAGTTTTTATATAGTATCTAGGGAACTCTCAGTACGCGAGTCCAACTCGCACTTGACTAGTTTTTTATTAGTGGCTATTAATAAAAATGTTTTCAATAGGGAAACAGATTAAAGCATGACCCGATCGGAAATCACTCAGTCGAAACTGAACCAGAAATCAAAGTAGTCAGAAGTGATCCGGCTAGATCTATCCTAACACTTTTCTATGTACCAAATGAAAAAAATTACGCTTTCACCTAAATAGTAAATCTGGCTCTTTAATTAACTTTGAGATTTAAACAACATCGTTAACCAAATTTTCCGTCAACAATGAGATACCGTTCTGACACCTACAATGCAGTAGTCTGCACTGGCTTGGTTAATATTTGAACAGAGCGTCCGTATCGAATTCAGTTCACTATATAGGGAAGTAGACCTACTATAGAACGTATTATGGAGGTAACCTACTGTAGGTATATACACTATACAGTAGTGTGTGGATCGGTGACGCAGTGCAGATGGACACAGGCCGGACACATCACAGCGCCACCCACAAATCATTTTTATGTGTATTTCACTGACTGCATAGTGTGGCATTACGCGACGCGACGCGATGCCCTGTACGAGCTCTTTTGCAAACCTAAAGCTATTCATATAGTTGTATTTTTTTTTAGTCTTGCGACAAAAACATTGCTAAACTGTTTGGTCGCCTACGGTTAGCACTAGACTCCGGATTGTGGGGTTCTTAGCCCGTTATAAAGACTAGGAAACGTTGCGCACCTAAGTATTATTATTATCAAAACTGACGATTGTTAGCTTAAAAGCACTAGGAAAATTAAAACTTTTTGCAACTTTGTGCTCATCGAAAATTGTCAATTATTGTTTTTATAACTTTCGGTAATCATAGAAACCTCGATCGTTACAGGACACTATTAACTATTGGCGTCATTTCTAGCAGAATGTGGGGGAAGTAAAGATGTTATATCAAAAAATCTCAAAAATACTTATATTGAGACCGGATCTTTACAAATACGTTTTTTTATTTTCTCTTTTTTTATTTATTTAATATATTTAAATTCGCTGGAGTTAAACTCTCTGATTTTCAAAAATAAATAATTCTTAACGTTTCCTGCTCTCTCATTGAATTAAAAATGATCAGTGTTGAATTATCTACATCGCATTTTTTACTCAGTAAAGTACCCTTATGTGGAAGAATCGGGGAGAAATGAAAAAAATTCCATAAAAACCTTTAAAACTTTGGTTTCGATCCATTGAACTAATCGTTCAGTGGATCGAAACCAAACTGGACCTTTTTTAATCTTGGAACAAATCAAACTTTCGTATCTCCTCCGTATACGAGAAAATAGATATCAATTCTAAATGGCTCCTTTAGATTTTAGAGCATACGCACATTTTTTCAAGAATATTTTTGTGACAATTTAATAGTAATCAAATTATCTATATTTTTTTGTAACCAATGTGTAACCAATGTGTAAATGGTATATTACACCGTAAGGGCAGGAATTTCAAAAAAAAAAAAACAAATAAAATTTCAAGATTGAAACTCTATAGCGAGATCAACTTTTATAAACAATTTAATTGTTTACTTTCTTATATAACCACAGAATCAAAATTGGGCTATAGAACACAAGTGGGGAGCTGATTGCACGGAACACTAAATTTGCAAGTATAGTAGCCGTACGCTACTGATTGTCTGTTAGCGTACTGGTATGGCGTTAGGAATATAACTGGTGTACTATTATGAATATTCATATTAATCTTACACTGGAGCCGAATCACGGTCTCTTTGCAACTGCATACGCAGCTATTCTCCAATGTTACCCTCTATTTGATTTATTAACTCAAAAATTAGACCCGAAACTACCATTAATTGCAGTAAAAATAATTGTTTAAACACAACTTGTACAAAAATATATTATATTGCAATATTTCAGATTACCTTCAGATAGTCTTGTTTGTATCACTTAACTCCACTATTGGAATTACAGTCAAGTCAATTTGATCACATCATTAAAATTCAAAATGATCGTTAGTCGGGGCTGTTGGACATGCGCGCTGTTGCGATATAAATATTTCATTTGTCAGGCAGTTTTTGTTTCCCACGTTACATGAACTGTCAAAATTTTAGTGGAAACAACAAAATTTATTAAACCTAATCGAATTTCGTATTCATTACGTGTTGGCCAGTTTTAATTTGTGTTTTCTTGCGATTTATCGACTTATTTAGTACGTTTTATATTTGTGGAAGCTTCTGCACCGTAAAAATGCGAAACTGTATCGTGTCTATATGTGGCCAAATACCAAATGTACGTTATTTTCGGTAATTTCCAGTATCCCAATACCTGTTTAAAATAATATCTACCTATACCTTTATATCTATACCTATTCCTTTAAATTTATTTTAATTTAATTTCCATTTTTCAAATTATAACAAAGAAAAGGCGTGATTTGATCGATCATCATTATAAAACGATGTAAACTCCTAAAATTAGGATTTGGCATCATTTTTATTTTGTCAATTCCTATCCGCGAGCCCAGTTCGCAGATTATGGTCAATGATAAAATAGTCAAAAAAATTTAAAATAAATTTTAGAAGGAAATATCACAAAGATAATTGTAAAAAAATATTCAACCTATGAACACTCATTTAAAAGTTCATTGGAAGAAATATATATGAAAAATTAACTGAGAGAGAAAAACTTAATTTTAATAACATATCTTCACAAATTTAAAAAAAAGATGAACATTTTCATAAATACAACATTAATTCAGTCCAAGTACAGTTTTTCTTTAACCAACATGAAATATATTAGTTAGGGGACCAGTTTCTGTAAGAAAAATTCACAAATTCTTTAACTGATCATCTTTCCAAATTCGTACGATTCGTAGAATATTTTGTGCACCTAAAAAGACAAAAAACCCGGATCGCAGTGCCAGAACCCTGCCGACAATATAGTGTATTTGATAATACAGGCAGTGTGGTTTTATTATGCGAACTTATGTTGGTTTTTGGGCAAAATAAAAAATTTGACTCCTTAATACACCCCTTAAAATAACATTTATTTTCTTAATTGCAATATTATTATCAATCGAACTTCTACACCAAATTATATACAACTTTCAGTAAATAATTCACTATCTGCAAAGTAGTGTTTTCATAAAATTTGTAAGTCCGGTCCTGTCGGGCAGATTTTATTTAAATTTTAGGGACACCTTTTAATTACTACTAAAGGGTTAAATGTCAATTTTGAAACGATTCTGAGAATTTTTTCGGTATTTTGGGGCCCAAAAACATTTTTCAACCCCTAAAAACTACCCTTAAAATGCCCCAATTACGCCCATTTTAAATAGGCTTCTTGCGGTGATGGATTTCAACACGTGGACCAATTTCGTTAAAATCAATTAACTCTTTCGAAAGTTATTGCCCGCATATATATATATATATATATATATATATATATATATATATATATATATATATATATATATATATATATATATATATATATACGTATATATATATATATATATATATATATACCTATATATATAAACATTTTCAAAAATGGTGCCAAAGTGTTTAGGAGGTTATGAAACGTCGAGAAATTTTGGTCCGACCCCTAGGTCCCGCCATCCGACCAACGCCAATAGTGTATGTTGCCTTATGGCAAATACACTAAAAATGTTTTCTAATTTCTTTATGATTAATATTATCGGGTTGTAAGTATAATGGTGGAAGTAGCGCATCTAGTATGGTGGAGGTGATCGGTGAAAATTTTAAACATATCTAATGTAATATTGAGAATTACATTATTTATCAAAGAATTAGAACTAAAAAGAACACAAAAACATTGGGTGGTATTAGATTAAGCTTTTCCGAAATGTTAGAAAAAAATATCGCGGTCTATTTATTCTCACAACATTTTTATGTCTTTCATTTATTAAATAGCAGCTGCGATTTGTCAAAACAGCACCGAACATATTGGACCAAAGTGCGTTAATGAAAATGTGGCAACGTCAACATAAACATGATTAAAAATAAAAGAATAATTACTTCTTACCACAACAGATTTATTCAGTGGATGTACATTTCGAGAGCTAAGCTCCCATCTTCAGCAAAACACTAAACTAACACTGAGTTTAGTGTTTTGCTGAAAATGGGAGCTTAGCTCTCGAAATGTACATCCACTGAATAAATCTGTTGTGGTAAGAAGTAACTATTCTTTCTTTTATTTTTAAGTTTATTTTTGTTTGATCAAATTGGTGACCCATTGTGTCTTTTTGATTCAACATTGATACTCTGCGTTATCGACTACAACATTGTTTTATTATAAGTTTCTATGAGCTGCGCTTAAGAAACAAACAAGTTTAATTCAATTTTCAATCTCATTATGATCAAACGTATTTAGACCTCGTCTTGATTAAATCAAGTTTTATTGTGTTTTATTTATTTATTGTAAGTATTTGCACCCATATTTTAAACGTAATTTTTGAAAATTTCTGGAATGTGGACCAACGTGTTTATCAGTTAATACAAATTACTCATTTCTCAATAAAAAAGCTGAAACGCTGCGAAATGAATGATTGGTATTAATTAATAAAAACCTTGGTGTTTTGCTGAAGATGGGAGCTCTCGAAATGTACATCCACTGAATAAATCTGTTGTGGTAAGAAGTAACTATTCTTTTATTTTTATTGTTCCAACCACAGTACTCTTAATATTTATATAAACATGATTGTAAATGAGTCATAAACATAACCTACAAATAGAAATGTGCTGGTTAATGTACTGGCGAGCATTTCAAAGACGATGGCAGAAGAAATAATAGTTTTTACGAACTTCTCGACAAGATCTCTATATAAAAAATAACGACTCAAATATTCCGTATTATGTAATATTATGTTGTAATAAAGCAAATTATTCAAAATAAATTACTTAACATTTGAATAGCACTGTTCAGTAGTTTTTGACAAATGGTTGTCAACTAATATTAAAAAAAATAATATAATAACTTTTTTTTAAAGACATATACTGCAAAAATTTTCTGGGCCTAGTACGAATTCCTGTTCTTAATATTAAATTTAAAAAAAAAACATTACACGAGCATTTCAAGTATATTATGTTTTAAAAATTTTCGATGAAATAGTAAATAAAAAAAAATGCATTTAATTTAATATATACCATGATTTTTTATCGACTGTATTCTTTGATTGTTTTTCAAAATAATTATATAAAATAATACCACTCAAAAATATTTTAACAAGCTTGTTCCGACTTGCTAAAGTAGACTATTTGACACGTACGTTTTTCTTTATGAACACGCAGTACATTTAAAAATGGAAAAATGTAAGGGTTTGTTATTTTTAAAATGCTAATACAAACAGATGTTATATTAATTTGTTTGTGTCAGTGGTCAGTGAGCGCAAAATTGACACTGAATATTTCAGTATTTGTTATACTTGCGGACCTTAAAATAACATAAAATATATACAGGTTGTCCCATTTCGATGTACATATACGAAATACATTGGTTAAAATTGCTTGTCTCAACAAAATGTATCAGAAAACAATTTGCGATCTTCATATTTTGCAGACAGAAGTATACTCGTAATTTATCGCCTGTGCTAAACTATGAAAATGATACTCTTTTCATTGAAAAACCGTATTAAACATTTACAGATAAATCGTAATTGTATATCTAAATGCGACACGGTGTATATGAAAAAAAAAACGATAAATATTTCTCAACAAAGGCTGGATTATTTTTACATAATCTTTATAAAAGTTTGTTTTTTTAAATATACATGAAACAGCAATTAAAAATATGGGTTGGTGTGCTAGAAACATTTGTTTCGTTCTTCGTACGTACTTTTTAATATTTAATATTTAAATGGAGTCCCCCTGGCTTTGCATTTATAAATAAAATCTCAACGAGACAAAATGTACTGGTTATTTATTTTATGCACCTACTACACTATACAGAAACACATACCAAAAATTTGCGTTTTTATTTTTATTAAAATGCAGATTTAAAAAAAACCATCAATTTATTATCCTTTAATTTCGTTTTGCATTAATGGTTCTCTTTTGAAAAATTATTTATTTCTATTATTTACGTACTTTATAGATAGATATTTATGTTCATAAACCTTATAGAAATAAGCTTTATATTTTTTTCGGAGTTCTTTTTCTAAGCCACTAACCGCTGTGTTTATTTGGGCCTGGCACCAATTCATATTTTCAATTTATCACTTTTTACCAGCGGGGAATTTTGTAGTATGATAGTTTTGTCTTGCTTGATGAAAGTGTCAAAGACCTGTCAGGCCTCCAGTATTTACTTTGACACTTTGGAAGCTATCATACTTTGCAACTGCTCGTGAAAAATAACTATTAATTCAATAATAAATCGCAGGTATTTGGATTAATAATACAAAGCAATCGTGTTATTATTTATTATTAACAAGATTAACAATAACACGATTGTTTTGTTTTATTAATCCAAATACCTGCGATTTATTATTGAATTATAATAATAATTTTGGATGCGATATAATGTCTAATAACTATTAATAAGAATGTCAGGAATTTTTATGCCTAAAATAACGGTTAGGCTTCTTATTCACACCCTAAAAGAATCTAACATTGATATTTTACTTATAATTATCAAAAAATGTATGTCTAACATTCTTATTAGCAATTGTTAGTCATCTGATTAGTTGTAAACTGTCAGCTTTCTAAACAAAAAACAGTTATTGGTGCGAAAGTAACCGCTTCACTGACAGTCTGGTAAGTATTCGATACCCTCAGCAAGGAAAATAGAAATACCATTCTACAAAGTTTCAGCTTTTATCAAAAATCTACTCCAAAACGCTCATTGGCTCGAGCTCTGAGATTAGAAACTGGGAACGTACGCCTTGACAAGAATCATGGAAACGCCATAAGAACAACGGCATGCCTAGACGCTCGGCTATTCTCAAGCTTTTATGTATAATTAATATATTTTTTTAACTGCAATAGCAATTAAATGTATACATATTTATTTTATCATATTAAAAATTACCTGCCAATGAAGCTATGCACGGTCACCGCTAGTAGAGATAAATTAATCGAAAAAACTACGGTTATCTGGTCAACTTAAGTTTAGTTAATTTTGTTAGTGATAGTATAGCACAGCTTCGCTCATCATGTATATCAAACTTTACATTTAAGTTTGAATATTTATAATTTATTAATTATTTTATAATTTTTCATTAAAAAGCAAATTATAATTATTAGATATTTTTTTATTACATTGAGTGACAAAATAAACTAAGTTTTCTGTGAGGTGAAAAAATGTAATAATTTTTTCCAAATAGAAAGGAGTGTATTAATGGGAAAACATGATTCTAATATAAAAAATATACATAAATTGCTGATACAATTGGTCGGTAGTAAATGTCCTATTCCAAGGCATGAAGTAAAATAAATAACATATTATAGGGGTTTGTGTACTTTTTGAAAACCTAGCCAATTGACAGCAATTTATTAAAAAACACTGTAAATCATGACTGACTTTGACAGTCTGCCATTTCATTCAATTTCTAGTCGGCGATATAAAAAGAAATACAAATAAAAGTTGAAACTTTACGACTAACAAAATGAAATGGAAAACGTAGAATCCAAGATCTTGAAATAATTGAATCTGTTATTTTCTATAATATATATATTTTGCATCACCATTACGATGAGCACAGTGTTATTTTATTAAAATTATTTCATATCTTCAACCAACCTTTCATAAAATATAAATAAATTCATAATATAATATTCATAGCGGTTATTTTAAAACACACTCATGCCTTTTACATAACATTTTGTAGGAGTCATACACAGATGTCATGTTGTTTATTTATTTTTACGCATAATTTGCATTAAATGAAAAAAAAAATATATTCATATTATTGCCCGAGAGCAGGTTATAAACATTTTTTAGTGTATTTGCCATATGGCAACGTACACTATCGGTCGGGTGGCGGGACCTAGGGGTCGGACCAAAATTTCTCGACAACCTCCTAAACACTTTGGCACCATTTTTAAAAATGTTTATATATATATATATATATATATATATATATATATATATATATATATATACCTACAGTGTGTTTCAACCTACGTTGGCTAACATGGGTAACTTTGTTATTAGTGGAGATAGAAAGTCGGTTAAATGGGCAAACTAGTGCAGAAAATTATGCTCATTAACGTCCCGTCGAAAAAACAATTGAATTTTGACACCTTATAAATTTATTCAAAAAATAGTGAAAATTGCCATTTATGAAAACTGGCCATAACTTTTTTATTTATGAAGATATTTGAAAATTTTATTAAACATTTTTTGATAACTTTTTAAGGTCTTTTCAGTGGCGTAGGTTTAATTTTTTTATTTTCACTACATAATGAGATATTGACATGAACTTTGGTTTTTCTTATGGACGCTATTTTTGATTTTCAAATATTCGAATTCTGCTTATTTTTCTGAATAATTTGGCATAACACATCCTATATCTAAACGAATCAGAAACTACAAAACAGACCAAAATAGCTTTTTAACGTTATCCATACCGATCAAAGTGTGCCGTGTAAAACAAAATTTGTTGAAACAAATACATATCGACGGGTTAACAATCTGCCGAGCGATCGCTACAGTTTTACTAATTCATTTTGTTTGATTTACTCTCTAAGATGGCTCAAGCATTCTCAAATTTGGAGAAACAGGCTATTTTTGCGCATACATTCAGTGTAACAAAAATACCACGTGGGCTCAAGCAGTATACTTGAACCTTTATCCAGAAAGGCTACAGCCTTATTCAATAACTTTTAGGAACTTAAATAGAAATTTAAAGGTATACGGTTCATTTTCAAAGAAAAAAGGCAACATTCAACACTGTGAAGAAGAATTAGTTTTAGCAAGCTTTGAAATTAATGGAGAAAACATGTGCGGGCCTGGCACGTGAATATCACCAAAACAAAACACGATATCAAAAAACCACGATTCGTAAATAAAAGTTTACACATCCAAGCACAGCGCCAGCCTACAAACATGTGCCCAAGCGCAATACCGGGCAGTACTAATTCATATAGCATGTTAAGAGGCATCACTCCGCGTAAATGCGGAGGTGGCATCCCGTACTCTACCGTCCACACCGCATATGTGCGGAGTTGGCAGCGAAGCTGTTTTAATCTTTAAATTTCAAAGCCTTGCAACCATGACTCTTGAATGGGTTTTCGCAAACAAACCGTATACTATCGTTTCGCAAAAAATATAAGGTTTATTTTAATGTTAAATTTAATTGAATACCGTATGTTTGCATATTCTATAGGCTTTATACTTTCGATTAGTGTTAAATTTTTTTGGTTACAAGTTCGGTAAAAAAATAATTATTGAATTTTTAATTAAACATAACCTTGCACAGATTTCTTTAAGCAACCTATTAACGTTACTTTTGTTAACATATTTTATTTTGTAAAAAATACATTTCATTCGGTTACTTGATTGGTGTAGGTCGACATCAATTACGTATCTATCACTATCACTCTCATATTAAAAACCTAGACCACTTTCGGTTGAATAGAATATAGAATAGAATAAATGTATTATCCGAAACAGCCAACAAGCAGGATTCGTCAAATTAAATACAATTTAAAAAATACATTATAAAATCGTATACATGTTTCATAAAATTCATTAGCGAAATATAAAGAAACTTTAATTAATAATGACTTAAGGAGTCTTTTAAATTTTGACAATGGTAATTTCTTCATGTCAGTAGGCAGACAGTTGTCGCGAGCCCCCGCTACTAGGGGCTAAAATTAACCGATTTGGCGTGACCGAAGCCGCGCCAAAAAGGGGTAGCGTGCCACCACCACGTTTAGGAGGGTCGTGGGCCCTTGCTGTAATGGCTGGTGAGGGTCTACATTAATGAAATGAAACGACTTGTTTAAGATGAGATATAATTAGGGAAAATACTACCGGTATAAAGAAAAGAAAGAACAAATGTTACTCGACATGTTGCGAGGACTTACCCTTGCGCCTGTAGGAACTGCTGCCCCAACAGATAACAGGATTCACACACACGACTTTACTGACTGGGTCTTATATTAAACACACATAATTTTGAATCGTTACGCCGAAACAGTAATTTGGAAAACAACTAACAAACAATATCTAATTAACTTTTGCCCAGTTGGATACGTCCATCCACTTCGAACTTTTCCGCGTGTCTCTCTGTTCAAAAGTCATCACCACGTAGAACCGACATCGCGTCCCACACGCGCTGCCGATTCACGTCCTGTTGTCTGTTTCTGTGGACGCAGCGAATTCCTTCAGGTGTGCTATCAGTCTATTTTAAACCAGTGGTGCTTCACTGCACCAGCGGTTCACAACAATGCCCCCCCCCCCCTTATTAAAAAGTCGATTGCCCATCCGGCAATGCACTTTTTATAAAAAAAAAGAAAATACTACTCCCATAAAATAGACTGATTAGGCATAGCGCAGCCCTCGCATATTTACCATCTAAATCGCTTAAAACTAATTACAATACTACTTACTCGAGACTTGCTGGGTTCAAAAAAAAAACAAAAAATTGAATAATCATCCCTCAGTAACAACCTCCTCTACAACTACCTCCTCCACCTTTGGTTCTCCTTTAGTCGACCGACAGTGGTCGACCCACTTCGTTTTAAAATTTTTGACAACTTTTATTATTTTACAACATATTAAAATAAGTAGCACAACACCTACCAACAATACTCCGTAAAACGTTTGGGAGTGACGCTGCTCAGTGATACCGTGATTCTGTGCAGCCTCGCCCAGGTCTCGCAACTCATCAAGATCTTTCGCTACAAATTTTAAGTCTTGTAATCTCTTAAGTAATACGTCTTTATTAAATCTCACGGTTGTATTTAAAGCTTTACTCAAATGAATGTCTGTTAAAATTGAACTATTGGTTTGTATGAGGTCAAAATTTGGAATATAATCCACAAACCACTTACTTTTGAAGACTCCCATGGGGAACAGCACGCTATTGGAGGTGTAGGCTTTACAATCGGATGAAAGTGAAAATATTCCGACTCCAGTAATTTTTGCATTTAACGACTGATCCGATCGATCACAATTTATAATTAAGTTTTCCGGTTCACCCACTGCGAA
Organism: Venustoraphidia nigricollis; assembly: GCA_034508555.1. Taxonomy (NCBI): domain Eukaryota; kingdom Metazoa; phylum Arthropoda; class Insecta; order Raphidioptera; family Raphidiidae; genus Venustoraphidia; species Venustoraphidia nigricollis. The sequence goes on from JAVRKA010000073.1 coordinate 1,137,535, forward strand.
TAACCACCGGTTTCTATAAGTTAGTTTATGCCAAACACTAGTGTTCAAACGAATAATTTTGGTGTTGCATTCTTTCGGCGATACTCCGGCCTCGCATTGCTTTGGTGCGTAGGTCGGTAAGTAGCTCTTCCCGGCTCCTCTTCAATCCGCAGGACGTCCATTCGCCTGGTATGTCTCATGAGTGACAAGTGTAACTCTTCTCGCTCCGCCAGCAGTATCGCTTTTTCAAAGGTTAGGTTGGTCTCCAGCATCATGAGAGTACCCACACCTCTCATGATTTCTTTCTTGAGTCCCAGTTGTAGCTGATTTAAGAGCAGGTCCTTTTGCTTCTTTTTCAATCCTTCAATTTCCGCTGCCGACGCCGTTCTCAAATCCTCTTCCAGCACCTTTTGTCCCAGTAACTTCAGCCGTGTCACATACTGGCTCACTGTCTCGTTGTGTCGCTGCCAGGCTTGGTTTAATTTGAATTGCGCTGCTCCCGGTATCTGTGTCTCCGCAAATTTATTTAGTAACGCGCGTTTTAATTCGTTGTAACCGATCCGATCGAATTTCAGCTCCGGTTCCGATTGAAAAAATTGGTAGGCTTCTCCTACCAACCTACATTTTACTACAGCCGCGAGTTGTGTTTCGCTAATGTCCTCCAACGACGCTCTCAATTCGACTCTTTCAAAATACTCCGCTGCGTTCTCCTTACCTGAGAACGTGTCTAGACTACTTGCGAACGCACCCAAATTTATCTTATTTACGGTGACAAACCTGTTTTCTTGTTGATTGGTAGCAAAAGACATGCTACCAGCGCCCGTTGCCATCGTCGTTGCTGTCGCTGCGGTCGATGTAACGACCGGGGGAGTGGACGTCGTTGTCGCCGTGTTGGTGGTTGCCATCGTTGTTATGGGGTACTCACGGGGTTGGGGGTAATTTATTGAAATTTTGCTACCGCGAAACTACTTATATACGGGGGAGGGAGGACTATTTAAGAAACCCGATTTAAAAAAAAAAAATTCAATTACCGTTATACTTGATTAAAATAATTGTTTACGTTATAATCCCACCGCTGCCACCATTTGTCGCGAGCCCCCGCTACTAGGGGCTAAAATTAACCGATTTGGCGTGACCGAAGCCGCGCCAAAAAGGGGTAGCGTGCCACCACCACGTTTAGAAGGGTCGTGGGCCCTTGCTGTAATGGCTGGTGAGGGTCTACATTAATGAAATGAAACGACTTGTTTAAGATGAGATATAATTAGGGAAAATACTACAGGTATAAAGAAAAGAAAGAACAAATGTTACTCGACATGTTGCGAGGACTTACCCTTGCGCCTGTAGGAACTGCTGCCCCAACAGATAACAGGATTCACACACACGACTTTACTGACTGGGTCTTATATTAAACACACATAATTTTGAATCGTTACGCCGAAACAGTAATTTGGAAAACAACTAACAAACAATATCTAATTAACTTTTGCCCAGTTGGATACGTCCATCCACTTCGAACTTTTCCGCGTGTCTCTCTGTTCAAAAGTCATCACCACGTAGAACCGACATCGCGTCCCACACGCGCTGCCGATTCACGTCCTGTTGTCTGTTTCTGTGGACGCAGCGAATTCCTTCAGGTGTGCTATCAGTCTATTTTAAACCAGTGGTGCTTCACTGCACCAGCGGTTCACAACACAGTTATAGTATTTTAAAGCCGGATATTCAGGGCTATTACGAAAAAGACTTATGTTAGGTTTGTGAAGCAAAATTAAGTTGTTATTACGCGTTTTATAATTATGCATTGCATTATGAGTTGGATACTTAGTAGATAATATATTTCTGCAAATAACATAGCGAGTGATAGATATATGTATATAGATGGAACAGTAAGAATTAGATTTGCCTTGAAATAATTTTTGCAGCTATCACGGAAACCCAGATTGTAGATAATTCTTATGACTTTCTTTTGCATTAAAAATACTCCATGCCGATCAGATCTACTGCATCCCCAAAACATGACACCGTATTTCACATGCTGATAGAAATAAGCATAATAGGTTGTGAAGCTAAGGTTCGAGACATTGCAGCTACGCTGGATTTTCCTTAGTGCGAATAAAGATTGGGCAAGTTTAGAACATAAGTTTGGCACATGGTTAGTCCACTTTAGATATTCAGAAATTATTATACCGAGAAATTTCAATGTCAAAGTTTTTTCAAGTAAGATACTATTGGAAATGAGTGACAACTGTGAATTTTTATTATTAGTGTATTTGCCATATAGAAACATACACTATTTGCGTCGGTCCTGAACACATTGGCACCATTTTTGAAAGTGTTTATATACAGTATGTAAACGCGTAAGGTGCACATAGGAAAATTAGCATTGGGAAAAACGAATGGATCAAAGGTGTTTTTAATTTTGGTGTAGACGTTCGATCGACAATAATAATGTAGTTAAGAAAAATATGTAATTTTAAGGGGCGTATTAAGGATTTGATTTTTTTATTTTGCCCAAAAATCACCTTAAGTACACACAATAAAGCCACAAGGCCTGTATTAGCAAATACACTATATTGTCGGCAGGGTTTTGGAACTGCGACCCGGGTTTTGTTGTGATTTGTGGTTAGTGTGGAAGACTCACAAACTTGAAATTTAGCATGGGTTAGGTCATCGGGCGTATACTCGTATACAGGAAACAATTAGAAAACGATCAATTGTGTGTCGAGAATAGTCGAAATTGGAGACAAAGTTATTGGTGCGGTTATTGTCTTCATCAAGTTTGAAACTACATCATTACATATAATAAAGTCCCCCGCCGCACTGAGCTTGTGTTTGTTCGGGCTAATTTTGTAGAAACTATACTGAGGGTGTTTTAATATAGTTTTCACCAATAGAAAGAGGGATTATCTCGGAAGGTTATAAGTTATGAACATTTTGCGAAAATAAGCTATCAGTATGATGACATTTGTGAATGAAATCTGAAAAAATCGTTCCTTCGAAGAGCTTCCGTGGCCGCTACGTAAATAGTTAAAGTTACACGAAAATAATGCATGGTGGAATAGTTCCTCTTAAAAAGTTTTAAAAAAAGTCATAAAAGTCATTTTTCAAATTTGGTTTAAAAGCATGCTTTAATGCGAAGGCGTTTTCACCATAATCCTTATTTAAATAAATATGTTAGTCATCTTAGATATTTGATATAGATCATTTATTTTAGATTAATAAGTAATTTACAAATTCCGATTCTGGGTCGTTAGTAATATTTAAGTAGAATGTAACTTCAGAGAGAGTAGGTACTGATTTTCCGCCAACAAGATAAAAAGGGGGTCAAGTTAAAAAAAAATATAATTGAAATCTGAATGGATGCCAAGTTTTCCCTTGGCAAGTCAAAATACAAAAACGTACAAAGTGAAAATTTGACACCCAAATAGATCGAAATGTCGAAGCCGAATAGACCACTTGTTTTTAACTTCCTAGTACATTAGGAAGTTATCGTTATGGGATCGAAAATCTAAATCAAAACGTTTAACACATTTTTAATTTTCAAGGTCACTACACTATCTTTACACTAATTTTGCAAGGATGTATGAATGTATGTATGTTTGTATATGTGTGTGTGTGTACACGTGGTCATTTCTTTCTAAGACGAAATCTTGAGAATAAAAAATAATATCGACTAAGTTAAGGTGTTAATCGACGCACACGAACGTATATATGTTCTGAAAAAAAAAAATCGAAATCGATCCTGCCGCTCTATTTTTTAAACAAAAAGAGTTCAAAGAAGTAGGTTTTACACGAAATCTCACGAATGTAAAACAATACAGACTTTGTTATGGTGTTAATATAAGCGTATAATACAATCCAAATTTATATAAAAAACGCTCCAGCAGTTTTTTGTTTAAATAAAAATTATGCAAAAATGGTAGATCTCACAAAAAAGCTCGTAAAGAAAAAAATGATATCGACTTTGCTAATTTATAATCCAAAAGAAATTTTATCGAAATTGGTCTAGCCGTTTTTTCTTTAAACAAAAAAACTACAAAAAAAATGTGTTTTAGAATTTTTTGAAAAACATTTAACGAGTCTAATTTGTTAAATACCTACATATTTAATATTCAATGGTGATTATAATGGGAAGTTAGTCATGTGAGCCTCAAGGGTCGCGCTTGTAGAGTATCAATAAACGACCCACCTCACGACTTGTTTCGACCAAACTTGGCCTCTTTTTCCACATTAATTGTGTTTTTGGTGGGATAAAATATTACAGCAGCGACTGATTTTGCACGCTATACGCATAGTGATTTAAAATTCAATCAGCAGTATAATATAAAATTTTGCGACCCATTTACTACAACTTGAACTTAACACTTAATAGCTACTTAGGCTATAAAAATTCTAATTAAGTATAAAATCTCTTCTTTCATGCATACAAAACAATCCAGGGCCTCGAATATGATATATCTAATTTTATATTAAAATATTCTATACATAACTAATTCTATAGTTGGCGTGGATTTTAAATCAGCACCGGATATCTAATTTTAAGCCATCAAGAACTTCTAGAATCTAGATTACAATTTATTACATTTAGTAGAAGGAATGCTTCCTAGCACAGAATCAAAACAAAGCAATGATATGTTAGTCATATGTGTTATTAGTATTACTATTTTAAATAAACACACTTTTAACTATGTATAATCAAAGCGATTGGTAGATTGACGATTTTGTGAGACAAACAATCTGCTAAACAACTTTATATTTATAAATATACAAATACATAAACTTGGTTTTTCATTTTTACACCTAGAGATTGCGTTACTGGGCTCATTTTTACATATTAACATTACTAAACCTTACTTACACAAATGGAAATGTTTGTGTTCGTGAATATTAATTTTAAGTCAACAATCATCGTGTGAACTGTACATTTTATTTCATACAATATTTGCAAAATACTTATACAATAATTATTGTAGTTATTATGTAATTTGAATTTACTTCCGATTTATGATTTTTTTCTGTGAAATTATTTTTTCAAAATTAATTCATTCTAAAAGTTTCTTTTGTTCAAGATACAGCTAAAATAAAATTTCTATTGATTGAATAAAGATATTATCATTTATTTAAAATTAAAGTATAAAATAAAGTAAAGTCCAATAGGTTATGGGCCCAGTTGATCGTTATTAAAGGAAAGCTGAAATAAAGTGAATTAATAGTCAACTGGTGCAAGCTCAATAACGATAATTACCAGGTCTGGAAATTCAAGATGGAACTTTTGCTCATTAAAGAGAGTTATGGAGCCAAGTGAGTACAATGCCAACAGAAACTACTGAAGCTAACTTGTGGAAAAAGAAAGATGACAAACCACGTGCTATCATTGGATTACTTGTCGAAGATTCGCAGTTAGTTCACATCCGTAAGGCAAAAACAGCGAAAGAAGTCTGGGAGTCATTGAAAGCCTATCATGAAAAATCAACTTTGACCAGTAAAGTATACACATTGAGGCAAATTTGCGATTTAAATTTTTCTGAAAATGGAACATGGAGGATCATATAGTAGACATGCAAAATTTGATAGAAAAACTTATTGCTTTTGGCGAAGTGATCAATGACAGTCTTCATGCAGCAATGTATCTCAGCAGTCTGCCCGATCCCTACAGTACTCTAATTACAGCTTTAGAAACAAAACCGGAAGCAGATCTGACTCCTGATTTGATCAAAGGGAAGCTCATCGATGAATACAGAAGACGGTTAGGTGTTCCAGATACAACAGAATCAAGTACAGCACTCAGAGCATCACAGAAAGGAAGTACAAGTAAAGAAAAGACATGTTATTTTTGTGAACAACCAGGTCACTTTAAGCAGGATTGCTTTAAATATCAGAGGTGGGAGGCGAATAAGGAAAAGACAGAGAAAGGAAGTAAGGTTGAAGAGGATAAAGAACAAACAGGGTTTATTTGTTTTACCATTCATCAAGAAAAAAGTCTTAAAGATATTTGGTACATCGACTCCAGTACCACCAGCCACATGACAAGTAATGAAAGTTTCTTTCACGTTCTGGAACAAAGGAATCTGACGTCACATTGGCGAATGGAAAAAATGCAAAAGTTGTAGGAATCAGCTCTGGCGAACTGATATGTTTAGACGGAAACGGAAAGAAAATTACTGTCAAGTTAAAGGATGTTTTATACGTAACAGATCTGACTGAAAATCTGATATCAGTCAAGAAGCCGATAGATAGAGGCCTAATGGTGCAACTTAAGGGCAGAGAATGAAAAATCGTAAAGAACAATGTTGTGGTAGTTACAGCTAACCTGTCATCAAACATATATGCGATAAAAGCATTGGCAGTGAAGAATAATCAACACACAGAGATGTGTCAACTCACACGACACAGAAGATTAGGTCATAGACACCCAGAAGACGTGCAATTACTTAAAGATAAAAACCTAATGTCAGAAATCCAGATTCAGGACTGTGGTATTAAGGAAGTATGCGATTGTTGCATTAAAGGGAAAATGGCAAGACAATCATTTTCAAAAGCTTCAAAATCAAGGGCAACCTCAGTACTGAACCTAGTACACACAGAAGAGAAAAAGACCATAGAAAAGCCAGCAGCTGAATGCAAGATGACTCATTCGAACGAAGTTGCGTTAAATTTTGAAGAAAAATATAAAGACGAACAAAGACATGATAATGAACCTGAAAATGAATTGTATTATCAATCTGAAGGTGAAGAAGAAGAAGATCAAAACCAAAGAGAAGAGTCTCCCACATTTGTTTTGGATTCTACATTGGAACAGACAATGTATGAAGGGGACGAAATTTACGACTATCCAGGATCGACTGAGCAATTTTCTGAAGAAGCCGTTAGGCAGTCTGTACGATCAACAAGACCTCCAAACAGATTCGAACATGAAGCAAGATTAGTAAAAGAAGAAAACCAGGAACCAAAGAATTGTTCAGAAGCTCTTGCAAGTGCGGATAGAAACAAATGGATCAGGAGACTGCTAAAAGACTTCAATGAACGACAGAGTACAGCAACCACATTATTTGAAGACAATCAAAGAGCTGTAAATATGGCAATGAGCAATGAGTTTAGAAGCAAGTCTAAATACATCGACACTATATATCACTTTGTGATTGATCGAATTAAAAAGAAAAATTGTACAAATAGAATACTGCCCAACAGAGAAAATGATCGCTGACATGATGACGAAGCCACTGGGAGCAGTGAAATTCAAAGCACACCGAGAACAATGAACAATGAGATGTAATCGCAAGATAATTGTTGAGGGAGGGTGTTGGCGAATATTAATTTTAAGTCAACAATTATCGTGTGAACTGTACATTTTATTTCATACAATATTTGCAAAATACTTATACAATAATTATTGTAGTTATTATGTAATTTGAAATTATTTCCGATTTATGAATTTTTTCTGTGAAATTATTTTTTCAAAATTAATTCATTCTAAAAGTTTCTTCTGTTCAAGATACAGCTAAAATAAAATTTCTATTGATTGAATAAAGATGTTATCATTTATTTAAAATTAAAGTATAAAATAAAGTCCAATAGTTTGCTTTTCAGTTTTCCATGGTTAGACGGTGTTACTGTTGTCATTTTTCCATATTATCTTTTCATCATTAAACTAAATAAACTATAGATGTACGAATATAGAGACGGAATATTTCCTAGAGTTTTAGACGAGGGAAGTGAAGCCGATTTGCGAAACGCGACGAGGTAGAGGGATGTCAATTTTTCATTGGCCAACGCACTTCGCATGCTTATTGTTTGAAGTATTTTAATATTAAAATTTGATTTTGTAAATGTATAATAAACTTAAAAGCAATATTATGCAATTGGTGAGTTTGGTCTATCGATTTTATTCCTACTACACTCTCGAAACTTGAACCCAATTATTTTTGTCGCACTCACGAACTTCAAGTTTACATCGAAAATATTTTTTTCTTGAGGATAACGATTTACAACAAATGAAACAGAATACAAAACGACATACCTAGATGTCAAAATGACAACTGCTCGGGTAAAAATAACTGAAAGACATCTACTAGAATTGATTAACTCAACGTTCGAATTGAATATCTTAATTTCTAACCTCGACCAATTATGCTCATTACACCTAGGATTACAAAAAAAAATCTTGTCAAAGTCAAAAACACTAAACTATTTCCAGCTTTGATCCAAACGCGCGACTGTTCTCGATCACTAATAATATGAAATCATAAATATTCTAATTTTATGAGTATTGCAAACAAAAAATTCTGTAACTTTTAAACTATTTGAATAGACAAAACTTCTATCGATAAAAGATAAAGATATTCTAGTTGAAAAATACCATGTTGAGAAAACGTATGCAGCTTTCACACTCTACCAATAATAGGTTTTTGAAGACCCTGAAGATATATGACAAAAGTTGAGACTCACGGAAAGTTCAAGACGTTACACACACGCACAACGTCACAGACTTGCTATGGACTACAACTGAAATCTTTCTCCACCTCCGCTTTTACTCCTCTGTCGTACAGTCCAGGGTTGAGGAAACTAAGAGTTAATGTTAAGTTGTTAAACTTATTTACATATTTTAGTAGAGCTCTATAGTGCCTTAATTTTAGTACCTGCATTATTGTGAATTATCAGATATTATGATATAAAGCAGTATTAATTAATTATTGAAAACTCCGAAATTACAGTGTCCTGCATTTTTATAAAATAATGACAATAAAGCTTTTTATATTAAGCTAGCATCAGCTATGTTAAAATAATGCATATGTACTGAAAATATTCTATCAATTTTACATAGTAAACAGCTTCCTTGGCTCAAGTTTCTTTTACCTTTACAAACTTTTTTTGCACCGTTTGTAGGTTTGTAAAATTATTGAAATATAAAATAAAATAACTGTCTGGGAATGTGATTGTATCCTAAAACATTCAGTCAATGACTGCTTTGTAAGCGTTCATTGAAAAAACTGCAAAATAAAAATTCACTTAAAAAAGAGGAAAATTTCATTGAAGAAAAAAATAGATTCATTTTAAGTAGAAGAAAACTCATCGTCTGAAAAGAATTAAGATTGTCATTAATACAACGTACATTTTGGATTCAGTGTAATAATAAAGTTATTTTTTATTATTACACTGGATCCAAAATGTACGTTGTATTAATGACAATCTTAATTCTTTTCAGACGATGAGTCACAACAGTTAACAAGTAGCTGTAAATCCCGTGAGATGTTAAGAATAGGAATTTAATAATAAAAGACCAACATTTTCTAATTTTGAAAGACGATTTGTTTTTTATCTCCCTCTTTTAATGCCATTCCGCGTTTCTTTTACAACGAAAATATGTGAACTACAACCTCAAATCATAACATAGGTATGTTTAAAATGTAGATATTTAAAATGTTGACATTTTATTTTACGATGATGTAATAATAACAAAAACCGTCGACTAAACAAGCAAATCCAACAAACTGTTACATTTTATTTTACCCAAAATAACTGTAAGCAGGCTTTATTAGAAAACTCGCTTTCCAGCTTAGCTTCGCCGTGATAGATTTTATATTGACTGTGATATATAAAGCAACAAAAAACATCATATTATGTCACTTCACTGTATATCAACTTAACTCAGAAGAAATCACATAGTAATATATAAGATGTTTTAATTTCTACAAGCTGCAGAGCGTTTGCTATTTAATTGTTAAACATTCATTGTTACAATGCTAAATCAGAAAAATTAATTTTTATCCACCAACACCGTCTGGAGTCAAACCAGAATCTTTCCACTTTCGCGGCGAAAGTGGAAAGATTCTGTTTTGAGTCCAGACGGTGTTGGTGGATAAAAATTAATTTTTCTGATTTAGCATTGTAACAATGAATGTTTAACACATAGTAATATGTTTTTTATTCCACAAACAATTTACAATATATACATTTTTGTGTTACTATAATGAGTTTTCCTATCCAACTGACTTAAATCAGTGCTAGGCAAGGAGTGCTTAAATTAAGTTAATCTAATTAATGCGACGAAGTAGTGTAGATTTGTTTTTTATTCGGTTAAGTGTATTTTAGTATCTGTGAATCGCGTTTTTGTTTGCAGTTGTATTGAGTATTGCATTCGGATAAGTGTACTATGTGTAACGTTGTATGGAGCAATCATATTTGCTGGTGTTACGTTAAGTAAGATAAAAATGGGTAAATTATTTTGCTAGGTCCAATAAAAAATATTGTTTTACTTAACGAAACTAAAAGAAAGGAGTACGACTAATTATATAAATAAAATATAATGTTGTTTTACACGTTTCCAGAATTTTCCATTGTGTGGAACCCTTATTGTACGAGCCCGACTCACAGAAATTCAAAGGACCAGTTTTTTTATGTTACATGGTGTAAATTACAATCATTAAAAGTCGCCAATTTTTATTTAAAAAAATTACTAAGAACCTGGAATCAACATGTTAAATAAAATAATTTATAGAAGTAGAAGTAGTATTTATTTTTTTGTTGCCAACAGGCGTTTTCATTAAAAATACAGTAAAATGAGTATAAAATTTACAATAAAATTACATAAAATCGACTGTATTATAAAATGCTTTCTCTATGAGATACTTTTTTAAATAAGTTTTAAACTGTTTACCCGTATGTCTTTTTATATGAGGAGGAACGGCATTATAAATTCTTGTTAAAGAAGAGGTCATATTTTTCCTAGTAATAGAAAATTTGTTACGCTGCTGGTAGAGCTCAGTTTTTCCTTTAGTATCATAATTGTGATACGTTTTCTCAAAATAAGTGGGGTTGTTATTCACAAAACAGGCTGCTTCTAAAATGTAAATTGATGGTAATGTTAGCATATTTAGGTTTTTAAAGTGTTCTTTACAAGAATCCCTTCGTCCAATGTTGACAATGTGGCGTAGACATCTTTTCTGTAGCCTAAATAATACCTTAAGTTGAGAGCTGCCTCCCCAAAAGATGATACCATATTTCAAGATTGAAAAAACGTATCCATAATAGGCGGCTAAGGCTATCTCTTCCGAACATATTAATGACAGCTGTTTGATAAGGTAAACATAAGGTAGTATTCATCTTTAAAGTTCAATTCCAAAATATGTAATAATAGAAATTAGTTTCATGGGTAATTGGAATAAAAAATCAATTTAAACACTTATTGATTGCAACGTTTCGTCTTTATTAAATTAAGACTTTTTCAAGCTCTGGAAAAAAAATTTTTTCCAGAGCTTGAAAAAGTCTTAATTTAATAAAGACGAAACGTTGCAATCAATAAGTGTTTAAATTGATTTTTTATTCCAATTACCCATGAAACTAATTTCTATAAGGTAGTATCTTTTTTCGTACATATTCGATATGACAATTCCAATTAAGGCTGTTATCTACTAGAAGACCCAAAAACTTTATTTCATTATTGATAGTAACAATGTATGGTGCGTTGCCGACTATGTTTGTATGTACTTTATTAAAAGAGAGTGCCTGAGTTTTGTCAATATTTAAACACAAGCTGTTTTCTTGAAACCAGGATTCTAAAGTTTTAAGCAGACCACTAATATCCGAATGGATGTTACAATCTTGTACTCCTCTGTATATTATGGAGGTGTCATCAGCAAACAGAACAGTTTTATAAGGTATACTGCCTGGAAGATCATTCACGTAGAGCAGAAATAATAGAGGTCCAAGGATCGAGCCCTGAGGAACACCTCTTTGAACTTTCAACCAGTTCGAAGTCTGATTTTTTATTCTGACGGATTGATATCTGTTGTTTAAGTATGATGAAAACCAGTCTCCCGCTATACCTCTTATACCATTATGCTCCAGCTTTTGAAGTAATAAATTATGGTCGACACTATCAAACGCTTTTGATAGATCACAGTATAAACTGATGATGGTTTCTTTATTTTCTATGCATCTTAGTATTTCACTTATGTGTTGAAAAATCGCTGTGTTTGTTGACTTTCGTTTCTGGAATCCGTTTTGTTCTCGAGCCAGAGTATTATTTTTAATAAAGAAATCATAAATCCAAGTATACATGGCTTTCAATAATTTTAGAAATGTTCGGAAGAAGCGAAATTGGTCTATAGTTGGATACATCACTTACATCATTTTTTTGTTTAAACACAGGGATTATTATGCCTTTCTTTAGCTCATCTGGAAAAATTCCTCGTTGAAATGATAGGTTTATTATACGTGTCAGTGGCTTCATAATTTGTTCCGCAGAGGATAACAAAAGTCTATTAGAAATTTCATCCCAGCCTGCGGACGGTTTGTTACGTAAAGACAAAATGATTTCTAAAACTTCACGCTCATCAACTTTCCTAATAAACCAGCTGGCGTTAGGTGCCTTGTTTAAATTACTGTAGTTTTTTGGTTTTTTTAAGTTTAAATTTGACGCTATGTCATTGAAATATTCATTAAAGCATTCACTGACTATTTTAGGATCGTTTACTCGCCTATTCTCAACTATTATTTCAATATTTTTTTCCTGTCTTTTTTAACATCTTTATTTTGATTAATAATAGACCACATTGTTTTTGACTGATTATCAGAGTTTCTAATTTGTTTTTCTAGATGTTGACGTTTTTTTTCTTTCGCTTCAGTTTTAAGTTCCTTACAGAGTAATTTATAATAATTTCGGAGTGTACTTATTTCTGGATACTTACACATGAGTTCATAAGCAAAGCGTTTTAATTCACTTTTTTGTCTTATTTCGTCATTTATCCATGATTTTTTCTTGATGTTTCTTTTATTTCTGCCTATTTTTTTTACGAAAGCACAGTTAAACCAGTGGAGTATTGACTCCAGAAATATTTCATATGGTTGACATTGGTTGACATCATCAGTCAGAAACACATCTTCCCATGTTTCATAAGCTAGAAGGAAATAATAAAAGGAATAGTTAAATTTTGTAAAACTTCTCTGCTCGCACACTGTATCTTGTAGGTCGCTTTGCGGATGTTCAGGAATATTCCATGTAAAAGAAATTGCACAGTGATCAGACAACGCCGAAGTTTTAACCATACACGCATAGTCCGCAGCATTTACATTAGTCACAATATTATCGATAGTTGTAGCCGAAATAGCTGTGATTCTTGTATGTTCCTTAACAGTTGGATAGTAATTGTAACATTCAAAGAGTTCAGTCAGTAATACAAGTCTTGTAGAATTATCTGAAAAGTTCACATTATAATCACCACAGACAAAATTTTTATATTTTGTATTTTTAAGGTTTTTTAATAACTGTTCCAGATTTAATAAGAATTGATTAAAATCGCCTTCCGGCGAACGATATATGCAAAACACATTACACTTCAGTTTTTTACTTATTATGCCACAAATTTCGAAATGTTTTTCACAAGATAGATAGTTAAATTCATGGTTCGGTTCCAAATCAAGTGCGCTGTTGGCATAAATGGACACACCTATATATATATATATATATATATATATATATATATATATATATATATATATATATATATATATATGTATATATATATATATAATATGTATATATATATATATATTTAATATATTAACATTGATTATGACTCGCACAAGAAGGGTTCTGTACAATATTTACTAGATTTATCTTAATTTTATTATTTATCGTTAGAGCTCTGTGAAAATTGCTACCTATTGCGGTTCAAAAGATACAGTCCTGTGACAGACGGACAGACAGAACGACAGTGGAGCCTTAGGAATAAAATAAAAATATTAGGTATACTTTGTATAATAAATGCTGTTGGGAATATTGTCCAATAATAATAATAATAATAAATTTTTACCCATAAAAACACTGTAAAAACAGTAAGGTTCGTAGTTGGCACATAATTTGGTAAATAAAACTATTTAAAAAAAAAATAAATAAATAAGTTCATCCATAGTGGTATTATTCAGGTCTATGTAAAATATAAATTAAATAATCAGTTTGATCAGACCAAAATTTGTTTTAATGTTGATTACACCTTCATTACATTACAACGTTTCATCGGCCATCCCGACTTCATCAGGTAATCTATAGAACACATACATAAATTTTTTTTTTTTTTACAGTTTACATTTTAAATTAAATAATTGAAAATAATTAATTATATAAATCATCATACCATGAAAATTAAAAAATCAATTTTCATGGTATGATGATTTATATAATTAATTATTTTCAATTATTTAATTTAAAATGTTAACTTTTTTCATAATAAAACAAATACATTCGTAAATGTAGAGACAGGGTAAGGTTAAGATATTCAGAGACTTGAAAGTTCTTTACAAGATGTGGTTGGTGTAGAATTTGTTATTATTCTAACAGCTCTCTTTTGTATGACAAAAATTCTCTGCAGTGAAGAAAACTTTCCCCAAAAAATTATGCCATAAGAGCAGATTGATTGGAAGTGAGAATAATAAATAGTTTTGAGGACCTCAAGATTATTGAGCATTCAGGACGCGTCTATGAAAAACGACCAAGGTACAGATATGCCTAAACTAATAGATTTTAAGAGAATCCGTCCGATGACGCTAATGTGCACTATTTTGACGTTTATTGAAAAATAAAAAAATTATTAACTTTATTTCATTTTTATTATTTGCTGTTATAGCAGTCATAGTACTACACACTCTGTGAAAATTTCAAGTGTCTACCAATTACGGTTCAAAAAATACAACCCTGTGACAGACCGACGGACGAGCAGACAGAAAGATCGCGGAGCCTTAGTAATAGTGTTTCCGTTGGCACCGTTTGGGTACGGAATCCTAAAAATCAAGAGATATATGAAAATAAAATATTAAAAATTATATATCAATAAAAGTATCTTAAATTTCCAAATTTCGATAGTTAAATTTTTCCATGTCTAGAATGGAGAGAAATAATAGGTGCGAGTGTAGGGGAGGCATCAAGGGAGGATTAAATTTATGACCGAATAAATTCCCCATTAAAATATTCATTAAACGGAAAATATCTTCGTTGATCGTTCGTTCTATACACCTATGAATGTACACTCTTTATGGAATGTTCAACATAATAGAATTTTAAATGTAATTTTCTACACAATATTTGAAAAATTATCAGAAAAATGATCTCTTAAAAAAACACGTCACATGAAAAGCTCTGCAATTTCGTCCTATGGTTAAGTTTCCAGATCAAAATGGACTTTAACCCTCTCGCCCCTTCCCTATCAAAGCGAGGTGTATAAATTTCACGTGGGACACTAAAAACGGATATCTGCAAAACATTAATTAACATTATATACGTTGCCATATTAGGTACGCTAGTGGCCAACGTTTCGAAAAATGTATTTTCACATTCAGGGTGTATGAACATGTATACATAATTTTTTTTAACATTATTGTACCATAACAGTTATAAGTGTTATACTTAACTGCTATGTTACAATAATGTTAAAAAAATTATGTATACATGTTCATAAGCACTGAATGTGAAAATAAACTTTTCAAAACGTTGGCCACTAGCGTAATATTGGTAAAGCTAATTTCTTGATCCTCAACCAAACCTTCCTTCACCGTTGCTTTGTTAGTTCTAATTTTATCGTACAATCTCACATCAGTAGTGGCTATTCAGGTGAAGTAGGTGAAGTGCATTTTCACCTGTCTTTTAGATCGTGTTTCATAAAATTATTTTTTACACATCTTATAAATAAACGTTGTAATTAATTCAAATTCAGATACAGTAGCAAAAAGTTCGATGTATATCGCGCATTTGGATGTAATTTTGTCACAAAATTATATCTCTATACAGAGAAAATGAAGCATGGATGAAGTGTAGCATACAGTGACATACACACAACAGTGAAGAGCTTTGTCAGGCAATTGTAAAATACTTACTTGTACTGTCCGTTGCTGACAACCATGACGTCAGCACAGTCAGCTTTATAAAGCATATCCTTGAATTTAGACCGTACATAGCTAGACGGTCACATGTTGGACAAATACACCCAATCAGTGTTCAACTGAAAAATGTTTACTTGCTTCAGTTATACCTGTGAAAAATCAAAAATGAATCCGAACAACGACGTAATACGTAATTTTATTCTTAACAAAATTTCTGGCTATGTCCATGAGTATAAAAACAAATCTTCCCCTATTATTTCACCAACTTTGGGACCCACAAGTCGCCACTGTCTCGCATTGTAATTCAATGATGAAAAATCGTACTTTTCATGTTTTTCATTTCACCCATAGAAAAACATATTTTGAGCAATCCATTAGGTTGTTGTAATCAATGATGGCATTATGTTATAGGTGTACCTGTGTTAGCATACGGTTCCTACGAAATGACTCTTCGCTCGCACCTTTTTAAGATGCAATTACACGTCCGACTGACTTCGAAATTGACCTTCGCCGAGAAGGAGAGAGCGTGGTCGTTCAACACACGTCATATCATTTTTATTACATAAAAAGTGGAGATGACAAAAAAGAAATAGTTTTTGATTTTCTCTTGAAAAAAAATATTATACAGAAAAGTAAAAATTGATTTTTTTTAAACTCAAAAATTGATTACTCATGACGCGTCGTTGTTTATTCGGAGCTCATGTTTTGTCCAAATCACGAACCCCAGTTCATACAATATTCTAATCTAATAACTGATAAAAATATCTACCGAATTTAAATTTATAATCGAAAATAGCAATAAATTGAAAATATAAATTAGTACTAAGCTCATATAATCGTGCTGGCTGATCAAATATTCCATATTTTATGTCAATATGCATTTTAAAATTATATTTTGTATCATAAATTAAACGAACTATTAAATTTTTGTCACTGTCTAATAAGCTGAAACTGCATTGTGCATAAACTAAAGTGAATCTCAAATTTAATAGCGCTATTAATTTTCACATTTATGATACAAAATAGCATCCAGGTTCAAATACACTGACGAAACATAAATGCGACCCAACACTTGCTCATTCTCATATAAGTATAAATAATAGCTTTTTTTACAGCGTGTAAAAATCAAATAGACGAGCAAATATTTCAAATAGTTTTTTTATCAAAACTCAAAAATAAGAGAGAAACAGCCTTTCGAAGTTTATATAAATTTTATTCACAGAAATTGTTCGAACAATTTCTGTGAATACTTGATAATAACAACTTATTTCCATAGTAACATAATATAACCCCAGGACCGACCTCAAAATTAAAGAAAATTTAATAAAATTTATTTAAACTTCGAAAGGCTGTTTCTCTCTTATTTTTGAGTTTTGATAAAAAAACTATTTGAAATATTTGCTCGTCCATTTGATTTTTACACGCTGTAAAAAAAAGCATCAACTTAAAACTCACCCTGTATATATATATATATAAACATTTTTAAAAATGGTGCAAAAGTGTTTAGGAGGTTATGAAACGTCGAGAAATTTTGGTCCGACCCCAAGGTCCCGCTATCCGACCGACGCCAATAGTGTATGTTGCCATATTATGGCAAATACACTATTATAATCTTTTCTTATAATATAAAATTTTATAGTACGTACAAGATATTTTTTATTTTTTATACTTTTTTACGTAGGAATGAAGAAAGTAATAAATTCCAGCCAATTGGGCGACTTCAAACATATTGACATTTGTCTCGAGCGGTGACGCGGGTAACAACTAGTAATAAATTCTATTAAAATTTTCTATTTGGCTCAATGGTTCCATAGTGTTAGGTCTTTTTGAGACAACATTAATACTCTGCACAAACAAAGATGTTATTTTCAATATAGTTGTGATCAGACGTATTTAGACTGTCTCTTGAATAAAGCAAATTTTACTGCTTTATTCATTTAATTTTTATTTTATATTAATAGATCAAGTCGATTTTTACATGTAAAAATTAATCAAGGCATGCTTGTCAGCTAATAACCAATTTATTTTTGACAGATCTTGAAAACCAAAGAATGTCTATTTTTTTATTTTCAAAATATTTCCGAAACTATGAAGCTTAGAAAAAACATTTTTTACAAAACTTTCTTCGAAAAATAAACCATTATAAAACCATCATTATACAAAAAACAACGTAATTGCGCATATCTCTTCTGCGCATACGTAGACTTTCAGTGAGGCTCTTCATATTTGCATATTAAATATCCTCCCAAAATTTGGTTTTATTCCGCTCATCCGTTTGCCCTGTATCGTGTTCACAGACAAACAAACGCTCAGACTTTTTCTAAAAAATGTTTTTTAGATTTAGGGGATCATAAACCGAAAAAATATAGAAAAATTTTGGAAAATGAATCTAAATTGGTACCATACCATACATAGTGTGGTGTTGGAATGGTCAAATATTTATGTCTGGTACCAGAGTTCAGACTGTAGTTACATTCTTCTATAAGTTGCGTTATCTTGAGAACATTCAATTGATGCTTATTTTGATATTATCTGTGCAATGTATTATGTGTGCAACTAAATTAATATAGATTTATTAGTCTATAAGAAAAATACCTAGGCTTGAAAACATAAAAAGAAAAAATCGTTTCATGTCATCCATTGTACGTTTCAAACTGAAAATTGACCGTTTAAAAACATTTCAAAAACTTATTTGTATTATGCAAATTGAACGTTGTATTTAGGAAACTAGGTCGATATAAATATTGCCACAAATAAAGAATTATATTGATACTAAGTTGCACAAAACATTGTCAAAAAATCTGATTTGACAAGAAGCTTAAATTGAGTATTTGAATTTAAAAAAAAACTACTAAATTTTTTTACTTTTTAAATAATAAGTCGTAAATAAAATTGAAGAACGAAAAGAAAAAAAAATTAAGCCATAGGTAATTAATAACAAATTAATTAAAATGTATAAAACTTCAAAAGATATAACGTGATTACAAAACGTACCAGGAATGTTTGTGACGTCAAAATGACAAAAATTGTGCATTTGTGTATGGCTTTAAGAAGCATAACATATTGACACTATACGATGTATATATACTGGAAAGCGCCTCTTTCGTTAAAAAATATCCGCAGCTATTTGCAGAAAACATTCGTACCCATGGGTATGAAACACGGACGAAAAATGATTATGTCACATCTCGTGTTAAAGTAAACAAAGGGCCCTTAAACATTATATTGAAAATATACAACAAATTGCCACAACATATTAAAGATTTGCCTTACCAAAAATTTAAAAAACGTTTAAAAAACTTTCTTTTACAGAACAACTTCTACTGCCTCGATGAATTTTTAAACACGCCAAATTGTTTTTTTTTTAATACTGACTTTTAATGTGTTTATCAATAATAAAATAATGTTAATAATTCTAATGTAAGTTTTATCCGGACTCATTCTACACTGTATTCGCAGTATTTAAAGAATAAAGTATATTTATTATTATTATTATTATTATTTATAATACATACTATCAAAGCAACCATGGACCATAAAAACATTTTGACGTCACAGAGGTTTCTGGCGCGTTATCGGATCTTAGCTTAAACATTATTTTTAAAACAAATTTCATTTTTCATTATGAAATTAAACAAAATAATAAAAGTAGTTTCGTTATAAAACTTGTATGTGATCTTTTCATTTATGTAAAAAAAAATCATTCAAAAACCCAATTGCGATGATGCAAATACTGTTTTTAGAATGCAGGAAACAGTTTAATGTTATTTTCAAGCTGAATTTTGATCAAAATGGGTAAAAAAATGTTGTTTCGAAAATGAAAATTGTACAAAAAACTATGCTAAAAAATATTGTTTCCACAGATCAATTGATTTTCGAACAGATTCGATTTCAAATTCTACAATGCTTTTCTTATAAAAAAATTCGTGCTGTCAGTATCTAAAAATCATTGTCAATTGACAGGTAAGATTTTCAGGCAAGTCAAAATGCTGTAATCTTTTAAGTATTTTGTCACAACGGTAGCTACCTATTTTTAACTGACTTCAAAAAAAAAAGGTGTAACATAACTAATGTATGTCACGATTTTTAACTTACAATTTTTGATTATATTATTTGATAAAATCACATCATTTTTAAGAATTAATAGTAATGTTTGTAGATAGTGGATAATTGGACATAAATAAAAGAAAATTCTAAATTTTTTTAAATTTGCTACGTTTCGTAGGTTATTTTCCTACCTCTTCAGGCAATCTTTAATGAAAATAAGATACAATTAGTATTTATAATTAGGTTTTTAATTTACAATATATAATAAAATTTATCAAGCTACTTACTTTATATTTTAGAATCTTTGTTGATATATTTTCAGTGATATCATCTTGTCATTTATTTAAAAAATAATTTAAAAATATATTATAAACATTAGCTCATAGAGGTGTGGAATTCTTAAGACCAAATGTTTTCATTGAAAACGTAATTTTATATATTGCTTAGTGCTACTAATATATAATGAAAAAATGTTCCATATTTTATTTTTTCTTTCAAAAAAATGTTTTCAATAAAAATGGTAAGTTGTTTGAAACATGATTTTTGCATTTTTCTTAAATATAATATAAGTAAGTATCTTTATTTAACATAATACTATGTATTGTCAATTATTTATTGTAGATTTCACTGAAGATGCTGTAAACTAGCGAAACGTTTGAAGAATATGTTTTTTTTTATTTTGCAATTATGGAAAATAAACATTCTTTTGTGAAGAAGGAGAAAAAAAAAATTTTTATTCTCATTCTATATATAATTAAAATTACGTTTTCAATGAAAACATTTGGTCTTAAGAATTCCACACCTCTATGAAATATGACTAAACAGACCGTATAAACAAAAAAAATAAGGATTAATATAAACATTAGCGATTTACTATGGTTTTGGTATTATAGGTTCTATATATCTCAAAGATTCTAATACTATATTAGGTTATTATTATAGCAAAGACTGTTGAATTATAGCAAAGACTGTTGAAACGTTGGCAATAAATTAAAAAGTTTAACACATCAAATTTGTCCATAATTCCCATTAAACTTTAAAATTATTTTTAATATGTTCTAGTAAATTACTGTATATTGCGCTAAGTCCTTGTGTATCTGATCTAAAGTTGATAGTGTCTAGCTTTTTTATGTAAATCATCTCGCTTATGTTTCGTTTATACCAATTTTTTTCGTAATCTAATATTGTAACATCAACAAACTGGAAGTTATGCCTATGTTCGAAATGCTGGGAAGATAAAGCTGTCTTGTTTTTATTTAAATAATTTATTAGTCTACAGTCATTTTTATGTTGGTTAATTCTCTTATTCAGTTTTTGTTTTGTTTGGCCTATACATAGTTTTCCACATGAGCAGGGAATTTTGTAAACTGATCCTGATTTTTCTTTGTTTTTAGTGTATTTGCCATATGGCAACATACACTATTGGCATCGGTCGGATGGCGGGACCTAGGGGTCGGACCAAAATTTCTCGACGTTTCATATCATTCTAAGCAACTTGGCACCATTTTTGAAAATGTTTATATATATATGTATCTCACCGAACGTTGGCTAACATGGGTAACTTTGTTATTAGTGGAGATAGAAAGTCGGTTAAATGGGCAAAGTAGTGTAGAAAATTGGGCTCATTAACATCCCGTCGAAAAAACAATTGAATTTTGACACCCTATGAATTTATTCAGAAAATAGTGAAAATTGCCATTTATGAAAACTGGCCATAACTTTTTTATTTATGAAGATATTTGAAAATTTCATTAACCGTTTTTTGATAACTTTTTAAGGTCTTTTCAGTGGCGTAGGTTTAATTTTTTTATTTCCACTACATAATGAGATGTTGACATGAACTTTGGTTTTTCTTATGGACAGCATTTTTGATTTTCAGATATTCGAATTCTACTTATTTTTCTGAATAATTTGACATATCATATCCTATATCTAAACCAATCAGAAGCTACAAAACTGACAAAAATAGCTTTTTGGCGTTATCAAAGTGTGCCGTGTAAAACGAAATTTGTTGAAACAAATATATATCGACAGGTTAACAATCTGTCGAGCGATCGCTACAGTTTTGCTAATTCATTTTGTTTGATTTACTCTCTAAGATGGCTCAAGCATTCTCAAATTTGGAGAAACAGGCTATTTTTGCGCATACATTCAGCGTAACAAAAATACCACGTGGGCTCAAGCAGAATACTTGAACCTTTATCCAGAAAGGCGACAGCCTTATTCAAAAACTTTTAGGAACTTTTCTTCATTAATTTCAACGTTTGCTAAACCTAATTCTTCTTCACAGTGTTGAATGTTGCCTTTTTTCTTTGAAAATGGACCGTATACCTTTAAATTTCTATTTAAGTTCCTAAAAGTTATTGAATAAGGCTGTCGCCTTTCTGGATAAAGGTTCAAGTATTGTGCTTGAGCCCACGTGGTATTTTTGTTACGCTGAATGTTACTAAAATGATGTTTTGCCAAACATCATTTTAGTACAGGACATACTTTTAAATTTGATAAAGTTAAAATATTAGATATAGAGTCTAATTAATTCAAAAGGAACATAAGTGAAATGATCTGGATTTATCTGAACGATTCAATAAATTTAAAAACTGACACTAATAACTTAAGTTGTTTATATAATGGTATTTTGGATAAATATAAAAAGTTGATAAAGACATCTTAAGTTATTATTTATGTTATTAATAATGAAATTAAATTGATATTTGAAAATATAAAGTTTAATATAATGACTGAGATTGACGCATATAAAATTATAGTAATGAAATTTTGTATGATACAAATTAGTTACTAGGTAACTATTGTGATTAATATAAACTGTTTATTAGTGTATTTGCCATATGGCAACATACACTATTGGCGTCGGTCGGATGGCGGGACCTAGGGGTCGGACCAAAATTTCTCGACGTTTCATAACCTCCTAAACACTTTGGCACCATTTTTAAAAATGTTTATATATATATGTATATATATATATATATATATATATATATATATATATATATATATATATATATATATATATATATATATATTTATATATATATATATATATATATATATATATATATAGGTATATATGTGTACGGGCAATAACTTTCGAAGGAGTTAATTTATTTTAACGAAATTTGGCACACATGTTGGAATCCATCACCGCACGAAGCCTATTTAAAATGGGCCCAATCGGGTCATTTTAAGGGTGGTTTGTATGGGATGAAAAAAGTTTTTGGGCCCAAAAATACCTAAAAAATTCTCAGAATCGTTTCAAAATTGAAATTTAACCCTTTAATAGCAATTAAAAAGTGTTCCTAAAATTTCAATAAAATCGGCCCGACAGGACCAGATTTAAAAATTTTCTGAAAACACTAGTTTTTCAGATAGTGAGTTATTTCCTGAAAGTTGTTTTTAATTTTGGTGTAGACGTTCGATCGACAATAATGATGTAGTTAAAAAAAATGTAATTTAAAGGGGTGTATTAAGGAGTTTTTTTTTATTTTGCCCTTAAGTTCACATAATAAAGCCACAAGGCCTGTATTAGCAAATACACTATATTGTCGGCAGGGTTTTGGCACTGCGACCCGGGTTTATTTGTTTTATAACCTCCTAAACACTTTGGCACCATTTTTAAAAATGTTTATATATATATATATGTATATATATATATATATATATATATACGTATATAATATATATATATATATATATATATATATATATATACGTATATATATATGTGTGCGGGCAATAACTTTCGAAAGAGTTCATTGATTTTAACGAAATTTGGCCCACGTGTTGAAATCCATCACCGCAAGAAGCCTATTTAAAATGGGCATAATCGGGTCATTTTAAGAGTAGTTTTTTAGGGGTTGAAAAATGTTTTTGGGCCCCAAAATATCGAAAAAATTCTCAGTATCGTTTCAAAATTCACATTTAACCCTTTAGTAGTAATTAAAAAGTGCCCCTAAAATTTTAATAAAATCGGCTCAACAGGACCGGACTTACAAATTTTTTGAAAACACTAATTTGCAGATAGTGACTTATTTATTGCAGGGTGTATTTAATTCGGTGTAGACGTTAAATTGATAATAATATTACAATTAAGAAAAAAACTGTTAATTTAAGGGGTGTATTAAGGGGTTAAATTTTTTATTTTGCCCAAAAACAAACTTAATTTCACATAATAACAGTATAAAACCACACGGCCCTATACAAGCAAATACACTATATTGTCGGCAGGGTTTTGGCACTGCGACCCGGGTTTTTCTTATTGTTATTGTTGTTTATATTATTTTTTGTGCTGTTTATTTTATTATTTGTAGAAATGAGACATTTTTTAATAATTGATTTCGGATAGTCATTTTTAGCTAATAAATCTTGGACGTTGTTGACACTTATGTCATATTTGTTAGCATGGCTTAGTCGTATGGCTCTACTGAAGAATCCTTGAGCTACACCTAGTTTTTGTGACAATGGGTGATTAGATTCGAAATTTAAGATTTTCCCCGAACTATACGGTTTCCAAATCTCCATTTTGTGTTTGCCACACCATGACATCCAAGTATGGTAAACAATTGTTTTCTTCTTTTTCAATAGTAAACTGTATTTTATCATCTATCGAGTTGAATATATCAAGAGTTGTTTTTATTTTTTTTTTGGTAAAATTGTAAATATGTCATCTACGTAGATTGTAATAATTAGTATTTTGAAGTCTAATTTTTTTAAAGCTTTTGAAATTATGTAATCAACTACAATATAGGCTATTGATGGGCTTGCTGGATTGCCCATTGCACATCCTTCTCGTTGGCGATAGTATTTATTCATGAATACAAAATAACTTGTAGTGGAGTGCCGTTAGACGTAAAAATTGTAAAACCTAGGAATCCAGGGCCAGTCAATGAATCTTCATAAAACTTTTGGACTGTATTGTTAAAAAAATTTTTGCGATCTCGATTGCGGGGTGGACGCCACCCCTTCTCGGGGGTGAAAAATGTTTCGTTGAAAATAAGCACGGAAATGGATAGGTTGACTAATTATAAGCAATTTTTGTTCTATAAAGTTTTTTCTGAATATCCATACTTTTCGACTTATTCGCGAGTGTAAGTGTCAATTTTTCAACCAATAAACCTACGTTTTCAGGTGGTTTTTCCCGAATAACTGAAAAAGTAATTATTTTATCGAAAAAATCATTCTTAGTAAAAATGTAGCTTATAAAAAAACAAAAATAAAGGTGAGTTTACAGTGGCTGTAGACCCAATACAAACGGAGAACTACCTTGTTGAAGGTTGGTTCTTATTCGTCAAAAGCCAAAATTGAAAGTTTCAGCGTGAAGTTACCAAAATACAATGCATTTTTCGGGGGAAACTCATGGAACATTTTTTGAAGTGCTTGAAAGAACCTTTATTTATATTTTTTATAAAAGTCCCTAGCATCAAAACTAACTGAGCTCTGACGAAAATAATGTTGGTCCCTATTTTTTTCGACGTCAAAAAATGTGAAAGTCACCCCCTTATTACCACACAAATTAAAAATAATCCTTACCACTTCACAATTCACTTTATTTATGTACTTGTAACATGCTCTAGAAGTTTGACCGGTTTAAAGTGCTTAGTTTTGAAAGGACTAGAGCTGAAAGAACTCGAAAAGTTACTATTTACGAATATATGCAAACTTTAAACGGCCATATCCTATTCAAGTTTCATCCTACAAAAAAAAAAAACGTAATTTTTCAGAAAACCAAAACCCACAATTTGGCACACGACAAAATTTTGCGTATCATTAATAATTTTTGAGTTATTTTGAAGAAAAGGCAATTTTTTGCAAAAATACAAAAATGCTCTTTTCACTTCAAACTCAATTTTTTTCAAAACTAAGCACTTTAAACCTGTCAAACTTCTAGAGCATGTTACAAGTACATAAATAAAGTGAATTGTGAAGTGGTAACGATTATTTTTAATTTGTGTGGTAATAAGGGGGTGACTTTCACATTTTTTGACGCCGAAAAAAATAGAGACCAACATTATTTTCGTCAGAGCTCAGTTAGTTTTGATGCTAGGGATTTTTATAAAAAATATAAATAAAGGTTCTTTCAAGGACTTCAAAAAATGTTCCATGAGTTTCCCCCAAAAAATGCATTGTATTTTGGTAACTTCACGCTGAAACTTTCAATTTTGGCTTTTGACGAATAAGAACCAACTTTCAACAAGGTAGTTCTCCGTTTGTATTGGGTCTACAGCCACTGTAAACTCACCATTATTTTTGTTTTTTTATAAGCTACATTTTTACTAAGAATGATTTTTTCGATAAAATACTTACTTTTTCAGTTATTCGGGAAAAACCACCTGAAAACGTAGGTTTATTGGTTGAAAAATTGACACTTACACTCGCGAATAAGTCGAAAAGTAAAGTTTATAGAACAAAAATTGCTTATAATTATTCAACCTATCCATTTCCGTGCTTATTTTCAACAAAACATTTTTCACCCCCGAGAAGGGGAGGCATCCACCCCGCAATCCAGATCGCAAAAATTTTTTTTTTAACTTTTTTATTTGAGCTTTTAACAATGCAGTCCAAAAGTTTTTATGAAGATTCATTGACTGGCCCTGGATTCCGAGGTATAAACCTAACGGCACTCCACTATTGAATCAAAGCAGAAATCAGTTATTTCTAAAAACAAGTTCATATCAATTTTAACATATTTTTTGACATCTTCCCATCTTTCTTTTATGATTTTTTTAAATGTGTTTTTAGAGACATTTGTAAATAGTGACACAACATCAAATGATATTAATATTTGTTCTTTATCTATTTTTACTAATTTAATCTTTTCTATGAATTCAAATGAATCTTTTATGTTGTATTTTAGACTTGATGATATATATATTATATGGAGTTAAAATCTGATGTATAAACTTGGCAATGTTGTAACTAGGTGACTCAATGCTGCTTACAATCGGACGTAATTTGCAGCCTAGTTTATGTGTTTTTCTTTGTCCATAGATTTTTGGTGTTATTGTGTTATATATTTTCATGTTTTTCCCTTCTTCTTAGTCAATAATCTTGTGTTTATTATCTACAAACATATAATATCATGGACGATAACAACTTAAATATATTAATTGTAATAGTTCAAATATAGAACTTGAAATTTCTTAATTATATAATAATCCAGTTAAATAAGTAACTTTTATTTATCATTGGCCAATGCGTCGTCTTTTGTCAAAATTGCATTTAAAATTTGTTGAAAAATTTATTATTAGCTAGAGTTCTATTTTAAACTTCGAAGTGTTAACATTAAATTTAAAGTAATTTCTATCAATTACATCTCTCGGCGGTGATTTGTAACGTGGCGAGGCCTCAGCCCATTATTATTTATCCACGTTAAAAATAATTACACCAGCAAGAGAGCAATATATTTTGTATTAATTAATCAAAACAAAAAACGTAAAAAGTAAAATTAACACCGAATTGGCCGTTGACTTTATATCCCCCGGCGAATGAAGAAAACTATAATTTATTGTCGTCGTTTGTAAAATAAATAGTGGAATTTATATTCGTCTTTTCACAACACCTTTTCACCTTGTTTTGATTTGATCCTGTTCTTTTTTAAAAATATAAACAAGAGCAGGAAAATTTATAACACTATCTGCGAGATAGTATGTTATAAAGGTTATATAATTTGACCCGAATTTTTTTTCTATTTTTTTTCGCATACTGTCAAATTCTTGAGTAAAAAAGCTATAAGCTGTATGAACATTGGCAGATATGAGCAATACGTGAATGCTTGAAATTATTGGTTTTTCGATCGGTTATCTAAATTAATTTTAAAACCGAAAATCGGTCAATTGACCAATCGTTCAAACGGTTATATTGTGACTGATTGACTCGTCGCTTAATCAGTTATAATATTAACCCAACTATAAAACCGATAAACTGATGGATCGTTTAAGATAATTATTGTTACTGTTGCGAACTCTGTTGTAGATAAAGTAAAATTTGTAGCCTTTTCTCAAATAAGTAATTTTAAGAAAAAGAATGTTTTGCGTTTTATATTTTATTAACAACTGAACAAAAACTAAAAACTAAATTTTGTATAAAAATGAAATTAACAGCATTGCATAAAATAAGACATTACATAATTATATAAAAAATGTATAAGTAATTTTGATAGGGCTGGGAAATCATCAACATTCCGCCCGCCTCGTCATTGTTGACGAAATTGTTCCACTTTTGATTGTTGATGCCGCCCGCCGTGATGAATTATAAATTAGACGTCTTCGGTTGCCCGAGGCAGAAGGCACAGTTTGGCTACTGGTCGTACCATTGTAGCGGATGACGTTTTCAGAGTGACAACTCTTATCTGTTTATCTTGTCCCGGATGAACACGAACTATTCTGGCTAAAATCCATTTTGATGGCGGTAGGCGTTCATCGATTACCAGGGCGAGATCTCCAATCTTCACCTGATGTTTTGTGACTCGAGACTTTTGACGCGCTTGGAGTGTAGTCAAATATTCAGATGACCATCGCGTCCAAAAATGCTCATACATTTGACGCAGCAACTGCCATCGATTGAGTCGGCCAGGCTTAACATCAAGTAAGCTAGGTTCGGGCATGCTGCAAATAGCTCCTCCAATTAAAAAGTGACCCGGAGTTAGAGCAGTTAAACTGGATGGCTCATCGTCTAGGGCTTGAATCGGTCGTGAATTGAGGCAAGATTCGATTTCTGCCAGTAGAGTTGACATTTCTTCAAAAGTCAGTGTATGTTCGCCGATTACACGTCGAAGATGGTGCTTGACTGAGCGAACACCGGCCTCCCATATCCCTCCGAAATGAGGTGAAGCTGGAGGAATAAATTTCCAGTCAATGCCGTCATTGGCCAGAAATTCGGCGATCTCAATACGTTGTGGAGATGAAGCTTGAAACAGTCGGCGAAGTTCATTGTCCGCACCGATAAAATTGGTACCGTGATCGCTCCACAATGTTAAACAAATACCGCGTCTTGAAGTAAAACGTTTCAAAGCGGCTATAAATGATTGAGTGCTGTAATCACTAACAGTTTCTAGATGTATTGCACGTGTAGAAAGGCATACAAAAAGAGCAATGTATCCTTTGTAAGCACGATGTCCACGTCCTTTAGTGGTTCTTAGAAGTATTGGGCCAGCGTAATCAAGTCCAGTATGTAAGAAAGGTCGAGACGGTTGAACTCGTTGAGCTGGCAAATCGGCCATTTGAGGTACATTAGTCTTTACTTGGTAAGGAAGACAATTGCGACAATTTCTTATAAAACTTTTTACCTGAGATCTTGCTCCAATAATCCAGTAGGAACGTCGAATATGACTTAACGTAAGTTGTAAACCCCCATGTAGCATTCTATGATGACCGTGGCGAATTATCAGATCTGTAAATGGTGATTTCTGGGGTAAGATAATTGGATATTTTTCATCATAAGACAATATTGCATTTTGCAAACGTCCTCCAACTCTTAAAATATCATTTTCATCAATGAATGGTTTTAATTTACATAACTGACTTCTAGTTGACAAAGGTTGGCCAGTTTTAAGAGTTTGAATATCGGTATAAAATGCACTTTGTTGAACGATAATAATCCAATATCTACGAGCGGTGGTAAGTTCAGTAGATGTTAAGAAACCAAAATAGCGGTCTGACGCCGGAAGTTGGCAGTTTGAGATAAAACGGGTACAATATCCAGTAACTCTCATAAGTTTGTTAAGATTCGAATATCGATGTAGCATATTTTTACTCCAATCATGATTGTATTACAATAGAACGCTATGAGTGGTGATGCATCTTCGTTCTATGTGGTCAGAGCTCGGTGATGGCGTGGACACCGGCCAATAGGGTTTTGATTGTGTTAGCCACGATGGTCCATTCCACCACTGTGAGTAGTTCTTAAGTTCATGTGGTGTTAAACCTCGAGTAGCACAGTCCGCAGGATTTTCAGCACTTTGTAAATGAGACCATTGAGTACCAGTTGTCAGGCTTTGTATTGTGCCAACTCTGTTAGCAATAAACGTTTTCCAACGTGATGCATGGTTTTTTATCCAAGTGAGGACAACTGTCGAATCAGTCCAAAGGTATGTGTCGCAATTCATGTTGATAATCGGTTGAACCTTTTTTAGTAGTCGAGATAACAAAACAGCGGCGCAGAGTTCAAGACGAGGAATCGATACTCTCTTAACAGGCGCAACTTTTGTTTTAGCTGTGAGCAAAGTAATAAAAACTTGATTATTTTCAGTAGTAACGCGAAGATACAAAACGGCTGCATAAGCTTGCTCCGAAGCATCAGAAAATCCATGAATTTGTAAATTATTTACAGAACTTTGCATTCCAGTCCATCTCTTAATTCGAATATTTTCGAGCGAAGGAAGCTGTGTCCGAAAGTTGATCCACTGTCGTTGGACTTCGTCAGGTAATTGCTCGTCCCAGTCAGATCCAAGTAACCACAGTGACTGCATTAGAACTTTTGCTGTAATGATTACCGGACTAAACCAACCAAACGGATCAAATAATTTGGATACGTCTGAAAGAATTGATCGCTTTGTAATTCGATTGACAATTGTTGGTAGTTTAACAGATAGCCGGAAGACGTCAGAATCGGGTTGCCAACATAGTCCAAGTACGGATGTAAGAGCTTCAGACGTTTTAGTCAGTTCAATTAGAGATTCTTGATCTGTGTGCGGAATATCTTTCAGTAGTTCTCGATGATTAGAAACCCATTTTCTGAGGGTGAAACCTCCGGCTCTCAATAATTCAATTAGTTGAGTCTGATATTCATGACATTGTTCAACTGTCTCAGCTCCGGTGAACACATCGTCGATATACATGTCATTTAAAATTATTTGAGAACCTAATGGAAACTTTTCTTTCTCATCATGTGCTAATTGTTGTAGAGTTCGGAGTGCAAGGTACGGTGCACACACTGTGCCGTATGTCACCGTAAGTAGGCGACACTGTTGCACGACATTCTCGGGAGAGTATCTCCATAAAATCCTTTGAAACTCGCAATCATCGGTATGCACCTTTATTTGTCGGTACATTTTTGTTATGTCTGCTCCGATTACTATGGCATGCATTCTCCATTTCAAAAGTATCGTAGGCAGATCTGCTTGTAGTTTCGGACCAATTAATAGATAATCATTCAGTGATGCTCCGGTGGTTGTTTTTTGTGAACCATTGAAGACAACTCGGAGTTTAGTTGAGGAACTTGAGGCCTTCATGACAGCGTGGTGTGGTAAAATGTATCCAAGATCCCTGGAATGATCGGCCATATCTTCGCTGATATAGGTCATATGACCTAAATCGTGATACTCAGTCATAAAATCTTTATAAAGTTTCGCAAATTCGGGTTCAGTAGAAAATCGTCGCTCCATGCGGTCCAGTGATCGATAAGCTGCTTGATATGATGACTGGATAGACAGAGGTGGATAATATTCTTTAAATGGCAGTCTTACTATATAACGACCATTTTTATCTCGTGAATGCGTCGATGAAAAATGATTTTCACAAGTAAGTTCTTCCTCGGTTAGCTTTGTCTCTACTTCATTAACTTCCTCAATCTTCCAAAAGGCTTGCAGTTGTTGAGACAATTCAGTGTTTATTGTACAGTGTAAACTACAAGTAGCGTAGGAGGAGCTTTGTCGATCAGAAATTACTGGACCAGAAATAACCCAACCGAGACTAGTGTGTTGACCTTTGGGACAGCTTAGTATTTGAGATTC
The DNA here is from genome assembly GCA_034508555.1 of Venustoraphidia nigricollis. NCBI lineage: Eukaryota > Metazoa > Arthropoda > Insecta > Raphidioptera > Raphidiidae > Venustoraphidia > Venustoraphidia nigricollis. The sequence continues at coordinate 1,169,171 of JAVRKA010000073.1, forward strand.
AGGTGGTCGTCGAACACCTTGAAGAATTATTCTGCTGTAGACGTCTGCTCCCAGTATCAGATAAATTCTTCCTGGTTTCGCAAAATTAGGATCAGCAAATGTTAGCCCAATTAAGTGCGGCATCCTTTCAGATATGTCTTGAGTCGATGCTGATGGTAGAAAAGCAGTGAGACGTGGTAATACGAAAGCGTCAATTTCATATTGTGAATCAGGATTTACTTGTGATTGCATTCTTACAGTAACCATACTTCGTACTGTTGCTGTTCGTGTAGTCCCTAGACCTGTTACAGTTATGTTGGTTTTCCTTTTAGGCAAATGAAGCAATTGTACAATAGATTCAGAAATGAAGGATGATTCTGATCCTTGATCTAGCAGCACGCAAGCAGAAGTTTGTCTTCCATTGTTTGAGTGAAGATACACCATAGCGGTTGCAAGTAAAATGGTACTACTATAACGTGAGTTGTGGAAGCAGTTGGAATCGTTTCCCTTTTCGCTTCTGAATCGGTAGAATTATTCTTGGCTTTAGTGGTGAAGGCATCACGCAGCATAGAATGGTGCTTGCTTCCGCAGTGTTGACAACGTTTGATCGAAGAACAGTTTTTTAGCAGATGGTGACTACTAAAACAATTGTAGCAATGCATTTTCTTCGCAATCAATTCACGGCGTTGTTCAGGTGATTTTTTCCGAAATAAGGCGCAAAACAAGACGAAATGCTTTCCATCGCATTCTGCACAAAGATTTTCTTTGGTGATTGTCGTATATGTTTTTGAACGAGTTGAACGAAGTTTTTCACTGCTTGTAGAATTAGTACTGTCTAATCCTTCTAATTCTCGTACACGTCCTTCCATGAAAGTTTTAAGAGTTGCATATGTAATTGGATCGGCTGTGTGGCTAACAGATTTTTCCCAATCGCGTCTCGAGTTTGAATCTAAGCGTTCAACTGTGATGTGCACCAGCCAATCGTCCCAACTATCAACGGGTCGATCTAAATTCTCTAAGGCTCGGATTATTTCATTTGTCCCATCGTATAGACGTTTCAATTCACTTGCAGATTCAGTTTGGATCGCAGGCATGCTAGTTAATTGATGCAAGTAGGAATGAATAATCAGGCGTTTGTTTTCATATCTAGATACGAGCTGATCCCAAGCAATTTTATAATTTGAATCAGTCGTTCCAAGATTCTTCAATAACTGTTCTGCTTCATCGGTCAAGCTTAGTTTCAAATAATGAAGTCGCTCTACATTCGAAAGTGCGTTATTATTATGTATTAGTGATTTAAACAGGTCACTAAAGCTTGCCCAATCAGTGTATTTACCAGAGAAACGAGGTACATTTATTCTTGGTAACATTTGATTGCTTCCTGCACTAAATGAACGATCGAATGAATTTTGTCCATCCTTGTTAGTTGAGTTAGCATTGTCTGTTAATGTTTGCAAAGTGGAGTCCTCTAGCAGGTCGAGAAGTTCGCCCTTTATGTTAACATATTCCTCAGCAGCATCTTCAAAATGGTTATCTTTGAAGTAAGGTTCATCACGAACTTTCGGATCTTTCAATTCCAATAAAGCTTCGTGAATGTCTTGCATCGTTTTCTAATACGTCTCTAGTTGATCAATACGAGCTCGTATGGTACCTTTAGTAATGTTTGATTTTCCAAGCTTCTTAAGATTGATGACTGTACGCGATATCAAACCACGAACACATTCTTGCTTGTCCAGTAGAGTCTTCATTATTCGTGATAATTATGCTCTGATATTACAGTATTAATCTTAAGATCCGGCACGAAGGACCAAAATGTTGTAAATAAAGTAAAATTTGTAGCCTTTTCTCAAATAAGTAATTTTAAGAAAAAGAATGTTTTGCGTTTTATATTTTATTAACAACTGAACAAAAACTAAAAACTAAATTTTGTATAAAAATGAAATTAACAGCATTGCATAAAATAAGACATTACATAATTATATAAAAAATCTACAAGTAATTTTGATAGGGCTGGGAAATCATCAACAAACTCAATATACCTAAAATTTTATGAGTAATATACTAGTAATGTTAATGTTGTGATTAAAACTGTTGACATACACGGTTATAATAGCAAAGTTAATCTAGATTTCAGACTATTTTGTGGTCTACTCTGAATAACTAATGGATTTATTTTCGTTTATTCATAACAGCGGTTTTGACCTCAAATTTCAATTTGATCCGATCGATCTGCTAACCAGTTTTTAACCGACCGATCATATTCTTAACAGTGATTTTCACATCAAATTTTCATTGCACTATCGGTTAACCCTTTCTCATTCCTGGCCTGCAAAAGAGAAACGATTACTATAGATCTCAACGTTATGGGCACACCTTGTGATATTTCTACTATGCTATATAAACACTTTCATGCCATGTGATGTCTTGAGCATAACCGCTTACACATATATTTAAAAAATTATTTCTGAGCTTGTTTAAAATCAGAATGATTCGATATATGTAGATGTTATTTTGTTCAAATTTTACTGTTCTGTTAATATAACACAAAAGAATTGATTCAATATACCTTAAAGACAATTGAAATGGAAACGTGGTCTTTGTATATTCTGTTTAACTGACAAACTAATTGAATGTAAATAATTAAAGATTTTAAAGTTAAAGCATCGAATTAACTTTAAAGACGCTTCACGGTGACTCACGCAGAGCAATAATAAAGTTAAGTATCAACATAACGATCTTGAAACATAATACCGACCTAACAATGTAACAAGCTAATTTCGTGCACAGAAATGAAAAGCACAGCATAATAATATACATACATGTAAAAGTTTTGAGATTAATGCAAACTTTGCTGCTAAAAAAGAACTGTACGCTTTAAGCTTGAGAAACTTGCTATTACTATGTTGAACTTTTGAACTTTTTTTTTAATATTTTTTTTTTATTTTTGTTTAAACAAGTTATTACTATTTATAGCTATATATATTATATATTTGTATTAATATGTATAAAATTGTTTAATATGTTTCCAAATGAACTCAAAAGTTTGAATGTAGATAAGAAAAGGCAAAAATAAATTATAAAAAATTGGTTAATAAAACTAGAAGGTATAAACTTATGATAGAATTCTATCAGCACACATTAAAGCACTATGCAGACACAGCATTTCTTATCCAATTTGTTTTTATATTAAATCATCTTTGTTATCATTTAGTAGTGTAAGTGTTTTTTCATTATAGTTTAGTCTAAATACTTAGTTTTGTAAGCTAACTAGGCCTGCGCACAGACTTCTATAAGTCTCCGCAGGAATTTTATGTAAAATTTCCCTTTCACATAAAATTTGTACCCCCACACCTGGTCAATAAAATATATTATTTAATTTATTATTTATTACGTTTTTGTTCTTCGATTTTTCAGTTGAAATTTTCTAACTTAATACAGCTTGAAATATGCTATTCCCGATTGGATCTGCTGTTTTCGCAACTATTTATTTCCGTTAGTGCAAAGAAAATACTCCAAATAGTAAATAGCAATACTTTGTTTTTACAGTCAAAAAATGTGTAAATCATTATTTACAAAAATATCTGTAAAAACCTCTAAACTGTTTTCTATTTATTTACAGATGGTATTCTCATTCCGGAGTGGAACCGATGTTAGTTCTTCCGGGTCCAAGGATCCGACAGCTTGGACCCGTACTCGCAATAGAAGCGGTTACGCCCGAAGATGGCGGAGTGTACCGATGCTCGGCGTCTAATGCAGGTGGAGAAGCTAGTGCTGAACTTAGGCTGATCGTACAAACACCTATGCATGTTGAGATTGTACCGCCACTGCTTAGCATACACATGGGCGGCACAGCCGAGTTCAGGTAAACACAACATGTCAAAATCATAAAAAATTGTTTTTGTTACTATCGCTATTATCGTCATAATATTTTGCCATTCCACTAAACCAAACGGAAGTGCAAACAAAGTGATATTGTTAGTTTACTATCAATTTTTAGGGTTCCGTACCTCAAAAACGGAACCCTTATAGGGTCACTCGTGTGTCTGTTCGTCCCTCTGTCACAGCCAATTTTCTCCGAAACTACTGCACCGATTGAGTTAAAATTTGGTATGTCGGTATCCTAAAGACGGACGTGTAACGAAAATAAATGAATTTTGAACATGGGGGTAATTTTTGGGGGTCAAATTAGGAAATTAAAAAAAATAATTACAAACTGTACCGTGTGACATATCAAATGAAAGAGTTTCAAATATATATATTTTTTTTATAATTTTAAAATAGTTTTAAAATTATTTAAGAAAACAGATGAACAATTGACCACCCCCCCCCCTTATCTCCGAAACTACTGAGCCTAAAATTTAGAAAAAAAATAGGGAATGTCAGATCTCACCCATAGTTTACAGGAAAACCCAAACGAAAATCTTAAGTCATCAATCCATCTTATGTATGGAATACGAAAAAGGCTAGCTGGATCGAATATGCAAATGAAATAAGAAAAGAGCTAAATAAAATTGACAGTAGAGACCTGAATTACGAAATTACGAGGTCTTCATTGCTTGCGTAAAATTCAACAGCCGAAAACACCATTCCATATTCAAATAAATAAAAATTAAAAACTATATATATATATATATTTAGTGTGGCGTGATTCGGAATGTAACAACTTGTTAAAAGATAGGAAGAGGCTAATGTATGAATATAAAAATAAGCCAAACTCTGAAAACTTAATAAATATAAAAATATTGATGCGAAAATAAAGCTAACCTTCAAACATAAAAAACGTGAAAAATTTCGTTCATATTGCGAATCTCTTAACAGGAATACTCCTGTTGGGGAAATCTAGAAAAATATTAAAAGGATGAAGACGTACGTAAATAAAACGTCATCCGATCTTTCCGAAGATAATAGTCTTTGAAGTGACTCTTTTATAAATAAATTGGCTCCGCATTATGTTAATCTCCCTTCACAGTTAAATTTTGATATTGATTTTAATCACGAACTTTTGAAATCATTGTCAACTTCTGAGCTGGATATCGCTCTAAAAAATAAGAATAATTCGTTTCCGGGTCTTGATTATATTACTTACTCGATGCTATTTAATCTCCCACATGTTGCCAGAACAAAATTGCTAAATATTTTTAATGACATCTACTTAACAGGAGAAATTCCTTTATCGTGGAAGGAGTTTTGTGTGATTCCTATTTTTAAACCCGGAAAACCTAAACATAACGCAAATTCATACCAGCCTATATCATTGTTGTCTTGTGTACTAAAAACATTCGAAAGGATGATTAATAATAGACTCTCTCATTGGATGGAAAAGAAAAAAATGATAACAAATACTCAGTTTGGCTTCAGAAGAGGTAGAAGTGTCATAGAACATTAGTATCTGACATCCAGGTTGGAATAATAGAAAATCAATTTACTTCTGTTGCCTTTTTAGATATTCAGGGTGCATATGATTCTGTATTACCAAACATTATACGAAAAAATGCAACATATTGGAATACCAAATCACTTAAATAACTCTATTTACAATTTATTAAACGAAAGGATCCTTAAGTTTAGATTAGATAATAAAATAATCGACTCTAGAAACGTTTTTATCGGTTTACGTCAAGGAGGAATTCTCAGCCCTTTATTATATATAATTTACACACGCGATTTCAAGAACATTTTATCACCAAGTGTAAAAGTTTTACAGTACGCGGTTGATATATGTCTCTATTCGCAGAAAAAGACATTGACTGACTCTCTTCTCTGTTTAAAAAAGCCATATACACTTTTTGCCAATGGTTAAGTGAAATCGGATTGTCGTTATCGGTTAATAAAAGCAAGTGTATCATTTTCACAAACAAAAGAAAATTTCACAAACCCGACAAAATTCATATTAATCGCCATATTAGTATACAATTAGTAGATAATTTCAAATTTTTAGGTCTCTGGCTTTACAGCCAATTAAACTGGACACGACACATTGACTATATCATTAAAAACTGCGAAACGAGAATAAATATTTTAAGAACTATTGCTTATTTTAGATGGGGTGCAGATCCCAAAATATGTTTAAACTTGTATAAGGCAATTATTAGATCACGAATTGATTTTTGTTCCTTTATCTATGGCTTAACCTCCTGCACTAACCGTACTCGACTTGACCGAATTCAATATAAATGCCTCAGAATATGCCTAGGAGCATTAAAATCTACTCCAACATTGACACTTTTAATAGAATGTGCCGAATCGCCATTAGATAAAAGAAGGCATATTTTGGGATCAAGATTTTTATTAAATAAAAAAACAGATCAAAATAGTAAAATTCCCGCTCTAATTAATTATTTGATAGGATTAGTTTTAACAGATCGACATTGGATACGTAGACCAACTCCTATCCTGGTGAACAATCACATTGATATAAGCACACTTAAAGTTGGTTTATCAGCTGATATTTATCCTATTGCTTACAGTTTGGAATATAGTGTCTTAATAGAAAAGTACAACATCATAACTGACTATTATATAACTAATAACGGAGAGCTTCTCGATATATTCCCAGATGCACAGTTTATATATCCAGATGCATCTAAAATAAAGGAAGATGTTGGATGCGCCTGGTATGACTCCTTCAACGATGCATCAGCAGGGTTGAAACTTCCACAGCATACTTCTATTTACACGGCAGAGGCCGTTGCTATCGCGGAAGCGCTCTTATATATTCACGACGTAAAAAACTTGTACAAAATAGTCATATGTTCAGATTCATTAAGCGTGCTCCAAACAATTAGTAATCCTGGAAAAAATAAAAATTATATTATATTTGAAATTATCAAACCATTGTACGAACTTAAATATATAAAAAATATCACCCTAATATGGGTAAAAGGGCATACAAATATTAAAGGCAATATAATTGTTGATGGACTTGCTAAAAAGCCATTCATTCTGGCGCTCTCAAAAAATAAGACTTACTACAGATGACTCGAATAAATACTATAAAATAAATATTTCAATTCGTAAAAATATTAAGAGCACTGTGGTTGGAACAAATAAAAATAAAAGAAAAGTACTTCAGTTTAGTGTTTTGCTGAAGATGGGAGCTTAGCTTTCGAAATGTACATCCATTGAATAAATCTGTTGTGGTAAGAAGTACTTTTCTTTTATTTTTATTTCAATTCGTGGATAGAATTTTGGAATAATCGTCATTATGACAAAGATAAATTCTACCAATCTATTCAAGAGTCAGTTTTAAAAACATCATGGTTCATTAAATTCAATGTAGACAGACCATTAATAACTACAATATGCAGGCTACGTTTTAACCACGCCCTCTTTCCGAACTATCTGTATAGAATTAAAATAATAGACTCACCTTATTGCTCTTGTGATAATGATAAAGTTGCTGATGCCTGACATGTAATATTGGACCGGAAAGAAGTTAGCGCGGAAATTATTTTTTTCTTAATTATTGAAATATCAAAAAATTGCTCCTTAAATGCTCTATCAGAATCAGTAATTGCTCCATTTCTAAAATTATTAGTTTATTTATAATTAATTTTTTAAAAAATCTAATTACTGAAAACTTGATTTTACTATAGAATGAGAAATATTCACTTTTTATACAATTTTTTTTTGCTAAAAAAATTGCTCTCAATTTGCTCTATCAATTGCACAAAAAAATTATTTAACTTTGACAATTTTTATAGTAATTAACAGAAAAATAATGTTTGTATGGTAAACCTACTGCGATGTGACGTCATCAATTGTCGTGCAATTGCAGGTTTGAAACATAATAATTTTTGTATAATGTCGAATATATAACCTCTATTGTTAATTACTATAAAAATTGTCAAAGTTAAATAATTTTTTTGTGCAATTGATAGAGCAAATTGAGAGCAATTTTTTTAGCAAAAAAAATTGTATAAAAAGTGAATATTTCTCATTCTATAGTAAAATCAAGCTTTCAGTAATTAGATTTTTTTAAAAATTAATTATAAATAAACTAATAATTTTAGAAATGGAGCAATTACTGATTCTGATAGAGCATTTAAGGAGCAATTTTTTGATATTTCAATAATTAAGAAAAAAATAATTTCCGCGCTAACTTCTTTCCGGTTAATATTGGAGAGTCCAAATTACAGCAATGCACGTTTGAAACTTATGAATACTCTAAATGTTCTTATATTCCTTTTCCCGTAGGTATCCTAGTCCCCTATCCATTAACCCTACTAACATAAATATCTACAAAACATTATATAAATTTTTAAATAAAATAAATACAAAAGTATAACAATATCAAGGGGAAACAATCTTTAATTAAGCGAATAATGGAAGTATTAATTAATGCTATTACTTACTTACTTTGTGTGCACGAATGGACGAATATTTGGGGTATGAATGAAGAAGGACAAATGGAGAAGGATGAGTGAAGAATGCTTGAGTTCTAATTTTTACTCAGAAGTAAATTTTTGAACAATAGTTTCGAATGAAGTTGTGGCTAATTGCGCTAATAAGCACAGAAGCCAAGAATCTCGGATATAAAAAAAAGTGAGTACTCTCGGAAAACGGAACAGTACGGAACCCTCTTCTCGCGAGTTCGACTCGCACTTGACCGGTTTTTTTAATGATCTACACCGTGTATTTCGTCCCTGTATATTAAAATACTAGTTTTTCTTTCTAAACGGGGAGAAAATGAAAAAAAACTACGTCATGTGTTGAACAAAACCAGTTCCTAAGTTTTTTTTTATAGATATTTATTATAACAGGTATTTTGTTTCATTTCAACAGATGTATAGTGTCTGCACATGGCGGCGGCCCACACTTAGTTACGTGGTACAAGGATGGGCGCCAGCTGCCGAGTACTGGCCGATCTGCTAGCGAGACGCTGGTCGTCAGCGGTGTTGGTCGTGAAGATCGCGGCATGTACCAATGTGTCGTGAGACGTGCCGAAGGCGATACTGCTCAAGCATCCGCCGAGCTACAGCTGGGAGGTAAGCGACATTGAAAGAAAATCATATTGCTTGTGATTTTCACAATACAGGGGGTGGCAGAATCGTTGTTAGAGATAAAACGGTAGCATCGAATAAAACACAAAATTTGAATTATAGAAAAAGATGCTGAAATTTCTTCCTGGCATCCTGATAAAAATAAATCAAAAACTTATAGGAAACCAAATATTTTTCCTGCAAAATTTAAACTTTAAGCAAATTTTATTGTTTCGCCACTTAGTTAACCTTGATTTCCCAAAGATTTAAAATTTCATTTTGGGAACGGTAAATTTTTAAATACTTGTTGTTTATTATTTCCATTTTTCAAATATATAAGATGACGTAACAAAATAAAAACAGAATTCTTTTGGTTCATAAGAGTCAGGTTTTGTTATTTTAATAGCAGATGGTCGGGCAGTCTGAAGGTTTACTAGACATCCTAAGAAAAAAGTATACAGGTTATCGTTTTATTATACAGAAATAGATTTCTTTAGATCGTGTATTAATGACCTAATAATCTATGATAAGAGATAAAAATAGTTTTTTTTAAAATGGTTATTAGGAAAATTTTTAAGTTTTTCTCTATCTATCTTAAATTATTGTGAAACAAAAGGTTCATTGAAACATAATATATTTTCAGCTATAAAATGAAGTACATTTTAAATATTTTTTACAAAAAAAAAGTAATAAGCTCAAAAGATTTCTTTAGTAGTTATCTTCAATTTCTACCAAAAGCAACGTTTTACAATACTGATAGGGATTTTTTTCTTCAAACATTTTGTAATGCTGTAAACTTCAACGGCCGATGCACTGACCACACTATGTCGAATGATATAATATATACAATACGAACATTCTCTGACAGAACCTGCCGTTCGAAATCTGGGTCACTGTTCCATTGAGTTCTCTCTGGCGGACGAGTAGCGCTGTGTGATGTGGTCATTCGCTTAGTTTCAAGGATTGCCTCACACTGAATCTACATACAGTTACAGTGAACTTTTTAAATTTTCAACTGTATAGGTACATTTACCTATCTCTTCCACACAGTTAATTAATAGACAAAATACACATATATTGTTTATCGTTATACAATATTGTTAAACACTAGTACAAATATACAGTTATTAGTGTAGGGAAATTAGATGAAAAGTAGTTAAATAGAAGAAATAATAAAAGTACATACTGTGAAGTTTTTGACAACGAACTCTCAAGAACGTTAGGAATAAAGGCCTAAAAAGTTTTCACCTATATGTCGCAACATTTTGGACGAAACACTACCCTTGATGATTTGAGTTTTTCTCACTTATATTCCAAATCGTTACTCGGATGAAAAAATATTATACAAGAAAAATTGTAGAGCACCCTAACAAAGTCGATATAATTTTTTATTCGTAAGATATTGCGTAACATTTATTTTTTTGAAGTCAGATTAAGAAAAAGACAGCTTAACCGATTTTGAAAAAATTCTTTCAACTCATATTTACGTTAATATGCTTCGATTGGCACCTTAACGTAGTCGATATAATTTTTTTTTTGAGATTTCATCCTAGAAAGAAATGACCACGTACATACATACACAGACATCTGCATTCAATTTTGAAAAATAGTGTAGTAACCTTCAAACAAAAATTTGTCAAAAAATTTTACTTTGATTTGCGGCCCCACTGAAATAACTTTCCAATGCTACCCGTAACACCAATCTGTCGTCTCAGTGTGCAGCAAACACTCAACAGCCACGTAAGTGTAGAACAGAGAGAGAGCTTCGCCCCATCACCGCCATTATTAGTTCCACACACGAGTGGCCCCACTGTGCAAGCACGTTTGTATATGCGCGTGCAAGTACGTCCACCAACTCTAGGATCTGCCCGCTGGGACTATGGAACTGTTCCTTTCTCACGTGTGCAGTAACTTAGAAGAACTAAAAAAATTAACGGTAGTCTGAAAACATATGCATTATCAAACTAAACACATTTATATTCTGTGCTATTTAAAAAAAATATAGACAAATTAATAAATTGGCACAAAATATATAGAAAAACATATCTTCTATAATGTTATTCACTTAATGAGAATTTTGTGCAAAACAACAGATATTGTATAAAAAAGCAGTGTCTATAATATTGATACAAATGTGTTTTCTATATGTTTGTTCAGGAATCAAAACAGTTACAAATATACATTTTCAGGAAATTTGCAACACAATATTGCATTTTAGGTTATCTGGCCATATACTAGAATTGAAATTCGGAATGAGGAACCCGTCTCGTAGGAGCATACAATAAAAGATTAATAATGTATTAGATAAAATGTTATCTTAAAACTATCTTTAAAAAATTGCTTAACTGCGAAATCTCATGCATTTCGTTCACTCATTTGAGTTAATAATAATTTTGGTTGTATTTTTTGCTAAAATAAGTCATATTTCATTGTATTTTTTCCAAATTTTACATCACATTTAAAAAAAAGTGTATCTTTAGAAAGAAATAAAATAAAAAAATGATTTGTCGGGAAAAAGGACTTTTTAAGTAAACAATTATTTGTTATTTACAGCGACGTTTCGTTCCTTGTTTAGAACTTTTTCAAGCTTTAATAACTGTAATTAAATTTTTAAAAATACAATTTATAAATTTACAATTGAAATATAAAATATCAAATAATAATTATACACACCTATTAAATGTTTTGATTAAGTAGATATAAAAGTTAAAATACACATGTAAATATACATTTGAGTTAATTTATATTTACATGTGTATTTCAAGAATTTCACGCTATCTTTTGAACGTAATCAAACACTAAAATTTCTAAAATATTTGGTTTGGCTTAACGCCGATCGTTCGAAGAACCGTATTTCAGTTCCTAGAAAAATCAACTTACTTTTATAGAAATTAAAATACGGACTAAAGCTATACTTAAATACTTTGAACATTGTAGTGATTGATTTCATTTTTTATTATAAAAATCTTTTTGACAGTTTTTTAACCTCGTTAATTGAATACTAAAATGAATCTCAAATTTATAATTTAATAGTTTTTGTCAAAGAAATATTTGACACAAACAAATTTACATTCAATTTCAATTAAACCAATTGTTCGTGAACAACAATACAATCGAATCGCAAATAGATCAAACTATTGAAACCATTCACATTGTTAGATTCGCCTATTGAAGCTTTGATGAACAGTTGAATTACTCTGGCGAAATATTGAAATGTTACTGGGCTGGCAGGACAATGAAAGGATGAGAAAATTGGGACATGTAGACTAGACAACTGAAGGTTAGAATGTTGTATAGATTGTGCAGAAAGACGAAGAAGTAATGTTATACAGATTATCTAGAAAATATATTAAACAAACTCAGAGCAAAAACAAAACGAACACCGTAGAGTAATTGATAACTCATTCCGCCGCGAATGTGGAAAGATTCGGGTTTGAGTCCCGTCGGTGACAGTGGATAAAAATTATAAATTTTTCTAATTTAACATTGTAACAATGAATGTTTTCTAACAATTATCATTAGGCATCTACACCTTATGTAGAGATCTTACGTACTATAAACGTAGGAAATATATTTATCAAAAACGAAAATAGTTATATATTTTTTAAATGCATTTTTTCTGAAATTAACCATAGCCGCTGCACACTGTTTTTTTTTTCTTTAATTAAAAAAAAAATCATGGTACATTTTGTACTATTTTTAATCATATACCCATACGATAAAGAACTCTTACCGTATGGTGAACATTTGCAGAGAGATGAGTGCCAGCACCCATTTTTTGTACCGTTTGTTTGGATTATTTGATTTTTTTTATAGTTTTTAAAATAATTAACCCAATATAATGAAGCGCGAACAACATACCTACTCGATAAATGTGGTGAAAGTGCAGTTATTAATCACGGAACCTCCACCATATATCTTAAATATATAGATACGTTCACGACTGTTTGTTTAGGAAGCCAAGTGTTTATTGACGTCTTGATGCACATGTGCCTTAAACAGATACTTTACACGTATACGACCTAAATCGTAATCTACGATATTTCGAGTTATGGTACTGGACCATAGATTACGCCCTGTGGAATTTTACCAAAAAAGCTTCATACTATCATTCCCCAATACTTAAAATTTGATTTAGGTATTGTTGATGGCTGTATATAGGAAGATTTCTAGATTCCACTGTGTTTGAAGTAATTAGAGCTTCATTAAGTATCTCGCAAATCAATCGCTTCTAGAAAGATTTGACATCGTACGTACGTACGTACGCGCACACACCCCCACACACAAACACACACTCACATATACTTATTTTCAAAAATGCTGCAAAAAAATTATACTGACTTTGAAAAATAAAAATTTTGATTTTAATTTTTGGACCTTTACAATGACTTCCCAACATACTGTAGTTTTATAAAAGTAAAACGCTTTAAATTAAATTAATCACTTATATACCTATAATCATGCAATATATTTATATGGTTGTTTGTACTCAATTGATGCAACAAAATTTTGATTGTTACTATAAAAATTGGTTGTACTTATTGTATTACACTGTTGCGATGTATTTATATTATATCAATCGTATAATTGTTTAGTTTTTGTTCTGTTTTTTTTTTTTACATTTTATTGACAATAACATTTTGTGTGTATCATAAAAGAATTGTATATATTTTATAGGTACTATAAATAAATCACAAAATATACTCAGTACACTTAAGGGACAATCTCCGTGAAGAGTCATTATCTGAAGATCATGTGAAATTTGGTTTTTTGGCACTATTGAGATTTAACTTTTGATTACATAATATTCTAAGGCTCATAACCAAACTTTCAATGCATATTTATGTCACAAAATTTCACGTAGGATATAGTATTTTGGAAGGTAATTAACTTCAAGACATCCTCGGCGACAACAGTGAAAATATTTACAAATTATTTCGTTTCTTAGAAAAAACTGAACTTCTCAACAAAATCTAACCAGTGATAAACAGTTATATATATACAATATACAGTGATCACTTATAGATTTGGAGCTAATGGCATTGCTAAAAAAAACATTTAAACAAACCGTTATATTCCTTATTCGAAAATTATAATAAATTTTAACAGTGTACAGTGTATATCGAAACTTTGGTGGCTTTGTTTGAAACTCGAAATTTAATCCTGTACTAAATTTTAAAATAATTCCCTAAAATACTATCAACATCGAACTGACAGGGGCAGATTTACAAAATTTATGATAACTTATCCTATACAACTACTAAATAGTGAAATACTTTATTGAAGGATGTATATAATTTGGTGAAAATGCTAGACTGATAAAATATATGTCGAGTATTGAAATTACCAAAAAACTATAAGGAATTATGTATATACGTTCAACGGAATCATCCATGACCGTTTTTTTTATAGTCATTAACTTTTGTTTTGTTTTGTTGCCGCAAATACGGAAGGTCTGCAACATTTATGACTTCTGTTTCCGCTTCTGTTTTTGAATTTTTATAATGGATTATCTGATGTTTGATTGTTAGTGCAATTTTGTTTTTCAAAAATAAAAGACCCTCGTTACTGTAGGTAACAGAATTGAACATGACGTGTTTTATTCTAAAAAATCAATCAATCCTATTTTTCTGATATTCAGCGCACTTCTGCTGCCGCATTCGTTAAATAATATTTTTTGCTTAATAATGCAAAACAAAATACAAGTTCTGATAACGATAAAAATGTGTCAATTTGCGATTTTATACTCCCACATTCGCACGCAAATAAAACCAGCATAATTACAGATGATTCCGTAATATGATATAGGTTATGTAATACAGGTATCGTGTTTAGAGCAGCATTTAACGACCTGTAGATATTTTCCTTGGAGCAAATTATTTTTAATTTAATCTGATATACACGCTCCCCCAGTTTATAACACCTATTTCACAGACACAGTGCGTCGTTAAGATTGCGCCGCGACTCCCCTGAGAGGTGTTAATTTTTTATAGCGCTTATATTATGGAAATAAAAACAACGAACCTGCATGTTTTATAACTTTTACAGTCAAATCTCAACGTGATTTCGCACATCTGTGACCACAAGGCAAAGTAGATTATGTAGAATTTCTAATAGTTTTTAAGATTCTGTACAGCAGGGTCTATTACGAAACCCTATATTATTGTGGCAACGTTTTGATTGTTCGTCGCTCTTCTTTCATGACTTCTGTCTTCTAAACGAAATGAGATATCGACTTGAAGTACTCACATAATATGTAAATCCTTAGTCCAAATACGAAAATCGTATATAAAGTTAAAAAAAACGAGCTTTAGACCACACTACTGAAGTAAAACTTCCTAACAACATATATACCTAATTAAAGTTAAAAAATTAATAAAAAAAACCTTACAAAAAATCTTAAAAAACCTTAAGAAAATTAATAAAAAAAACCTTAAAAAAATTAAAAAAATAATAAACAAAAAACCTTGAAAAAACCTTAAAAATACTACTCGCTGCGGACAGGATTCGAACCTGTGCGATCAAATCACATTAGGCTTCGAGTCTAACACTGTACCATGTGGCCAGTCTAGCTGCGTGTTTACGTGCCGTTAAAACAGTATACAAAGTGCACATGTTGCAGTTGATAGTTTCAACTTCCGTTTGCGTTCGCCGTTCGCAACTTCCGTAAGAATTTCGTCTCGCATTTAAAGAAGTTTTACTTCAAAAACTTTTATTGAAATTGATGTAGGGAAAAAATTATTCTACCTATGCCAGTAGGGGGTATCGTTGAAAACAGGTTTGCTAGCAGATCAGAAATATCATATATTTTTTAAATGCTTTTTTGACCTTAATTAACATTGTGGGGACCATCAAACTCATGCTTTTTAGATCAGGTCTATTACAAAAACGGCTACAAATGAGAAGTTATAAGTTTGTACAATACTACTCGTAACTTATACTTCAAAGAACAATAATTACTAGAAATAGAAAATTATACAACAGAAAAAAAGTTATAAGTAATTGACGAACGCAAAATATAAACAAGCGTCTAGAGCCCTATTATCAATTTCGACGTGTCTTGAGTCACTGACTATACTATCACATTGTTATTGAGTATAATACTATACCAGAATAATAGTTGTAAACTCAGCACGTTCGTTGGACGAGCAGTTAAGAGCAGCTGCGTTGAAAGCAGAATATTATTGGTGTAGTGACAGACAATCAGAGAATTGTTTTTACCTATTTTTACAACTTTTCAGGGGTTTCTATATTACGGAATCCTCACTAGGCCATTTTTTATGTGTAAAAATAGTTTATCTTCGTTGATAAAAATATCGCATAAGTTAAAATGGGACAGAAATTAACAACGCTGTTAATTTTAACATCGACAATACAGAATGGCACCACACTATTTAATTATACATAAATTAAAGAAAATCTTTAAAAATATCATTGTAAATATCTCCATAAGATATTTTTACATGATCTATTTAAAATACCAATTAGAGACACGAATAACTACAGCTGTCGAGAGTTTGTAATCTGCAACCTAATCTTGGTTTCAATCTACTCAGCCATTTGTTCGATATCGTCCTGACAGAAAAAACTGTAGTAAAATGTTATTCCTCTTTGTGAAGTTAGAATGATAATAAAGATAACGTCTTTCTATTAAGACAGGGTTTTCTTCCCCAAAAGCCCCGTATAGGTGCTGTTTCTTCTTTATTTGGCATTAATGGTGATTTTCTAAAGATCCTACTCTTTGGTATATTGGACTGTACCTATTTTGATTAAATATCTTCGTTGAGCGTTTAAGTGGAGGTCTTGTTTTTCGAACAAACCCAGAAACCGTGGAAATCATATTTTTAATTAAATAGTGCAACGTTAATGCTCTACTTTTTTTATCCGTATATCTATGTGGGATGATTAAGCCTTTGTGAAAAATGTTATTTAAGTAATGCTTATTATTTTGATTCGCTTTGAATATACGCACAGATTCATAAACCCGTGTTGATATCAATATGCTTTTTGCAATTTATTAAATGAAATGCTTTCAAAGGATTTAACAATCGCTGAAATATATAATTATGTAAGCACGACTGATTTGCAAAAGGTAATTTTTTCCACCACAGGTGTTCTAAAACTATTTTGAAAAAGCTTCTATTCTACAATATATTATTTAGAAATTCCTTATATACTTATGTGTGTTAGGCATGATCTAATTATTTTTACATTCTCGCGACAGTTTTTCGATGCTTTACGACTTCCCGGAGCCCCCACCCCTTTCAAATGGGAAAAATTTTAACACCCTTTTTCTTAATTATTATTAATAGTGGAGTGCCGTTAGACGTAAAAATTGTAAAACCTTCATAAAAATCTTCATAAAAACTGTTCGACTGCATTGTTAAAAGTTCAAATAAAAAAGTTAAAAAAACAATTTTTACCGCCCTCGATTGCGGGGTGGATGCCACCCCTTCACGGGGGTGAAAAATGTTTCGTTGAAAATAAGCACGGAAATGGATAGGCTGACTAATTCTAAGCAACTTTTGTTCTACAAAGTTTTTTCTGAAAGTCCATACTTTTCGACTTATTCGCGAGTGTAAGTGTCAATTTTTCAACCAATAAACCCACGTTTTCAGATGGTTTTTCCCGAATAACTCAAAAAATAAGTATTTTATCGAAAAAATCATTCTTAGTAAAACTGTAGCTTATAAAAAAACAA
This sequence comes from Venustoraphidia nigricollis, assembly GCA_034508555.1. Classification (NCBI taxonomy): domain Eukaryota; kingdom Metazoa; phylum Arthropoda; class Insecta; order Raphidioptera; family Raphidiidae; genus Venustoraphidia; species Venustoraphidia nigricollis. The sequence goes on from JAVRKA010000073.1 coordinate 1,186,832, forward strand.
AAATAGTGGTGAGTTTATAGTGTCTGTAGACCCAATACAAACGGAGCACTACCTTGTTGAAGGTTGATTCTTATTCGTCAAAAGCCAAAATTGAAAGTTTCAACATGAAGTTACCAAAATACAATGCATTTTTCGGGGGAAACTCACGGGACATTTTTTGAAGTGCTTAAAAGAACCTTTATTTTTATTTTTTATAAAAGTCCCTAGCATTAAAACAAGTTGTGTTATATTTTTAAAGACCTGTCCTTCCTGTCCTCAATGCGTGGGGATGCAATGGGGTGGGCAAAAATAAAACCCTCAGTTCTATGTATGGATTTTTTTTTTAATAATTTCTTTATACAATGGTATGGCGGCTCATATAAGACACCTGTCTGTACAATTTCGTCACAGTTGATAGAAAGATATGGCGGACGAAATTATGAGGGTTCTGTTTTACCACTTAACTACGGAATCCTAAATCCGGTCAATAATATGGTATTTACTCTATTACTCTCACTGCTCCGCTCACGTGGACTACACTGTATGCATTACTTAGTTTAACTAAGAATAGCGTGTAATGATGATTACTTTTAATACATCGTAATAAAAAAATAGTTATAACATTGGAACTACTTCGTTGAATAAAGTTTTCATTTCCAATTAGCGCCTGAAATACGTATAAACTTTGTTACAAACCAAACATATGTAATCGCCAGAAATGTTAAGAACATCCATAAAATATGTCGGGAATCTTGGCGCGAGTAAAGACTAGTAGTAAATAAAAATCGAATCAACAATTTCGTTTATTTATTGCTATTGTTTCAGATGCTCCTCCTGTTCTGCTATACAGTTTTATAGAGCAAACCTTGCAACCGGGACCAGCAGTCTCGTTGAAGTGCAGTGCCACTGGAAATCCTACACCGCAAATATCGTGGTCGCTAGATGGATTTGCATTGCCGACCAATGGAAGGTAAGCTAGAGTTTAATATCAATTGTGTTTAATTCAATACTAATGACATTTATCACAAAGGGGCAAATATGCTAAATATAATAAGTCGAACTAATGTTTGTAAAAAAAATATTTATAATATGCTTTTTTAAATAGATGCAATAAGTAACTCAGAAAATTGAAAACTAATATTCATTTCTACCCAAAAATTGTTTATAACAATTGATCGTGCTAGAATGCTTCAATCCTGATAATTTTTAACTTCCCGCTAAAAAATTTGAAAATTTTCAAAAATTGGGAAGTTATTGGTTTCACCCCGATTTTCGAAATTTGAGTTTTTGTCAGATCTCGACGTTTTGAGGTCCTAGGAAGCTATTCTGACGATTTTTAAAATGATGTCCATATGGCTGTGTGTGTGTATGTAAACCTCTCATAACTTTTGAAGAGGTGGGCCGATCGAAACGCGGATTGCGGTATCTGAAAGGAACTTGCTGAACTTAGATTTCCTGAAAATTGGAATTGATTCGGGCAGGTAGATTTTGAGAAATCTCAAAAATAAAGCTTTTTGGAAAGCAGTTTTTTTTAAATATTTTGAAATATTTTCGAAACTACCATACCGATTAATTCCAAAATCTAATCATAAAATATCTAATCTCATAAAATAATGCCAATCGCCGCAAACCGCATCAAAATTGGTTAATAGATATCGTCGGAGGAAAATTCTGAAAAAAAAGTTTTTTCAAAATAACTTCTCAAATTTTTGTTTGACTGATTTTTTTGTAATATGTTATTTTTTGTGATTGAAAAACTGCGTAGATTTCCGTAAACGGCACCTCGATTACTTGATTCGTTCAAGAGATATCGTTGAAGAAAATTTTTGAAAAAAATGATTTTTCAAAATATCTTCTCAAATTTTCGTTAGATCGATTTTTTTGTAATAGAATATTTTTTGTGCTTGAAAAACTGCTTCGATTGCCGTAAACAGCATCTCGATCGGTTGATTCATTCGAGAGATATCGTTGACAAAAAATTTCCAAAAAAGTTTTTTTCAATATATCTTTCCAAATCTTTGTCAGAATTTTATAACGGTTTATAGTTTCGAAAATATTTTTTTATTAAAAAAAAATCAGATGTTCTTTTGTTCCCAAGATCTGTCAAAAAGAAATTAGTTAGGTAGCTGACAAGCATGCTTTGATTAATTTTTACGTTAAATGATATTATGTAACCATGGAAACAAATACCATAACCGTAAACCGTTAACAGAAATTTTATTTTATTATAATATTTCAAATGTCAATATTTATGAAGTTGGAATGATCCTGTCGCCCATTTGCCTGGAATTTTTTAAAATAGCTTTTAACAAACACCGTAGGGGTAAGCCACATCTCAATAGATCGGAAATAGCGGGAAGTTCCAAGGATGGCCTGCAGGGTCAACCGTTTTTCAGATTTTTTTTAGACGTTCAAATACTTCTCTAAAAAGGTACAATTTGCTCTCATATATATTGTTGAATTTGTGTTTCAATGATGTTTCCATTTGAAATCCTACTCGATGTCTATTTCATCAGAACTTTCAGGTGTTAAATATATAATATCAGCTTTACCTAAAAGCTATTCTTATTCATTATCGCCATCGATCCTATCTTATCCCTGTTCAACATTCCTACGAAACCAGATTCAAATTATAGCAAAATATTCAAGTCCCAAAGAAGGCAAAAACGATCGGCCAGAACCATTACAGCTACCTGGCTCCAAAAATATACAACTGCCTGCCCCTAGATATTAAATCACTGATACGCATCAATTGCTTAAAAAACATATGATACAGGTACTGGTTATTATAAAATCACTCGTTTACACAGCATAAATATATACACACACACACACACGCACGGTATATTATGAAGAACAACTTATCCTCAACTGCAGGTGGAACTAAATATTATATAAACCTAAGCCATCTGCACAATATCAATATGTTGAATCCTGCCCTAGCACTGGCTTCGCCAAGTTGGGCAGGAAACGTTATTTATGTAACTAGAATTGTAATAATTATGAATAAAATAAATAAAGTTTTAAAAAATACCCCCTGAAATTAATCACCTGAATCAAAATCAATACTTTTATACTACACATCTGTATTTGTGCCACCACACTCTATCTCTACGCCAAATTAAACATTTTTACGTCAGTTTCAGAGAAAATCGCCTGTGACAGACAGACGAACACCGAATCATAAGTGAATTCCGTTTTGCACGGAATACTAAAAGCTATCCAGAAAATCTTGAAATATAAATTATTTCCTATTTATGAAGATATCTTTGTATTATTTCAATTAAATAATAATTGACCTCCACAAAAGCAAGATATTTTTTATTGAAAATTACATTTTTAATATGCATAATATAGGGAATTCGCTATAAAATTTCCACGGTAATAAATTAATATAAAAAAAAAAACAGATTCTGAAAAAACCGACATGAGACGCATAGTTGAGATTGTTAATAAAAAAATCGAAAATTAATGACCACGTAGTTTTAAAATTCCAGCAAAAAAATGATAAACATGAATATTAATACTCGTGGTGTAAGTGCGTGTGTGGTGTTTAAAAGTTTTTGGTCTTTATCGTTACTTAATTCAAGTTTCTAATGATGAGATAGACTCAGAACTTTTAATCGCTTATCTTAAAAATAAAAAAAAAGTTATGGTGTAAATCCAGCTTTAGATGTGTTGGTGCAGCGACCTCTGAATGTAGGCATGTCGTACACAACCACCTCCACCTGCATCGATCGCGAGCGACATTAAATTAACAGCCTGCAAACGTAACTGCAGAAAAAATGACACATTGCACACTGATTGAATCAAAATTAAATTTGTGTGATTTGGTTATTAAATAAACTCATTTTATTTTTATCTCCCCTAAAATATGAGGACACGTAACATGCAAACTAAGTACTCTTAATTTTTCCATCTTTTGAAGAAGATTAAAATTTTTATTTTATAAGTTACAAAAATTAAATTATTGTTAAATTAAAAAAAAGTAATTTTATAGATATAAATTTTGTAATGTATGCTTTTTAATTTAGGGTGATTCTAGAAACATTGACTAACGGAGATCGAGCGAACTTAGGTAAAACGAATTTTCCAAGTTTAAGATTTGAAACATATATGTGTAAAACTTCTTCCGGGCTTGTACGCCGTGGTCCATTGGTATTTCTACCTAACGTTTCGTCTACAACTGCGGTTAACATTATCAAAGGTGAAGCGGTAGCGGGCGAAATGTCCTTCTCGGCTGCTCACGGGTTAGTATGTTGACGACGGCTGCTTCTTCTCTTTTATGCACCGTTCATTTTCGTTCTCTACTCGGTCGTAGTTCGCTCTTCTTTGATTGGTCATTGGGTTCATTAGTTTAGTATGCCTCAGTGCTGGTTTCCAAGTTTTACTTAGGTGCAGTCCTTCTTCTTTTCGGTTAAAATTTTGCGTTCTATGGCTTCCCTGTGTATGCTTTGTATATTACCTTGGTATCTTCGAAGAGGATCTTGTGGTCGTCCAGCGTTAATGTGTGTTCGGCTATTGCAGATTTTTCAATGTGGCCACGTCTACAGCTTCTCTTATGTTCTGCTATACGAGTCTTTATAATGCGTTTTGTTGTCCCAATATACACTGAACCATAGGTGCAAGGAACGCAGTATATTCCCGGTGTTGTCAAAGGGTCTCTTGTATCTTTGGCCGATCTTAGGCTTTCTTAAACCTTTTTGGTTGATTTATATATATAGTTTTTATGTTGTATTTTTCCAGAAGCTTACCGATGCGGTTCGTCGTGTTTTTGATATACGGCAGATACGCCCTACCTATTGGCTCTCCTTGATCTGTATTCTTTGTACCAGATGGTATTTTCGGGCATAGGGCTCAGTTAATTTCTCGCACAGTGTATCCATTGTTTTGCAATGCTGCCTTTAAGAGACCAATTTCACACTTTAGGTAATTTGATTCGCAAATTCTCGTCGTTCTGTTCGCTAAAGTTTTAATCAGTCCTCTTTTTTGTCCTGGATGATGGTTAGACTCCCTAGTCAAATATCGATCTGTGTGCGTTGATTTCCGATAAACTCTATGCCGTAGCTTTCCATTGTTTTGCCTCTCCAGTAGCACATCTAGGAAGGCCATTTATTTGTTGTGCTCCTTTTACATTGTGAACCGTATTCTTGGATTTATGGAGTTGATATGTTTAAAAAACCTTTCTAATTCATGATCTCCATGTTGCCAAATTACAAAAGTATCGTCCACGTAGCGAAGCCAGCACGATGGTTTTTTGCTTGATGAAACCAGTGCTATTTGTCCGAATTTTTCCATAAAGAATTTAGCAACTACTGGACTCAGAGGGTTTCCCATTGCTACTCCATTCGGTTTGTTCATAGAATTCACTATTATACTGGAAATATCTTGTCGTGAGGCAGTGGTGGAGTAGAGCTGTGATATTATCCGGGAAAATATCGCCTATATATCTCAAAGTTTCCTTGATTGGAACCATGGTGAACAGAAAGACCACGTCGAAGCTGACCAGCCTATCTTCTGGATCAACTTTTACAGTTTTTTTTTTCTCAATGAACTGAGTCAAATTCTTCACATATGTTTCTGTGCGGCCGATGAATGGATGCAGTAATGTGGTCAAGTATTTAGCAATGCCATAGGTAGGTGAATTTATTGGTCTCAATGGAACACCGTCCTTGTAGGTAGACCATACAACAACGGAGGTAAGGCTTACGTTTTTATCAGGTTCTTCAGAATCAGAGGGTTTCCCATCCTCTTCGAAGATACTGTAAGAACTTATTTAAGCACTTACAGAAAATAAAAGAAAACTACAAAATTGAAATATATATAATTCGTAATGAAATGTTTTCTCTAATGTAATCATAAGATTATTTTTTTATAATGTTAAGAATAACAACTTTCAATTTTCCTTGTAGCTAAGGAAAACAATTTAGAAAATATTACATTATAGAGAGAGAAGGTTATTGTAACAAAGCTTACTACAATAGCACCCCCCCCCCTACGCGTGGGAAAAATTGCAATGGAAAAATGATTTTCCAAACCAACTGCAAAAACTCACGCGCAGGAAACAATGAAAAATCTTAGAGTATATTAAATAAAATTGAAATAATGTACAAGTAAAAAATACACATTAAAAAAGAGTTAATTGTCTATGTTAGCAACTTTTAAACGATCACAAGAAACACTATCTTGACGACCATTAATGTCTAAAATAAAGTATTTATCACTTTTTGAAATAACACGGAAAGGTCCACTATATGATGGTTTTAAATTTGAAAATGCATTAACGTTTCGCACAAACACAAAATCTGCATTAATTAATGGATTTGCAAAATTAGGAACATCTTTATCGAAATAGTACTTCCTCAAACTAGTTTTGTAACATACACTTCAATGCGCGAATCCAGCCAGAGAAAAAGAGTGCAGTGGAAGCGATTAACTAAGTTATGTATAAAAAAAAATATGACTGGATAAGGACGAATGGTAAGTACACTTTAAATGTTAATCAAGCCAAAATTTTTAAAGATAAATTTAATCAAAGGTAAGTAAGAAATAGACAATAAAAGGCCAGAAAATAGATTTAAAAGTTTAAATAAAGACAGTATTTATTAAGACCGACGTTCAAAAGAAAAGAGAAATTTTACAGCACCCAATACAATAATTAAATAAAAGATAAAGTTATAACATGCGCATATTACGAAATTAACAAATAACAGAAACGGAATAAAAGAAAATTAAAATATAAACATTACCCGATAAAAACAATATAACCAATAAACTGGAGAAAAAAATAACAAACAGAATAAAATGATAAATTATACCAACAAAATTTTTGGTGGAAGGTATTTCCACAATTTTGTGGTTATTTTTTTTCCTTTTCAGGCTCCGGACGCCCGCTATCTCTCCGCTTGACTGTCCTACAAAATTATTTTAAAAGGAATTTTTGCTGCTAGAGCGGACGTAACATAAGCCAATAGAAGGTTAAAAGCAATAGAGAATATTACATAAGCTACAAAAATAACAGATTTTAAAAAGAAAGGTAAAATGCAGGTTGCCGACTTACAGGCAATTAAAATAACAGTTTAAAAAAAATGTATTAAAACTAAGAATAAAACCAAAACATATGAACAGAATGAAAAAAAGGCATTATGTTACATCCACCCACACTACACAAAAAAAAAATACAAAAATATATATTTATATTTTTTTTTTTTAAGAAAATTTTAGCGTATTGGCTTGCAAACAGCAAGGAAGCCATCTAATCTGGAGGTTCGTTATCCCGGGCATCACGAGTGTGATAAGGCCGCAGATGTTCTATGTGGGTCCTGTACGTCCGTCGAGTGCGTTCATCGCGAAGGAGAACAGAAACGGGAGATGTGAATCTGACTATTTTTCTCGGCCCAGCCCATCGGTTGACGAGTTTCTTGCTGGGATCACCAGGCTTCGAAGGAGTTAAGATGCGCTGAAGTACTAGCTGTCCGACTTGAAAGGTATGACCTGGAGGACGGCGCTGGTCATAGTACTTCTTGCGACGCGCTAGACTTGTATTCAAGGCCTGGGAAACCTCTTCAACTGTCGGAACTCTGTTACCAGAGACAAGAGTAGAGATGTCCCACAAATTGTCTAGAGGACGATTTAGATCGCGACCTAGAAAAATCAACGCCGGAGATGACTGCGTTGCTTCGCTGACGGCATTGTTGTAAGAGAAACGGATCCACTGGATGAGACTGTCCCATTTCTGGTGGCGTTCTGCACACTGCTTGAGCAGGATAGACAAACTGGCGACAATGTTGCGGTTGACCCTCTCTGACGCATTAGCCGCAGGATGGTATGGCGAAGTAAAGATTTGACGAATGCCAAACCTTAGACAATGGCCTCTGAAGGCGTTGCTTGTAAAACTCCGCGCATTATCGCTGACAATTTTCTTCGGCGGACCGTACCGACACCAGAGATCTTCCAGAACCTTGATGGTAGCTTCCGAAGTTCCTCTAGTGAGCGGAAAAATCTCTACCCACTTGCTGTAGGCGTCAACAAGCACCAAGATATAGCGATTGCGATTGGACATGGTGAGTGGACCCACATGGTCGATATAAACTTTGTCCCAGATGGCGAGAGGTACATCAGCCTGCATTGGTGCGCCGCGAGGTTGATTTGACGCTTTGCATTTTTGACATAGTTCACAGGAACGTACGTACTCCTTGACATCTTGGTAAAGACCAGGCCACCAGAAGCGTCTTGCCAGGTCTCTATAAGTTTTTGTAATTCCGGGATGTGCGCTAAAATTAACATCGTGAAAATAAAAGACAATCATTTTTCTTATTGCTAGCGGTACCATGATACGACACAGCCTATTTTTACCGACACGTCGAATCAAAACTCCGTCCTTCACATCAAAGTTTTCTACATTCTCTCCAGCTTGAAGACGCTGGCGAATGCCTTGTCAGAATGGATCAGACGCTTGATGATCTTTTATCGATACAAAAGACTGTGGCACGTTGGTTAACACATTAAGTGAGTTGTTTGGTGGATTAAATTTTATGTTGTCATAATCAGGAATATTTTCGAAGTCATCATCAGTCTCAGCAAACAGACGAGACAGACCATCAGCTACGTTGTTGACGCTTCCAGGTATATGAGCAATTTCAAAATCAAATCTTGAGACTTCAAGAAGCCAACGACCAACGACATTAAGTTGACTTTTATGACTAGCCAACCAGGATAAAGCACCGTTGTCGGTCTGAAGTAGGAACTTGCGGCCCAATAAATAATCTTGAAATTTTCGCAGACCGAACACCATTGCAAGACACTCACGCTGATAAGTTGTGTAGCGAGTTTCAGACGGTAGCAGTTTGCGACTTGCATACTGGATAGCGTGCAGACCGTCAGGATGTTCTTGCAGGAGGACGGCGCCAATCGCGATGTTACTAGCATCAGTTCGTAGAATGAATTTTGTCTCGAAGTCTGGATACTTGAGGACCGGAGCGGTTGTTAATTTGTCCTTTAACAGGTTGAAAGCTTCATGCTGATCTTGCTCAAATTTGAATTTAATGCCCTTTTTCTTTAAATGGTTTAGCGGAGCAGCGATAGCAGCGTAGTCAGGAATAAATTTTGCGAAAAAACCGGTCATTCCCAAGAAGGATCTAAGCTGTTTCAAATTGCGTGGCGGATCGATTTGCTGAATAGCTTGAATCTTTTCAGGATCCACATGTATGCCGTGTTGACTTATAATGTGGCCCAAGAAACGAAGTCGAGCCATGGCAAATTGCGATTTTGTTGGGTTGACCGTCAATCCTGCTCTTCTTAGCCTGCGCAATACGATGGATAGATGTTTGACATGTTCTTCAGAATTAGCGCTATGTATCAGAATATCATCAAAATACGGTACGACAAATTTATAACGCAAGTCACCAAACATATTGACGATGACTCTGTTCAACGCACTTGGAGAAATAGCCAATCCAAACGGGCAGTGCGTAAATCTGTATTGACCGTGTGGAGTGACAAAGGCTGTTATGTCGCGTGACTTCTCAGTTAATGGTATTTGATAGAATGCGCTGGTCAAATCTAAGGACGTGAATATTGTAGACCCGTTTAGCGTCATGAACATGTCTTCCATGCGAGGTGTTGGAAAGGCGTCAAAGATAACCTTTTTATTCAGAAGCCTGTAGTCTACACATAACCGGTGAGAACCATCCTTCTTGCTTATAAGAAATGCTGGAGACGCATATGGTGAATTACATCTTTCGACAACACCACTGACGGAAAGTTTCTCGATGTGCTCTTGCATAGTAATGGCCTTTTCAGGAGTAAGAGGATACGGCGCTCTTCGAACAGGTATGTTATCTTTAAGTCGTATACTCATAGTAAACTCGTCCGTATGGCCAATCTCTTCTGTGAGAACATCATTAAATTGCTCTTTTATTTCTTTCAGGTGCTGCTGTTGATCCGGAGTAAGTTGAAGAGGACATTCCACCAAAAGCGTCAGACGATGAACATCTTGAGCAGGAGGAAGGTAAAAAGGAACTTTAACCTGAGGAACGGGGAAGCATAAAAAAGATTCGTTGAAATCAATTATTGCGTTCATTTTATGTAAGGAGGAATTGCCAATAATCATGGGAACAGACAGGTTTGGTACCACCAGAAATTGAATTCTCCAGGTTAGCGAAGCGATTTTGATTATACTAATGACCGATTTTCTTATAGGAACCGTTTGACCATTGGCCAAGGTTGCCAAGGAAAATATCTTTGAAATTTGGATCTTCTTTGCTTGCTGAACTTGTCGAAATACCGAACTATTGATATAATTTGCAGTGGCGCCGGTGTCAAGGAGACATTCCAGTTTGAAGTTGTCAATGAAAACTGCTATGAACGGCAACGTCTTGTTATTATTGGTATTATTTTGTTTGGCAATAAGAAAATATGAACGGTGTTCAGGAGGAATCAATAATTTGTTCCTCCTTAAGCTTTCCAGTTTTTTGAATTCTTAAGGTTTGAATTTACAGGTGTATGATTTGGCGGAGGTTTAGATATTGCCAACTGTGCAGATGATTCTTCACGTAGCTTGGCTTCTTCCAAACGTTTTTCAAAATTTTCAAGTCCACGTGCAATTTTTTTAAGGTCTTCAATGGAGTCGGGCAAAGGCGAATCTTTTAAATTTAATAATGTGTTATAATTCACGTTCGACCAAATTTGTAATACCAAATCTTCTTTGGTCATGTTCACAGCAAGAGCTTTCGATTTTGATAGGATGTCTTTAATAAAATTTTTGAAGGATTCCTCTTGTTTTTGTGGTCTGCGAACAAGTTGATTTGTGAGTTGATTCTTCATGACTGGCGAGATAAATTCCTTTAATAGCGATGACTTCAGCGCGTCCCATGACTCAAAACGAAGAACGGCCGCTGCCCACCAAGTTCTTAAATCGCCTTGCACTTTATTCAGTAAAGATCTCAGCAGTGTAGAATCTCTTGCCAATTGAAGGTCAACGACAGATTGAATTTCTTCAATAAAATGAATCAATTGCCGAGGATCGTCACCCGAACAGCCTGGAATATTCGACGTAATTTCCTTAGATTCAATTTTGAAGTCGCAGATTGATGGAATGATTTTAGTTGATAATTCGGTCGTAGTTTGGTTCAATTGCTCGACTCTGTCCATCAATTGCGCCGTCATCTGCATGTGGGTGGCTGTTGCTCGAATCAACGGCGACGGTTGATCCTGACCAGATATTGGAGTGGTGGGCTCCATTAAAGCATTGCCTTGAGCTGTAGGAGCTGTATTCGCACGCGCTGAAGCAGCAACAATTGTTGGTATTGCCGTATTGGAAGCTTCAGAAATTGCATCTTCAAAAGGTGGGGAACCAACCTGAAGCTCAGTGCGTTTTTTTGTTTCCCTTCTCGTGCGGGCATTGATGTTAGCGTTTGAGGACTCAGCCATTTTTCAAATATAATAAATAAGACAAAAAGAATCTGTAAATTTTTCTTATCAGATATGGACAAAAAAAAAAAATTTTAAAACTATTCAGGGTGCCGTAATAAAAATAATTATATAACGGATTACTTGATTAACCATGCTCTGCTACCATTTATGTAACATACACTTCAATGCGCGAATCCAGCCAGAGAAAAAGAGTGCAGTGGAAGCGATTAACTAAGTTATGTATAAAAAAAAATATGACTGGATAAGGACGAAGGGTAAGTACACTTTAAATGTTAATCAAGCCAAAATTTTTAAAGATAAATTTAATCAAAGGTAAGTAAGAAATAGACAATAAAAGGCCAGAAAATAGATTTAAAAGTTTAAATAAAGACAGTATTTATTAAGACCGACGTTCAAAAGAAAAGAGAAATTTTACAGCACCCAATACAATAATTAAATAAAAGATAAAGTTATAACATGCGCATATTACGAAATTAACAAATAACAGAAACGGAATAAAAGAAAATTAAAATATAAACATTACCCGATAAAAACAATATAACCAATAAACTGGAGAAAAAAATAACAAACAGAATAAAATGATAAATTATACCAACAAAATTTTTGGTGGAAGGTATTTCCACAATTTTGTGGTTATTTTTTTTCCTTTTCAGGCTCCGGACGCCCGCTATCTCTCCGCTTGACTGTCCTACAAAATTATTTTAAAAGGAATTTTTGCTGCTAGAGCGGACGTAACATAAGCCAATAGAAGGTTAAAAGCAATAGAGAATATTACATAAGCTACAAAAATAACAGATTTTAAAAAGAAAGGTAAAATGCAGGTTGCCGACTTACAGGCAATTAAAATAACAGTTTAAAAAAAATGTATTAAAACTAAGAATAAAACCAAAACATATGAACAGAATGAAAAAAAGGCATTATGTTACAGTTTTTAAACGATTAATAAAATCAGTATCATTAGAATTCGAAAAATTCCGTTCAAAAAACTCTGCAGGAAGTCTTAGAGAAGATCCATATAACATTTCAGCGGGACTAGCGTTAACTTCTTGCTTTATTGAAGAACGAATAGACAGCAAAGTCCAAGGTAAAACATCAATCCAGTTTTGATGAGTAGAACATTTCAAAGATTCTTTCAAACGTCTATGGAATCGCTCTATTAAACCATTAGCTTGAGGATGATATGCTGTTGTCATTATATGTTCTGTACCTATTTCTTTAAGAAAATTTTTCCACATAACTGACTGAGATTGCTGTCCTCTATCAGTAGTAATCTTTCCTGGACATAACGGAAAATCCAGTCACTAATAAAAACTTTGATTATAGATTCAGTTGAAATGTCTTTTAACGGTAAAGCTTCTGGCCAACGAGAAAAACGATCAACAATGGTCAGAAGATACTTGAATCCATTACAAAAAGGTAGAGATACAATATCTAAATGTATATGATCAAATCTATTATCAGGTTCCTTAATAGGAAAAATTGGTAGTTTCACATGCGTATAGTTATCTTGTTTTGTTGGCAATTTAAACAATGCCGTGTCCATTCTCTCACTTCTTTATTCATACTATGTTTTTCAGACTTTTTAATTATCCTTTAGACAGAAAAAACTTCTTGAATGAACTTGCAATTATTATTCACATAGGTTTAAAAAACGAATATAACGTGGATTTTATATTTAAAATATTTGTTTCAAACTTTAACAAATTTTGTAACTCTTTCAGTACTTTACAACACAATTTCAATATTTTTTCTAACAC